>CM061536.1:47570025-48287669 GCA_030545055.2 Neoaliturus tenellus
CTCTTCCTATTAACAATTAATACCATTTTTTTTCATTGCTATTAATATTACTCAAAGACGATTTTTGTTCAGAGAACTGCTCAGTAATTATTTATTAATTCGACGATTGAAGAATAGAATTTTTTTCTGTGATTCGTGGTAGGGCATATATCCCAGACAGCACGTAAGCTTAAACTAAGCTTGGTTTTAGAATATTTTTAGCTTATTAGACCAAGCTTAGTTTTTGGAGTTCATTCCAAACTTAAAATAAACTTGGTGTAATGAAATTGTTTTACTACACTATTCCCAAGCTTGGTCGGAGCTCATTTTAAAATTGGTTTACCAAGTTTGTTTTTAGCCCATAAACTAAGCTCACAACAAGCTCACGAAAGTGAGTTTAAAATAAGCTGCGTGATGACGTCAACATTTATTCTGGTCTGCGCATGCGCTCTGTCCCTGGTCATTGTTTTCAAACCCCCTCCAACGGTCTTCTCTCCTACACAGCTCGCCACTTTAACGACGTCCGCCAAGCCATCTTGAAACACACGTTTGTTGATGTGCAAGATTTTTGTTCGACCTACAAATATTTCCGCGTTTGCCTTTATAAGTTTGAATTATTGTTTTTAAGTTCTTGTTAAGGTAAGTTTCAAAAGTTTATTCATGTTAAAAGCCTCTATATTTCCAAATAAACTAAACAAATCCGTATGAACTTGACCAACATTTGCCATTTTAAGTTCACAATTCCAAAGAGATATTGCTGAAGAGTTTGATTGTAAATATTAATCTGAAATATCGTAAATAACCAATAATGTATTGTTTTGTTTTCACAACTAACAACTTGCTTGTAGGATTTTTTCAGATCAATCAGTAAGGTTATGCTACTGTTATTAATTAATTCTGAAAACATCTCTACAATATCTTATGCTGTAAGATTTGATAACAATATATTATGTTGAAATGTTAAGGATATTTTGTTAATACAACGATTACCCTATGCCTTATCATATACAAAATATTAACTTTATAGTTCTTCTGCTCAACATCACACCCATTAAAATCATTAAATATTTCAATCATAATTTATAAATCGATATGTAAAATAAATTGTGAAGTGGTGGAGGTGGCAAGCGTTGGCCCAGTTGATTCACTTTTTTCATTTATTACTTGAAAATATTGGATTCATTCATATGAATAAACTTTTGAGACTCATCTTTAGAAGAATTTTAAAACAGTACAAATGAAATACATGTCTAATAATACATTTCCTTTATTTTTGTACAAATATTCATCCCAATGGGTTTTTGACAAACTATCTATATATTAATACGCAAGCATGTTTCGTTTCCTCCTTTTTTTCTCAGCTCGTGCGCAACGCAGGAGAAATCCGCGCATACCGTTAGAAAGGTATAGTTCTGTAGATGAGCAGAATCACATTCTAATTCACATCGGACTCCAGGGCTACGCCCCACAGGTTTTCTAAGTTCCAATGTTAATCTTATGGAGGAAGGAGAATTGAATGAACCATTAAGACAGCTGTTGTAAAAACAACTGCTAGAAAAACAGGAAGAACAGATGTTTTAATTCTAAAATGTTTTTAAGCTTCTTGGGTCCAGATCAACTAAAATTTTGATCGAATTTCGATCAGGAGGCGATTTCTAGTATATATTATTTACTCAAGTTTGGAGCAACTATAAAATGAGCAAAAATAAACCTAAAACTAGTTCACTCACATATATCAAAACCAAGCCTAATGTGAGCCTAAACCAAGTTCACTCACCTAAGTTAAAACCAAACCTGGTGGGAGCTTAAAACAAGTTCCCACCAAACTTAATATGTGTTTAGTAACGCCCAGCTTTATGAAGCTTGGTTAGCCAAGTTTGGAACAAGTATAAAATGAGCTTAAAATGAGCCTAAAACCAGTTCACTCACCTAAGTTAAAACCAAGCCTGATGGGAGCTTAAAACAAGCTCCCACTAAAATTAATATGAGCATCTTTAATCAATGCAACTCTGGAGCAAGTTAAAAATGAGTTCAGGACAAGCTTAGAGTGGGTTTGGTTATTTGAGTTTGGTGGGAGTTTGGTGTTTAAACTTGGAATGAGCTTGGGAGTGGGAGCTTGGAACAAGCTCACGAACTGCCAACTTCGATCTATAAAACAACTCCAAACTAAGCCTATAGACTTGGCTTCCAAGCTTAAACCAAGATTGGTAGCTTGGCTTGTTGGACTTGGAACAAGTTTGGAACAAGCTCCCTGTGCTGTTGGGGATGTTTGGCCCCCTCTCCCCTATTGGCAAAATGTACCAACGTGCACTCATAAACTCTATTTTAGGCACAGAATAATAAGTCAAAATGAAATATTTATTTTTTATGTATTGTTTTGCATTTTACATTAAGAGTGCATCATAGTTATTCTACTATGACGTTTTCAGTCACATGGTATATTTCAGGGGTAAGTTAATTTCAACGTGATATTTAAAATTAAAAATAGAATATTAAAAATTTATCTAAACAAATATATAAATAACAAACGAAACTGTAAATGCTGAGTAAGTGGCACACTGGAGTACAGCTCTCAGGACCGGTACTGTATTTTGTAGTAGGGGTCTAGTGAAGTAGCGAAATAGGCCACAGGGTATGATCTGTTGGAGTTGGAGACAATGGTCAATAATCATTCATACTTTCCATTCATTGAATACGTTGTAGGCTACTTAGTTAAAATCTATAATATTCTTCTGAAATATGTTTTGTACCAAACTAGCTGCAATGCCCGTGCTTTGCAACGGAGCGAGGATTTAGAGTAGATTGTAAAGAAATAAGCAGTGACAGACTAATTAGATGTGATGTAATTTTTATAACAGTTGTTTATGAAAATGAATCTATCTATCTTCTTATTTCTATAAGTTTTTCGTCTGTTACGTCCCTTTTTTCTCGTCCTACTGAACCCATTTTTAAGATTGAAGTGTCATTTGAAAGCTTAGGATAGCTCGTGGGCGAATCGTAAGGTCATATCATTTCGGGCTTCACCCATCTCGCCTTTGATTTATTTCTTTAGGGCGCTTTAAAATGTTGACCAACTTTTATTAAAATATCTTTAATGTGGATTGTAATTTAACAGCTGATTAAACTTACCTTCAGATGAATTTTAAAGTTTTTTGTGTCGTTGGACAGAGCTTGGTCTGTAGCTGTTGTTACCGCCAAAAATTTTTAAAAATCGGACTCAAAATAAAGATGCTATACATAATTTCAATTTGAAATTTTTGCATTAGAATTACATTGGGATTGAGTTGAGCATTTAAAACATATGTTAATGTACACAGCTGTAAATAAGTGTAGTTTTGTATACTGATAATCACAATTGGATTAAAGGGAGTAATTGAGTTAGGACTTAAAGCTTAGGCCCGGTGCACACGAGCGTTTTGCGTTTGCGTTGATGCAGCTTTATTTTGCTGCGGCGTTTGAGCAGTACATGTACTCAAATGGAACAGTACACACGTAAACGCTCGTGTACACCGGGGACGCCGCGTCGACGCAGCGTGCACGCAGTGTATTTTGACGCTCGTGTGAACCGGGCCTTAAAGTAAAATTTTTAGCTGAGTCTTAACAGTGGCGGTGATAGCGGGACCATGAGCTGGGGGGAGCCGCGATCGTTCGCGTTTTTCTTTTTTTTAATTTTGTTGGGGCCCGAGCCCTCAACGTACACGTATGGCTATTGTTTGTAGTTGCGCGCAGGGCCGGATTTACGAATTTGCCGCACATGGGCCCAAAACATTTCCGATCCCCCCCCCCCCCGCCACATCACATCCACAAAACAATGTGTTGGATCCAAAAAATACTCTTTGTACAATATGCGCCAAAATAATCAGTGCTGAGACTGAATCAGCCATCTTCACTAAAATTATACAAAACCTTTAAGAACGGTACGAGTGTTGCCTCAACCGGATGGAGGTCATTGAACATGTTACTGAGCACCTATGGTGCTTACTTTTACTTGTAGCCTATATATATCTTGCTGAAACTGAGGATATAATATCTTATAATTTCAGTATTGTACTTTTTATTTTAGTGCATATCGTCGAACCATATTCTCAAAAATTAACTAAAAAAACATCATTGTTTCATACGCAATAGAAAGACCCTAACCTCAATAATCTGGATCTAGGCCGAATGCAAATAGACTACATGTTATTTGGGATATGGACAGAGACATTATAAATTCTTTTGATAATCTTTCAGGATATCGTTTTTATTATTAATATGTTTAATGGTCCAGGTAAATCTTGATAAAATAGTATGATTAAAGTAAAGAAAAATAAACGATTACCCTGAGTTAAAAGTTTAATTTTTACTACTTGATTTATAACAAAAGTTAAAACCCTCCCCATGTTAAAATTTTTTCTCGGTCGTATTTTTGTCTACTACCAATACATAAAATAATATTTCCACATAAATAAATAAACTAATTAACAACTTAGGCCTAATTTATATTGCGGTTACGCTAATCTTCAAAACCCAGTAGATTGGCAAGATGACTGTAGTGCCAGGTGAGCTACATCCCATAAGAGCAATGGTGTTAGTTTCTGCGACATCCGTGGATGTCGCGACAGAGTTTTTGTTGGTCAACAAGTGTTAAGAAACCAACATTTTACTCTTTGTTACCTGAAAGTATTGCCAACGCTGCAGGAAACAACAATCGTTCTCGTTTGAATTAGAGATTTTTTGTCTCAACTATAACTAAAATAAAGAATTTCAACGCAAACTAGGGTAGAATTTATGGTTTTTTAGATTTACCTTGATTGATAATTGTTACTGTAATTTGGTCATTACCTAATGGTTTGTTATTAACTAGCAATCCAAATGTAAAATAGAGTAATATGGTGTCGTAATATACTGCAGAGAATTATCTAAGCAACTTAACATATATTAATAGTTCCAAACCTTTTTATTTTAGAGTCAATTTACTATATAAAACAAAACAGAATCCATGAAATAGTAGAAAACAATAGTATTACTAAGCATCGATATAATACTAGACAAAAAAAATCACTTTGCACAACAGCATAGGCTAGCAATTTATGAGAAAAAAAACAGAATATATAGGTATCAAATTGTACCAGGACTTGCCACTGTCGCTAAAGAATATCGCCTTCTTTTCCAAATTTATATCTTTTTAATCAAACATAGTTTTTACAACCTTGACCATTATATTGGGAGGTTTGTAAATCCCACTATTAGCTCTATATTGGTTGGAGGGTGGTTCTCCGTGGAATCCTGCGATAACGTGACAGATCCTACGCCCATTTTGGGACACAGGACGCCAAATATAAGTCAAAGTAATTAGTTTCCTTAAGCTCATAAAGCCGCGTTTACACCGGAGTTGCAAATACGTGTTAGCAACAAAATGTTGCGGATTTTTGTTGCGTAAATGAAAACAGCTCTAATTTTGTCTGCAACAATACAAGTTGCAGACAGATTTAAGACCGATTTGGAGTTTCTGCAACTACATTTTTTTTTTTTTAATTTAACATTTAATTTTTCTTTTCCACTCTCGGTTGGAAAACAGTCGGCAACAAAATGTTTCAACACCTGCCCAATTTGTGTAATGTCTGAAACTCCTTGTGTAAACGCGGTTTTAGTAAACCCCTATTTAATGACCTGAAAATTCCAGGTCATTAATCTATCCATACCTATGACCTTCTAGCCAATACTCTTAAGAGGGTGTTGGAGTCAATCCAAATTCCGCCTTTCCCCCATAAGAGCAATGTTAAACGGGATGTCAAATAACTCTTTTATTTATAATCAGAAAATAATGGGTTATAGCTCTAAATAAAGGGTCCATCAAGGCGGATTTGGTTTGCGAGAGGAATTTTTTATAAAAATTAGTGTTTTTTACTAATTTGAAATATTAAAGCGAGTTTTTTTACTACTTTTAAAACATTTTCTACAGAATTATATATATTATTTACAAAGAATCGATCTCGCAAAAGGAACGGGGAATTTAATTATGATTCAAAAGCTATTTATTCTGAACCAATCGGACAGAAAATAAAGAAATTATATGACAAATGCCGGTGACAAGTTTAGCATTGCTCTTATGGGAAATAAATCCAACATGGCGGCACTCCAACGCCCTCTTAAAAGCCTACCATCCTTCACTCTTTGCAACAATGTCCACTCTCACAACACTAGAAGTAACCTTAACACAAATGCATGTAGATTAGTAAAACACTCAATAGCCTCAGTGAGGCTATTAAAATCTTTAATAAGTTAAGTTTAATTTTCGATCCTGGTTCAACAGTCCAAAATTATTTCTGAGGAAACTTTATGATTGGCTTTTGGCTTATCCTTTCATTCAGTAGATAAATTTACGTTGGAGAAGTAGATTGAGTTTCCCTGAACAGATTTTTTAAACATTTTAATATTATTTAATTTTAAATCAATACACAACAACCAATATTTATTTAAATTTAATTCGTGAGGGCTTTCCCCAGCAATGCTAGCGACACACCAGATTATGACTACTCATAATCAGACATAGTTGGGTAATTTTTAGAATGATTAGGTATCTTTTAATGAGACTTGGGCCTAATCAATTGGGCACAATCTGTATTAGGGTTTTTACGGACTGTCAATATTTTTTTTAAACTCAATAGAAATTTGGTAAGTTAATCTTGTAGTAAAATTTAAATGTCCTCTGGTAATTGGCCTATAGCATATATGTGCCTTCAAACACACACATATAGGCCTACTTAAAAAAAACCCAAAATTGTTATCTTAACTTAGCCTATGGTTTATGCGGTTTGTTCTCTCTAGTTATAATGGACTTTGAAGTAGTAATACTACTGATGCAGTCTAACCCGAGTACCATTGTACAGCAAATCTCCTTTTTGGCTTATTTGGATTTTTTTTTAGTTTTCCCATAAACACAATCGCATTTTAAGAACTTTAGTTGTTGAAAGCAAAATTTCAGCTTCTTTCCACTATTGTTACTACTCAGGGGAAAATGGCTGGCTGCCTATAAATCTAACCAGCAGTGAGTAGTCTGTCCTGTTATACATAGAGCTCACTGATAATACCCCGTCCTACTAAGAATAGGTTACTGTAAACTCAAACTAGAGAAAAACATAGTTAAATATTTAAAACTTTGTCATAGTCACGGGGTTTAACTCAACTTCATAAAACATATCAAATAAAAAACTAAATTTTTTAGTAATTATTGTTTCTTGTTTATTTCATTATATCTGCTACCTACTTCTTTATTGTATTGAAGCAATTACCACATACAGTGATATGCAAATTGCTAAGCTATCATGTCTTCATCTAATATCCAATGCTAAAATGTTTGATAGAAAAAATTTCTGAAGCTAAAGTCTACGACAAATTATGCGAGGCAGTACCAGCCGACCTAAATAACCAGTCTTTTCAAGTGCCAACCCTCCTGCCGGCAATAAAACTGTTTCCGCCTGGAGTGAAACGCCTGACTCACTTCCAGTATATTATGTTTTTTTTATTTGTAATATTAATTCAGAATGGATACCATATGAAGCACCGTCTCAATTTACCGATAATTTTGACACCAAATTTGATTTAATTCTGATGACATTTAAACTGTACAAGTGCGGAGCAGTGAGAAGTCCGATAAGACTCCACAACCCGTTGCGCTACTGTACAGTTTGAATGTCATCGGAATTAAATCAAAATTGGTATAAAATTTATCAGTATAAATAGACAGTGCTTCATGTGGTATCCATTCTGAATTATTATTACAAATAAAACATGTATTATGTCCCTACCGTAGGTAAGTCAAGCGTGTCACTCCAGGTGATGACAGTTTTATGGCCGGCCGGAGAGGTGGCACTTTTAAAAGACAGACTTAAAGTCGGCTTGTTAAAACCTACAAGTTAACTTGTCGTTGACTATAGTTTGTGGCAACTCGTGTAGCCTAAATACGACAAAACCACAAAATTAACTTTAAGTAGCAGTTACTTCACTTTTCCTTATCAAAAAGTATTATTAACCATTTTTTAACCATCGTTTTTGTTTGGTTAAATATTAACAAGAAAGTATTAGTGATAAAAGAAGAGAAGTAAATGGCTTACCAAGATTGACTTACCTGAAAACCATAAGAGTAAATCTGGTAAAATAGGGCAACACTCAGGTGTTATGGTAACCAAGTCTCACACCAATCTCATAAGTTGAAAACAGTTGTAACAATACTGTCCTACAAATGATACGGTCAACGAGTACTGAATAGAAATAGAGAGGCCAGCCGAGCGCAGCGGTTAGTCCCACAAAAGGAGTTGGGGGAACAGTGATTCACTCTAAACCGAGCGTCTAGACAAATCAGCTGTTTCTCTAATTTAGTGTGAGTTGTCCACAAAAGGAGTGAGGGAACATGGCTTCACCGTCTGTAATGTTAGTTGGATCGAGTATCCCTCTATTATTTCTAATCTGTGCTCACTAGATACGGAATACCACTGTACTACTATTTATTTTAGGTTCTAAAGCTCTTAATTTTTGACTTAAAAAGAATACACAGCCTTGGCATAACTTAAAACAACTTTTTAATAATTAAAAAAACAGGAGTAAATGGAAAATAAAATTATGAATAATATAAAACTTTATTGACAACATAGGCTACCAGTAGTCTTATGTAAACACATTTTCATTGTAAATTTTAAAAAGACAATAAGAATAATAAATAAAAAATCTCAGTCTCGGAAAAAAGTGCCGAATTACAGACTCTTACTTTCCTTCTACTATATATCTATAAAGTATTATATATGCCAGATCAAAGACTACGTAATAATTGCCAATACAGTAGGCTACTATAAAACAGGATAAATTTTCTTTTAACTCATTGTAATAATTATTGTTATAACGGAAATTATTTTTTTCCGTTATAATTTATTAACTTATGTTTAAAGACTTCTATAAATACAGTAGATTTCCGCTATTCCAAAGTAACTAGGACCGCACCCTGTTCGGTTTAACGTGAATATATATACAAATTTTTTTTAACAATAAACGCAAGTTTTATCACAAAAACAATCGTTATCGTTATATCTCCTAATTTGTCACTTCTGAAATTGAGTTCAGAACAGGCCTATTTTCAAAATAGCGGGATTTGGAATAGCAGGACTGTACTGTAATAGACACAAGTATTAGGCCTCAGTTAGTAGACTATTTTGTAAAATCTATAACAACAAATCACAGACATCATTGTCTTACTTGATAACATTTACAAAATTATGTTTTCAATACAATTTACTACCGTATTTCATATTTAACATGAGTGAAAATAAAATTAATTAAACCCAAGAAAGTAAACAGCACCATTTGTATTTTATTTAAAAAATATGGTGTGAATAACAGTTATTACTATTCGTATTTTCTTTAAAAATATTGTGCGAGTAAAAGTTATTACTAGTTTTAAAATAAAAATTCAGTGACTTTAAAGCAAATTGTAAAATAGGCAAAACTACTTTGAAGAAACAACTATTGTCTTAACCCCCAAGCAAGGTACTAAGCAGAACAAACGATTACTTACTGATGTGCTAAGGTAACCAGAGATCATCCAGCAAGTTTTCATAAGTCTTGGATAGTAATGAAGAGTAAAGACAAGAGGTGTTTTACACTTAACACTTACTGAAATATATGATTAGCAAGAACGTTAAAGAAACAACAAAATGGCTTAAAACTCAGGCAATGTACTAACAGAACTTTTGACTTCTTGAGTTTGTTCAAAGGTATGAATTGTGAACCAGAGACAATCCATCAAGTGGTCAACAAGACTAGAATAGTCCTCTCCTGAGTTATGTCAATTTGTGTTTCAAATTAAATTTTTATAAAAGTTAAGATCATCATAGGTTAGATAAGAAACCACAAAATGTCTCAAAACCCAGCCAAGGTACTAGCAGAACACCTGTCCACTCATTACAATTGATCAACAGGTGTAAACCAGAGAAACAATTAAACAAGCTTCCAGCGAGACACATAGTCCTTCAGAGTATAGACAATTATTGTGTTTCAAATCTAACCTTTTTAATCTAACAATTACTCACGTAAAGTTTACAATTTACAATGCAATTAAATATTGTTTTTGATAAGCATGTTCATTTTTATACAAATCTTTTTTGTACTGTATGACTTTGTGCACAGTTTTTAGTATTATAAAAACTGATAATAAATAATAAATTTTAGTAAAAAAAAACACGATTCATATTGTACTGAAAACCCAGATCAGGTATTCCGGACATTAAACATTAAGAGGCCTGGAGAAAGGAACAGGACCGTCCAGTAAATCCCGTTATAAATGGGTCAAAATGGGGGTAAGTAAAGATTGTTAGAAAGCAACTCTCGCTGAGTAAAACTTCTTTTAAAAGGTCTAAAAAAAGATTAAATAAATTGTGCAAAATAGAGGTCACTATGATTAAAAAAAACAATTGAATGCTGCATTTGATATGACCGAGCTAGAAACTCCTAAATTATATAGGCCATACCATTCTTCTTTTTGTACGCCCTTGAAAATTAGGTACTGTATCTTTTAAGGCAGTCACCATTAAATTCTTGTAACCACCCTCCAAAAACAAATTTTGGGGGAGAGGGTGAAAAACTGGACTCATAAGAAGTCCTCTGGTCATTAAGACGTCCTCAACAAATAATCGTTTTATATGCTAAAAAAAGAAATAAAAATAAAATAGGGGTTGACTTTTAGGACGAAAAGTGTATGGTGAAGCCATATGAAACGTAATCCATCTCACGTGGTTTATCGTTTGAATCATCATCCAAATACTATAGCATTTGAGGATAGTTTAAAGAATTGACCAACCAGATTGCCTGAATAGGCCCTAAGTATTAAGATAAGGTAATTATTGAGTTTAGCTACGGCCATCGGAAAATGGACAATTTTTTTCAAAATGTCGGAAATTTCCCGCTGATTCCGAAAATGATAGTTTTCCCGCGAAAAGCTCGGAAACTCCCGGAAAATCGGAAAAACTTGAAATGACTTTTTACCTTGAATTTATTGGTGTGGGTATTCAAATTAACCGAGACGTTAAGCTGATCACGAATATGTAAAAATTATTTCAATCCGATTTTAAATAAGCCGGAAAATGCGGAAAGTGTCTGAAAAGCTATAAGATGAACTATTTTTAAAGTATATCATGTGGGTACTCAAATTATGTGGAATTCCATGTAGAATATGAATATGTCTATATTAATTGAATACAACAAATTAAAACTCAATAAAGATAAAAAACTTTGAAAACAAATAAAAACATACTGAAACTTACATAAATGAAGCACTAACAATGTTATAAATTTAAAATAAATTATTTGCTATTAGGTAGTATTTTATGCATTACATATTAATATAACATACCATAAATTAACTAGGAAACCTAACCTTAATAACCTAATGCAAACCAACCTAACTAAACCTAACCTAACCTAACTTAACCTAACCATCATGTATGTGGGTACAACCATGCAACATTTTATGTGAAATGAGAATATATACTTGTTTATGGAATAAAACACATAAAGTCAGTACCCACACGATGGTTAAGTTAGGTTAGGTTTGTTGGTTTAAGTAAGGTTAGGTTAGGTTTCCTAGTTAGCTTATGGCATATTATATTAATATTTAATGTATATAGTACTACCTATTATCAAATAATTTATTTTAAATAATAGGCCTAACCATTTATAACATTGTTAGTGCTTCATTTATGTAAGTTTCAGTATGTTTTTATTATTTTTTTATCTTTATTGAGTATTAATTTGTTGTATTCAATTAATATATACATATTCATATTATACATGAAATTTAGCGTAATTTGAGTACCCACATGACATACTTTAAAAAAGTACATCTTATAGCTTTCCCGATACTTTTCCCGCAATTTCCGGCTTATTTAAAATCGGATCGAAATAATTTTTATATATTCGTGATCAGCTCGGTATTCCTGTTATTTTACATACCCAATAGACGTATTTTGGAATAAAAACTTAATTTCCGGTTCTTCCGAGCTTTTCCGCGGGAAAAAAGTATTATTTTCGGAATCAGCGTGAAATTTCTGACATTTTGAAAAAAAATTTCCATTTTCCGATGGCCGTAGCTAAACTCAATAATTACCTAAGATAATCCCTATGCTTGTTTTTGATGTGCCCCTGTAGTCTGTATTACTCAAAGAAGTATGTTATGCTTAAAAGTATTATGCAAAATTAAATAACTACAGTAATACCTCAAAAAGGTAAGATTGACAAAATAAACTACAGTAATACCTTAAAAATGTACTTTGACATAATATATGTAAGGTGTAGGCCTACAATCATTCCAAGTACCTTAGGTATAATAAAAAAATAACCTAAGTAACAAATGTAAGACATCATAAAAAACTACAATAGTGCTACAAAAAAATACATGTTGAAAATAGTATATGCCTTACTTGAGGTAAGGTCTATGATATAAACATATTTCAAGTACCTTACCAACTTTCCTTCTCTGATGTCAATTTTTTTTTTTTTTTTTTGTATACAATACATAGTGTTTAAAAAAAATCCGTGACTGGCTGTGCATGTTCATACTCTACACATAAAAATAAATCGAAAATGTTCAGTAACTTTTTTCCGATTTTGACTTCCTTTGGCCGTTATCCACCATTTTGTTTTAAACACTAAATACTTTTTATTTCCGTAACGAATGGTTATAATAATTTCATATTTGGCATGAACCTTTATAACATCAATGTTCATTTTCTGGTAAATAATTATTTTTCCTACTTGTATTTTCAAAATGGCGGTTATTTAAAATATTTTACCTCAAATATCTCAAAACAGGTAAATTTTATCTAAATAATACCAAAAAAATTTTGACAAATTAAATTATCTAACCAATGGTACCAAGTTTGTAATGATCTGACAACAAATAACCGGTGTAATTATGAGTTTTATTCTAAATTAACATAAATTTGCATGTAATGGAAAATCAATGTTTTATCTCAATATCTCCATTATTTGTTATCAAATCAAAACTTTGGTACCTTTGGTTCGACAATATAATTTTGCAACATTTTTGTCACTTGTAAAATTTGGATTAAATTTACCGGTTAAGAGATATTTGAGTTTAAAAATTTAAAATGGCCGCCATTTTGAAAATGCACATCAGAAAAAGAATAGGCCTAATTATTTTCCTGACAATGAACATTGAAGTTATAAAGGTTCATGCCAAATATGAAATTAATGTAACCATTAATTTCATTTTATTTCGTTACGGAAATAAAAATTATTTAGTGTAAGAAACAAAATGGCGGATAACAGCTAAAAAAGCCGAAATCAAAAAAATTTACAGAACATTCTCGATTTATTTTTATGTGTAGAATATGAATATGCATAGCTTCACAGTTTTTTTAAACAACCTGTATAGCCTACTTAAAATTCGTATAAAAATGTAATGACACTTCTCTGATGTCAAAAATAGCCTACTAAAAATTGTATAAAAATGTAATTACATTACTAAAAAAAGAGTATAACTTAAGAAAGTAAATTCATAGATTATTTTTATACTGTTACTTCTTACAGCTTTGAAACTATTACATTACAACGGCACATTTGTAATTTTTCTGTGTGTTACAAAAGTTAAACATTTTTTAACTTCGGGCGTTACATTTTTTGCTTTTCTTGTACACTTACTTTGAAGAAATGACATTAAGGAAGCAACATAGATCTAAATTTATGTTCATTGGCCTTAAAAAACTCACTTACAGCATGACGTGAAGGAAGTTGGCGTTCAAGTATACTTTTACCAAATTCTGCATACATAAGCATTTTTTCATCCGTCGTCCATGGATTTCGTTGTCTTTTCTTTAAAATATAACTTTCTTCATCCTCGTCTTCTCTTTCAGGATAATACTGATTTTCTTCTTCAATTTCTGAAGCTGTCTTCTCTGGTGTTTTCTCGGTTTGTCTTATTCTTGTGAACTCTTGCGTGGTTTGTAGCTCTTGGAATGTGTCTTGACAACTAACATTAGGCTGGGTTTCTGATTCAAGAGAAGTTTCAAAATTTTGTTGGCTTAGCGACCCTCCAACATTTTGGGGGGAGCTTTCTTCTTGCCTTTCATTGATGGGTTGAGTCATATTGTGAAGGACAGGACATACAATTAATTTCTGCACAATACTTGTCGGCATTTCGTAGTGAAGCCTGTGTATGTGTAAAGTATGCCCTAAAGCACTTGCTAGGTAGTCCTGATAATTCGGATGAGCGGAATGTAACTTGCTGAAAGTACCTGCGTGATGACGAAGGCCGTTTCCACTTAAATCTAGAGGTTTTTTCAAACTCAATTGTTTTGTTATTTTACGTAAACATTCACGAGGATTTACAGGCATTTCTTTAGCTCGTACAAAAAGAGTCTTAGAAGTAATACCCACATGTTTTTTATTTCTTTGTAATGCATCCATAGCTTCCTTCATGACATTGGTCAAAGCGATTGGTACCATCTCTTTCCAGCCCTTTCCAGGCACGTAGAATATTTTGAACTTGTTGCATAACTCCAAGTCTTTTTCAGACAAATTCATGTGTTTACTGTTCTTTATCTCATTGATCAGATCTTCTTGTGAATCGAGTTTTTCATAGTGCATATCCTGGGCTCTTTTGAAGTCGACTGGCCTCCGTCTAATAAGACACATGATATGAGTAACAATTAAATCTAACAACATGTTGTAAGACTTTTGTTTTTCCAGAGATCCTGAAGCTGCTTTGTCTAAGTCTTGTATGGTGCTTCTGTATTTTGAAGAGACAAACTGGCATGTTTTTACGATATCTTCCTCTGCTGCTAGTTTGGGTTCTCTTTCTGTTCTTGATTGTTTTACTGCTTGATCAAAAATTCGACCAGCTTCATTAGCCCATTTATCTTCCAATAATTTCAAAAAAAGTTTAACTCTTTTCCTTAGGCTCTTAGCCTCAATAGAACTCTCTCTGTATTCTTCCGCAGCCGCATCTTTTAATGCAGTTTCTGCTGCACCTCTAATGTGACTTCTAAGTCTGTTTCCCAAACCGCAAACTTGTAAACTTCCCCTTTCTTCATCGTACCCTGCTTCTTCTAAAATGCATTTCACCAACTGATTGAAATAGGCTGGATTCAAAACATCTTCTAAGCATTTAATACTTTCATCTAAATCTTGCATTCTCATTAAAAGCTTAGCTAGGTCAGTTATAACACGGCACACATAATCTTTTTGAAAATGTTCTCTCCTTGTCTTGTGAAATTCACTTGCGTATCTCATGATAAGATTGTCCTTCATTGCCACATCTTTTGAAATGCGAGGGGTCATATGAGTCAGAACCTCATCAAAAAGAGCTGGACTTGCACCTGCCACTGTTCCAATTACAGGAAGTGAATGTTTTTTTAATGCATTAACACTTCCTTCAATATTTGAGCAAGTGTCAGTTGACGAAGTGTGATTAATTTGCAAAAATAAATTACACTTTCGAATATGCTGTGAAAATTTGCGTCGTTTGTAAAATCCCAAACAGTGTGCACACTGCACACTGTTATTTTGGTCAGCAGAAACCTGAGATCTTTTTACTGGGATAACTGTTGCCTTTCCTTCATTTGTAAAAGATTCATTTGAAGATAGTTTGCTAAATTCAGCATTTCCTTTTTTTCTTAAAATATCGGTTATTTCCGTTTTCAATTTTTTCCTTAAAGCTTTATCGCCAATTTTGTTCAGCTCTTGCAGTTTTAACCCTTCCTCTGTGTTACTGTGAACCGCTTCGTAGTGTTTGCAAAATTCTTTTATAAGCTTCTTGCATATGATACAGTAGTTTTGCTTTCTTTTAAGGCCTGTTCCTATCTTCATACTATTGGAAACAACTGTGAGTGAATCACTGGGATTACTAGAGTTTAAATTTTCGTCATTCAATACACTTGAAGGATTGATCGTCCGGGAATCATTAGATTTGTTTATTGATTTTTCAAAATTTTCTTCATTTGGATCGACCTAAAAAAAAAAAAAAAATTTACTGTATCATTTATTAACAACCCTACTAAATAAGGCTTATTTTTTATATTTGAGGATGATAAGGCCTTTTGTTTAAAAATCAAACAAAGTCAGGTCACAATGGTGAACAAAATTCCATATTTAACGGGTGCTACATTCAGACATCAATAGGTTATGTTTAAATCTTAAGAACCATTTAAATCCTGTAGTTTTCAAACCTGAATTTTAGAAGAATTAAGAGTGGTGTCATTTTTTAGGATACCGTACTAATAAAAGCTCTACAAACCACTAGATTTCAATCACAACAGTTATTCAACCAACAGTGAAAATATAAATTTTCCATTTTTGGCAGATCTTGAGAGAGAATATTACCCTTACAGGATCTATCTGACCTGTACTTGTTTATACTGTAATTGTTCACTAGCGGGCATTGTGATTGGCTGCAGAGTCAACTCTAATGCCAATCACAACTCACGATGGTGAAGCATTACTTGCGCCTCCAAGCCACCGGAATACAATAGAAGCTCTCTTAATCGACATTCAGGACCTACGGAATAGACTATCGTTGGATGACAAAAAAGGTTGGTTAAACCGAATAATACAACAAATATGTTTGAAATCAATAAAAGATGTGAAAAATTTTAAACGTTGTTGCAAGATTTGTTCGTAACTCAAACAATCTCTATATATAAAAATAACCCTTATTTCTCTGGTGACGGCCAGGAAAAATTTCACTAGTTTTTTTGTTGTAGTGTTTGTGTTTACATTTAAAGTATTGAGGGAAGATTGGTAATAGAAAACTATAGAGAATGGATACACCACATTTTTTAGGCCCTTGACTTAGGGGTGTCTAGGATGAAATAAACTTAAATTTGGTTAATTGTTGTAGTAAACACATAAAAAATTTATAGGTTATGGACGGCCACACATCCAAAATGTAGCCACACAGATGTGGTAAACTGTCATTCTCATATCACACTATTTTGAGGTTAGGCGCATAAATTGTAATGGAACAATCAGCTGATGTGCGAATTGCATAAGTTCTATTAAAACACTACTTGCGTCACATGGTGTGCTTTTATTTGTCTATAATTTGTAATTTAATGTGAAAGCTGTACACATGAAAACCCCCGTACTAAGCAACAGGGTAAATTTGGTTTAATCTAACTCTTTATTTTGAAATTATTATCGATGATTATTAAAGATAAGCCCAGTTAAATAAAATTAATAATGCAAATTGTGAGAAATTAAAAAATTGTTGCAACGTGTTTAATTTTTCTTAACAGTTATGTTATCAAAAACTGTTACAGAAAAATTTGGCAAACACATTACCGTACAGTAAACACTGTCCTGACAAAATTGAGACCAACAGACTGAAACTGACTTACTATGGAGAGTATGAATAAACCTTCTTGTATATAGTGATTTATTCTTTGATCATATCGCAACATTGGCTCGCACGGCGTAAGTTTGTATATTTTATTGTTTCTGGTGAAAAGGTCGGTTAATCCGACGGGCGGTTGATCCGAGGTCGGTTAAAAGAGCTTTCACTGTATGTCTGGTGGTTTCGGGGCAAGGTTCATATATATAGAGGTTGTCTTGAAGCCATAATATGCGTGGAGCCCGCAGCCGACTCGTCTGTTACACCTTAAGTCTAGAGATTATTTTTTAAGCCAAAGAACAAGGTTTGGAACAGTGATGAATAAATGAAAATCAAAACAAATAGTGGTCACAGTGAATTAACAGAAAGGTCCAGCAGCTTTTATAATAAATAGGCATACTTTGGTACGGATTTGGACAAATAACCATCCCTGAAGAAGCAAATATCACTGATTGTAACATGTTTAAAATTCTTCTTTGGTATATTGATAGAATATATAATTCGGCGGCAAATAATTCAAATATATATATGTACCCCCATAAAGCCATTAGATTAACTCTAAAATCAGCAGTTTATTTGAAGTCTCATATAGTTGAACAATTTATTGGGTCAGTATAAAAAACGGCCACATTAATTCATTCATAAATGTTCATACCGGATAAATTCTAAGGAAAAATTTAAACTACCTGTACTGTAATTCTATTGAAAAAAATAAAAGTTTTAAGTTTCCCGTTTAAAGTTTGCTGTAAAGTTTAATATTTTTGAGATCCCAATGGTGGCCGGCCACCTTTAGTTGATCACCCAATATCTCATACATTTATATATTATATGTACCATATTTCACTTCTCTTTGTTGTTGTACAAAAACTTAACAGAAATGTAATAAATTAATTATGCACGGTTATTTATGTTTATGATTAAACTTAAAACTTCCCCTCACTTTAATATCAAGCATTTTCCTTGACTTTCAGCAAGTTTTAAAATTTTATTCAACCTTCCTCAACTATCCTCTGTTAATAAAAAAAATTATAAATTACTTACTTTCTTCTTGTTTGGAGAAGAAAAAGGATCTGGTATATTGGATATGAGAATATCTTTTCCCTTTTTTACATCTCTAATTAATTCTTCTAATTGTTTAATCCTCTTCATTTTCCTTCTCATCGTTGTTTCGAACCGTTCATCCGTGCTCCATTCCACTGCTTTCTATACTCGCTCAACCGAGACTCCAAACATTTCAGCACTGCAATGAAGAAATTATAATAAGGTTTTCAAGTAATTTAGTTGTAATGTGATCTATCATATCAATAATTTTTCGCATGTGGACAGTTTCATCACTAAGTTTTAATTAGTAAAACCAGTTTCATTTTTTTCAAAAAAACAATGTGTTTTACAAAATTAGGATTATCTGCATTTACAGATAGATGCAACTTGTAATATAAGAATACAATTCCTTAAAATAGGCAACGGACCTTTAGATTAGGCATTTTACATTTTAGAGATAATAATCAAATCCGTTGGGTAACTCTTACCTTCTGAAGAAGAATCATTTGCCTTGGTAGTGATAGGCCTAGTGTTTTCCTTCGAAAAGTGTCCTGAATACTGAAAAAAATTGTAGATTTGTAGGGCAGACCAATAAAAAGGTTTCAGGCAAGGTGTAGCCTATTACAAATATGGCAATGTTGGTATACTATTTCATTTTGTTACTGTAGGCTCTATAAAAAATTAATAGGGTAAACCAAGTAACCTATTAATCAATTAATAGGCTGCAGTTTGGTAATAGTGTTATTTATCATATTACCTTAAATAACACACGTACCACTAACACAAATATCCAAGGAATTATCAAAATCCAGCCGGTAAAGAACGAAGTTTAAGCCGAAAAAGCTGAAAATAACAAAATAAAATGTAAAGTGGGTACTCTAATTAAAGAGGAGGTCAAGATGAACAAGAATATCGAAGAACTAAGTAAATATGTAGGCCTAAGTAAAGACTTCACTTAATGATGGAAAGCAAGATACGTAACACTTACCGTACTTCACACCTACCAGAACTATAGCATTTTTAGGTTAGGTAAAGTTAGGTTCCTTAATTTGGTAAATTTGGTACCATTGAGTAAATGTGGCATCATTGTTATATAAAGTATTGAGTGATCAAGCAATGTTAAAATGTGCAAACGTTGAATAAAAAGATCATCAGCTAAGGGCGCCACTAAATGGCAAACGATGCGATATACGGAAGCTTTGAACAATCGATAGCTCGATTGAATTTGATTCCTCCATACTTTTCAACAATGGTCTATCGTTTTGTTGGGATATGTAGTTGACCCAACAAACCGAATGAACAAGTTACTTTCTTCCCTATCTTTTAATCAAACTAGCCTACACGTTATGAAATAATGACACTATATTTACTCAATGTAGCCTAGTTAACGTTAGGTTAAATTGGGTCAGGTTAGGTCTGTTCCGAGTAGCCTAATATGTTTTTTTAACTTAAAATGGAAATTATAAAAAATAAGAACACACAATTATAAATTAAATTGTTTATATAGTCCTATCTTAGAAGAACAAAATATTCCATGTTAAGAACATAAAAAATTGCACAATGTTACAAGAAATAAAACAATATTGCCTAAGCATAACATAACTGAACCTTTTTATACGCCTACATACAACCTATCAATGCTTTGTTGTAGAATTACTTTATATCTACAAGCGATTTTCCCCTTTTTCGGCCTTAACTTGGTTATTTACGACCACATTTGCGGCAATTTATGGATATTTGAGTTCAGCTCAATTTACCTAACATTTTGATTAACCACTTGACCCATTTTGAGAGAAAAATGTTTTTCCGATTTTCCGCGCATTTTCCGACTTAATCCGTGGAAAAAAAGACTATCATTTTCAGAATCAAGGAATGGTTTCCGACAGTTAGCTTAAAAAGATTTTTAAATTCATGAGGTGACATGTAAATTGCGTAAATAGATCAGGTCGATACATTTATCAAATGAACAATAAATTCAATCTATAAACTTAGGCCTAAGTTACCTTGAACAAAGACAATCATTAGCCTATAACTAATAACACCTATTTTAGTGTAAATTTTTATTTTCCACATTTACACTAAAAAAATTGGTTACTACTAAATCTAAATATAGGTAATAAAACTAAATCGGTAACCTAACATAATTTATAGGCCTATCAACCAAACCACTTCCAATCATAATGACAACTTTAATTTTCACAAATAAACATGTAGGCCTACCTACTGTTTGTACCGTAACTTAGCCTACTTAAAATGTGGTCTATTCTTGCTTTTTAAAACTTTTCTGGGCATTGGGCGGTTCTTCATGTTAATTTTTGTGTTCTCATTCGTTTAGGGCTAATGTTAGTTTGTTGGATTAGAATAATACATTTTAATCATTTTGGGCATGACTTCATTGTCTAGGCCTAGAAATCTCCATCGTTATTATCAATGTTAAAATTTTGATTTTGAAACTAAAAATTGTCTTATGAAAACAATTGAACTACAAAGATATTGAGGTATTGCATATATTGTAATAATAATCTTGTTCAATTTCTACAAACAAATGTGTAAGACTCAGGTTTATCATTATTTTTATTATTATTATCATTAATATTGTTATTTGTCACACATCGTGCTATATACAAAACCACACTTTATAAATACTATTTTTCACACTTCAGTATATTTAGGCAAAGCATAAAATAACTTAATGCATAAAGATATCTGTTAAATTATAAACAAACAAAACACTTAACGAACAGCTAAATTAAAGTTTAAACAAGAAAACACAACACAACGTGAACATTATACGCCACAGAACAATATTGCCGAGTCAGCTGACAGCAAAGGCAAATTCATTCCCTCTCTTTATCCTTCAATACTAAAATCCCAGTGATGTCACCCGCTACAAATCACAAAGCTAAATTATTTTATGTTTCATCTTCTTCAAATTATATACCCCTGAGGTAAATCACCCAAATCCCGCGACCTTAAGGGATGCCCATCTCTTTTCAGTACATGAAAAAATAAATAATGCTTAACAAATCCATGGTTGTTTGTAACATTACGTGAAGTCAATTTTACAATCGCACTAAATAATGCCATTACATTTTTTTGCCATTCTGACCTAAGTCCGTGATTCAAGTGACCAATGTCCGTGATTGTGCTGCTAAAATCCGTGACTCCTAGTTTCAGAGGCAATAAATGTTAATGACATCCAAATTATAGGAACTGAAAAAAATCGTAATATTCCTTGATAAGAAATGGGAAGTCATTTCTAACCTTAAAATACGACTCAAGTTAGAACGGAAGACAGCTGTCTGCTAATTTCAGCACTCTGTAAGTTATTGTTTCACTGCTAATGTCCGTGATGCCTTTTTAATAACTAAAGTATTTTGGCACCAATAAACTTTAAATTAATCATATGATTATCCATTATATTAAAGTTCATGTGTACAGTGAAATAGAAAATATCGGAGATTAAAGTTTGTTCAATTTACCTCTACTTATACAGTATGGTAGTTTGATTATGTACGGTAACGATCTTAAAGTCAAACGCCTGTTCCAGAACATGCCAACTTCTAAACTACCTTTTGTTCAGACTTCCTGATTCAAGTGAAGACAAAGACGTTCAAAATTAACCCTCCGAATGTTCAATATAGCACCCCTGGAGCGTCACACATTTTATAAGGTTTTGCATACTTTCAAATAAAATTAGTAAAAAATATATTTATGACCCTAGCACTATAAATGTATATACTATACTCGCCTACGGCTCGATGGGGGCTCCGCCCCATGCCCCCTAGTTCGTTCCCCCTAATCATTAACGTCTAATAATTTACGTCAAAAAATACAGATAAAAAATACCGATCAAAGCTCAAATTTTGTCTTAACGTAGGGTTTGGTCCTAAGGTTAACAAAATCCCTAAGGTTAATCTAGGGAGAATTATTGGCAGGATTCCTAGCTATAGGTGTAAACAAATAATACGATAATTACTAAATTATGACAACGACTAAACTTGTATTAAAATTGACTTATGGCTTTTACTATAGTATGACCTATTTGAAGTTATAATATGTACTAAATTTCAAACATCTAAGTACCATAATAGTAAATTTAAAGTTTTAGGATAGCACCATTTTCGGTGAAAGAACCTACAATTTAGAAAGTACGCCCCTATAAACGGGTGAAGGGGTGAGGTACAGTTAAATTTCACAAGACTAAATTTTCAGAGCGTCTAAAATAAAACGTAACACTGGCAAAACATGTATCGATATTGCAGTATATTTAGCAGATTGACTTTAATTACTAACACTTTACATGAAAAAAACTTCAGAGTTTTTACGATGTTTTTTGACTTAACTTTGAATGAAATTGGAAAATAGCTGATACTATTGAAAGAACTGTTGAGGTCATAATATGTACTGAACTTCAAGCATCTATGTGCCAGTATGGTTAAAAAAACTTATTAACTCAACAAGACCTTTTGTGAAAAGATTTTAAAATTTTGAAAGTACGCCCAATTTAAAGGTGAAGGGGGTGAGATACGGCAAAGTTTCATTGACCAAACTTGTAGAGCGAATAGAATAAAAGGTAATTAATGACAAAACTCAAATTGATATTGCAGTATATTTAGCAGATTAAAGTAAATTACAAACACTATACATGAAAAATGTTAAGGATTTCAGTGTTTTTTAAAACCTTTTAGGCCTCAACTTTGATGGAAATTGCCCACTGGCTTTTACTATAGTTAGATTTAGTTTAGGTCATATGTACTAAAGTTCAGGCACATATCTGCCATAATAGTAAATAAACAATATTAAAAAAAGCATATTTTTTGGAAATGAATTTGAAATTTGAAAGGACACCCCTTTTAAAGGTGAAGGGAGTGAGATATGGCAAAACTACACCGGAATAACTTATATAGAGCGTCTGATTTGTCCGCTCTGGACGCCATAAATTTTCCCTCAGATTTTAGGTAGGACCTCTCGTTCAAAAGTTACGACCTGCAATGTCGTGGTTTTACATTTATTTTGGACTGAAATTAGATTAAAACTATCCAATGGCTGCTACTATAGTATGACCTAGTCAAGGTCATAATATGTACTAAAATTTTAGACGTCCATGTGCCACAATAGTGAATAAAAATATTGAAATAACTTAATTATTGTGAAAGAATTGTAAAATTTGAAAGTACACCCCCTTGTAAGGGTGAAGGGGGTGTAATATGGAAAAATGTGTGAGGACCAAATGTGTAGACCGTCTAAAATATAATACAATAATTGAAAACGTACCATCGATATAGTACTATATTTACCAGATTTAAGTCAATTACAAACTCACACTATACGTAAAAAATGTAAGGATTTCGTGTTTTTACGAGTTTTTTGGTCTAAAATTATGTAAAATCGGCCTATGATTGCTATTATAGTTAAACCTATATGAGGTCATAATATTTACTAAATTTCAGTCATCCATTTGCCTTAACAGTAAATAAACAATATTTAAAAAGCGCAATTTTCGTGGACGAATTTTAATATTTTGAAATTACGTCCACTTTTAAGGGTAAAGGGGGATGAGATACAGGAAAATGTCAAGGCACCAAACTTGTAGACCATCTAAAATACAGTACAATAATTGAAAAATATTTATCAATGTAGCACCATATTTACCAGATTGAAGTAAATTACAAACACTTTACATGGCAAAATGTTAAAGAATTCGTGTTTTTACGATTTTCTTTGAGCTAAACTTAGATTTAAATTGGCCAATGAATGCTAAAATAGAAAGGTTAACAATTGGGACATTGTATGTACTAAAGTTCAGATATCTATTTGCCATAATGGTAAATAGAAAAAATAAAATAGCGCAATTTTTGTGAAGAAATTTTGAAATTTTGGAAGTACGCCCCTTTTTAAGGGTGAAGGGAGTGAGATACAGTAAAATGTCATATGACCTATTTTGTAGAGCATTTAATTCCCAACTAACGATTTTCCCTCAGATTTGAGGTAGGAACTCTCGTTCAAAAGTTACAGAGAAAATAGAAAACCCTTACATATTCAAGTTTTTTATTTATACCCTTTAAATTTTTGGAGGGGTTGAAATGGAAAATTGGTGGATTTTAGATTTTTCCCGATGGTTTCTGAACAATAGCCACCTACAAGCCAAATTTCAAGTTTGTAGCATAATTGGAAGTGGTCAATAATTTTGATTCTTGTGAGTGAGTTACACATGCGGGTGTATAGTTATTTGTGGTGAATGTCAGCAAGGGTTATCTCCATTTTCATTGGTGACTATTGAAACATTGGCAAGTTCGTTTTATGTAGATAATTTTATTACGAGTGTTTACAATGATGAAAGGCTTCAGTCGTTGATTCACGAAGCTCGAGAAATCATGGCAAGGGGTAAATTCGACCTTCGTGGGTGGGAGTACAATGATCCAAATCTAGACAATGATAACTGTACTACGAGTGTCTTAGGTTTAGTATGGGATAGGAAGGAAGACGTTCTTTCTGTAAATTCTAATGTTCTTAGGCACCTACCAGAGAAGGTAATCAAAAGGACTATCCTTTCAATGCCTCATAGCATCTATGATCCAATTGGTTTTACAAGCCCAGTTACCCTAGAGCCAAAATTGCTGTTACGAGAACTCTGGAGTACAAAAAAACTGAGTGGGACGAAAAGGTCAATGATGAAGTTGAAAAAAGATTTTTGTTGTGGGCAAAGGACTTAGTCTACATTGAAAACGTTAAGATAAACAGATGGCTTCTAGAATACTCTTCGACAGGTAAATGGTCTATTCATACCTTTTGCGATGCTAGTGAGTCAGCTTATGCTACTGCTAGTTTTCTTCGGGTTGAGTCAGAAGAGGGAGTTTCAGTGCAGCTGGTTCAAGCGAAAACAAGTAGCTCCCGTTAAATACGTAACAATTCCTCGTTTGGAACTCCTAGGAGCACTTATTGGTGCGAGGCTTTATCAATCTGAGCGGCAATTTCTACCAGCAGATTGTGAGTCGTACTTCTGGAGTGACTCCACAACAGTCTTAGCCTGTATCCATCGTGATGAACAGTGGGCCCCCTTTGTTAGAAATCGAGTAACAGAAATAAGGAAAGCGACGAAGCCAGAACAATGGAATCATGTCCCTGGAGCTCTTAATCCCGCTGACTTACCTTCTAGGGGATGCACTGCAAAACATCTTGTACAGTCGTCATGGCGGGAGGGACCAGATTGGCTAAAGAAACCACAAGAGGAGTTTCCATCACACGAGTATATAATGAAGAATCTAGAATTAGGGAAAATTTTGAGGACAGTGTGAGCAGTTTTGAGTGTCTTTCTAAAACTAAAACAAGATGTGGAAGATCATGGAAATCCCACCAGATTTGTACAATGGTGATGAAGTTAACCATGCCTGGTTAACTTGGTGGGAGAATGTCAAGAACACAAATCTTATCCTAGGCGAGAGATAGTGAAATTGACAATTTTCTTTAAACTTTGTAAGTGTTAAGTTGAATAGTTGTATTAGGTCCCTCCCCTCATACCTCGAAATTTTGAAAATTTAACAAATATTACTATGGAAAATCGAGTTACTTTGCAACGTTACAGAGAGTAGTACTTGTTGAATGTTCAAAATTTTGAGGTATAAGAGGCCTAATACAACTATTCTACCAAGTTTAAAGAAAATCGGTTGAAAAACGGTGTCCGAAACAGGGAAAAAGTACCATTTTTAGCATAAAAGCCGTATGGTTAACATTGCCGACTGTGCAACAATGGGCTACTGCGGCACAGGGGTGAAAATGACTCTTAAGATGTTCCTAATGGAGTCAAAGGCTAGTTCAAAAAAACGTTACCATGACTTTATTTTTTCCACAATTTGATGTATTTTTTCCCTTTCGAAATCCGTATTGATTCCCAGTGATAATATTTTCTCGTTCGATGTAATAATTTGTTTACACATTTTGATAGTATTTTACCTATTATACTCAACAAAAATATTGGTCTAAAGTTATTAATTGATGATTTTCTCCCCAACTTATATATTGGAATTTATTTCGTAATTTAAAAAATGTTTGGAAATTTTTCAGTTGCTTTACTTAGATTTATTAAATGTGTAATTGGACTACTCTTTAAAAGATGCCTTTACCTCCGATATAGGTCTAATCATTGGGTAAGCTTCGTGACAATGTTTTTTAACACATTGAAATAAAAACTGTTATGCCAATTTTCTTAAATGCATTTTTTTCTAAAAACGGTTCAAATTTTAATATTAATTTTTTTGTGTAAATTACTTTGATTGTAAGTTTAGTTACTATAAAAGCTACTTAAAAATTTAGTAACAAGGAAATTAATAATCTAAGATATCGAAAACTTTTATCATGCTTTAATTAATCAGGTTAACTAGCACATTAAAACGATGATCTGGAGTTACTTCTGGAACCACCCGAAGACTTTGATCCTCTGGACGACTCTGTTGATTCCATAGAATCTCCAGAAGTGGAGTTGTTGGATGAAGAACTGTCAGTGTCGCTAGAGTTGTTGGGAGATGAAGTGGAGTTTGTTGCAGATGAGGTTTGACCGCATTGCCCTGAAGAATTGTCACTGTCACTGCTTTGTGATGAACTTGCAGCAGCAGAGCAAGATGAAGTAGATTTAGAGCTTGAGTGGGAGCTGAGTACAACGTGGAGGACGAAGAGCAAAAGTACGAAAACCTAAAAACACAACGTTCATTTGAAGAACAAAGTTTTTTGTTATGGTGAATAAACTGGTTTTTGTTTCATAAATTTAAAGATTGTATTTTTTACATTTTGTATGAAGAATTGATAACGTTAAGGAGAAATTTAAAATAATATACTGGGTGTCCCGGAAGTAAATAGAAAAACTTTGGGAATACGTTATATATGGGTTTAAATAAAAACAAATTTAAGAATAACAATTTTTACAAAAAAAAATTATGTTGCTGAGACGTCCGACATTTTGTATATTTTCATTATAATGTTATATATTAATAACTGTAAAAGAGATGTTCGTGCAAATTTCAAAACAACAGTACAAGGGACTTGAGAAAAATTCAGGTGATTTAATTTCAACAACAATTTAATCAACAACAGTGAGACCTTTCAGAATACTGATCCAAGAGTTCATTTAATAAGTTAAAAATGAATCTTAAAATGTTACAATGGAACCTATAATGTTTATCTTCTACACTCACCGCTGGACCCCGAACCATGGCTACAATGTCACTGGCGCAGTCAGGGCTATGGTAAGGTGATTACCATCACACCACTGATGTGGTAATGATGATAAAAAAGTGACATTGGTATTGTTGAATGATAAACCATAACGATGACAGAGGGTCAGGACGAGCAGGACATATTTTCAGTAACTGCCATTTGTGTTCATTACATCTAGCGTTTATGGGTCCATTAGATGAGAAAATTTAATACAACCTGGAAATTTCGTCACTGTTGTTTGAGATAACAATCTTCCGGGCGTTTCAGGATCCTGAATTTTTATCTAATTAATTGGATTTGCTCCTAATAAAGATAAAAAAATTGCCAAATTTTTTTAAATATTTTTGTCTTTTAGGCCTTATACGTACGTAAGAAAAATAGAACAGAAATTAATTTTCCACATTATAAGTGTCCGAAAGATTCTTTTATGTGAAAATGGGCATACTTCTAAGTTATTTTTTATATTGTGTAGGCCTACTGTTGTAAAGTCCAATAGTTTGATGCTTTAAAATAGTGTAAAAAATTTACAGTATAATCATAGCCTTCATTAAAGACGGCCTCAAGGCGGCTATAGTATAATAAAATTGCAAAAAGCTACAAATTTAGCCTCATTTTCTTAATAAAAACGTTTGTCCAAATGTTGTTTAACGAAAGTTTCATTTTTTCGGAATAAACTAATATACCTCAAAAGCACTTGTTGGGTTTTATTTAAATTTTTACCACTTACTCTTGATGACTTAAGTAGCGAAAAAGATTTGTGCCT
Source organism: Neoaliturus tenellus (assembly GCA_030545055.2). NCBI lineage: Eukaryota > Metazoa > Arthropoda > Insecta > Hemiptera > Cicadellidae > Neoaliturus > Neoaliturus tenellus. The sequence goes on from CM061536.1 coordinate 47,598,396, forward strand.
TAACTTTCAAGGGTCAAAAAGTAAAATTATTAAAAAGGCAGAAAATTTCCTTTTATTTTTTAAATTTGATAAAATTGTTTTGAGAATTAAATTAACTTGATTCTGCCTAAATTTTTAGTACTTTAAATGTCCTTTAATTAAAATAATGTAAAAATCATTGTAATCCTGCGAAAACGTTTGGAGTTGTATCGATTAGAAAATGAATGAAATTCACCCAAAATCATAGTTAAAAAAATTTGTACCATGCTAAAACTTTAAAATGACATTTTTCATATTTTCTATTTTTATAGCATGTCCTGAATAAAAAAAAATTATGTTAGACATTTTTCTAATTATAAAAAGTCAATTCCAATTATAGTAGCGATTCTTCTTAAATGGTTGAAGGAAAGCCTAGAACTTTGTTATAGTGACACAGCAGAAGAACCTATGGATGGATACTAAAACACAGACAACTTTAAAGCAGCAAACCAATGTCACGGCAATACCAAATACTATTAAATAAAAATAAAATAACTAGGTACTGACCTTCCTGCCACCTGAATTCAGGATCGAATTCCAGATCTTGTTTCCCAATTAAAGTAGTGGTCATTTCAGCAATCAGTAAATAAACTAGCCATCAATGAACTTAAAATTCAGATTTCTTAGGTCAATCTACGAAATGTAGGGTTCCGAAAACAAAGAACTTGCATTCAATAAAAATTGTGGCTTTTGTTGATGGGTCAACAACTCTTAAACCACGAGGTGTTGCCCCAAGTACATTATCAACATGAAAAACACGTCGAACAAACAAGACGACATAATTTTTCATTGCAGATATGTTTACAAATCTGTAGGCACATATTAGGCGCAGTACAGCATGCGTGAGAGGTAAGGTAAGGAGGCAATGTTGAGCAGGTTAGTCAGTCTCGACCACGTTCAGCCTTGAAACCATCGTGGGTGTATGACGACACGACTGCTGGCTCTAGCTCCAACAACAACAATGCCGACAGATTATACAGCTCTAACCATCAGCAAATCGTCAAAGCCGCAACAATCGGTAGTATTGTTTCAAAATTACAACTTGTATAAGACTGAGTGGACTTGCACTTTTTATTTGATAAAGGTTCCCCAAGTCCTCCTTAACATTCTAATTTACATTATTAAAACTACAAAATATCTAAAGGTAGGTTTACACGTGAGAGTTTTTCACTCTCAGAGAGTTTCGTACTCTCAGCAGGTACTCGCAGAGGTTTTTACACAACTAGCGAATTTTCCAAAGTGTTAATCCCAGACAGTTTTCTGCGAGTACTATTAACAGCTGTCTGAGATTTTTATGAGAGTAACTAACTACTCTCCGAGAGTGAAAAACTCTCACGTGTAAACCTACCCTAAGAGTTGGAATTTAATTTAGTTTTAATCGAATTCAATTCTACTTCAAAACTTCCACTGTATATTCAGCTCCCCCCATTTTGGAGGACTTACTGCCCCTATAATAGTTGGATTAGTCTATGTTTGTACCTCTCCTCATTAACACTTGATTGGTTGTACCTTCCCCACCCAGTCCACCTACACCGTTTAGCTTGAAAATAATTTGGTAAAATTTGCTTTCAGAGAACATTTATACGATTTACTGCTGGTTTTTTTTCTAAATAGAAACGTTGGATATGGTCTCTGGAAGAGTTCCAGTGAAGGGGCGAAGAAGTTTGGAAACTTGGAACCAGTTGTAGGACCCAAATTTTTTATGTTAGGCAGATAATTATGAGTGGGAAACTATATAGCGAATATTATTTCAGTTTATTTCCATCACTGCATTTTTAACTTAGGTGGAACGACGATACAGAGTTCGGATCTAGGGATGGTGGGTTGCCATGATTTGATTAATGACTCGCATAACCTTCATTTTGTATCCGTCGATCTCTCGGATATGACACACGGATGGCACCGCAAGCTACCGCTACCGCTGGTGTGGGAGATCCCCGGGTGACGTCGGGTCCGCGGCCAAGGTCCCGGGGCGGAGGCCGCACAACACGACCACAACCGGGCCAAGGGCGGCGGCGGCGGTGGTCAGGCCACTTCCGAATACTGACATGATTGACACACTGCACACTGCTGTAGGCCGATAACTCCTCATATTAGTACATTGAAAATATCACAGTCAAAAGATTATTGGCAATACTCAAAATTGTAAACTACTGTAGCCAGTGCCGTATTTTGTTTATCAAATCAAGATCTATTGAAAAGTATTTTCATTATTAAAACTAATAATTAGTTTTAACTTTAAGTAAAGTCTTATTTAAGTACACTGAACGTTGCAGGCAGAGTGGGTTAAGTCCTCCATCTTGTAACTTTTAGGGTTTACGGGGTTGAAAATCGAGAGGTCAACCCCACAACTAGGGCATTCCAGAGGAGATTGGGTTGAAATGTTGTAAATGGAAGAAAAAGTCGAGCACCACTTTGGAAACAATTGCATTTTTTCAATAAAAGTTATACATATATTTACAAAGATAGATGGAAAAGTGATTTAAGTTTTTCATACAAATTGAAAAAGCATTACAAACTAACGAATGAAAAAGAGTAAGTGGGCAAATAATTTAGAAAGTGCCCAGTGCTGCCTGGTGGAGCTGGTGTCAACTACGATGGCTGCCCGGATGCAATTCGAGAAGCGATTCCGGTGAATAGGTAAAAAATTGATCTATATATACCATAGATAGCGTATGCTTAAAAAACTGTAAAGCTATTTTTAAGATTTGTCTCGCCTACAGTTTGTAGAGCTCATAAAGTGATAAAAAGTTATAAAAATTAAAGTAGATAATATTGAAAAAATACACAGTAAAAACATAGTGATAACAATACTATGGGGCTTAAAATATCACAATGATTATGACTGAAGTTTAAAGCCCCTTAATTTGTTTGCCATTTATGTCAGCTAATAGTTATTAGATTGTATTACATTGAATATGTATACACGAGTATTTATCTTCAATGGTGTTACCCTTGACAAATTTTTAGCCGTGTTTTCAGTCATGTTTAGGCCTACTCGATAAACCACCCAGAAAGTTTTAGGCCCACCGACGCAAAATTGATCACGCACTATCTCGGACGCACCACGAATGCCCTGACCTAGTCCACCGGCTTCCGTTCGTTGAATCACACTTTCAGCAACTCGTCCTTACAGCGTGGACTCCCCAGAAATCTGGTGAATTATTGATTGAGGTTCCCATCAGTAGGCCAAGATCGCCGTATTGCGTTTCCGCTTGAGCGTGGTTTATATGGTGTAAGTGTCGTAACAATCATGAGTAATATCTTAAATGATATTAATGGATGTAGTTTTACTAAAGAGGAGGCGCCTTTTGCCGAAAAATCGTATACACATAATTATGTGTATACGTTCAGCAATTCACTAAGAGATCAAACAAAATTTATAGTCCATCATGAGTCAAAATTTAGACGTATTACTGTACAGTAGGGCCTATAGTTTATTTGGGACGGGAAAGGAAAAAAATATTCCAGAACTCTTAGTCATGAAACTTGTTTTGAAGATAAGTGTCTGAAAGTATATTACGATATATTTCAACAAATATACATTCTCTGGATTTTGTGTAGCTTTCAACAAAATATAACTTGTTCGACAAAGCTAAATGCTATTCAAAAACGAAATTAAGAAAGACAGTTTGTTAAATGTAAGAACATTCAATCATAGGAGGAAATTATTTTTTGGAGGAAATAGAATGGGCGAGAGAATATTTCTCTGTATTTATATCACAACCAGATGCTGCACCGGCTACTGCACATAGCATACTGCACTGAATCATCTGGTGGAGAGAAGACAAGCAAAAAAATGCGTAGTGCGTCACAATTATTGCCCTTGCAACACTGGAAGATAATTCCTGAGTTGCAACAATAGCTAAATGCTATGTAAAGGTTATTGGGCCGTGAGAGAATCTAAACGATTTTTTTTATATAATATGTTATGTTGTGCACAGTTTCCTTAGCTGAATAACAACGATTAACTAAACACATTTATTGCTATTTGATTACACATTCAGATTTTTCGTATAGGTACGAAATATTTGTAGATTTCGTATAGATCTCTTTGTTTAGCTTGTCATACGCAAAAACACCAAGTGCTAACCGTTTGTTAAGTCCTAAAATATCATTACATACAAATTCAGTGACATCACTTTTAACATGGCTGCTTGACAAATTATATTGTCATTACATAATATTAATATTACTAAGAAGAAACAAGTTACTTTGCGACGTCACAGAGAGTAATATTTGTTGAATTTTCAAAATTTGGAGGTATGAGGGGCCTAATACAACTATTCAACTAAACACTCACCCTACCAAGTTTAAAGAAAATATGTTGAAAATCGGCGTCCGAAACATTTGAATGAAATACCATGTTTTGCATTAAAATCCGTATGGTTAACATTTTTATGGTTAATCATCTTCACCAGGCTACTGGCCCAAAGGTGAAGATGACTCTCAAAATGTTATAATTTTATTTTGAAACATACTTAGCCAACAGATATAATAGCTGTGTTTTACAGGACTGAAAGGTTTCTTCTGCGTATGTTTTACTTTGAAAATCACTGACCATGCAACGGTTTAATGCACATTCCATCAATGATTAAGACTGTAGCCCTGTTAAAAAATAAACAGGTTTTGTGTATATAGAAACCACATTTCTAAGTTTGTTCAGGCTAATTTTGACCGCATATGCATTGTACTTTAATGAGAGTTTTGAATGTATTAAGCTTAGCGATTTTTAATGTTTTGACCCATCAAATTAACCGGCGATAAAAGGGAAAACAGGATTAGTTATGTCCTTTTTGTGCTATTTTGAGAAGTGGAAACTAACTGTTTATTTCTTAGTGTATTTTATTGAGGTTTGTTCACTTTTTAGGGCTACTATTGAAGTATACCAAATTAATAAAAACCTGAGTACCCTTTTCAACATTTTTTTATTTCACTAATACGTATTTCGACACTTAGGTCATAGGTACACATGATGACCTAAGTGTCGAAATACGTATTAGTGAAATAAAAATGTTAAAAAGGGTACTCAGGTATTTATTGATTTTGTACAATTCTTAGTGTATATATATAGACTGTTTGGTTGGGTGGGACTTGGCGACGTGTCCTTGCCACTGGGTTTCTATCTACTGTATATATCTCGAAATAAAAACTTAAAGCCATATTAAGTAACCATGCAGCTTTTGTTTATAAAAAAAAACCATTTTTATGTTTCACCTCAAATAGTCATCCCATTTGCAAAACGCCAATGATTTTGAGGGAGATTTTTTTCGTACAAAGTTATATAGGTTAGAAATGCTATTGCTATGTCAAAATGAATAAAACTTTGTCTTAAATCTCCTAGCTAAGGCGCGGCGTATTGGATTGCAAAGTTGCGATAATTTCTCTTTTACTTAAATATAAATTTTACGTAGGCCTATGCGCACACTAGTGTGTGGTGGAACAGTATAGCCTGTATTGGTGCAGTAATGTCTATATTGCTAAGGCATATCTAACTGGTCTTGTTTATTACGCAAGGGGTTTTTTATGATTGGAACTCCTCCTACAATTCTCATTCGATTTTCATGTTTTTTTTCTATCGTTAGATAAGCCTTGGTCTTTAGTTGTTCCCGCCAAAAATTGACGATGGTCGTACTTAAAATAAGGGTGGTTGCAATCATTTTAAATTTGAAACTTTCACATTGTAATAAAATTGGGATTGGGTTAAGTATTTTAAACATATGTTAATGTTTAGCTGTAAAGAGTAGTTTTAGGTGATTACTGATAATGAAAATATTGGATTGTTCGGATGTAAACGTAACATTTTTATGAATGGCATGCCATTGTTCACATTAAATTGCTAGATTTCGAGCAACAAGTACACACTAGTTATTACTCATCCGCTCAGCTACGTTATCTGTAGTAACTGAGTCTGTATATAAAAAACTAAACTGTATAAATGTTTCCTGATTTTTTTATAGTTTGAAGAATTTGTTTTAATGAGTAGGAGGGCACTAATTTTTGCTACCCTGTATATAAAAGAGTACCGTCAAACTGCATTTGCGACCTTTGACATATTTCATTGACAAACCCATTGAGACACAAGTTCGAGTTTGTTAAAAAGCAAATTGCATTTAATAAAATAAGTTCTTCAAACAATCATGTTATAAATTTAAAAAATCAATTTTAAGTGTTTTCTCGAATTGTTAGGAAACATGATTGTCCGAGGTTTTTAAGCAAATTTTTAGTTAGGAAACAAATATTCTAATTTTTCACATCTTAATTTTTATCCTGCAAAAAAAATTAAGATTTACTTGTACGAATCATTCTATAAGATTAAATAAATAAATGTCTTAATCTGTCACAATTCTCCTTACTAAAACGTGTTTTATACTAGATTGTACATTTAACTCGAAATTAAAACGAACATTTTGATCAAGTTATAGAAGTTGGAAAGCGTTGCAAAACAATCAGGCAACACGAAGCCGCGCCGGCTGTACTGTACGTGTACGTGTCGGACATAGCGGCACGACACGCCGCGCCGCGCCGCAGCGTTCGTCGGCGGCACGTACGGCGCCGTGGTCGATCAATATTGCGTCGCGTGCGGCGACCGGCGACCGGCGAGCGAGCCGACATCGATCGTACGAGGACCGAACTTGCACGAACCCCCACGAACTCGCACGAACCGAGCCGAACGCAGTTACAGTGGACGGGCGGTCGTGCGAGTCGAACATACCGTCATGGCGTCCTCGCTGCCCGCGTTCGACAACGAAATGGTGCTCCGTTTCATCCGGAACTACCGCGAAAACCAGTGTCTGTGGGACTTCAGTTCGCCCGATTACAAGAACAAAACTGCCAGAGATGAAGCGTACGAGCGGTTAATGTACGCGATGGACATGCCCGGTCTGACGGTGATGGACGTGAAAAACAAAATCAAAAACATCCGGTCCACGTACTGCCAGGAGTTGAAGAAGATCCAGACGGCGAAGATGCTCGGGAGAGATCCCTACGTGCCCAGTGTCTTCTGGTTCACGGAGTTGGACAGCTTCCTACGGGCGAACACGACGCCGAAGACGGACATCGGCGACAAGATGCCCAAATACCTGGTGAGTGATCAGCTGACATGTGTTGAACGAATCAGCTGATTTGAATTTGCCGCCGTTTCACAATAATCATAACTTCCCCCCCTCTTTATTTCCTCCTCCCGCCAACCCACTCGCGGCTCAATGATCGACTCGACGCGTGTGATGGATCATTGTTTCATTTTAATGATTTAAAGTTTAAGGAGACAAATCAAACTGCAAAGATGTTAGTACCTACTATTAATTTTTTTTTTAATTATCAATCATTCAACTAGTTGGCAATAGGCTAGTATCAATTTTTTTTTTTTTTTTTTTTTACGAAAAGCTAAACTGAAAATTTTTACATTGTTTACATAATATTATTTTACGCGTGTTCTGCGACGGGTTTGCAAAGTCTATCACGTCATGAAAATGAACCATTTGATTGACAAGCACCGCATGTCCATTATTTCGAGCAGACAAAAACTAATTTTTCTATAAAAGTCGATCGAATGGTCTGGCGATAAAGATAATAATGTTCAATCCGCTACGGTATCCCCCTCATTTTACGATGATAATAATATCCTAGGTTATCGTATATTGTAGGCCTACTTTCCTATCGTCATACAGGTGGTGTATTTTTTTTATACAGTAGTTAAAACGTTTTCAAACTCAGGAAACTTTATAATATATAAATTTGCGATATGTCATTGGACTATTGATGATGCTATCCCACTAAAGGTCAACCTAGATATGTAACAATACCCGCGGTGTTTGGACAGCTCCCATCCCATTAAAAAACGTCAGCGTTCACATAAACAAATGGAAACAAATACAGTAGTGCCTACCTAGCAATAGTAAAAAATAAATAATTGCGGTATTGTAGGATTGAATTGTATTTGTAAGTAGAATTGAATAGGCTATTTTGTAATATCAGTCCATAATTACGTAATTGTTCCCAATAATAAAAACCTAAGTGTTAATAATTCGTTTTGTGTCTCTGAGGTCTCTATAATTTATAGACGTTGTAAGGTTGTCTATAACTACTTTAATATTTAGGTCGTTTGTATACTAAACAAAAAGTAGACTAAGCAACATAGGTTAGACCTATGACATAGGCCTAACATTGATTTAACATCTTATGTTGTACATCTTAAAATTAGTTTTTGAGCGTTCGATCAATAATATCTGACATATTTACTAATTTTCATTTAACTTACATACAATGTGCGCAATCTAGAGTAGATATTTGTGTAAAATCTATCAATTAAATGTTTAATAGACGGTTTAATATCAAATTAATACAACGTCAAATTTTGTAAAAAAGTAAAGTAACAAAGAAATAACTGTTAAATAAATACTAATGTTTTTAACACCAAAATGTCTATTTACAAAGTCCGTTTTTAAGGCTCAGCTCTACTGAGCCTAATATCACAGAAAAAGGATTTTTTTCTGTGCGAATATCTTACTCATGACGTTATCGAATGTCGCCCCGGGGCCGTGCGTAGCGCTAGACAAGTTTGATGGCTGCAGAGGTTTACGATATCCGTGTTTTAAATTAAATAATTAAGATATAGATATGTTGTTCAGTAGTGTCAAATTGCTGGTGTTGTGCTGGTTCAAGGTCACCTGAGGGATTACCGATTGCCCATTTAGGCAGGGTCATGTCACAAACTCGAGTTTAACTTCTGCAAAGAAAGACAAATCTTTTTTGCGATTATAGAAATTTTTAATGAAATTTTTAATTTCAGATATAACTGTTTAAACAATCTGTTTCCCCATCTTTCAACTCAAGTTTTCAATGGTTTTGGTTAAATAATTAAAAAAGTGTAATCGAGGAAAATAAGTACAGTTCTTCCTTTAATATATCTATCTGAATGAATGTAGCAGGAGATAAGACGATTCTAAAAAATCCTTGCATTTGGGTGGCGCGCCAGGGGTAGACAGGAGCCTTGGCGTTGTTTGGGTGGTACTGTACTGCACTGACTACGTGTGCTATATATGTTTCGAGAACTCCACAATAACTGATACTACTACAGTAGTTGCACTTTGTATCCCAATCAAATTACAGTACCCAACAGTGCTAATCATTGATCCGCATGACACTCTAAAATCTATTTTCGAAGACGTTGCAAACCAAATTATGACGAATAACGAGATTTGCATCTGCCATAAATTCTTATTGAATTCTACTATTTCAACATTTTTGTAAATTACAATTAAAATTACATAAAAAATAAAGATAAAATATCCAAGTCGCAGCAGACCTGCGTAGCCTGCTAAGCGAATTTGCAGTGGAATTTTCTATTTTCATTCTCCCCTTGTACATCAATGGAATTGAGGATGAAGGTTTGCTGCCATTTGGGTGTTTTAGGCAAATAGACGATAATTCCTTCCCAGTGCAGGTACACACTAAATCGTATCAAATTCTGGTATTTTTTATTTTCCCCATAAATTTCATGGGGTGTGAGTATATCGGATTGCCGCTATATGGGTGTTGTAAGAAAAGGTAATTTACACTCTACCTAGAGAATGTACATACCAAATTGTATCAAGTTATGTCAATAAATGATATAGAGAGGTTTGTTGATTTCCCATAAGAATTACATGTAAATCTTTTCTTCGTAATCTGTTAAACCAGGTTAAAAATTCAAAATAATAAATTATTTGTCTTTCAAGCTCTTTTGAATGGATTTCAGTTGAAATTGTTGAATTAAAAAAATTGAGGTCCGAAAATTCTAAAAACCATTTTTGACCCATGTGGAACCCTATAAAACCCCGTTCCCATAGTTTTAACGCGCTGGTTTTCGATTTTAAGAGGGCGTTGGAGTCAATCCAAATTCCGCCTTTCCCCCATAAGAGCAATGTTAAACGGGATGTCAAATAACTCTTTTATTTATAATCAGAAAATAATGGTTTATAGCTCTAAATAAAGGGTCCATCAAGGCGAATTTTGTTTTATAAAAATTAGTGTTTTTTACGAACTTGAAATAACAAAGCAAGTTTTTTACTACTTTTAAAACATTTTATACAGAATTTTATAAATTATTTACAAAGAATCGATCTCGCAAAAGGAACTGGGAATTTAATTGTGATTCAAACGCTATTTATTCTGAACCAATCGGACAAAAAATAAAGAAATTATATGACAAATGCCGGGGGAAAGTTTAGCATTGCTCTTATGGGAAATAAATCCAACATGGCGGCACTCCAACGCCCTCTTAACCTGATGATTGCTGCCCTACACCTCTGTACCAAATTTTATCAAATAGGAGGCTTCGTTCGAGTGTTAGGCCTATCGTGAAAGGGACATGATAGAGAGTTTTTGCAACATACGGTAAACCTTACGATAAACGCTAAACGCTATTTTTATATTGGTAAATTTATGAATAATTCGCAGTTCACGGTAGGGGAACCGGATAAATACTGTATAACGTTTACCGCTGATCACTTTTAAACAAGTTTTTCATAGCTTCAAGCAGTATGAATAGGTAAATCAACCATAAATGAAATAGCGTTTAGCGTTTACCGTATTCATTTACCGTAGGCTATGTGCAAAAACTCTCTAATATACGTCTACATTTCAATACTAGCTTTTACGTGCGGCTTCGCTCGCATTGAGGATAAGAAATTCCAAACAACTGGTTATTTATCTATCTTCTTATTTCTCATGATGTTAGCCAACCGAATCACTTTATAGTTAATACTAAATGGTTTATATACTTTACTGTCAAGTGATCCAATAGTAGTTGAAACACTACTGCAGTTTCAATCCATCAAAGGGGTCTTCATCAGGTGTGCAGGTTGTCAAGGTTTCATTCAATTGAACTCGTCAAGTTATAAAAATCACACACGAATAAACAAATAAATACACACGATGACACAGACATATACGAAAAATGAACTCTTTGTGTTTTCGAATGTGTCCGTGTCATCGTGTGTATTCATTTATTTGTTTATTCCTGTGTGATTTTTATAACTTGACGAGTTCGAGTTTGAATGAAACCTTGACAACCTGCACACCTGATGAAGATCTCTTTGATGGATTGAAACTGCAGTAGTGTTCCAACTACTATTGGATCACTTGACAGTAAGATATATAAACCATTTAGTATTTCTTATTTCTATAAGTTTTTCGTCTGTTGCGTCCTTTTTTCTCTCGACCTACTGAACCGATTTTTAAAATTGAGGTGTCATTTTAAAGCTTGATATAGCGCGTGGGCGAATCGTAGGCCTAATTAAAAAGGTCATATTGTTTCAGGCTTCGCCCCCCTCGCCTTTGATTTATTTCTAGAGTTCGCTTTAAAATGTTGACCAACTTTCATTGTACGATGTTTATAAATGTGAATTGTAACTTAACAGCTGATTACTTTCAGACGAATTTTTCAGAGAGATTGTAAACAAAAATAGAGATTAATAGTTTGGAAGTATTTTTGAAGTAAATAGATCAATAGTTTTTAACTATAATGTGAGTTATTAAACTAAAAATTACAAACGTTACAAAATGCGCAATTTGCGCACGGGCCCCCTAGTTTATATTAAAACTCCGCTAATATTGGACATTTTCATTGGACTTGTTTCTTAGCTACCAATAAAAGAACATAAAATAGATTTTCAAATATTTTATACAAAAATTATTTTAATATTTCGTAAAACATAATTTTTTCTTAATTAAAAGTATCCTATGTTACTTCTAATACCTCCAATAATATGTGTACAAAGTGTCATGATGATAGGTTGAGTAGTTTGCGCGTGAAAGTCTAAAGCCGCGTCCGCACTGGGCGAACATTCGTGGCGAACTTGTTCGGCAAAAACAAAAATCATCAAACATTCTTAATGAACAATTAACCGGCCATATGATTTCCATTCTAAAAGGTTAGCAACTAACAAGCAAATGTTCGGAAGAACTTTGTTCAACGAACATGTTCGGCCAGTGAGGACGCGGCTTAACAAACAACAGGACATTCACATTTATAGCCTAATATTAAGGATACGCATTTTATACATTTGAACGAATATTGTTTTTGGCTTCCAGGGACCTCAAAACTAAAAAGTATCATGGTCCTGGGCTTAGGGCTTACCGTTACTACTACCGTAATAGCGCATTCCCTATAGGGAAAGTCGATAAAATTTATAATTAATGGTTGCCATAAAGCCTTAAGATTGTGTTGGACGTCTTAATGTCTCAATGTTGCAATGTGCACTTATTGTTGATCTTAAAGAACGGTCCCATAATGCATTTTGACTTTCACGATTTCGTTTCGAGGGAAGGGAAGGGCCAGTGACCGCGCGAGAAGGGGAGGGGAACGGACTTATTGACCGTCCAGCATCTCTGCCACTCGTATTATACCTTAGGCAAACCGATGGACAAAAATATCCAAATATTCTTAAAATACGAAAAAGTTTGTGGTATGTGTTACACATAAAAGCCTGTCCGGAGTTATGCACTTGAAATGCTCTTCCTATTATTAAAATGTATTACTCTTCCAATTAGTTCCATCCAACATTAAATTCACCTAAAGTTTGCTCATAAAAATTATCATCAATAGACGTTAATTACTAATTATTAATAGACGTTACTTACAAAAAATTAGAAAAAAACACATCTACTCCTTTTTTCATCAGCTCTTGTGCATTGTAAAGGAGATATCAGCGCATACTGTTTAGAAAAAGGGTCGGATTTCCCAACATCCAGTATGCCCGGGCTTAGGGGCGCAAGTTGCAAAGGGGCGCACCTCAAATAAAAAAAGTCATATTCAGTCACTATTAGCTTTTAATGTTACAGTAATAGCTACAAAAACATTTTGGAAAATATTAGTGGTTTTACAATGAGTTACCATACTGCTTAATGATAGTTTGGTACATTATAATTAATTGTCGGTCAACGATAAAAGTATAACAAGCGGTCATTAAATAACTTGAATGCTGTAATTGCTGAGAAAAAAGCGAGCGGTAAGCATTTTCATTGCCACTGCACTGGCTATCTGGCTGTGACTGACTTGGCCCGAGGGCGGGGACGAGTTGGGGAGAATGGGCGAACGAGGTTGTCTGTTTTTGCACTGTTGCCACTAGCTGTAGCCAAGAATTATTTGTTATTGAGTTTTATTAGTCTATATATTATATAAAAGAAGGTCGTGTTTTCTTGAGAGTTAATAAACGTATTTTTCTTGTTGTTAAAAGTGCTGATGACAGCTTATTTTATAGTTTCAATATGTTTTTGCCAGGACAAATTTTAACCCAAGATGATCCCAAGATGAGGAATTTTGTTTCTGATACAGTTGTGATTGATGTTGAGCTCGTAGTCTGCAGGCTAGTAGGTATGGTTTTTATTGAAAAATGTATATTGACTGTTTTAGTTTTATTTATCTTGAGGTTTAGTGAGGAGCATACTTCTGAAGCCAGTTGTAATGTTTCCTCTGTTTTAATTTTGGGTGTTGTAGATACTGGAAAGAGAATTGTCTATCATCCGCAAACATGATGCATGTTTTTTTCTGTTTCGCAACTACATGTAAACCCGTTAACGAAACGTCCGACTTTTATCAAAATTGTCATGAATGTGTGTGGGACTAGATCTATTTACATTAGTTAGTTATGTGCCGATTGGGATTATCATACTGTGGGGAAAGGGCGATATACAGGTTCAAATTTGTCTAAAATAAGCCTAAACCCCGATTTTAGACAAATTTGAACCTGTATGTCACCATTTTCTTATAGTACGATAATCCCAATCGACATAACAAATGGAAATAAACCTAGTCCCACCCCCAAATATCCCTTCAGAGACCTTCATGGCAAGTTTTAAAAAAATGTACAAAACACATAAAACACGAAACACACGGACACGAAAACACGTGCATGACACTTAAAGCGCGTATATCGGCCTACAATAAAAGAACGGAACGAATATTTCCGTCACATAATCACTCGAGATTCGACACGCATCCGCGGCACCGCTATTAATAAAATTCCCTAGTTTTACAATTTTGATTTGGAAACTAACAAACAAAAAAGGAAGTTGCTCAGTAAGCTTATTTCCAACTACTGTATCTGTATTCAGAATGTCTGGATTGTGTCAAGTTTGGGTCACCCTCTAGGTTAGATTCGTCAATATTTGATTTTGGTTTCGTCATAGTGTTTAGTTATAATAATTATGTTACTTATTATACACCTTAAAAACATACAATTGTATGTAGGTGTTTACAATAAATAAATAAAGCTTTATTCCTCTGATGTTATTGGGGAGTATCGTTTTATATTTTTTTTTTACATTTGCTGTTTATTTTATCGGTTGTAAGCTGCAGATCGTTGTCCCCCTGTCGCAGAGACCGTTGTTAGGCTCTCTTCATCAGATGCATATTGGGGGTTGATCAGTTTTGTTTTGGGGTTTATTGCTTTTCCAGTCGAAGTCAGGACAGAGTCTTTTTTTCATTCCTCCATTGTGACTATGGATCTTTTTTTTAGTATTTATAGTCAATTGTGATGGTAATAATGCGTCTCACATGTAGTCGATCCAATAAACCGAACGCACATAGTAGTTGTTCCAATAATCGATGATTACTTACTTGAATACTTGATGTCTTTATCTGTGACCAACTTGAGTTGGATTGATTGCGTCATTCAATTAACATAAAATTTACAAAAAATTACTTACAGAAAAACGTGCGTTTACATACTTTTGACGTCATTTGGCGGACATGACAAGGCAAAGGGGCTCGTCCAACAAATCACTCAGAGAATACAAAGGCCTACTCAGCAGGCACTGGCGCATCACCCAATCAAAGTTCTTCACGTCAAGCGCACGCACACTTGGAGGTAACACGTTGAAAATCTTGGTCGCAACCCATGGATAACTCCTTTGAGCGTGGGCGAGTCGGCAGCGCGGCAGGTCCAAGTCGTTGGCACCACGGGTCCTACAATCGTGCTGGATACTTCTCGTTAGAAGAGCAGTGAGGTTGGATTTCAAGAGTGTTAAGATAGTAAAAACATATTGGCTATGGACAGTCATAATGCCTAGCTCCTTTGGTCCCTTTGACCGGAAGCTGTCGTTAACCTCAGCGCTTTCTTTTGGAGAAGCAGCTCTTTATGGCAAAGCAGGACAATGTCCCTAAACAGCTACTCCATAACTTATATGAGACTATGGAAAAGGGAGTGATAAACCATAATCAAGTAAGGCCAAGTGAAAACAGATTTTAGCTTTCTAATGAGGTAACGTACTCTGGATAGCCTGACATATACCTTGTCAACATGTTGGTTCCAGTTTAATTTACTATCTACCCAAAATCCCAGGAGTTTAACGGCCTATTCATCAGCGCCTGGTTTCAAAGTGCAGATCACTGACTGCATATTTTCTTCATTTAATTTCAGGCGATTTGGTACAAACCAGTCTTTGGCTTTGTCGAGGAGAGGTGCCGCTGCAATGTTTAACTCGCCCAGGTCCCGATGTCTCGTCAGCAGTGTGGTGTCGTCGGCGAAAAGGAGTGTGCGTTTGTTCAAAACCAAGTCATTAACCATGATGGCGAATAAGGCTGGGCCCAACACTGAGCTCAGCGGAACACCGTGTTGCATGACTCTGGTCCCAGAAGAAGCCCCATGCAGAGAGACAACGTGTTTCCTGTTGAGGAGTTAGCTGGTAAGTGAGCGGTGGACCACGCCCTCTACTCCATATAATATCTTGAAAGTTTGGACAGTAAACATCACGGGGGACCACATCAAAGGCCTTACTTAGATCGCACATACTACGCCCTTTCCTAAACCCATTTTGGGCGTCAAACAGGTCGTTGTCCTCAAAGTAGGCCACCAGTTGTTGCTTCATGATAGTTTCAATTACCTTTGAGAAAACAGGGATTACAGATATGGGGCGAAAGTTTGACAGTTAGGATGAGTCTCCGTTTTCAAATATAAGTGTTGTCTTAGCTATTTTTTATGGTTAGGAAATGCACTCATAGAGAGGCGTTTAATCAGAAGATGGACGAGAGGTAGGCAATGTAGTCTATCACTGATTTCAAAAACAGACTTTAAACTCCATTTAAATCTTGGCTGTCAGAATTTTTTTAAGCCTTTATCTGTACTAATTAAGGTTTCTTTACTCACGTCTTTCCTGTTGAAAGATTTCGTAGGGGTTAGGTCCGTAAGGTGATCCAGTGGGTCGGCCTGCAACACGGGTAGCTCAAATATAATTTCGCTTGCCACTCCAGCAAAATAATTATTGAAGTCATCTCGGCATAATTATTGATGCCAATTCAGGCAGGAGGCCGATTACAGTACCTACAGGTTGGTTCACAATGGCCCAAGCCGCCTTGCAATTGTTAGGGGCATTCTAAATGGTACGGACATTAAACAGTTTTTTTCAAGCTTTACTTTGGATCTGTTATCTTTCTTTATTTTAGAATACAAGAAGAAAAGGCTATTTCTCTAATCTATATCCAAGGTCAATTTGTAATGGTTGTAACTAAAAGCATGAAGGAACACAATTTTTCTAGCTCAAAGGAGTATTAAGCTTGAGCTGTATTTGGCTCCTTGTGGCTGTAGAATCGCTTTGCACTAATAGGTTTGATAGGGAAACAGAATCAAAATTTACCCGAAAAGGATTCATAAAACAGGCAAATGCCAATTCAGGATCCTATATTAAATTAACTTCCTCCCAGTCTACATTATCCAGTTCAGAGTGGGTTTGCAATTGCCGTGAGGGGGTGCTGACGTAAGCCCTAGCTCCACCCCGGCGCTGCTGACATTGACTAATGTATACTACTTACTTACTTACTTGTAGATTACTTATAGATTCCTTCCGTAGGCAAAGATGCGTTTGACTGGTCAATATGCCAACTCAAAGTTGGACCTAAGTTAAGGGTTGGGTGAGGATAGGTACGGGCAAGAGTCGGGTTTGCAATCTTTTAAGTGACTGGTGAGGTTGTCCACAGAATAAAAGCAATGTTTAACAAGATAATTTTTTAAAGAGTTTTTAAATTTTTGTCGTCCGTGACTTCAGAAATAAAGTGTGGCAGAAGTTGATAAAATTTCAAACCAGCATAAGCCGTTTTTTTTTCAAAAACAGACAACTTATGGAAAAATGCAAAATTTGTTTTGAACCTGGTGTTGTAAGTGTGATTTTTTTGACATAAGTTAAAGAGTTTATTATTCCTGATGAAAATTACTAATTCATAAAAATATAAACATGGAGCAGACATTATCCCTAATTTCATAAAAAAAACTTTCACAGTGTTCCCTAGGAGGGAGCCCGAAAATGGACCTAACGGCTTTTTTGCCAGAGGAGTATTCTGTCACAGTGTGATTTATAACCATCCCATAAAGCTATTGAGTAAGTAATATGAGACTCCAAGAGACTAAAGTAAACAGTTCTTGAAATACTAATGTTACATAGTTTGCTTACTCTTCTTATGAGACTTTACTAATAAAGACTTTACTTTAGTATGTTAATGCTGCTGACAACACCACCTTTATAGTGCTGAGCACCCCTCTTAAGTGTCCCTTTTTGACTAATTTCCATTCTATACGATATTAAACAACGCCATCTGTACCCAATGCTTTCATTTTGGCATTGATTTGATTTTCCGTTTGCCCTGTCTTCTTGTCTGACGATTAGACGATTTTTTTTTAGTTTGAAATTTGACGTTTTGTCATAGGAGGCCCCTGTATCTGTTCTGTCACTGTCGTGTGCTGACTGCGATCTGCTGGGCTGGGCCTAATTATTAAAAAAAATGCCATAACTTAAATATTTTTTAAGACATTAATCTTAATTTGATGTAGCCTGCTGAGTGATATGCTTATAAATGAGATCTTTTAATGAATTTTAGTTTTGAAAATGGATCATGACTCGATAAATAAAGTCTCCAGAAGGTATTGCAGCTATAACGGTTGTACTTCAGACCGGTTAACCACAAATGATGGTGCTATAACATTTTTTAGTTTTCCTAAAGATACAGAAAGGTAAGAAGTAATATTAGTTTTATGGCTAAATCATTTAAAGGCTAAATTCCTAGTGTGGGTAGTAAAACTGTAACATGTAACTGTAACATGTAGTAATGTAAACATAGTTAGTCACCTTCCCGAATAATTCTATTGCTTGTTGGTTGTTATTTCCCTATTTTTGTTGTTGTTATTTGTTGTTAATATGTTAACTAGGTTTTGTTCCTATTGTCTTGTTGTTATATTTGTTTTAATTATATTGTTAAGTCATCACACTGTTGGTCATTGCACACGTATAGACTAAGAAATCGTAATGTATCACTTGTCTGCCATATTGTACAATTGTAAAATGGAGATTTCCGTAAATAAATAAATAAATAAACTATCCATGTCAGTTTACCCTCCGAGCGTTCTATAGGGCTATGGTCTAAAGCCGGGTTTACACGATGCCAGTAGGTGAGACAATTGTCTTTGGACAATTGTCATCACGTGGGAGACAATTGTCGGAGGCCAGTCAAGTTGATCGTGAAGCTGTTTACACAGGGCCAACTATTGCCACGGCAGTTGACTGCGAAACAGGGCGTGCATCAACTGCGCGAAACGCTCCATAGGACGATCAGAGACCTGCATTAACTGCGCGAAGTCGGGGGTCTATTTCAGTATCATATTTTAAGAAAACATAGGGTTTTAATACATGGTGTATTTGCAAATTAGATAATTTTACATTAGATTAAAAATAAACAACTGAAATATGTTTATTACTTTTTTTGTTGACTTATTTCCTGTTGAAAAGCCTAGTAGGCCGCTTGTCAATACCAACTGCCTTCTTCTTGAGGATAAAGCCGGGTTCACACGTTGCCAGTAGGTGAGACAATTGTCTTTGGACAATTGTCATCACGTGGGAGACAATTGTCGGAGGCCAGTCAAGTTGAACGTGAAGCTGTTTACACAGGGCCAACTATTGCCACGGCAGTGGTAACAAAAACAACACACCTGTATGTCTCAACTGACACAAGGGAACTAGTGAACTGGCATAAAACAAGACAGCGCTACTGGCCTATCCGTTCACACGGCGCCAATTGTCGCGACAACTGAAATTCCGAGTGGTGGGGGGTCTCGCTGGGCCCAGCTCGTTGGCATCAGTCTACTCCCGGAGACAACTGAATTTCGGGGCAATTGGGAGGGCAGTTGGCAAGGCAATTGGCCTGAAGTGTTTACACGAAGGCAATAATTTCATGCCAATCAGTTGTCCAAAGACAATTGTCTCACCTACTGGCATCGTGTAAACCCGGCTTAACATCCACCGCCAAACCATTCCATCAAATGGTAAAACATAATCAAATTCTATGTTGACACAACCTATCCGGCTCTGCTGGTCTAGGTGACGATGGAGGTAATTAAAGGTAATATAGCACCCCTGGAGTGTATTTTTAAGGTTTTGCATACTTTCAATTAAATATATTTTATGACCTAGCTCTTTAAATCTAGGTATATATTATATGAAAGTAGATAAAATCGACTATCTAACAATGCTTAAGTTTTTACCCTTCCTTTTTATTACCAAAATTAAGCTAGCCTATAGGTTAAAACTAAAAAACTTTTATGTACGGTAACTTTGTTCTCCCCTAAAATAATTTTAGATACACTTAGGCCTAATCAAAATTCCAAGATAAGTTCTACACTTTGTTTAGAATTTTATGTAGTTCAAGAAAATATTAAGCCTAATGAATATAGGCTAGAAACATATGAAAAAAATTAGCCTAGGCCTATATGTTGAACAAAACCAAATAACTATGCCCTACGTTAATCCCATAAGAACACATGTAAAATCAAGCTAGGAATATTACACACCAATTCCTAGGTCTACACATATTTATGGTTACAAACTCAATAAAACACAAGTTATTATAATTTATTGCAATAATATAAATTAACAGTAGGCCTATTTGTAAAACTTTTAATCATCTGTAACCTTAAAAAAATTGGTAAAATACGTATTTCGTTGTTTACAAAGTCAGCAGATTGTAACCGTTTTTCCCAGATGTTTCATTGCATATTACAACCAATCACATTCCACCATTTGAAATGGGTGTTTTTAGATAGCTTAGAATCTCCCGGAAACAGCAGTATTGTTCACGGATCCGTTTCTGACATTCACTACAAAGTTATGGCACGTTTTTGAACCATCGAAAAATCGACCAACGCTCAGAGACGGTCGAAAAGCTGGGCTGAAAAATCAATGTTTTTTCTCCGAACAACGCTCGGAGGGTTAAAAGCTGAATTTGGTCTTTACATCAGTTGCCACTAGTTCAATAAGCATTAAAAGTGTGATTATAAATTAGGCCTGAAGGCTCAATCCAAATTAAATCACCCAAATTTAGAATAGGCCTAAAATGTTGCCGATGGATTTTATTTTTTTGTAATATTTTGTGGATAAGTCTTATGGCACCTATAGAGGTCATATTGAGGGTTATAAAATTTTTTCCATATCGTATATTTTTAAGAGCAACCATTTTGTTAAGGCAAAATGTCTAATTTTGGAATTTGTAGAGGTTTACAAAAATTCAAATATCTTCTTTATTAACAAAAAACAGTTTTAACCGTAAGTTAGTACATTCATTACACAAAATCATAATGACATAGGCCTAGATGGGGACAAGAAGAAAACATCTAAGTTACTGTCTATCCATAATTTTTCCATGACTATTCTTCTTTTTTTATATTACATTGCCAATTTTAAAAAATTATAGCTAAAGGTTATCTTAACTCAAAATATCTGCTCGATAACCACCAGTTTATCATTAAAAATATTTACTGGAACATCTGCTTAATCACATGTATAGATCTAGAAATTTTCATCCCATTAGATTAACATGGAAACTTCAAGGTCGAATGGGGCTAAGCCCAGGTAACTTTTGACAATTCTGGTATTTTTCCTTGGCCCTTAAGCCTAAAAATGAGCCATCATACGTTACCCTGCCTTTATTCTAACTCGAGGTATTTGTTGGGACTGATTCGTTCATGGAATAATGTAGGCGTATATAGATTTCTTACCTCAATATCGTTGTTTATTCAATTTGATTGCTTTCACCACAATACTTTAGATATTTTTTATTACTGTAGCATGTCCCCAGGTTTTAAAGTGTAATGGCCGTCACTGACCTAATTAGTGCACGTCACTGCTACCTGAGTGGCAATAGTGCTTCAGTCAGTGGTCAGACATGAACCTGAGTTGTCGAGTTGTTGACTTGTGGCAGTTAAACGTTTTTAATTACTATGATTTATTTGTATTATCAAAAATGTTTGTTAAAAATACTTCTTTATGTTCTTGTTATTTCCAGTCCTGTTGATGAATTCTGCAGATACTAAAAAATTTAGATTATCCTATATCATTGTATTAAGTAGTTAGACAAATTCTAATGTTCCAATATGGCTGCCGTGAGCAAAGCCTTAAATTTTAAAATTCTCAATTTAATAATGGGTAAGGGGCAGTCCCTGCAACGGTGGTCCCTGAATATTAGAAAATAGGTATGTTATTTATTAAGGACCGCCGTTACATCTTTTAAAAATTATGAATTAAATTTTATTATTTTTTTTTAATTGAAATATGTAATCTAAATTGATATGTTTTAGTTATTTTGACAACCCCTAAAAATATGGAGTCATAAGACGACATACTGTATAAAAAAAAATGCCATAGAGCGTTTTGTAACGGCATGTCCTCTAATGAAAAAATGTTTCCCAAACAAAGGGGTCTTCGGCAGGGACACATATCGTATCATGATCAGGCATGTCAAAAACATATATTACAAATATAAAAATACTACTTTACAGCAATATTTTATTTTATATTTAAGTCAATTTGCCCTGAATTCTAATATTGGCCCTTACAGAAAACCGTCAATTATTAAACTAAATGTCGCAGCAATATACAGGCCTATTAACACGTTGAGTGCGGCATGTATCCGAGAGGCTTACATATGACAGATCGGTTACATATGACAATGTCAAGGTAATGCGACTGTTTCTCCTCTAGCGTTTGAAAAAGAAACACATTTTGTGCATTAGCATGTAGGTAAGGGTATTGAGTTTTTAGATTACTTGTGATTAGTATATATCCTACAGGTTTTTAATTTCGCGCTATCGGAGAAATATAAATATTGTTCAGCGTGGGGGTTGAGTTTTGGCATTTTATGTGCAGCAGCGAACGTGTTAAAACTCTTTGACTGAACTTCTTAAAACACACTAAGGTATTACATGAAGGAACAAAAAGATAAGCAAACTAATGACTATGATTTATATATACCAATAATATCTTCAATCAAACAAAAGTTTGGCTTAGGACTGTTTGGACAACATGTTTGCCCAGAACGAATAATGCTTAAGGGGCCATCCATAAATTACGTCATCTGAACTCACGTGACCTACGTAAAGTAAGAGGCAGAGAATTGATAAAAACAAAAGAAAATATTCCTCATATGGAGGTTATCCAATGTTAGCAGTTTACATAAAATGATTTAGTCGAAAATAAACAAACACTCAATAAAACGATTCAACCCTTCAACTCTAACTACTAAATAGCTAATATATAAAGCGGGAAAGTAATAACTAAACAACATTCACTGAGTAAAAACAACCATTTTATCAACCATGCCACGTTATGGGAACTTTGTTACATTTAGCATAAAAAATCATTCCAACATAGATTGGGTCAAGAAAATGAATCCTGTGGATCCGTTCGATCCGTAATCCGCTCATGACTATTAGTTCTCCTTTTTTTTTATAGTGTATTGCCAATGCCAATTGTAAAATGTTATCACAATATCGTTATCTTAACTCAAAATATCCGCTCATTAAACAGCTGAAAGTATGAAAAAATACTGGAACATCTGCCTAATCACACGTGTAGATATAAAAATCGTCTTCTTATTAGATTAACATGGAAACTTTAAGGTTCAATGGGGCGAAGCCCAGGTAACTTTTGATGATTCTGATATTTTTCCTTGCGTCCTTGGCCCTCAAGCTTTAAAATGAGCCATTATACGTTACCCTATCTTTCTTCTAACTTGAGATATTTCGTAGGGGGACCGATTCGCTTACGGAATTATATATATATAGATATATTTATTTATTTATATCTATGTGTCCGTGAACACTATAACTTTCAAACGGAACCTCCGATTTTGATGAAATTTGGTACAGGGGTGTAAGCCAGCATCTACTTAGATGAGTTCGACCAGAATGATCGGACCATGGGAACGGTGTTTTATGGGGTTTTAAAAGGGTAAAAAATGAGTTTTTGGCTTTTTTTACTTTTATTTATAAAATTCAACAATTTTAACTTCAACCATTTTAAAAAAGCTAAAAAAAACAAACAATGTAGTGTTTGGAATTTTTGCCCTAGCTTCAATAGTTATGGAGAAAATCCAAAAACTAAGTTTATGTTTTTCATGTCATTCTTATGGGAAATCAACAAAACCTTCTATCTTGCTTATTTATTGACATATCTTGATAACATTTGGTATGTACATTCATTAGGAAGCGTTTAACTTACGGGGGTATTTATTTATAACTGAGATTTGTTAAAAATGATGTCATTTTTCTGTGAGAGGCGGGGGGGGGGGGGGTGGGGGGGGGTCAGACATTATGATGGTAGGATGATTTTAGAGAGGGGGGGTCCAAAATTGGCCAGAGTACAATAGTGTACGGAAAAGCCTTTGTAATAAAAGCCTACATTTCACATATAGAGTCAGTCCTATTTAGAGATTTGTTCTGTTTTACTGTAGATGCTCAAAATGGATCACGAACAGCGGAAGAGAAGAGTTTCGATACTTAACACCAAATGAATTAAAAGGGAAAAAAATTTGTGAGTTGCATTTTGCTCCGTGTATGTTTTCCAACAAATTCAGGACAAATTTGAAGAAGTCAGCTTTTCCGATGAATTGGAAAAACTCCACACCTGAGTTGATTCAAATTGATGATGATGATGAAGATGATTACAATGACCATAATGCAACAGAAAATGTTGAGACTTTAATAGTCAATGGGGTAGAAGTTCAAGAACTGAGTGATGATGAGACGGAAAGTGAGCAACCCACATTGAATAGTAACGTTTTGGCGTCTTCAACAACAAACAATCCAACCACCAAGGATTCAAGCACTGAGGTTAATGAACAATCCCTTCAAGAAGCTTCTTCTGCTGAAACAGTTTCAAATAATACCACACTTGAACCAGAGATTCAAAGCCAGAATACATCTGCAGTCACAAGCAGTACTTCTCCAAGTGAAGAAATTACCAAAGATTCAACTGACAAATCACCCTCAAAGTCAAACCCAACTCCCTCAGATAAAGTAAGACAACATTGTGTTTTTTTATAAATCTGTAGAAGAAATTTGATCTTTTCCCAGCTGATTTGTTCCGTTTAATTTTATGCTGTATACTACAGCATGTCGAATCTACACATAATTTAATAGTCTTATATTTTTACTTGAGTTGTATATTTTGTTTTTTTAAATAAGCTAATAATAAATTATACCGATGATAGGAAACTTCTTCGTCAGTTTGAAGAGGCCTTTTTTTTGTTCACCCCGATTCAACACCCGATTAACAGAAATTCAAGATAGGCTAATTAAAAATCGAGCTCTGTGCTTTCACATATTGGTTTTAAGCCGGGTTTACACGCAACGATAAATTGAACGACAAAACGTCGTTCACAAGTCGTTACGTTTTGTTGGATATCGGATGTTCGTTTACACGTAACGATTTGTCTGAACGATATGATGGTGCATGCACACGTTTCGTCTTTCCATACAAGTCAGTTGGTGTTTTCCTCTCATTTGTCCTTTTTATTTCTGTCAGAATAATCTTTACTTTTAATTTACCATAAGCAAGGAAAGCTTTTGTACAGTAACTCCCGAGAGGCTTGACGCAGGTCTGACATTTATGTTCCTTCACTAAAATAAACTTTAAAAACTGGTAAGCAACAAAACTTAAACAACAAATGGAACATACTCAGTAATCACTCAAAAATACGAGACGAGATATGAGATGATGACAAAACTGCGGTCGGTCGAGGCAAGGTGTATCCATTTACATGCTACGTCTTGTCGACGCCAACTTGCCAAGCAACGACTTGTCGTTGCGATCTCAAGAGATTTGTGCAAATTTGCACAAACCTTCCAATCTGGCTCCAACTCAGACAAGTCGTAACTTGTGGTTTACACGTTCTCTCTTGCATGCAACGTCTTATCGTTCAGACAAATCGTTACGTTTTATCGCTACGTGTAAACCCAGCTTTAAGAAAAACTGTAATATTGAAACTTAGACATTCTGACAATAGGTACTGTACTTGTTTTGCTTTTCTATTGTGAAGGTATATGTAGTAAAATATGCCAGGAGTATTACCTATTTTTCAAATAGAAAAAATTTCTCTTTATTCTAAAGAGATGAATAGGCTGCTAATCAATGATCCTTTCATATGAATCAACTTTTGATCACTAAGATATGGCCACAAAAAGAATCCACAGTATTTTTGGTGGACACGGTCTGTGAAAAGATTTTGGACAATGAGGGCAACCTGGATTGTTTATCACAGTTCATCCGGGGCATCCTCCTGGAAAAAAACCGATCTGGACCGCGTAGTGGCCCAGATCCCTTGACTGAGCACCAGCATAAGAAGCGAGCCCCACGGGTGTAAGCCAAATTTAGGCCTAACCTGACGTAATGAGTCCCACACTACAGGCTGGCCACCTGTGTTCCTAACTGCATTTTTCCTGCCTCTGCCTAGATTACAATTAATTGCTGTAAAGATATTTATTGTTGTACAATTGCCGTAAAGATATTTAGTTGTTGATTATTTGTGCAAACTTAATACAATGATGATACTTTAACAAAAGTGAAGGAAAACCAATGAGCAACGCTTAGTCAACCCGGCACTTCGTACCTAGGTAATACTTCAATGTTTTTCCAGTAAATTTCTAATACCTATGGCATGGTGGAAGGGGAGGGTGCAGTCGTAGCGCCGTAGCCTGTAACTTTTCTCTTTGCTGTAACGGAGAAAAGGCTCTGCGGACAGATCTCGCACCAAGCCTATTGTTCATTTCAATTTTAGCTCTCCCTTCAGTATGTAATTATCAATACTGTAATAAATTTAAATACTTTTTACACAAGTAAATTTTTGAATACAGTCTGAGTTTCTATACCATACCTACACTTTTACTTTCAAACCCCATACATATACTGATGCCAAGAATACTTTGTATTACTTGGCCAGAAAATTGTCCTGTACCGTACCCTAAATTACTAAACAGAAAGGATTCTATCCAGAACATAATAGCTCATTTTCAAATATTTTGTTTATAATATATACTATTGTCATGTACAATGAGTATTTTTAAACCTCTCCAAAAAACAAAATTAATCTATCAATTAATTTCTATTAGGCTTTGTGTAGTCTTGTGCAAGAGTAAAAGAAGAATAAATTGTTTATAATTTCTATCTGGTCAGAACCTTTAAACTACATTTTGGATGGTTAAGATTAATACTGTCTCTTTGTTTGTTTTTTTTCTGTTGATTAGTAAGTAATTAGTAATTGTATTTTTACTTTTTGTTTCAGTCAAAATTTCACAACCTACCATCGCAGACGCCTCAAGGTGAGTTTTATTACCAACAGTGTCTGACTCTGGCGGAATCGAACCATTCTTACCCTGAACCGCCGGATGTGGGAGAAATGCCTCTGTTTGTGCAACAAAACTCCGTAGCTTCTATTGCAGACGAAACAGCCCGTAGTGAAGGATCTGAACCTGCCCCCAAGAAACGGAAAGTAGACCAAGAAGTAGACTTAACGGCTCAAATGAAGGATGCGATGAAATATCTAAAAGATATTACCGAACTTCTTACTACATCTGATGACGAGTTTGAATTGTTTGGTAAAAGTGTGACGTTACAGTTAAAAAAGATGTCTTTGTGTACAGCATTAGCTGTTCAAGCAAAAATTCAGCAGTTATTGTCACATTACAGGATAAAGGATATTAAAAATAAGGCACCAAGTGATTTGAACAAAGGTAAATTAAAAAGTCATAGAGTCAATGGTGATAGGACTGAAGAAGAAAATCCAAACTCCCCTCAAGTCTCTTGCCAACAGAGGGACGGTGAAGTTGAAGTTAATGGGGTCGAAAATGTAGAGGAAGAAGAAGAAAATGTGAATAGCTATTCGCCGCAGCTCTCCTTAGATTGTACTTCTGAAACGGATAAAGAGGTAGATCTCAATGAAAACTGAGCTAGTTGAAACATTTCATCATACGTGGTTATTAAAGTAAGTTCTACAGTTAAAATTGATCAAAACAACTATATTAATAACCCGTTACATTCTATAAGCTCATGTTTTCCTCTACAGTAACTCCTTTAAAAAAAAAAAAAATTAATTATATTTTATACTTTTGAGTATTATTATGTAAACTTGTTAAACTCAGTTGTTGAAAAGTCACTCTCTATGATAAGAAAGGTTTTTTTTGGATTACCAATTTAATGACAATATTCAATAGTAAAAAGCTGAACTCCTGCCTGTATGTCTTGAAAAGGGTAAACCTTGTTAGTGATTATGCTACAGCAAAAACTGCCTACCATGCATTGTTTGAATCTCACTTTGATACGGCCTTGCAGTTTGGGTCAGGCACAACAGCAGGGAACGTCAATCAAATTCTTCTTCTCCAGAAAAGAGCAGTCAGGATTATGGTCGGCCTTAGCCCAAGCGAGAGTTGCAGATATTCCTTCAAAACTACAAATGTGGTAACAGTCATCAGCCTACACATAAAAGAAGTAATAATGTTTGTCACAATTGAACAGCTGCAACTAGGCCATGATATACACACATACAACACTTGTCACCCATAAAAGTTTCACCTCCCTCCACACCACAGTGCACCATATATGGGGAGGAAACTTTTTAATCTACCAGAAGATTTGAAGATGCTGAACACGAAGAAATTGAAGACAGCCCTTACCAACTGGCTCATTGACCGACCATTTTACTCCATTTATGAGTTCCTGGACTGGAATAAGAATGAAGAGAACATCTAGATCACTGGAGAATAAAATCGATGTAAAATTGATGCCATTGTACTTCTATATGTTATGTTAATGAAGATTTTGTCCATTGTCTATAGTATAATTAATTTATTTTAGTCTATTATACATGAGTTGTTTAAATGTTTTTAATTGAGGGCAAATCTCTTTGACGAGCGTTTATTTAGAGGAAAGAAGTAAAACTAAGCCATGTCAAGCACGTAGGTGATTGAAAACTTACCGTGGCTTTAGTATATCCATCTATCATTACCCACCATTGGGGTGTGTATTAGACTACCATTTATCTGTGATTACTTTCTCACTAAAAACTAGACTTAGTCCTGTAAATAACTTGAAACTTGTACATATATTTAATATATTATTGATATTAGATTTTTACTGTGAGATTTTTGCTTATATATGTTATAGTTTTATGCTATGAGTTTAATAATAATTTTGGCCGGAGTACAATGATTATTTATTTTAAATTAGGTCTCCTACATGAAAGTCTTTGTATAGCTTAGTACGCAAATTGTAATACTTAATTGCATTTATTTTTATACATCTATATTTATAAAAGAGTATGTTGGTATATTGTAGTCAATGGACTCGGAAACCACTGGACTGTTTGCCATGAAACTCCATATAAAATTTCATGGAATAGGTTTGCAAGCCTTTAGTTTTTGTATCCCTCAGGGCTTAGTGCCAGAACCATCGTAAAGGTATTCATTCCACTGTTTTGGGAGTTTTTCTGTCTGATTTTGTTTATAAACACTACAGATGGCATATATTTGTTAAAAAAAAAGATCAAAATAGTAACAAAAGTTTTAACAAGTGTACCTGCAGCCCCTGAGCATACAATTTTCATCAAGGTACAGTGAAAAAACAACTGAAGTTATTGTATTGCATTCTTCATGTATTTACAGTATTTGTTTATAACTCATATCAAAGAATGGTTAAAAACTGCTAATCATTGACTATGTACACTAACGTGAATAGACTTCTCATAGCATAGGCGTGCGTGAAACCTATTGACGGTGGTGCGATCTCTTGCGGCGTACATGGAAGTACACATAACATATGATAGATAAATCAGTATGACCACTCTTCTCAACCAAGGATGAAACATTTTATAACTGAAAGTTATGTTTATGTTTCGGTAAAGTCTTTTTGCAGCACCGTAAATTCAGCTGAATAATAACAACATCGATGGCAGTGACTCTGGTGCCACGTACACCGAACTTCCAAATTTTTGCCTCAAACTAAATGCATTGGATGAGAGGTCTATTCACGTTATTGTACATAGTCAATGCTAATATTAATATATCTATTTTTAATAAGTTACCGATACTGATTGTTTTCTATTGTAGTAGGCTAAGTATATTTTGCAGTTGTGTAATTTTTTTATCCATGGTAATATGTTTCCTACAGAAAGCAATATTGTTCAAGATGGGGATATTTTATTATATTATTTTTCCTTATGGTTTGCACTAATGGTTGTATATAAATTTACAAATATAGAAATTTTTATCTCTCAAAGTACAGTAATAATAATTTTAACCCTCCCTATTTCTTTTTTTATCTCTGAAGACATATTTTTTAATGCATATTTGAACTATCAGGATTTAAATGCGCTACAGCACATTCTTATGTGAGTTATAAACTACAGTATGTACAGGGTTTCTATGGTCAGGGGAAGTCACGGAAGGTCGAAAAGTTCACGAAGGGATCCCTACAGTCGATACAGTTAGGCATTTACATTACAGTGCGGGAGAGGGAATTAAAATCTGGTCAAGGGAAACAGACCATTAGTTGGAACACTGAGCTAATTAAAGCTTATTTTAACTGACTCAGTTCATCGAAATTAAAGATGGAAAAATAAAATTGTGTTGACTCTGATCTACACATCTGTTTCCTTTAACCCTTTGAGTGCCGCAGCGTCTACATAGTAGACGTTATAAAATATGCATAAATTGCCGGCGTCTACCCAGTAGACGATCGGTATTTTATTATTATTTTATATAGTACGTATTAGTTTTAATTGATTATTCGTTTTACAGCATTCTACAGGTTCCAAACTTTCGTATTGTACTGGTTTTTCACTTTCACTGTTTACTTGGAGTCACATGGCATTATGATAAAAATATGACACCAGTTTGACAGCTGATTGTTACCCGCTGCAGACAGCTGTGTATTTTGATTACGTTGCATTGTTTACGTTCGTTCTTTTACACTAAAAACTGTTCCTAATACTTCGTTATTATTGTGTTTAGTGAAATTATTGATTTATCAGTGCTATTGGTTGTATGTTGTATAAATATTATTTTTGCTTGTTATATATGTTATATGTTATATTATGTTATTATTGTTTGTAGTGCGTTATAATGTAAATTTTCACTGTAAAATAACATAATATGTATGATTTTTGTTCAGTTTTTCATGCTCTTTTACAAGGTGTAACTAAAAAAAATATATAAAAATACTACATACACAAAATTTTGGTCCAAACTTGAAAATTTAGAATTTTTTTATTTTTTATTTGTAGTTATAACTCATAATTTTTTATATAAATAAATTTAGAAGAAAGGATTTATATGTAGTATGTTCCCCATTTTATTACAAAGAAAATAAAAAAAGAATTATTAAAATCTGTTGAATACTTTTTTTTATACACATTTTTTCCCAAACCCTTGCAAAATTGTAGGTTTTAGCACGGCAATTTATGCATATGACTTGGGAGAATGGCTGCGGCACTCAAAGGGTTAATTAAAACTCTAGAATAGCAATAATAATTATGGGAAGGTTTAAAAGTAAAATTTGAAAAGGATTTTTTTTATCTTAGTTGCTTGTTTAACTGACACTGAACCTTTTAGTTGAAAAGTAAAGTTAGTTCATTTAGAAAGATATAAGATTTTCAAAATTTGTTTTCTGTCATAGTGCACCTGTACATAACATTTTCTGCCAAAGTACCCCTTCACGTAACAATGTGAAGCTATGAGATTTTAAATGCTACGTTACTAGACTTTTGTAATCAATGCACTAGTCCGAGGATCTGATTGCTTTGGTCGCTCAGAGTGCAAGGGCAATCAATGGTACACACTCAAGCCTCAAAAACTGCAATATTTAAAACAGCTCAAAACAGGAACAGAGCAACAAACCCATAACACATGAAAAGTTATTAAGTGGGGGGTATATCCAACACCACCTATCTCATGGAAATTTTGTAGATATTTTGATATGTTACCATTGTGGATATGTTTTTGTCTTTTAAAATAAAACTTGTTATGCATTTTTTATCATTTTATTACGTTGATAAACATTGATTTTCCACCATTCTTGTTAATTACCCTGTATATATTGGGTGTCATATATAAGGTGTCTCAAATCAAGGTGTATAAATAAAAAGAACAGGTGTGTGCATAGTCAGCTGGTGTGACGTAGTTGGGCTCACCGCTAGCGATCCGAGCGGCCGTGTAACACATTAAACTCATGTTGTTTACTTTTGTGTTTATAAATAAACTTTTGTCAAGTAAATGTTTTGCTTTCTTAACCGCAATGCCAAATCTTTCCGTGTTTGGTTGCAAAATAAATACGGAGACAGTGATACACGGATTAATTCAGTTTTACAGATTCCCTGTCAATACAGAATACTGAGAAAATAGGTCGAAGTTTTCCAACATAGAACAAAAGAGTTTTGGGACGTTGGTATAGAAATGGAGGAATGTTTCAACTTCAACGAAAGCCACGGCTCGGTTCATTCAAACAGTAAGAGGAATCGTTGGCGAGGTCCTCAAAAGCATGTTGGAAGCTGGAAAATGCGTTATTAATGAACAACTTTGGCAGCTGAACTGTCACACACAGTGATCTCTCAGCTATGCCAGCTGCCAGACAAAATCCAAACGGCCCTTTCCAGGGCCAATTTAGAAACTTAGGCTGTGTTTTAAATGTTTGTCATTTTAACGTAGAGGGTCTGAGCAAATCTAAAAGTGACTGCCTCAGCAAGGTGCTGCTGGAAAATGAGGTCGATGTCCTCGCACTGCAAGAAACACATGCAGAAGACTTAGAAAACAGTGCGAGGGGCAACATCCCAGGATATAAGCTTGTGGAGGAAATAGGTCACAGGGTCTACGGAGTGGCGACGTACGTTAGACAGGACATAGACGACGTATCAGTCTCCCACAAAAGTTGTGATAACAACACATTTGTTGTTGCTGTTAAGGTGTCTGCGACTACTATTGTAAATGTATACAAACCACCAAACACCCAGTGGTCAGACACAGTTCTTCCAACTTTTGAACATCCTGTGGTATATGTAGGTGACTTCAACAGTCATCATACCCAGTGGGGATACTCGTCCGATGATGACAACGGCACTCGTCTTTCAAGCTGGGCTGAAAATAACAACCTTTTCCTGGTATATAATGCCAAGGACCCACACACCTTCCATTCAGCCCGATGGCGTCGTGGGTACTCTCCAGACTTGTGCTTTTGCTCCCGTGAACCATCAGCAACACCCGTGCCTACTTCCAGGATGGTCCTTGGTGCATTCCCCCACTCTCAGCACAGGCCTGTAATAATATCAGTAGGAATGCAAATTCCTCTCGTAAGATCTTTTCCTCGGCCTAGGTGGAACTTTAATAAAGCTGAGTGGGAGGCCTTCTCATCAAGGCTTGATAGCGGCATCAGGTTCATCCCCTCTAAAATAAAAAACTATGATCGGTTCACTCGCCTTGTCCTGTCTTCCGCTAAGGCGACAATCCCAAGAGGTTTTAGAAAAGAATACATTCCAGGATGGAGCAGAGAGTGCGAAGATCTTTACAGTGAGTTTACAGACACTGCTGACAGAGATGTAGCTGACCAACTCCTTAACTCTCTCGACAACTCCAGGAGAGAGAAGTGGGTGAAAACTGTCGAGAACCTGAACTTCACCAAAAGTAGTCGGAAAGCTTGGTCTCTGCTCAGGAAACTCTCCACTGGTAAATCAAGTGAAAAACACGATGCCTCACAGCCTAGCCCTCGTGAAATTGCAAAACGCCTCTCCGTACTTTCAAAACCTGTGCGTACGTCTGCAGACAGAAAAATTAATTTCAAGCTTAATGAGATAAAGGAGAGTCGGCAAGCACCCTTGGAAGTCTCTAGACCCTTCACTTACGACGAGCTGGAAGTGGCGATTGATGCGATGCCAATTGGCAAAGCAGCAGGTTTGGATGACATTTTCCCGGAGTTTATAAAACACTCGGGTAACAAGGCTAGACAGTGGCTTCTGGAAGTTTTTAACACCACTCTGAAAACCGGCGACATGCCTGGGATATTTAGAAAATCCAAGATCATAGCTATCCTGAAGCCCGGAAAGGATCCAAAACTGCCTGAAAGTTATCGGCCTATAGCTCTTTTAAGTGTTTGTTATAAGCTGCTAGAGAGGTTGATTTATAACAGAATCCTCCCTATTCTCAATGCCAGCATCCCTGTCGAACAAACTGGATTTAGGCCTGGTCGCAACTGTTGTGACCAGGTTTTAGCTCTGACATCTTTCATTGAGGATGGGTTCGAGCGAAGACTGAAAACCTCTGTGGCTTTCTTAGATCTGACTGCAGCATATGACACCGTCTGGAGAAAAGGCCTCCTAGTTAAATTTTACGACCTTATTCCTTGCCCTTTCTTGTTGCGTCTCCTCAACTCAATGCTCTCCAATAGGATGATAAAAGTATATCTGGGACGCAGAGAAAGTACGTTTAGGCAACTAAAGGATGGCCTACCACAAGGGTCAGTGCTCGCCCCACTGCTCTTTAATGTGTATACTGCCGACATTCCTGTAACTCGGTCCTTAAAGTTTATATATGCAGATGATATTGCATTGGCATATCAACACCAGCATTTTCGACAAGCTGAGGAAACACTAACAAATGACCTCACGACCCTCGGTGAATATTTTGAAGCCTGGAAGCTAAATCCAAACCCAACAAAAACTGAGGTTGCTTGCTTCCACTTGAATAATAGACTGGCCAACCAAAAGCTTAAAATCGTATTCAACGGTGTTGAGTTGAAACATAATGACCACCCACAGTATCTGGGAGTCACTTTAGATCGGTCTCTCACGTTTAAAAGCCACTTACAAAAAACTGCAGCTAAGGTGAGAACCAGGACTAACATTGTCCATCACCTTGCTGGCTCCACATGGGGAGCTAACGCACAAGTTCTGCGAACAACTGCTCTATCATTGGTATATTCAGCTGCTGAGTACTGTGCTCCCGTGTGGTTAAATAGTGTGCACGTTAGAGAGATCGACGTCCAGCTAAACAGGACCATGAGAGCCATTAGTGGTACACTCATGGTGACTCCTGTACCCTGGCTCCCGGTGCTGTGTAATATCGCTCCTCCTGAAATAAGACGAAGGGATGCACTCATTAGGGAATACACAAAGATCTTATCTGCTCCACAGCTGCCCATCCATGATTACCTACCCCAGAATGCGGGCCGATTGAGGTCCCGAAAACCACCTCTACGAACAGCCTCCCAGTTGATGGACTCGAACTTCACCATCCATACAAACTGGACTTCCTCCTGGGACGCTTTTCAAGGTCGGAACCACTTCTTGATAGATGACCCGACCGTAGCGGTAGGTGGTATGAATCTTCCTCGGAAGCAGTGGACTATACTCAATCGTTTCCGCACTGGAGTGGAGAGATGTAATTATTGGAAGCACAAATGGGGAATGACACAAGACCAGTCATGCGACTGCGGAGCAGAGTATCAAACTATGGAACACATAGTCGAAGAGTGCCCACTGAGTGCCTTCCCCGAAGGATTGGCCGGTCTGCATAGCTCAAGTGAAGCTGGGCTGCAATGGCTTAGCGCCCTGGATTTAGCTCTATAAAGAGAGATCTAATTTTTATTTTTTTTTATTTTAGTGTTTAGATTTTTACTTATACTGACTCAGGTGCTCTGCACCGCAGAATTTTTTTTTATTATTCTTAAACCATGGTGGCTGGCTGAATGAGCCATACGATATATATATATATAATGAATGCTGTTCCCAAAAGAAGTTTTAAAGACACTTATTAGATGCACAACTCATATAAGAATATTTAATTTATCATATGGCTTTTAGTAAAGGACGATCAGCAATTAACTGACAGTTATTCTCGTCTAAAAGGCCTGCATTTTTTATGTAAGTGGACCAACGGCTTATCGTGACTTCAGAACCACGGAAAATAATGGTGTGAATAACAAAAAAATTAGATGGTGATTGCGGCGTTAGAAAACTCAACGCAAAAATTTGAAAAAATAAGCTTATTATACCTTTATTTTAGAAAATGTTTGAGTATTTATTTATCAAATTGACATTAATTACGTTTAATATGTTGGCTTGCCGCTCGCGGCGCTAGCGGTGAGCCCAACTACATCACACCAGCTGGCTATGCACACACCTGTTCTTTTGATTTATACACCTTGGTCTCAAATTGATTACTGATGAAAAATGTATCCTACACTCTTGAAAGAGTAAGAAAATGTTTATTGTCTTTAAACAAATACACAAATTGTAATCGACATTTTCAAATATGTTATACTAAAATATGCTAATACAATCATCATCTTAACTTAAAACAATTGGGTGGCTTCGTTAATAAAGTTAAT
This sequence comes from Neoaliturus tenellus, assembly GCA_030545055.2. NCBI lineage: Eukaryota > Metazoa > Arthropoda > Insecta > Hemiptera > Cicadellidae > Neoaliturus > Neoaliturus tenellus. The sequence continues at coordinate 47,634,075 of CM061536.1, forward strand.
ATGAAACACAATTAAACTATTTATTTGACTCCAATGACAGATCATGGATGTATGTCTAAGGATGTGAATAGTTAGTATATAAGGTCCCTTATAACTAAAAATTTTGAAAATTTAACAAATATTACTCTCTGTGAAGTCGAAAAATAAATCAATTTTCCTGAGTAATATTTTTAAGTTTTCAATACTTTTAGGTATGAGGGACCTAATATAACTATTTAACTACACACTTACCATGTTTAAAGGAAATCTGTTGAAAAACAGCGTCTGAAGCAGCGGAATAAAATACCAAGTTTTGCATAAAAGCCGTATGGTTAACATTGCCGACTGCGCAACAATGGGCTACTGGCCCAAAGGTGAAGATGATGCTTAACATTAGAACTTTGAATGCCAGTGGGGCGTAGCCCTGGAGTCCAATGTGAATCATTTTAAATATTACTTGGAAACTTAAAGAAAAGACGGATAAAATTTAATTTACAACATGTAACAATACTATTTTTTACAGCCTTGATAACTTTGTATAATATATCCAAATCTACTTACGTAGTTGCCTGAAGATATCAAAATATGTTTTTTTTTCGATGACGGACATGTTTTGGGTTCAAAACAACCCATCTTCAGCGGCAAAACTTCCAATTATAACATTAAAATCAAGCCCATACTATGGCTAAGTATGGTCCCATACTAGTATGGGCTTGATTTTAATGTTTTAATTGGAAGTTTTGCCGCTGAAGATGGGTTGTTATGAACCCGAAACATATCCGGCATGAAACAAAAAATATTTTGATATCTTCAGGCAACTACTTAAGTAGATTTTGATATAACATGTAACTGTTGAGGGGTTTATAGTATTATAGAAAATCTCAAATCTAGTACCTGTCAAGATGTTTATGGATTAAGTCCAAAAATTTTAAAACTTGTATCCAAAGAAATATGTGAAATAATAACAACTCTATTCAATAAATGTCTAGACAAAGTAAAATTTCGAAAAATTTGTAAGCAAGTCAAAGTAATTCCAATACATAAAGGTGGCACAAGTGACTAGATTAATTTTAGGCCAATATCTATAGTACCAACAATATCCAAAGTACTAGAAAAATCAATGTTTTGTCAAATTTATGATTTTTTTGAAGAAAATGAACTATTTAGTGGAAGCTAATATGGTTTTAGAAGAGGAATAAATTCAAACAATGCTATCAATAATCTTATCAAAAATTCAGTAAATAAAATTGAAAATGACAGGCTGGTATGTTTCAGATCTTTTGATGTCTCTAAAGCTTTTGACTTTGTTGACCACAAAATTTTAGTAGACAAGTTACTATTTTACGGATTTAAAAAAAAAGTCATTAAATTTAATAATATCATATCTAGAAAAAAGAACTCTGAAAGAACTGTAAATTTTAATACAGTAATGAAAATGCTGGAGATCTTAGTGTTAAAGTTGGAGTTCCACAAGGGTCATGCTTAGAACCATTACTTTTTAATATCTTCATTAATGACATATCATTTAACATTGAAAATTCTTGCTCATCTTGTTTTTTATATGGGGATGACTTAGGAATTAATGCATGTGGAAATTCTGAAAGTGAACTTATTCAAAACTTAAATATTGCTATGTCAAACATAACAAATTGGTGTCAATCAAATAAATTAAGCTTAAACATGAATAAAACTCATAAGTTTCTCCAAAAGATTTTTCCTCTATAAAAATATGGCGTCATTAAAATTCTTGTGACATAGACATAGACATGAGTAATGATTGATTCTCAACTTAATTGGCAATATCAGATTTATAAAGTTTTAAGCAACATTTCAAAAGGATTGTACATCATAAGAAGACTCCAAGGAAATGTTACTGAAGAAATACTAATTACAGTACAGTCTCGTTCATCGGACTCGGCGACATCAGAACTCCGCTTCATCGAAACTGAAAATCTGGATATTATTTTTTTTCATACGAAATAAATAATTTTTCTGTTTGTTTTGAGCAATATGACTTTAATGCTAAGTTTGATTGCCTGCCATTTTTGACTCAGGCATTTAAACAAAATGCTTACGGCTACTTAACGGACACATAGGATAATGATTGGAACAACACTAACACTATAAATTAACTGCAAATGCGGTAAACAAGGACAGCTCTGCGAACACAAATCCCGGCAAAAGGCAACGTCTGTAGAGTGACAGGTTGCAACGTGAAAGAAAATGGTTGAGTTAAATCATTCTTAAACTTGTTGTTTTAACTTCGATATGTTCAGGTTTTCAGTCAAAACTTTGATATGTAGAGCATGGGCGGAGTTTACCTCTGATTGCTGGGGGGGCCACCCGGGATCAGTGATAAAGGACATTTAATACCATAATATCCTCTATATTCAGGTTGACACACAACCATCTTTAACTAGGCTGTGGCGTTCGAAGTTCGAAGTAGGCTCAACACTTGTGGTGGATAGCACAGTCTGAACAAGTATTTTAGGAATACAAATACAGTCATGACACTCATCGGTCAGGTTTTATGGAACCCATAGGAATGGGGAACTGCACTAGCGCTCCCTTTTTAAAGAATACCAATAAGTGATTACCTTTTTGAACTATTTTAATGATTTGTTAACTAAAGGATTGTCAAAGTAGTAGATGCACGACATTTTGATTTAAAAAAAAAATCATATACAGGGAGTCTTTAAAGTACGTCGCCAAACTTCACAATATGGTTAATTGGGTCAAAATAACCAAAAAAGTTCATATGAGTTCATTCATGAGTACGGTGTATCGTGATGCTGATGTGAAACTCTGCTGATAGTATCCTACCGATGCATAAAACGTCCAGTGACATAGGGATGTAAAGAAAATTTAAATTAACTGTAAAATAAAGCTATTTTTAAGATACACTATCTAAAGCGTCGTCGTAGCGGGGCACGGCAACAACTACCCACCTGAGTTTGACGGTCAGTTGTGCCAACTGTAGGGCCTAAGGTTATATTTTCCCTTAGCGATCTATGAAATATCCTTACTTAGTAGTTCGCGCAAACAGTGTTTAATTTATGATAATCAAGAATCAAGAATTTTTATTGTCGTTAAACACAGTGTTATGCAATTGACAAAGTCATGATCTTAAATATACATACAATCTAAGAACCTTGGTTTCCTAAAGGTACAGTACACAAATTACATTATAATGCATATTAAAAGTCAATGTCAACAATTCAATATATCCTCTAGCAGCAGCAATAACAAAAATTATATTTAAAACAGAGAAATGATGTAGATAAATAAACAAAAACAGTTAAATAATTTAAATACTTAAAGTGCTAATATCACAGGCTAAATATTCGTCAACAGTATAAAACACGTTCTCTCTCAACCATACCTTAATAACATTCTCAAATCTTTCTGAGGTCATATACCACATGTTTTTTCCGGTAATTTATTAAACAATTTAATTTTCATATAAATGTGGCTATTCTTTGTTTTTTCCAATCTCACTGACATTAAGTTAAAGGAGGTAGTTTTTCCTAGTTGGATAGTCATGTGTTTCTTTTCTTATCGTAAATTTATTTAATGAGCTCTTTACATCCAACAGACTACAGTATACATATAGATTTGCAAGAGTCATGATTTTTAGCTCTTTGAAAAAGGGTACACAAGACTCTCTACTGGATACATTTTTTATAACCCTTACAGCTTTCTTTTGCCATTTAAAAGCCACCTGTGCATTGCAAGAATTACCCCAAAGAGTAATACCATACCTTAAATGTGAGTGGAAAAAAGCATAGTAGGCAGTTATCAACATATTTTCAGTTACACAATTTCTTAATTTTCTAAGGAGATAAACTACTCTCGACAATTTTTTACACAACTGCTCTACATGACAATCCCAACTTAACCTACTATCAAGGTACATGCCTAATAATTTAACAGGTTTTATATCTTTGTAAATAGAAAAGTCCAGAGAAAAAAATATACACTCAGTCTTTTTGTCATTAACAATTAGGTAATTTGAATGAAACCATTCCATCGCTACTTCTAGGGCTTGGTTCTCAGTTCTTCTTAGTTCATCTAGATGCTTATTGCTGTTGAGAAGTGTGGTATCTGTTATTGTGGTGTGGTGTCTGTGTGGTGTGGATCTGTTATTGTTTAATTTACTTTTCAGAATGGTACATGAACATAGGTAAAAAATGTAAATATAGAAAATAGTGTTATTTTTTAGAGTAAGTTAGATAAAACTTTGAACGTTTTCTGAATGGATAATTATTTAGATCGTAAACATTGTGTTTTACATAAAATTTTTGAAATTTTTGGGGGGGCCCGGCCCCCCCAGGCCCCCCCGAAACTCCACCCATGATGTAGAGGTAGTTAGGTCGTGCACCAACACTCCAAAAGTTCGTTATATTGAGGTTATCCTCACTAATACGTCGATATATAGAGGTAGAAATAATATTAGATAGATAGGCAGGTTCAAGGGGAATGACAAAACTTCTTTACATCGAGGATTTCGATATATTGAGATTCGATATATCAAGGTTCCACTAGTATAAAACATACGTCCATTCAAGGAATCTAAAATAAAATAAAGAGAAGGTAAGGGTCAAGGCATGCAACACCCCCTACACACTAGGTTTTTTTTGCACCGTTGATGTCACCATTTACTAATACTGATAATAATAATTATGACGTCATAGGTGCAAAAAAACATATGATGCATAGAGGGCGTTGCATGTTTTGACCCCTACCTTCTCTTAATTTATTTTAGATTCCTTGCGTCCATTCATTTTCAATCAATTTCGGTTGGTCAATCAGTTATATATACAAACAGGCCCGTTTTCATATGACATGCTACCAAATGAAACATAACAATACCGGCTGGATGGGTTACACCCGCAGATGATACAAGAAGACTCAATGCATTAGGAAATTTTGATATTCCTTAAAGGTTATTGTTTGGATTTGCGGAAGATCATAGGAATAATATTAAAAGTTAAACAACAATTAGCTTTATTAAGATCCTCAAACTAAAGATATTATAGCTGTTTACCTGCGACCAAATATGGCACACTTGGACTGAAAATACCTCAAAGTATGAAGAACGAACAAGATGTGTTATATTCAGACAACAAAAGAATAAAATAGTGAGATTCCCTAAATTTTATACCGTAGAAAAATGTTTGGTCAATACCTAACAGCCATAAACTTAATGACCTTCCATTAATTTAACTCCAAAGACGACACATATCCTGATTCTTGACATTTTTACCTTGACAGAGGTACCAAAAAACAAAACTGTGTTATAAAAATAAAAAAGTTTATTACTCATTTATTAATTTGATGATTTTTTTTACATCAAGTGATCGTTAACAAAATTTTATTACAAAATAACTTGTATTTTATTATTAGGCAGGACATTAAATACCCTAAGTAAAAGTTTTATTCTTAAGTTTTGCAGATATCACTACATACACATGGTACAATATTCAGGACATTTAATCATTCAATCAATAAAGTCAGGCTTACTTCAGTTACTGTAAGAGAAGTTAATGTTCTTGAATGGTTATTCATGTTATGTACAAGTAAAGTAAAATGCACGATTTAAATTAGGTTTTAAACTGTTAATTGATAGTTACCTATTGATTTAGATAGTTAATTAATTTGATTAAAATTCAAATTACATGTCGTCCAGAAATACTTGTAGACAATTTATTGAAAAGAATTAACTTAAAAATGGTTTCCATTCCATTAGGAATGTACATTATACATAGGTAAATATTAAATTTACAATCTCTCATTTTACATTCATGTTTGTACTAATTCTTTGTTATATTGTCTACTGGTCGAATTTGAGTTTGCATTATAATATTCGTACTTTAATAATAAAGTTCAGTGTTAATAATAAGTACCAGGTTAACCGAGCCTTGCTCGTTGGTTTTTATTCACTTTTGTTATAGTGTCAAGGTAAAAAAGCAATTAAATTTCCACCAACAACCAACTATACCTCTTCACAGTTAACAGCTGTTTCAAAAAGTCTGCTTAACATTAATGTTCCTTTCTTTTTGTTTACATTTCGTTGTTATTTCGTTACCAAAATAGCAACCCATAAGATTAATGTTAAAAATTACAATTTTAAAACCTTATTTTAGACCAAATTCGATTTTTTTTGGGGTTGAGGCTGTTTCTAAACTTATTTTTGGGCCAAAACACTCTTTAATGCAAACTTTAAGCAAAATCTAACAGCTAGATTTCGAGATCGTGGAACACACATCCCTTCAGACATTCCTCGTATTATAGTATAGGATAATAAATTTTTATTCCGCTGACAAATTTACATTGTATGGGAATTTACAAAAAGTCTTTCTATGTGTTTCACAATTTAAAACTCACAATTCCAGATTTTTCAACGAGATAATTCATTGTTAATTCATTTAATACTCAAAACTTTTTCAAGTCTTTAAATTATTTTTAATTGTTTTTTTCTTTATTCTTATTTCTTCCTTCTTCTTCAGTGTAACCATCAAAAGAATTCCACAAATGTCCTAACTTTTACCCACTAAAGTTTCTTTTTTTTTAGAAATGACCTAACCTATGTCAGTTTTAAAATCATTGTGGAGTTTACGATAAAAGAAGTTATTATGATTCTGGGCTAAATGAGCTTTAATCTAATCAAGGAAGGCAAATAAATGTCAACATTGATCTCTTAAATGTCTTCATATACCAAGATATACCCCATTCAAAATAAATGTGCAGGCGAAAGACAGAATTTCATTTCCCTCCACAAGGAATATTCCCTCAATACCTTCCTGAATTCCCCGATTTTCTTCGCAATCACATGTTATTTTAATTTCGCCCTTAAAATTCTGAGTAGAAAATAACGCTGATGATAGCCCTTACTTGCCACTGGAAGGGCATCTTGAAACATCTCAAAAGTCAAAATTAGAATATTTGTTTACGAAAAAGCAAAACATTGGCTTAAAGTGTCATGAGATATTAAACAGCTATAGCAACTCCAGTGACTCTGATTGGTTGGATTCTTGGCAGCGGGAGGAACAAGAAAAATGGGGGAATTGAAATCTGCGGTTCGACCGCATATTTATTTTCAACGGGGTATAGTAGGGTCAACTAACATAACATTTTAATCAACTTTAGAAAAAGAAAAACTGTTAAGAGGGGGGGGGGGGCAAATTATACTGTAACTAATTTTCATATTGATCGGAAAACTTGAAAAGGATGACTTTTGACATTACAAACTCAATTTGTCATTGGCAGTTACTTTTACAGATAAAACGAATGAGTAGTGTCTTATTAATCTAAAATACAATCTATGTGGTCTTGAACTTCACAAACCGTGATCACCTTCATCCCAGGTACCTTTGGAAGTGTTCAAAACTGGCTTCACTTGATATAAAATCCACCGTACCACTTCACCAAAGGGTTTGTCGTACTGTATGATTGTAGTTTCATTCAGTCTTTCAGGATCCGCATGGTGTCTGCTGAGAAGATGTATTGCATAATACTGCCTCCAAGCATTCCATGGTTTTGCTCCGTACAACCGGTCGACCAAGTTGTGCACGCCAAACAAAAGTGGTACTCTATGGACAAGGTGAGGTTCCTTCATCAGTATTTGTTCGGTAGGCACTTGGCCCCCATTGTAGTACCACTCTCGGGGCAAATATCTCCGGTAGCTCTCTAAATACTTCTTTAAAAATCTTGCTTTTGGATGTCCAATCATAATCTGAAACAAAAATCAGGTTAACGTACTCCAAAAAGTTGAAAAGTTTTTAAAATTTAAAGTTGAATTAAAGTAATCATAAAAATGGTTTCTATAATATAGATAGTTTTTTATTATGTTTTTAAATTTTTATTTTTTTAATACCTAGACTTAGGCCTATATTTAACCCCGCAACAGTCGCACTGATTTCAAAACGTGAAGAGACGCACACGGTCATTCTGACGGGGTATAATAAAACAGATATATTTCAGTTAAAATTATATTTTAATTAGGGCCTACATAAAATTGTAAAATATTATAATATATTAATATCTATATCTATAAAAGAGGAAGTATGTATATATATTTACAAATATATATATATATATATATATATATATATATATATATATGTGTGTGTGTGTGTGTGTGTGTTGCCTGTAGACTCCGAAACTGCTAGACAGATTGTAATGAAACTTTCAGGCATTATCAAGCATTATTCAAGGATGGTTTGTGTGAAGTTTGGTGCAGATCTGTCCAAAGGGCTCTGACCCAGAGGGCATACAATGGTGCAGTGTCAGGTTTTAGAAATTTATTGTTTACAAAATGAACTGCTGTACTTAAAAAATTTGAAAGTTTCATTCAAGCAGATGCTTATAATCATAGAAGTAACCAGGTGTGAGGTATAATGTTGATGTTTGTGTTGTCTTTATGGCTCCGCCCTACGGAAGCTCACAATTACACTAAAAGCCTACAGGTGGTGAAATTTGACATGGACGATTCTCTCTGTCCATAAAGAAATTTGAAATTTGATGGACGATGCTCTTTACCCTTAGGTATTCACCAAGAAACGGTTTTGCAAATATAGTTTTTTAAGATTTTTAGAGCTCCGCCCCACTGGACTTTAAAATCACTCTAGGGCCACCGGGGTTGAAATTATATGGATGATTCTTTTTGTTCATAGGTGCTCACTAAGAAACGGTTTTGCACATATCGTTTTTAAGCACTTTAGGGCTCCGCCCCACTGGACTTTAAATTACTTTAGGGCCACCAGGGTTGAAATTTGATGTACGATTCTTTTTGTTCATAGCTACTCACTAGGAAACGGTTTTGAAAATATAATTTTTAAGCTCTTTAGGGCTCCGCCCCACTGGACTTTAAATTACTTTAGGGCCACCATGGAAATGAAATTTACTTGGACATGCCTCTTTGCTCATAGGTACTCACCAAGAATGGTTTTGCAAATATATTTTTAGTAGGGCTGTGCTCCACTGGACTTTAAAATTAATTTAGGGCCTCCGGGGTTTAAATTTGACATGGACGTACCCCTTTGCTCATAGGTGCTTTTGCATTTGCAATTAAGATCAATAAGATACATGGCAAACTTTGACTATTCTGGGTTTAAATGTGCAAAACGCCTGTTTATCCTTTGGCCTTACAGTAATATTATTATACTTACTTTCTATGCCATTGACTTTTTTTGTTATACTAAAAAACTTAAAACTTAACTTATCTTTGATTTTGATATATTAAAATAGCTTTATTTATGTAAACAACTTAATTTGAGCGCAGCAACGCGCGCCGGGTAACTGCTAGTATTTTATAATTATAAATATAGTTAGTTTAAAACATAAAATTGATAATTTTAACTTAAACATAAACAATGTACTGTTATAGTTTTGCAAACCGTTCATTCATTAATTTTTACACATTAAATGGACAACACTTGAACCTACTTGGCAAGCGAGTACTGGCCAGAAGAATTGTAAATCTTGCTCTGAATATTAATCGTAATCATAAACTGGCAGTTTTGGAAGCTCAACATCGTTTGAAAATAGTGGAAACAGAAATTGACACCTTCTTGGAACAACATTGTAACAACCCTACAGTAGCTTATTCCCATTGTATCTCAGCGGATTTCGATGATGAGAGGAAGCACATGAGTCGAGGCGTAGCAACAGCTTTTAGAAAGAAGTTTGGGAGGCCTTCTAAAGATGACTATTGCAGCACCAATTTAACATACCAGAAAATTGTTACGGGAGCAGTGGTGTACAGCCTGGTAACAAAACCCAAATACTTTTTAAACGCAAACAACCTTCCAGAGTACAAGGGAAATTATGACGCAGCATTCTCACAGTTAACGACTGATTTTAAATCAGGCAATCTCCAAACCCTAATATGCCCTCCTATGGGTTGTGTCAGGGACCGCATTTCGATTGGCCATTTTGTCAATAATCTATTAAAATTTAAACATTTAACTGGAGCTTCTATCATTCTTACTACTGGCGACAACACTTCAAATAATTATCTCGAAAATGGGCTGGAGTACTCAACGTTTGTTAAATATCTGAAACAAACATTCATAGATCAATACTTTCGAGACTATTGTGAATGAAACTCCTTTAACGACCCTGAGTGAACCTGTAATCTCAAGTAAAGTCTCTGGCGTGATTCATTCCTCACCTACAATACCTGTCCTGCAACCACACTCTGGCCAGCCGCAGCAGACACAGCCTCATGATGACAGCTCCAACTGCATTAACACAGAGATGGCAGCTGACTCAACCTTCCTAACAACTACTGGATCTCAGTCTGATGTCTTCAACTCAACATTTCCAGTGGGTGATAGTGAGGGGTCGAAAAGGTCAATGGGGTTAAAGTGGCCTGTGATGATGAGCCAGTGGCCATCAGTGATGTTGGTTCTTTATCTCAGGGAGACTCGCCAAATAACATTACTTTAAACTCCAATGTTATAATAGCAGACAAAAATCCAGATACATCAACTCTGGACCACTCCTTAGTTTTAAACAGGGGCTAGCCGACAATGAATGTATTTTGCCAAGTGATGGGTTTCAATTAGATAAGGCTTTTTCTTTACCTGTTCATATAAAAAAAGATTTTCCTTGTTCTATTGTTAATAGTAAAAATTATAATAATTATTTTAAACTTTTGCATTACAATGTCGAAGGCATTGGGAACAAAATTGACAGTGTCGAGCTTTTTGTACAGGAAAAATTACCTCCTGTGTTTGTAGTAACTGAACATCAAAAAAATAATGATAATATTAATTTATATCAGTTGGCTGGCTACAGCCTGTCTAGCTTTTACTGTAGATCCCATCACAAAGGAGGTGGAGTTGCCATTTATTGTAAGAATGATGTAAAAATAAATCAAGTCAAAGACATAGCATGGATAAGCAATTACTGTAAAGAAATGGATTTTGAAGTAACCATGATTAGATTAGTATTCTGTGCTGTAACCTTTTACATTGTAGGAATCTATCGATCTCTCTCTGGTAATTGTGATGTTTTCTTAAAGTTGTTTGATAAATTTCTTAATAAATTAAACTCATATAAAATCAAGCCTAATGTTATAATTATGGGTGATATTAATATTGACACTCTGGATATAAATCCACATGTTTGTAAAATGTTTTTGGATTGTTTAAACTCTCATAATATTTGTGACCTTCTCGGTAACATTCCTACAAGAATTACTCCTACGAGCTCTATTGACCATGTAATGATTAATTGCAATGATGTTGTTAATTCATCAATTATTAATGGCCACATCTCTGACCATTTGGGTCAAATTTTGGTTTTAAATTGTCTTGCAACAAAGCTATCAATGGGTTGTTTTAAATTTACATATAAAAGGCTATTTTCTGAGGATAAAATAAAATTGTTCATTTCTAATTTGCAGAATGAAACCTGGAATGAAGTGTATAATGCTGTAGGCTGTAATAATAAGTGGAAGGTTTTTATGGCTATTATTTCCTGGTATTTTAATAGTATTTTCCCCATTAAAAAGATTAAAATCAAAACTAACAAACAATATCAGTCTGAGAAGATTATTTTAGATAATGAGACCATTTTACTTAAACAGAGGATGGATGAAATGTATGACTTTTTAAAAACAACTGGTTTAGAGATGTATAGAGATAAATACAAAGCGTTTAAATATCAGTACCGTAAGGAAGTTAAGAAACTTAAGGCTAAGGTACTAAATGATAAAATAAGAAATACTGATTGTACTGCAAAAACCTGTTGGAATTTGTTTAACAATTTTAAAAATGATTCTGTAAAAGGTGTAAAAGCTCAAAATATTGGTTTAAAAGTAGGTGGTCTTCTTGAAGAAAACCCCCAAACTGTTAGTAATATTTGTAATGATTATTTTATTGATACTGTGGAGGGAGATTTATGTAGTGGTATTTTCATCTTTTTGTAGGCCATATAATTTTGTACAGAATTCTCCATTACATATTCTGAATTCGCTACCACAACTCAGTATGAAAGATAGTTTTAATTTAATCGACAGTCTTAATAAAAAATCGGCTGGTATTAATGAAATTTCTCCATTTTTACTTAAAAAGTCTAAATATGTCTTATGTGATCCACTTTTGCATTTGCTAAATGTTGTGTTGGAGGAAAGGGAGTTCCCTGAGTTACTAAAGGTATCTTTCTTTAGTTAAACCTTTGTTCAAAAAAGGGGAAAAATGTTCAGTTAAAAATTATAGGCCTATTGCTTTGTCTTCTTCTTTTAGTAAGCTGATTGAAAAATTTATTTTGAACCATGTTTATTTGCACTGTGAGAGATTTAATTTATTGTATGACTCACAGCATGGCTTTAGAAAGGGTCGCAATACTATTTCTGCAGCTGCGGAGTTCATCCATATAGCTTTAGAAAAAATCAATGAAGGGAACGAAGTAGCAGGCGTTTTCTTAGACCTGTCTAAAGCTTTTGATAGGGTGGATCATAAGATTCTCATCTATAAACTTGAATTACTTGGAATTGGCGGTGATCTTTTAGAATTATTTCAATCTTTCCTGACGGGTAGGAAACAGTGCACTGAAATTGAGCATGATGATGGTAATTATTTATATAAAAAACGGTCTAAATTTAGAAATACATATTTTGGAGTACCACAAGGGTCCATTTTAGGACCATTTCTTTTTACAGTTTATGTCAATGAGTTTGGTTTGGATTTCACAAGTAAATGTCACATAACTATGTACGCTGATGACACCTCTGGACTTTGCTGGGATTCTAGCACGTCAGATCTCATTAAAAAAATAAACACTTTTCTCAATAATGCTAAGTTGCAATTTGAGAATGACAATTTGAAAATAAACTTGGATAAAACTGAATTTATGGTTATTAGCCCCAACAGACATGCACAGGATTTGGAAATTGATAATGGCCTTTTGGTTTTTAAAACTAATGCAATAGTTAAGTTTCTTGGAATTTATATTGATAACAATTTAACTTGGGAACATCATATTGATCATGTTTGTAATAGAATTTCTTCCAGTCTATTTTTACTTAGAAGAATTTCATCTTACATGTCTTTTGAAGTTTTAATTACTATATATTATGGTTTAATTTACCCTTTTTTGTCATATGGTGTTATACTGTGGGGCGGCACATATGACATATTGTTAAAGAAAGTTTTTGTCCTACAAAAAAGGGCTCTTAGAATAATTGCTAAAGAACCACCGAGATCCTCCTGTAAACCTCTCTTTAAAAAATTTAATATTATGACTATTCATGCATTATACTTTTACCACACTGTTCTACTAGTGAAAGCTGATTCAAAGTTTACTTCTCTTAATTCTGTTTTCCATAGTTATAACACTAGATTCAAAAATGACTATAGAATGTTTTTAAGACGAATGCAATTCACAACGAATAGTCCATTTGTAAGAGGTACAAAATTTTATAACCTATTGCCAACTAATATTAAATCTCTCACAGGTAATAGTTTTAAGAACAGTCTAAAAAAGTGGCTTATAGATATTGCTCCCTATTCTCTAAGTGAGATAAAATAATTTATATTTAAAATGCAAAGGCCTTAAGTATTTCATTCTATTTGTAATGGTTATTATTATTTCTCTGTAATGGTTCTTAGATTTTTTATTTTTATAAATTTGATGAAGCATTTGTACAACTAGGACTACCTATGTATAATTTGATTGTATTTATGTACCGATAACTTAATTGACAGTGTTCATGCCTGTGTTATACATGTTCTGGACAATAAAACTTGATTGATTGATTGATTAATCAGTAATAACTCTGAAACTTTTGTATATCTATAAATTGTGGAATACATATGAAAAGAAACTTTATAATACAAGATAAAAAGGCATATTTTACTTTTTAAATGAAAATAGTCAGTGTTAGACAAGCATTGACGCATAGTGTCTATTAGACAAGTACTCAACAAAGGCTACCACTGGACTGACAGGGGGTAGTGGGGGATGACGGAAAGGGCGTGCATCATTTGCAGATCATGCGGAGAGCCAGGTAGAAGGGATGCTCATTTTGGGCATCGAGCTCCAGGGGGCTCTCAGGTACATGCATCGTTTGCGCACTGCAGGGTGGTGGAAGCGGCATTATTTTTATTTACATGTTATTAGTTATTGAAAAATCATGTCCGTGTTCAAATGGTCTTTTGAATGATTAAACGTGTTTGGCATAACACATATAAGTATAAAAATTAGCAAAACAATATTTAACAGAACAGAAATAATGACAAATAATCGGACACAATATCACGGCCTTGACCGTACCTTAACACTTGGATTTCATGTTAACAATTTGTAGTTTGTTTCTATTGCAACAGTGAATTTTATGAGTAGTTTTATTCTGAGGAGTTAGTATAGGAGAGGCTGCTATCTACAGTTAGAATAGAGGCAAACTTGCCATAGAAACAATTTGTGCAAAACATTTCAGCCTGAGCAATTACAGTAATACAATCCTCACCAACCATTGAAAGTAAAATAAGTCCGCAGGTCAGCGCCCCTTGCGTGAAGGGTTTGGTATGCGCACTCGATACACATGTGTTGCCGTCCAGTGGTATGTGTCGGGGACGACTGTTTGCGAATTGTTGTCGACAGGCTGAGGCTGAGGCTACCTGGACGGGAGAGTGCGCAAATGATGCAAGGGGATTAGGCGACCCTTCGAAATATTTTACAGAAGGATTAAAAAGTGTGCAAATGATGAACGACCGACGGAAAGTATGTCACGTCATTCCTGGCATGAGGCATGTGAAGTACAGTTATGGATGACACTGCCGAAACCTAATAAATACTATTTTTATGTAAGAAAGTGCCGAACCCGTCATTTAGACAGCTATACGAGCTCTTAAGGGTTAAGTTGTAGTTATTCTTTCAATTTATCCTGGAATGGTCCTGTCCAAATCCTATCTCAAGGACTACATATAGAATATTCAAGTAATCAAGATATTTTAAGTTTGTATTTATAAGAACTTCCAACACAATATTTTTGGAATAGTCAATTAAAAGAGACTGATATATTAAAAAAAAAGTTTGTTTGAAATTATTAACCTATTAGAACAAGCAACCTCTCTGACAAAAAAATATTTTTCATCTTTTGATAGAATTTTTTTAATGCAAACCTGACGCTTTACCTATTTCACATTCGCAAAATACATACTCTACAGTGTGTCATAATAGATAGACAAAACGGCTTGTACCATCAATATTATGAGAGTTTTTTATTTGCTTACAAGGGATAATCTAACTATATAGTAAGATGCACAAAAATAATCTGATGAAAATTTTAACTTAATAATTGAAGTTAAAACTCATCATCTAATCAATTTTACTTTCTCCCCCTATACCATAGTATATGGAGAAAGTATTGTTTTCGTCAAAATTTTCGAATTTGAGTTCTTTGTGGATTTATCCATTTTGGTGCCCTATGAGTAAAAAAAAGTGGTTTTCAGAGTGATGTCTGTGTGTGTGTGTCCGTGTGTCTGGATGTAAACAGAGCTAGAGAATGCCCCAATGGCCCGATTTTGGTGAAATTTGGTATGTAGGTCCAAACTCACAATACTTCCAGGCGTTTTTTTCATTTTTTTTTTTTTTTTTGAATTTTTGATTTTTAAGGGTAGTATACCCCAAAAACCCTAAAAAAGCGTGAAAAATAAAAATTTCTCAAAAACGGCTCTAACGGTTTTGATTAAAATTTTGTGGTTTATTAAGCTTAAAATGGTGAAAAAAATGAAACCACCCGCATCTTCGAGAAAATGCGCGTTCAAAAGTTATAGAGTAAAAAGTGTTTCAAAAATCAATTTTTTGAATTTTCAAAATAGCTGTTGTCTTGAAATAAATTATACTTATCACCATTAAATCGTGCTCAAAAAACTAAATAATCCAGTATTTTAAATTATTGCTCTACGTCAAGTGGTTGCGGAGAAAATTCAATTTTTTGTTTTGCGGTAAACGCAGTACGTTGTTAAAAGTCACAGACGCGCGTAGAGTCAAACGAGCGCTGCTCAGCTGGTAGCTATCCGACTGAGTCATCAAGACATTAATGTTTGAAGCTTTTAACACCTTTTTTTATATTGTTGGGAGAAAGTATGTGTCAGTTAACTGATACCGTTTATTTATTTTAGTTATGATAGATTTAAGAATTAAGAAGTACAGTACACTCTCGTTCATCGGACTCGGCGACATCGGCATTCCGCTTCATCGGAACTGAAAATCTGGATATTATTAATTTTCTTTTCTTACAAAATAAATAATTTTTTCCTGTTAGCGCCTTTAATTTTTATTTGTTCTATCCGCACAACAGTGAAGTATCACATTTTGCATCAAACGTCATCAGGCGTTTTCCATAATCTGTACCCATCGATGTGATTTACGAGGCCGTGGAGTATTCGCACAAAAATAGAAAGAGGAAGGTGGCAAAGAAGTGAACATCCGCTTCGACCGCTTCCCAAACTGTCATTCAGTCTGTCTCGCGTCGCGACTGCACCTGCGTTATGTGGAAGTCAGTTGACTGCTGGAATATGAGTGGAATATGAATATGGAATATGAGAATAAAGATTTTGGATTTTTATTTCCTGCGTTGTTTTTATTCCTATAGGTTCATTGTTACCATGTTCAAAGTTTGAGTGCCTTATTTTCCTAAAATCTCTTGTGTTATCTTAAAAAAAAAGAGTGAATACAATCACGATATGTCACCGTAGGGGGCGGAAACGATGACTCACGACAGACTCCGCTTCATCGGAATATTTTGACATCTGAACCGGCCGTCCGCCACATTAGTTACGATGAACGAGAGGTTACTGTACTGGGAAGTAGTTTTGATTTAATTTTAATTACTTGTGTTTTAATACAATAAACCAAAAATTTAAAAATTTGTTATCATTTTACTGCCCCATTGTATTCTGTTGAGTTCTAAGGCAAAGTCAAAATGTCACTAATCTTGGGGGAAATCTTTGATCCGTAACATTACAATTGGGGGAAATTTTAGGAGTCAATACATTTTCTGCACCCCTTAAACCCTACAATGCATGCATTGACTAGATCTATTTCCAAAGTAAAATGAAAACCCATAATTTAGTCTATGATAATTTAATTACACGTGTTCCTCTAGTATAACCAACAAATTTGTTATGATCATTAAATCATCAGTAAATCACAATGAGACTTCCAAAAAGTAAAATAATAAAAATTTCACATCAGTAAAATAATAAAATGACAATGTTCCTAACGTAATATATTTATAGTTTTCCCACCCAAGTTTAATTAATGTTTGATTTAAACCTGATTTCCGAAATATTCGTCGAGCGGCCATCCAACCACCATTTCGTAGTGTAAATAATGATCGAGAGGCTTCAACAAGACCATGTCCGTGTCCAGGTAAACACCGCCACTCTCCATCAGCACTTGTATCCTGGCGATGTCCGACGAGTGGTAGATGGAGCTGAGCGGTTGGCCGTAGACGTGAGTCGGCCGACGCATGAAACTCACTTTGACCGGAACTTGCAGCAGGTTCGACAAAGCAGTTATCATTGACCAGTAGTGTCCGGACAACTCTGTGCAATCACAATGGATCCACACATTACTTTGCTGAATCTGTAATCAGTCAATGTAGGTGTTAGCTCAAGTGGAAATTTCGTTTTAGCTTTCTTTCACAAATTTACAATTTATAAGTAAAATACAGTAGGCTACTGTAGCTAAAGCAATTTTTTCCTTACGTTTAATTACGCAGTACCGGGTTAACCAAGCCTTACTCATTGGCTTATATTCACTTTTGTTCCGGTATCATGGTAATCAGGCTTTGACATTGACGCCAACTGTACCTTTTCACAATTGACAGCAGTGAAAGCCTTTTATGGATGACCACTAACTTATGACAAATTACCCTGAACTCATGATCCATTCATATTATGAACAGGAGAGGGTTGACGTCCAACTCAGGCAAGGAAGGAACATGAATGGACAGTCTTTAGTTTAACCAATCAGGAAGAGCGGACCGCCTGTTTAAGCCTACAGATCAGTTGTCATGGGAACACAGGAGTTGGCCCTCTGAGTAACTTAGTTGATTGGCCGTCTTCTGTCCCGTTTCTTACTTTTTCCTTTCCTTTAATCTCATCCTTCCAGATAATTTTGGAAAATGTCCATTAAGTTAGATGCAGACATGCTGAGAAGTTCAGCCAGGGTCTCCTTATCCACCAGTAACAACAATAATCATCAGGAAAAGGGATGCCCTTAAGCTACTGTTGTAGTTTAAAACTTCCATCTTCATACAATACTGTAATTTTTTTAATAGGCCTTAATCCTCTTGCTTGAGTAACAGTTACTATATAACTGAAATGATTGAGTGGTGTAAAGAATTAAATACAATGATTAGGTGCAAAATTAGTTTACCACGCAAACGACAAACAATGAATTTAACACTGCAAAATTGGACAAAGATATCAAGAAATAATTCTGATTAATATACAAGGAATTAATAGGCCTACATAAATTAGAACATAGTTAGGCTTTGGAATTTTACATAATTGAAAGCACGGGGTAGGGGGGCCGAGCAACTCACCGATACGACTTTACTTCACTTACATTGGCCCGCGACTGATGATTCTCAGCACAATTCCTTGGACCGGTTCCTCTCCAGCCAATCAGAACACTCGGTAAAGTGCGTGTGTGTACGTCCAGACCCTTGGTGTAGGCTCGTGCTGAAGTCAGCGAGAGTTGTAGCGCACGAGGCTACAGATGCACGAATCCAGCTTCATATCATTGCTAACATTTATAATACAATAATTCGATTTCCTGTCTTTGGCGCTCGGAAGGAATTAATGAAGGATTGGCGATGTCTCCTAATGTCATGGGTATATTGTAGCCTATTTATAAGAGGTATATATAAGAGAAAGAAAGATAAAAGAGTTAGTTAAGTGTAACTAACTCTGCTTACTAAAACTCACCTTAATTACAGAAACTAAAGATACGAAAGAAATAAAGTTCAATGATGTCCTTCCAAACATAACATAATGTACAGTGTTTGGAATTATTTTATAAGGTACTCCAGTAATGTTATCAAATGATTCAAATGATAAACTGCGAGACTTCCTGGGTAAGGAAAATAGTGTCACTATCACAACCACAATTATTACAAAAACTGTACCCTTAACCAATCGTTTAAGCTTAAAACTTTTTATCATCTTCATTAAAAAATATAATTTTTCGTTTTTAATAACAGATACTGTAGCAAACCTATGAATATAGGTCTTCTTAAGTTATGTTTCTTATTTTTGTTTGTTTGTTTACATCGATTCTTCTCATCATATCAACAAACAAGGTTAGAAAATGTGAACTACTGACAGTGACAGTTGAGCTGACAGTGACGACGTGACAACATGGACAACAACTGACAGTTCGGACATTGACTTTAGATACTATACCTATCAATAGTCAATGGTCCGAGGTGTAAACGCACCTATGCTTTTTCCTCTACAGACCTTGTCTTTAGAATGTGTTTTTTCTCCCAAAGTCAATGGTTTTACTGTTACATTTTCTACGTTTGTAATATAGATATCATGTCTCTCTCAATTAATTAATTGATCAAAGTTTTTTTATTGATTTTGCTCTCTTATTCTGTACCAATTCAATAATTTTTACAGGCAGTGGAATAACATTTTTCCGCTTCCGTTTTGACAATATAGATAGAATTGATTGCCGAGAAGAATGTCGAAGTTTAAATATTTTTATTATAGTACAGATATATAAATGTTTGCAGGATTTTGCTCTCATGCGCTGTAAATCCAATGGTTTTACAGGCAGTGGAATCAAATTTGTCCGCTTCCGGTTTGACAATAATAATATAGAATTGATTGTCAAGAAGAATGGTGAAGCTTGAATGTTTTTACTATGGCATTTCTATAGATATGTCTGAAATCTTAATAGATATGAAACAATTACTTTTGAGAGGTAGGTATTTATTACTTTTATTTCCTTTTTTTACTTATATTTATTACTTTTTTTCAGTATCTATTAGCATGATTTTTTACCTATTGTATTTTTTGGCAGCTGACCTATCACACGAGTGATCTCTCAGCTAGTCGATGCCAGTCGCCATATCAGGGCCAGTTTGGAAGTTAATATATACCCTATTAGTAGATCTAAATAGGCCCAGCAGGAATACTGTAACAATGTAGGCCCAGGCTTAGACAAAGGGAACATGGCCCAGGAAATCCCTACACCAATGTGGGATCATGGGGATGAAAGTAGGCCTACAAGCCTATATGGGCTTAATTCAACAATTTCTTATTTGAGAACGGAAAAAGGTATATTTGTTGTATCTACAATATATTTTAAAATTTTTATGGGATGAACCCTTTTGGCGCTAAGAAACAATGCATCGTCCCACGTCTTTTTTCACACGTTGACTGCTATGGAACGTTATACTGTACCTTGCCTTTCATCTGAAAACTTTTAAGGAACAATATTTGTTCACTTCCGCTGTAGGTACATCAGACATAAGTTAAACGGTAATATCGGTTGACTCTTAAACTTTTTAGTACGAAACACCAATGACTCCATTAAATTTTATATTAGGCTCTAACTTTGGCAACGATCAATGATGGGGTTAAAAGATTTAAAAATGGGTAAAACTTATACAATTGATTTTTTTACAGTTTTTTCTTGTGTGTTTGGCACCGCCCTCTTGGATAAGGTCTTTTAGCAGTTTTCGTGAGTTAGATGCATAATTAATTAGTCTACAGCAGTTTTGGCACTTTTTTAGCATTGAAAGGGTTAAACCCTGTGGACAGATACTCTTTAGTAGGCACCTCTAACTTATTTAGCATGATCTTTTAAAACCTTCAAACTGGTTGAGACTAAGATCACAATTTATTAGGCCAACCCATTCATTATTTAAACAGCTGTGTCGGATAAGGCCTGTTGAAGATTTAACCAGATCCTTTCTCATGATTCCTGGCTTTGTCAGTAACAAGATACTTACTTCGTACTTATTCTGCTTTCCCGTAGACTCATGAGTTTTGGGAGCGTCATCCTCTTCTCCTTCTCAGGGGAAGGGTAGGGTTAGGCCTAAGGTGAGGTTGGTTTACCTATTGGCTCTGTGGGTGAAAAAATCATCCAAACTGTAGAAACAGTTTTGAATAAGGAAAAACTTGAGCTCACTCTTAAATGTGACCATCTTATCTATTGTCTGTATGTTATTTGGTAATGAAGGCGAGACATTCATCTTAACCATTTTCTAATTCATCACACTTGCCTTTATGACATATGTGTATTCACTAAGTTAGATTGTGGTGATGTCCCAATTTATAGCAATAGGCCGAGAGGCTAACTAATCAGTTTACATATTGGCTATAGAGTCGTTTTCTAGTGTTTTTCAATACCTAGTTTTCGTTGATTACAAAATTAAGTTTTTCCTATATAGGCTAACCCTATTGGTCATTTTCAAAAGGTATGCCTGTGTTACTACTACCTCGTGTACCGTAATGTATGTGCCTACCTGTCTGTATAGCATCTAGTAAGTTGCCAATTTTCGATGCATTAATGTAATTTCCTGTGACAAATAAACTATTATGATTCTGATTCTACACTCAAATTATGGTAAACCCAAAAAACTGTTGCTTTAAAGTACTAAATCAAATCTTTTAACTTAATTGTTTGAGTAGGTGTATTTTAAAAACTTAGTTCCAGCTCTTTTAGGCCTAATGATGCTGTGTGGTAGAGGTGTAAAGTAAAACAACGATGTTTTCACCTTGCTAGAGCTTAAGATAGACTGACTATTATTCATTTCCAGTTACCTTGTCAAATCTGAGTTGTTAGGTCTACATCACTAGATTTGGGAAACACGATTTTAAATTCAAATCATTTCCAGATTAGTCTAAGTTAAGCCGTTATTTTATATATATATATATATATATACATTAATAAAACAACAACTGTTTTTCCTGCTGATGATAATTTAAACAATGAGTAACAGTTAAAATAGTAAATTACTAAAGTTGGGAGCAATAGAACAGGCACTTAAAGGTCAAGAAAGATTACAGCAATTTAACATGTAGCCAAATGAGAAAAAATTAGCTGACTTATTCAAAGACTTGACCTTGACACGCCTGTTCTATTGCCTCTGACTATAATGTCGTTTATGAAAATACAACAATAAATAAATACTGTAGCCAGGACCGTCGAGAGCCAGACCAGGCCCCAAGTCTGCACTCATCCTGGCCCCCCGGGAGGTCTGGGAGGTATGGAACCCCCCACCAGGGAAGAAAGGGGTACAGGGTCCTCCAGGGAAAAATTTGAAAAAATATAGGTAACTCAAAACTCGCGTTTTTAGGCATTTCAGAGGTGTAACCAATTTCAAAAGTACCCAAAAAATCACACCAATTGAGGCTGTTTATGGCTAGTCAGATTCAGGGAATGTGATTGTAACGTACTGTTATGTGTGTGATGCAAAATTGGTGAAACGATATAAGGAGAAGCATGAACAATTATTAGGTTGCCAGATAGTATTTTCTGTATTAACGAATTATGTATTTTCCCCGCACGTGCCCTATGAGGCACATGAAAACTTGTAATTACAAAAATTTTTGAGCAAATAAAGATGTTTTGAGCTTGAACTTGAACTTGAAATAGTATTTCCTGATTAAGAAGTACAACTATCGGTAAACACACATGATTGGTTTTATGTCTGTCTGCGTAATTTGCAACCTATTACACTAGAATTCAGTCAGTGCAAACACAGCCAGATAAAGAAATAGTTTTTTTTTTTTGTAACTAAGTTTTTTTTACCGTGCGATGTATAGAAAATTTATATTTTCCGCTTGATTTTCTTTCTAAGAAGCTTATACTAATATTTCTAAAAAACGTAAAACTTCCCCAAAAAAAATTCCTCTTCCCTCTCCGATCCCGGGCCCCAAGTTTCAGACTTGGCTGACATACCCTCTTGACGGCCCTGACTGTAGCAATAAAATATGTAACCATATATAATCTCATTTGAATATTGGATGTCCCGTAAGGAGTATCATTAGGGGAATTACATGAAACTGGGAGTCAAGTGAAACAGCTGTAATCAAGAGGGGGCCTACCCTGAAAATTTCATGCCTCAACTCCTTTTATAATTTAATAACAATCTATACACAGATAAAAACTTTGTTTATTTAGGTTTTTTTAATGTAAGACTTTTTTACAGTTCCCAGTTGGGTGTCATTGGACTCCATGTTTAGAAAATTCAGCTATCTTCAACAATTTAGAATTGAAAATATTTTTGGGACTTTTCTATGGACACTGATGGCCATTTTACTAATATCAATCTTGTATTGGAAATACAGTAAAATTAAAGGTGAGTTACTCTAACCGGAACATGTTGGATGTTTCCGTTTCCTTTTTTTCCTTCTAAGTTAATTCCAAGTATTGAAATAAGACGGAATCTTGAATGAATCCAAATTAAAGCTAAATTATAATTATCATATGACTACTGTAGGTCTATATGAATTAGTTTTGAAATAGAGTGTGTAGGCCTAATATAATTGGCTGTTTCCCGGTTTCTCCTATGTAAAAATCACATTGTATACAGACTAAATCTCAATATATTGGTGGTTCCGCAGCACCAGTGGCACCACCCGTGGACACGCCTATAAGAGTCGCTCTAGGGATAACACACCATTATACTCAATCTTTATTTTTTATTATATAGGCTATATTTTTTAATTTGATTTAATTCTATAAAATTTTCCTTTTTCACATCAAAAATTGCCTGATAAAATGTTTAGTAAAGAGAAAGTTGAGTTAGTAACACCTTTGACTATATACACTTAACATGAATAGACTTCTCATAGCATAGGCATGTTTGAAATCTTTTGACGATGGTGCGATCTTCTGCGGCGTACATGAAGTACAAGTGACATATGATAGATAAATCAAAATCAGTATTACCACTCTTCTCAACCAGTGACTCTGGCGCCGCGTACACAAAGTTTTAAAATTTTTGCCTCAAACTAAATGCATTGGATGAGAGGTCTATTCACGTTAGTGTACATAGTCAATGGTTACACCACCTATATCTCAAGAACGGCTGAACCGAATAGGCTGAAAATTAGTGAGGAGGTAGTTTAGAGCCAGGAAGAACATATAGGATACTTTTTATCTAGACTGCTCCATAGAGCTCTGCCCCACACGTGTTCGAAGTTACCATAACCAGAAATTTAAACAAAATGTAAAAAAAATTGTGTAACTGTAAATAAAGAAATCAAATAGTCCTAATATAATACATATCGGATTACCTATGGTAAAGTTCACTGTGAAAGCTTCCAGAATATTTATTTGATAATATTTTAGCATTTGTATTGCTAATCCGCTTCCAAAGCAATCCTGTGCTATTAAGACACTGGTTTTGAATGCTTTATTTCTCTATAGTTTTAACCTTAACAACTTATTGTTAAAGGTTTATTGTGACAGATTGTTCTTATATTGATTCGTTTTTATAATTGAGTAATTTCCACTATTATTTTGTCTTTTTTGCCAGATCTCAACCCAAATAAATATGTCGATGAGGTCCATCTTGTTGCAGGGGTGAGTAATATCTATTAAAGGCACCTCTTTCCTAGAAAAAGCTATTTATGTTTTAATTATAATAAATATTTTATTACTTTAATTCAAAGTATGGTATCAAAATTATTAGCATCTTACATCTTGTATCCAGTGTCTTTGCCACAATTAGGAGATCGGGGAATTGTCAGATTCTGTAGTGAGAACTTCTTATCTTCTCAAAGTGAGCTCAAGTGCCCCTGATGAGGATGATATGTGTTTTGAATTCTATAATTAAATAATCTATACGTTAATAGACAAGCATATGTTTGTCCTCAGCTTGTGATGTGCATCGTAGGAGAAATCCGTGCATACCGTTTGAAAGGTATACCCTTTGTCCCCATAGAGAAATGCATAATTCATATGGCAAACATTTAAGAAAATTCCTGAAAGATAAAGAATTTAATATATGTGCCAACCATTCTCAAAAAAGGAAACAGGAGTAATACCTTTATTGAAAGTAATTTAAAATAAAGAAGTCCCTAATACAAATATATGGGTTTATAATAAAAATAGTCTATCCTCCTCGAAATGGTGAGACCGTCTAAAAATGACTTGTAATGTTGCGGCAGTGAGGATTGTGCCTGGCAGAGGACCCATCACAAACCGTTGCAGGCATTGCAACAAGTATGAATCCCTAGCTCATGTGTTGGGATCCTGCAGACACAGTAAGGCACACTGAAGTAAAAAGTATCATTGCCAAAGAACTAAAGAAAGAACTCAATTTATAATAAAGATTTTTGTAAATCATTTATTTAAAAATATAAACTTTGGTTCTCCAGACAAAAAGTGTAACAAATTTGGTAGGTGCAATGATTTCGTGTTTTCGTTTACATCTAGTCTTCTGTAGTAACGACTTAAATATATTGACTCCTTACTTATTTTTTATCATGAAGAAAATTGTAATAACATATTTATATTTCAGAGCCTGGATCCTTCCACAGAATCTGTCAAGAATTGTATAAAAATCCTCAATCTTGTTCCCTCCTTCATTAATCACCCTAAAGGACCTCACAATTACACTCCATTTCTTGTAAGTAAAAATTTAATTTTTTAAATGGTATTCTTTTTTTTTCTTTTAGCGAAGAAAATGATATTTTCTCTTGAAATGGACATTGGTGATTTAACCCTGATCAAGCGTGATATTTACAGTCGATTAGAGGGCGTTGTTTACCGCCAGTCCAGTTCGGGAGATGCTCTTGACCGCTCAGGGACACTCTTTACGGCACATCATAGGCGCTTGTTCCCACTGTGAAGGAGCCCCTTGGGTCTCGGCAACTTAGGGAGTCCTCTAGTTCGCTTGAATAATTCTTCCTTCTTTCTATTTTGCCGAATATTCTATTTACTCTTGTTATTAAAGAATTTAATAAAAAATGTGAAAACCCCAAAATTCAATTATATTTTCAGTTAAATAATTTTTTGACTGAAATGTAGTATAAAAAGGCCCGTTTGACGCCCCCCTCTCGGCTGACGCCTTAGGCCATGGCCTAGGTTGGCCTAGTGGATAATTCGGGCCTGGATGCCGGGATGTCCGCCAGTGCGTGCACACTCTAAAATCTGTCGTCCATGCCGTACCATTCGTTCATCAATACATAGTTTATTATTATTACATAGTTTATACATATACTATACCGTAATATATTTATGTAATTATACTTATTAACTGTATTTCTGTATGTTTTGCTGCCAGGGCCGTATTTCTAAATAAGCTGAAAAGGCTGGAGCCTATAGCGGCAAACTTTTAGGGGCGGCACTTTGTCAATTTACTAACAATTGAAAATAGTTTTACTATTTTAATAACAGAAACTTCTTTAGGCCCATCTTTCTGATTTAAAGTGTATTAATTTGAAGAAATTGAAATATTTTTATTATTTTCATACAAATTTACTCCACATAATCTTGTAACACCTTTTTCCTGTAGGATTAGTCGTGTTTGATCGTTGTATTAATCTTTCCTAACTGTAGTAATTGACAGTTTGTTTATGACCCAGTAAGAGGGAACTACACTAGCGCTCCCAGTGTTTGTTTAGATTCGCAACTAGTTACGGTATTTACTTTTTGATTTTACGAATAGATTGGCCACAAAATAATGACAACAAACGTATGGTTTTGATTTTATAATAACCTCCCCCATGTCATTTTTATGAAGGGAACGAGTAATTTACCGCACTGGGCTCCTTGGCAGGTTCTGTTCTGCCAAACAACCAATTTACCGCCAACATCAGAATCCAGATTAAAGTGGCGTTAAAGTATTCAATTAAAGAATAGACAGTTTGTAAAAGCAAGTGATACTTTTGATACTTTGGTATTGAGACGTCAAATTAATCTGGTGCATATTTTAAGGTTAATGCGCCCCTACATAAATGATAAAACTATATGTATGAGGCTGTCCCTTTTTGTGGGGTGGGGGGGGGGCAGAAAATAGATAGCCTACAGGCGGCATATTCCTAAATCCAGCCCTGTTTGCTGCATATGATTTATTTATTTCTGTAATAATTTGTTGTATAATGATTCCTAACATTTTTCCAGAGAGCTTGTTGGAGCGGAAACACAACATTGGTCAGATTCATGCTCATGCACGGTAAGATATAGAATAAAATTAAAGTTGCCCCATTTTTAAATAATCTCCAAAGTTAATTATTATCTGTTACTGTCAAACAACTACTAATTATTTTGTTTTGAATGTCAACAACCAATTGCTTGTTGTAGACTAATTTACTTTTAGCATATTTTACAATAACAAATTATCTAATAAGATATACCATACTGTTTTGGTTTACATTCCTCTATTTTTTCCATACTAGTAAACGTGTTGCTCGAAATCGAGCAATTTATTTGAATACAGTACAAATGTTACTTTAGCTCTAAATCAATGACATCCGACCAGTCCAATAATGTGAATATCTTCAATCACCAATAACTACACGTATTTACAGCTGATTATTAACAGATGTTTTTAATGCTTTATTCAGTCCCAATGTTATTTAAATGGGAAATTTTGGGATTTCAATGGTGGATGACGCCTTTATTTTCAGTCCGATTCTCATCAATTTTTGGCGGAAACAACTACAGACCAAGCCCTATCCAACGACACCAAAAACTTGAAAATCGGTCGAAAATTGTAGGAGGAGTTCTCAAGACAAAAAACCCCTTAGCGTATTAAATAAGTATAGATATTTAATTTTCAAATATATATATTTTTTCTAAAACCAATTTTATTTCTACTTCTCAGCCAATTTATATTATATTAAACCTATGTATAAAAAATTCAAAATTTTATTCATTTATTAATTTTTTTTGTTTGTTTGTAAAACTATTGTTTGACCTGCTATAAATTTACTCAATACTCATTACATCTGGTATATTTTTATTAATGATACTTATGCTTTGATTTTGCAAAATTAATAACTCGGATCAGCTAATCTTGTCTAAATTAATTTTCATGAGTACCGTATTGCATTTATGTTTATTGTGCCACAGGGAATTGGGATGAATAAAATAGTGATAGAGGTAGATAAAATATTTCATCCGAAAAACAATGCTGTTAGAACTATGCTCAATTAGTCTACCATGAACATTGTAGGACGCAATATAGCTGGGCATAATGACCGTTTTATCACCTTTACGTTTACAAAACAGTCTTTTATATGAAAAATAAAATTTACAGATTACCCATATAAAGCGTTTAAGTTGCATGAAATGTGTGACACAATTCTTGTTTACTTTGTTTCTATGTGAATTCAAAACAATTTTAAATTAATTGAATCGCTGTGACGGCTCGTGCCGCCAGCACTCCATATAGTAACGATTTCTGAGGCACTGGCCACAGCCGCGGTGTCCGACAGCCTGTTTCCAGAACCTTCTCGAATCGGTCCGCGGAGCGAAAGATATTCCTACGCACGGTCGCTCTCGCCCCATTTCGCCATCATCTTGTGTCTGGACTACATCGCTGCAACGCCATGGTCGGATAAGTAGTATTTCCATAGTGGGGGGTTTCGGTAGGCTAGGGATGAGCGGGGGAATGATAATTAATTAATTAATCTCAAGTACAATTATTATGTAGCCAGTCAATTAAGGCTGTAACTTGTTCTGTAGAGGTAGTCTGGAACCTTAAGGCTCATGTCGTTTCACGACATGGGCCATCAGCCATAGGATGGGTTTTAGATTTCTAGATACAGTTCATTATTAGATATTCACCTTCCAATTAATTTAGTATACGTAGATTAAAATTATCTCATCAAAATGGCTTGTTCTGGTCTGTGCTTGGCTGCGATCCGTCCCTGGGTAGTACCCACAGTATGTCCCTCAGATATGTTTCCTAGGTTCAGTCAATAAGCCACGAATTTCCCAGGTATCTCATTTCACGACATTAAAACCTCAATCCTCAACCATCTCCATAGTCACCCTTCAGTTAATCACCTACAACCTAGAGATGACTAGTCAGCCCATTCATGTTGTTGGTCGAGTTCAATAGTCCATCAATTCAGTTTGCCAACAGCTACTCTCTAAGTTTTAGTTCAATACCACCATAGGTCCACAATCAGCTTTCCGAATACCCATTATCCATAGGTAACCACCATATTCCGTCCCATAGTCAACATATTTTTTCAAGAACTGAGGGGAAAACAGGATATGTCCAGCAGAACTATTTCGTTACCTCCTACAAATGTTAACTTTGTTTACCGCAGGAGCCGACATAACCTGCTGTACTTCCAGCGGGGAGAATCCTATCTTCCTGGCAGCCTACAGAACCACCAAGAGCACCACCTGGAACCCAAGCATCCTGGAGATGCTGTTCAAATCTGGTAGGTTAATATGTACTAGAAAGCAATATGAGCTGATATTGGGGCTTTTTCTTTTTTTATCTTAACCAAATAAAGGCCAAGAAGCTTTAACAACAAGGCGCTTGGATTCTATCATCGTTAAATTATTTTATTCTCTGAATTATTGGAAACTTAATTGAATAAATGGGAACTTAACTTTCAAATGTTGAGTAGCCAGTGTCTTCATTACAACATGAATACACTTCATTTCAACAGTGTCAACATAATGGTTAGAGGATCACATTTATGTCAGGTGAACAAATATCCTCTTCTGGACGTGTTATGACCAATTCTTCAAAAATAATGTTTTATGAGGTCTAAAAATGAAAATTTTATATGATGTGAGTCAAAATCTATGTTTAGTGCCCACAGCTTTATTTTTTTTTTTAATACAAAATTACCTAGGATATAGAGTTTTACAACTATGAATAAACTTAAGAAAAATAATCAAAATGGCCTAATCTAACTTAACTAACAATCTAATTAAGGGTGCGCTCTACCTCGGCGTCAAAATCGTCGAGCGAGATTGTTAACTGCGGCGTCAAAATCGTCGAGCGAGACTGTTAACTGCCGCTATATGCGGAAACTCACATTTTGGAAAATATATGACGGGTGATTTTAAATTTTGTTACTTTAATGCTTTTTTTGGTTTCAGTGCGAAATCGATCGGTGGTCTAATAACAATGTTTTTGAAATTGCAGACCTTTCGCATCTCCCTTCTTGCATCGTTATCTATAAACTTTTTACCAATCTTATTGCAGATTCTTGTTCTTAAGATTATATTGTACTCGTGTATCATCTTATTTTTTCTTAAAAAATTGTTTTTAATACGTTAAAACTTGATACAAAAACACTTATTTCAACATTATTAGCAAGCACCCTGCTTAGTAATTTAAATTAATATCAAAATTTTAAGACGATAGCAGAGTAAAAAATTATATTACGAAAAGAATGACACCAAAATATTTTAAATCGGTTTACAACTAGGGCGACAAACACGGAGATTCTAAACCCTTGCATCCGCGTGCCGCAGATGGGTAGAGCGCACCCTTAACCCTACCTGATTAGACTAACAAAAATAATCGCCGACCATAAAGGTGATATAACAGAATTTAGCACGTTCACAGCTAATCATTTTTTAAAGACTCGTCTTCCCATCCTGAAATTTAAAAATTTATAAAATCTTACTGTCGTATGAAATGGTGCTATTGTTGGATTTGTTGAATTGGTGAATTTTGTTTTTGGTAATAAAAAATGATGTTAGCTTCCATAAATACATTTGTAGCCCTCAGCACTGTGGTACTGTAGTGACTTTTTTCACTTAAAAGCACTATATTTAAGTGAAAAATATTTACTTAGAAAAAAACTGTTCAACCAATAATAAAAAATTTACGGATGCTTTTTAGAAGTCATACTCTAGATCGTCAGGGTCTGACATTTTATGCACCTGGTGCCACTAAAACATACTCCTAACTCAAAACATTCGCTGGAAACTAAAAAATACCAGCAATACGACATTGCTACAAATGTAGCCACCCGAGTTAGGATTGAAATCCAGATGGCTACAATTATTGTTGCTACGTAGCTGTGAAGGTGTTTAGTACAACACAAACATTCGTTTGGACCAGGAAAATGATTATCTGATTTGTTATTATGCTTGACAAGTTGGTCAAGCATAATATCTTCCGGAATGTTCCATCGTTAAATTAGTAAAATGCCGGAATGTTCCAAGCATAATAAGTTCCGGAATGCCGAAACTTCACGGATGCTGCCAAGAAGTTACGGGAGCTGCCGAATATTGCCGGACTCGCTCGATCTAGCGTGGTTGAGTGGGAGCCTAAACGCGCTGTGATTGGTTGCAGGTTTGGGGGGAGGGAGGGGTGGGAACTCTCTTTGATGGCTGTGGGGGGGGGGGGTGGATGAGATACGCAGGATGTTAGCGCTTCCGCGCGAGCGCTAGTCGTTGGCGCTTGCTTAGCTTGATTGTGAACTGCGAGTTTGAAGCGGATTTGAACGTTACCACAATGACGTTGACGAAATTTTCATTAATCGTTCATGCAAACAAGGAATAAATTGTATGTTTATCATTGTTATTTACTGATACATTAAATTTATTAATTTGTCCTGGTCATCGCCGAATCCAGAGATGACCGCACGCTTCGCCACTGATGTTATTATTTATAAAGAAATCAACAGTGTAATAAAAACATAGGGGAAATGTCTCTCATGAGTTCTAGCACAGGGACGGGACAGACCTTATTCCATTATTACCGATTTAGTCAAACCAACTGTGGTCTTTAGGATGTCCGCTGAGCAAGCCGACCACCAAGGGGATCACAGCACTGCATTACGCTGCCAGCGTCGGTCACGTTACACTAACCAGGTGGCTGTTAATGCACGGGGCTCATCTCAAGATGCAGCCATGCAAAATCACCCCTTACGACATTGCTATTCGCAAAAGTAAGTAGTTCCTTCACAACTTGTTGTAATTTTACAAAATTACTTTCATGAGTAGGAGGGTGAAGTGCAGGGGAGGTACCGTCAATATGACAGTAATTTTGGACCTTGTAAATTTTACAGGTTTTGTTAATTGAAGAGGTGGCCATAACAACGTTATAACTTCCATCTTAAGCAAAATTGAGTTATAGGCAGAGCCAGCGCTAGCACTTTTGCTGCCCTCCTACCATATTCATACACCTTCATTAAAAATCTACGATAATTTACATTTGACTTCAAATCGGGATGACACGTCGCTTTACTTGAGATAATATTATTTACTCTACAGGCCTATGCTATTTTTCACGTTCAGAGTTGCTTTGGTGAGTCAACACTGAAATTGATAACACTACTAAGCGACGAGAAAGGGACTTGACAAACTGGAGTAGCACAGCGTGATTGCCCAGCAGTTTGTCACAGCAGTTTAAGAACCCATGCGCAAACATTAAGTGTTCTATTATAATTTTGGTTAACCTTCATTGTTGTTTCAAAAGCAATCCGGTAACCCATGAGACCCAAAGACAAAGACAAAGACAAAATACTCTTTATTGACATGAACATTAAGTACAGTCATGGCGTCATTATTTTTCTTCTTCAGTGATGAGGTTGGCCTCGTCCTTCCAGGCATTCTTCAACAGAGTAAAATTCTTTTTTCAGTAGCCAGTCGAGAACAGCTCCTTTGAAGTTCCGGTTGTTTTTTTGTTCTTTCAGTGCAGGTGGAAGGGTGTTGAATAGTTTTGCTCCGATGTAGCTGGGTTTTTTCTCATAGGCTGACAAATGATGTTCAGGGAGTATGTAGTTGATTTGGTTTCTGGTGTCATAATGATGGGCTTCTGAGAAGTTTACTATGGGTCTTTGGTTAACAACGTGGGTAACTACCTCGGCAATGTATAGGTTAGCTACTGTCTGTAGTTTCAGCCTTTTGAACTCCCCCCGGCATGAGTCACGAAATGCCAGTCCAGCCATGATTCTGACTGCTTTTTTCTGTAGACGTAATACCCTCTGAAGGTTCCCCTGTGATGATAACCCCCATACAATCAGTCCATAACGCATTTGCGCCTCAAATAGAGCATAGTAGGCAGTCCTTGAGGTTTCTGCGTTACTGATGTGTTTCAGGCGCTTGATGACATAAAGAGCAGTGCTAAGTTTCTTACAGAGTTGATCTACATGGGGTTTCCAGTTGAGGTCACTATCAATGGTTATCCCAAGGTATTTGGCCTCTTGGGATGCTATTACATCTGGTAGAGCATGAGCAGTCCTTCTTTGTGAACCAAAGAAGAGTTGTTGCGTCTTGTCTTCATTTAGCACAAGATCATTCTCTTGGCTGTACTGTTTGGCAATGCTGGCAGCAATGTAGGATTTTATTTCTAGGTCTTGTATATTTTTGTGGGATACAACAAGGGCAGTGTCATCAGCATATAGGAAAGCATCACAATTGTCGTGTAACACAGAAATAATGTCATTTGTGTACAGGATGAATAAAACTGGACCTAAGACAGATCCTTGAGGAACTCCTCTGGTTGTCTGTACTTGTGTGGATCTGTATTTTCTGGATGTCTTGTTTGTTACATTAGTTATCTCTGTCATTTGAGTCCTTCCACTGAGATAACTCTGAAACCATTGATGTGCGGTTCCTTGTATTCCTAGCGTTAGCAGTTTGTCCAGAAGATGTTTGTGGCTCAGACTGTCAAATGCTTTACTAAAGTCCAGAAAAATACCTGTTGTTGTAGTCCCTGCTTCTGTGGCATCAATGATAGTTTCTACCAAGTCAATTATAGCCGTGATGGTAGACTTACCTTTTCTAAAGCCATGTTGGTGATTGGTTAAAATACTATTGTTTTTTAGATGTGTGAGCAGTCTTGTTAGAACTAATTTTTCAAAGACCTTTGATACGGTTGAGATAAGCGATATAGGCCTATAGTTGTTTACAAGGGAGGTGGATCCTTTCTTATGCTTCGGGTAGATTAATGATTGTTTAAGTATGGAGGGGAAAGTGCCTTGTTGAAAAGACTTGTTTATTAGGTTAACTATTGGTTCTAGCACTTCATTTTTGCAGTGTTTCAAAATTGTTGATGATATTTCATCGATTCCAGATGATGGTTTTGATTTTAGACATGTTATAGTTCTATCTACTTCAGCTCTATCTTTTGGTGAAAGGGTCTCTTGGAATGACATGAACTCTCTTTCATGTAGTGTTGGATGTAGTTTTGGGAGTGCTTGTTGAGAATCCAATAGAACTTGTTCAGCAGCATTAGCAAAGAAGTGATTCATATGTTCAGCTATTTTTTGGGGATCTGTTAGGGTTGTGCCTTCAATGTCAAGAGATTTTATTTGGTATTTTTGAGATTTTTTGTTGAAGCGATTGTTGTTTATGACCTGCCAGACTGCTCTGCTTTGGTTTTCTGCATTTTCAATATAGGTTATTGAAGCTTCCTTTTTGAGTTGTTTGAGGTATTGGTCATATTCTCTCTTTCTGTCATTGGTTTGTCTTTTATTTTCTTCATTATTAATCAGAATTGAGTTGTTGAGTGCTGTAGTATATGCTCCTTTCAGCCTCATAAGTTCACGCTCTTGTTCTTGATTTGTAAATATTTTTCTTTTCTTTGGTCTTGATTGTACACTAGGGCAAGCTGTATCTAGTGCTTCTCGCAGTATTTTGTCAAATTGTGAGTACGCCTGGTCTGCGTTTTGAGTGTTGGTTACGGTTTCCCAAGTTTCTTGTGCTAGAAGAATTTTAAGGTTTTCTATGTTTCGAGCACTGTAGTATCTTCGAGTTGTGCTTGGTATGACAGTTTTGTCAAACTCAAGATGTACTGTGCAGATCTGGCCCGTATGGTCTGATAGGCCTGTGAGCAGAACTGCAGTGTCAACTTCTGTTTGCAACAAGTTCGTTGCAATCATGTCGATTGATGTTTTTGAGTGAGAGTTGATTCTTGTTGGCGGTAGAGGTATTCGGTTGATGTCATGGCTCAGCAGAACTTGATTTAGGAGTTTACTGTCATCTTCATCAGCCAGGCTGTCTACATTAATGTCTCCAGTTATAATAACTGGATTTTTCCAAGTTGGTATGTCATTAAGAATGTTGGACAGGGTGTCAAGAGCCAGGTCGAGATTGGTATAAATTGGGGGGCTGTAAATTCCTAGGATATACAACTCTGCTTGTTTCATTTTTATTTTTATAAGCTGTGTTTCACAGACACGTTCTATTTGCTTTTTTGCAATGTCGATGCAGGAAATGTCATTACCAAGATTTTTGTTTGCATATATTGCAACTCCACCTTTTCTATGTTCAGTTCTCGAGTATCCCCCAATGTATACATAATTATGTAGTTGGGTATTTTCAAGTTTGTCTTTAGAAAGGCCATGTTCTGTGAGTACAACTATGCTTGGTTTGGTTTGATAAAGCTGGTGGTTTAGTCTGTCAATTTTTGTACTGAGGCCATCTATGTTTTGGTGGAAAATCGATAATTTGGCTGGTTGAAGCAACGGGTTTTTTCTTAGTTTAGTTAGGTTGTTATTACTGGTTTGGTTGGAAATCCTAAAAAAGGGGTTTGAATCTCGTTGCCAGACTTGTGAGAGACTGCATTGATGTAGTTTGCATTTATAGTTTTGAAGTGCTCTATGTTTTTTTCAAAGAAGATTTCCCAGCTTTCTTCTTTTTCCAGTAGCATTGCGGTGATGGGTGGGCCTTTCATATAAACATTATTAAGCATTTTTTGCTTTTTTGGGCCAGGGAGGTTTTCAGGTTGACAATAAAGAGAGTTTGCATGTTCTAGACTGGGTGCTGTTTGTGCTTCCATCCTGGATTTATCATTTACTTCAGTTAGATATTTTTTGTTTTCTGGTTTCAGTTTTTTGGATTTGTCTTTATACCTATTTGTTTACTTGTAGAGAGACACTAAAGACGTTATTTTTTATCTTACGAGGGGTTGGTACCTTTTTATTTTGGCCTAGATATTGTGAAGTATTTTTAGAATGAGATTTAGGGTCTATTTCTATGCCTGCATTTGATGTAGGCAGACCCTTGTGATAAGAGGATTGGTTGAGCTGCCCTTCCAGTATGTTGACAGTGCTTTCGATCTTTTCTTGCCTCTTCTTTAGGTCATTTAACTCAATCAACAGGAGAGAGTTAGTCTGGGGAGTTGTGAGATCATTATGTATTACTATTGGTGTCAAGTTTTGAGGTTTATCAGGTGATGTCTGCTGCAAATCCCTGACATCGTTTCCCAGCAATATACCATGGTTTTCAGTTTTGTTTTTTAAGGACTTAATGATTTTTTCTTGGTCTTTGTTTTTTCTTATATGCTCGTTTAGTAGCAATTGAAGTTTGTTATCGTGTTCCTCAAAGATGTCTTGGGCTTCTTTGCGTAGTTGTATTTCTTTTTTCAATTGATTTTCAGTTGCCATTAGTTGATCCTGTAGACTTTCGATTCTTTCAATATGACTGAGTTCGTTTATTCTCATTGTTTCAGTTTTTTCTTCAAGGATCATAAGTTCTGATTGAACGTAAAAATTTCAATTTCCAAACTTGTTTTTGTACAGAAAAATGAATTTTCCTGGGATTAAGTTTCTAAACTTATTTGTGTTACCAAATATACATAAATACCAAGTTCAAGCAAAATCTACCTGATACATTTTGAGAAAAAGGTAAAAAACACAATTTGTTCCACACAATAGACACTCCTCGTATTAAAGTATGGAATCGTGTTAATATTTCAGTACCAGTGATTCAATTAATTGCTTCTATTTAGCTAGCTTTTAACATGTGTTTGTCTGTTTTACTATCAACATCAACAGCTGTTTTATTTCAATCTGTGGGTCTATTTTGCAATTTAATATAAATTATTCCCCATATGTTAATCTTATGTATAAAAACTGAACTTTAAGGGCTTACCATGCCCTTCAGAGTACAAATATCAAAAATATAAAACCGTAATGTAAAACTACGAACTGAGACAAATGTTATGACATCCCAAACATTGAATTTCTTCCAGAAATAAGGGAGGAGTAGTGTTCACAAAAAACAGCCTCGCGTATCATATATATAGATTGCTTTTTCATTTTACAGTAGCATATTTAATGAGTACTACCTTAATAATCCTAAAATATTAAAAATGGTATGGTACATTATAGAACCAAAACAACGTTGTAACTTATCAGTAACCACAACAACATTGTATCTGGTATGATGTTACAACGTTGTTGACTAATTTTGTTACCCTGAAAATATGGAAATATTTTACAATAATATGTTTCTATTTATACTAATATACAACACTTGAGTATCAATAACAACTCACAAAAATCTTGTTATAGTGGCATACTGTAAGGAAAATCATTTTCCTCTTTCTTGGAAAATTTGCAGTTCTTTCATATGAACTTTTATGCTTATTTTGACCCAACTAGCAATATTATAAAGTTTGGTGGCGGACTTTAAAGACACCCTGTATAAACCTTATTTTTGCCACTCAATTTGTCATGAGTGTCGCGGCAATTTAATTTTGGTGGGATCCTTCTTAAAGTTAATGAAAGACTATATCTTTGAAGCACAATGTACCAAGAAAAGCGTAGTGGCTTAAGTAGCGTACGGGATAATCATAGGATATGATAGATGTTACAGAGATAATCACATTATTTACTTCCCAAAACTCCGTGCTATAAGAAGTTCTAATGAAGAAAAAACAAAGTCTTTTGAGGAATAATAAATGATAAAACAATTTAATTAACTAAATTAACAATTTAGTTAATTTAAAAAAATTTAATTAATTAATTTGTTTTATTGTTTTAAGCTTGAGACATTTTATATTGTAGGCTATGTTATTTATAAGAAAAACGCTTTAAATTGCCGATTACCAAGATAGAATTACATACTTTAAAAGTTGTATTTGTTTTTCCTCCATAAAACTCGTGTTTTTTTATGCTTAGAATTAAGGATTTGTGCATCAAATTTTTATTTTTGGCCACCTGCGTTTTAACCAATACAAAGCATGAAAAATGCAACACCAGCGGCGCGTACTGGCGTTCAGGGAACTACCTGCTCCCATCGTCAGAGTAAACTCGCAGCTGCACAATCCTTTAAAATTCCTTGATGTTCAAAATAATGTTGATACTGTTGATACCATAAATAAGATACAAATCAGATACATTAAGTTTTGTAACCTTTATTTTTGTTAACATGTCCAAGAGAGGGTATAATTATAAAATAAACAACTAAATAGGCTGAATTTCTTTAAAAGGCTATACTGTAGGCCTAGTTGCAGTCTGGTAAAATTAGGCTATGTAGATTTTAAAAATATTTTACATAGCATAGAATTTTACAGAATTTTATAGAATCACGTCCCGGTGTCCCAGTGGGACAGAACATCGGTTACCAGTATACTTAAAATTAATTGTTCACTATAAATTCCTGAAGAGAACCCTGTACCCTAAATTCATGGGCCTGAATATTTTATCATTAACCAAATTATAAACTTTTAAAAACTTGTTGTTATTGGTGGATAAGGAGACCCCGGCCGCATGTCCGCCTCTAATGGACATTTTGCGCAAGCCCCCGGAAGGATGGGATATTGAAGGAAGAGGATGGGTGAGAGAGTGAGAGAGAAATGAAAGAAGGCCTATTGAACATTCAGAGGGCTAACCCCCATGTACTGTGACAACGGTCCGCTCTGCCCTCTAAAGGCCAACCAACCGACTTTCCATTAATGTTCCAGCTATGGGTTTACATGCCCGCTGCATTGCTCATACCCCGCTCTCTTGAACATGAATATGTTCCAGCTAAGGGTTTCCATGACCGATGCAATCTTCACCCCCCCCCCCCCCCCCCCCCCCGCTGTCTTGAACACGAATTAATTATGAAGGAAAAGAAATTGTCATTGTGGGCAGTCAAAAGACTTACCACAGTGTTATGACAATTTCATTTGCTGTACCCAATGTCAACTTCACAACTAGTATAAACCAGTTTTAAAGTTGTTCTGGGACATTTAAAAACTTATTAAATTTTTTAAACTAGAGATCGCCCAATCAAAATTTCACCACACTTTCAGTTGATCAGGAACCAATTAGTTTTTAACACAGCATTGGTTTTAACCCTTCCCGGGCTATTGACGGATATATCCGTTAAATTTCATTTCTATTCCAGGCTGAAAACGGATATATCCGTTTTAGAAATTTTCTTTCCCGGGATAAAGACGGATATATCCATCCAAAAGTACGAAAAACATATGTTATATATATTATGATTATAAACATTATATTGACTTTTTGACGGGTAATTTAGTTTTTACAGTTGGCAAGATTATGTCCCGTGACTTTTTCATTTGTTTCATGCCAAAACAACACATGTGTAGCGCGAAACTGTCAGTTTGTGCTGGGACCTTACAGTGAGTGTTTGTTTACGTTTTTGTAATGACATACTGTGAGTTTTATTTCAAAATGATTTTTCCTAACTACTCAAATTTTGCTAAAGATGTTATAAAATGCTAAATAAGAAGTGCATCTGAAGGGGATTTCATATTTGGCAGTCAAAATAACTATAATCAAAAAATGATTCTGGCAAAGAAAGCGATGAACCAGACGCACGATGAATTGTAAATATTGCATTTTTAGGTTTTGTTTTATTTTACTGTTTTTAATAGGAACTGTTTTTCATGTTATATTATGATAGGTAGTAAATAAAACAACAAAATGACATTAACGGATATATCCGTCCTCCGCCCGCAAAAATACTCCAAATTATCAGCAGTTTTCATATTTCTCGATTGTCATTCTGGGCGGCGGACGGACATATACGTTTACTTAAGTTTTCTCGCGGGCCAAAGACGGATATATCCGTCTTCTCAAATTTTATTTTCTTATAACATGTGGAAAAAAATTATTTCAGCTCTGAAAACAGTTTTTTATAACGTATGAATTATTTTGAACAAATTAATAACAAGAAATTACCACATTTTGTTTTGAACTTTTGCTTAAAATAATTCCGTCTCAGCCCGTGATTTAATATAGCCCGGGAAAGCTTAAAATATTTTGTAAATGAAACATCTGTTCTTCCTTTTTTTTTTTTTTTTTGTCTTTAATTTTATATTTGCAACTGTACAAAACAAAATACAACGAACAAATTCGCTAATAACATAAAAAGAACAATAACATGAAACATAAAACATGAAGGAGTAGGCTCAGAAGTCTTCCTCCTTATTATTGTAGATGTTAGGGGTAGTCCTCTTCAATATTAGGGATTCAAACTAGAAAGTCCCGACTCCAATTCCGTTTCAGCCTCCTTCGACGGATGCCTGGCAATGTTAAGGTGAAAAGGTCTTGTATCAGGGGATTTTCATGTCCATCAAGTTTGAGGAAAAATTTAAAATAGAGTTCTTTTGCTACTTCATGTACAAATTTAAAATTGAAATCATTATGCAAAGTCTTGTTGCTTACATAGTAGGGAGCCCCAGATATTAAACGTAGTATTTTTGACTGAAAAATTTGGATTTTCTTCATATTTGTAAATTTCGCTGTGCCATAAACCTCAATGCCATATGTCCATATTGGTTTTAATAGGGTCTTGTACAAAAGTAATTTTGATTTAAGAGGCAATTTTGAATTTTGATGAAGCAGCCGATATAGTTGTTTAGATCTTGCATTGAGAGCAGTTCTCTTTTTCGTGATGTGGGTTTTCCAAGTTAATTTTTCGTCCAGGTAGAGTCCAAGATAACGTGTGTCTGTACTTTGAGGGATTCTAGTGTTGTTTATATAAACCGGTGGGCACAGGCCCCGTTTTAGAGTGAAGGTGACATGTGAAGATTTTGACGCATTAACTTTCATTCGCCAATTTTTTAACCAGGTACTTAAAACATTAATATGGTTTTGTAGGTGGCTACTTGCTTCAGTTGGATCTTCTGAAGTGCTGAGGATAGCGGTGTCGTCTGCATAAGTGGCTATCTTGGTATTGGGAGTTTCAGGCAAGTCAGCTGTATAAATACTGTAGAGAAGAGGGGATAACAATGACCCCTGAGGAACGCCAGCAGAGATAGGTTTACAGCCAGAGTACTCCAGTCCTTGTTTAACAGTAAAGAATCGATCTTGTAGATACGACCTGAGTATTAAATAGTAGGTGGATGGAAGAAAAGCTTTTAATTTTGATAACAGGCCAGGGTACCACACTTTATCAAAGGCGGCGCTTACGTCTAAAAACACAGCACTTGTGTACTTTTTATTTTCAAGGCCGGACGCAATTGTATCGACCACCCTATGAAGTTGCTGAATAGTCGAATGCCTGGATCGAAAGCCGAATTGATGATTTGGTAGAACATTGCTTTCTTCAACAATACTTTGCAACCGAGACAAAAGTAATTTTTCGAATAATTTAGAAATGACAGGAAGTAAGCTAATCGGCCTATAAGATGAAACTTCGTGAGCAGGTTTTTCAGGTTTTTGAATCAAGATAATTTGGGACAGTTTCCATTGTATAGGGTAGTGAGTCGTTCGAATTATGGCATTAAAGATCTGTGTTAATAAAGTAATACAAGAGGAGGGGACTTCACGTAAAACTTCACTTGTGATTAAATCATATCCTGGTGATTTCCGCAGGGGTAGTTTGCAAATGGCCTTTTTAACATCAGTAGCTGTAATTCGGGGAGGTGGCAGGGACATAGGTAAAGGGGGAGGTAATAGAATTTTCTATTTCAGATGAAAAAGCCAGGTTCTGTTCTTCGTGTGGACTGAAAATTCCAGAAAGGTGGTCTGCAAAAACGTCAGCTTTCTCCTTATCCGATTTTGCCCAAGAATTATTAGGACGTTTAATCGGGGATGTTGTAGGTATGTAGTGTAAGATTTGTTTTGTAGTTTTCCACAAAGAACCGTCTTTAGGGGTAAGATTTGTCAATTTCCTTTCAAAAGCTGAAACTTTGAAGTCCTTTATAGCATTTTTTAATTGATTAGTATATCTATTGAGGGTGGTCTTATCGGGAACGGTAGTCTGCTCTGATGCCATATCCGCCTGGCTATCCGCTTGTTCCTTATTAGTTCACAAATATATTGAGGGTAGGAAGGGCCAGATCGTTTCTTGGGAGGCTTGGGAGTTAAAGAAGTCCAAGCGGCTTGTTGGATAGATTTGTCAGATGATCAACAGCTGCTTCGAGGTCGTCACCTGTTTTCAAAGGGAGATTCAAATTTAGAGTTGAATCGAGTTTGTGTCGGAAAGATTCCCAGTCCATAATTCCAGATGTTAATGAGGGTTTTACCTCTTTTTCTAAGGGTGCCACAGATATGTGCAGAAGAATTTGAGAATGATCGGAAGGAGAATTGTCGAGACAGTGTACGGTTTTGTGAAATTGATTTACTCCTTTTGAAATAAAAATGTCAAGTAAATCGGGTATTTTATTTGCGGCAGTAGGCCAGTATGTGGGAGTGCCAGGTGAATGAATATCAAGATTGTTAGATAACACCGATTGGAGAAGCTGACGACCCCTGGGATTGTTAAGTCTTGAGCCCCATTGTATATGTTTGGCATTGAAATCGCCACCGCAAATAAAATGCGTACCCAAGTTAGAAAATAACTCTGAAAATTCATTTGAATTTATTGCAAACCTTGGAGGACAGTAAACCGCTGAAAATGTTATGTCAATGTTATTAAAGACTAAGGTTGTTGATGCTGATTGAAGGGAGTTTGTTGGATTAACTGACGGGTGAACAAAGTGTTTAATGTTATTCTTGACAAGCACCGCAGCTCCACCATACGCCCTGTTATCAGGCCGGTCAGCCCTGTAAATGTTATACCCTGGCATGAAAAATCTCGTATTATTTGTAAAATGTGTTTCACTTATTAAAGCAACATCGATGCGTTTTTCGTGTAAAAGTAACTCCAACTCTTGAGCATGTTGATGTAAACCATTTGCATTCCAAAGCAGTACTGTAAGAAAAATATTTGATATATTATTTGTCATGTTTATTGATGAGGACTTGCATAAGCTGAGTCATCATGGTTAATAGAGGAGTGAAGAGCGCTTTAAATTCCGTGAGGATTGATGTGAAGTGAGAAATGATGTCTTCTTGGTTTAAAGTAGCATTGGTATTTGAGTTTTGAAGACGCTTAGCGTAGTTATGTTCATCAGTTAAGTTATGAGACAAGGTCACAGGATGGTCACTTGTGCTGAAGGGATGAGAATGGAGTTTATGTTTCGGAAGTTGTGGGAATGATGATGGTGAAAGGTCAGGAGGTGATTGAGGTTGGGGAACATGATTTCCTTCCTTCGAAGGTCTAGATCTAGGGGATCGCCGGTTTTGCAGTTCCCTGTGAAC
Organism: Neoaliturus tenellus; assembly: GCA_030545055.2. Classification (NCBI taxonomy): domain Eukaryota; kingdom Metazoa; phylum Arthropoda; class Insecta; order Hemiptera; family Cicadellidae; genus Neoaliturus; species Neoaliturus tenellus. Next base: position 47,677,247 of record CM061536.1, read on the forward strand.
AATACAACCTCTATAATTAGCAGGGTGACTGTCCCCGCATAGCGCGCAAGTTGCCGGTGTGTTATTCGGCTTCGTGCAGGCTGTGGATTCATGGTCTTTAGCACATTTAACACATTTTGGAGGGCGATTGCAGTATTTTTTTGTATGTCCCAGCTGTTGGCAATGCATGCACTGCACGATCTGCCGTTTAGGTCTTGGTTCTTCAACCTGAATTTTTGAATGGAGGAGTGTAGATAGTTCGAAAATAGTATCGTTTGCTTGGGATTGATCCAGATCAACAAAGAATAGAGGCAAGCAAGTTTTGTCCCTAGACAAAACATTAGTTACGCTTTGAACTGAAAATCCTTTGGCAATTAATTCATCTTTGATAGCATCTGGGTCAATAGAGCTGTGAAGTCCTCGAATAACTACACGAAATACTTTTTCTTCAGGAAGTTGAAAAATATGAAATTCGGCTTTGTTTTCCCTCAAGAAGTGAACAATTTTCCTATAAGCTTCGGGAGAAAAAGGGTGAATGGTAACATTTTTCAAGGTCGAAGAACACCTAAACTGGTCGATACCAACCAATTGGGACAATAATTTGCAAAGTTCAAGGTATTGAACATTTGTTTGGAGAATTATGGGGGGCACTCTTTGTTTCCTAGTTTGGTTTGATTCAGAATCACTCGAGTTTGCAAGAGGTTGAAACCTATTTGAAGTTAGCAACGCAGGAGAGGTTTTAGAATTGTTGTGGGCTAGTTTGTTAGGACGAGAAGGGATAGAGTTATCACTGTTGGTTCGTTTTCTCGGTGATACAACGGTGGTCCATTGATTATTTAAGTCACTTACATTTGGTTGGCGTTCATCGTGCGATTCGTGGTCCATCTGGTGGTTGTTGTCAGAATTAGTAGTTTGGTTATTTGGCGTTCCCATGGCAACGGAACAAAATCCCAAGCTAGCGGTGAGATGAATTAAAAAATAACGAGTAAAACAAAAACTATAGTCCAAAAATGTTCACAAAAACGTTCCGGGTATATCAAAGCTACATTTTACGCTTAACACTCAATCTTAAAAAGAAAATTACTAACTGTTTTTAAAGAAATACACTAGACAAAAATAGCACGTGTCTTCTATCTGTTCTTCCTGATTTTCTTTCATTTGCTCTTATAACAGCTGTCTAACAACAGCTGTTCTAAGATTCAATTTATTACCCTTCTCCTTTAAAAGTTTGAAGGGCGTAGCCCTGGTGGCTGATGTGAATTATAATGGGATTTTGCTCATCTAGGATACCACCTTTCTAATGGTATGCTCGGATTTCGTCTAAGATACACACAAGCTGAGAAAAAAGGAGTAAAAGAAACATGCTTACCTATTAATAATGTATATATTACAACATTTTACATTCTGGTGTATATTTTTAAAATTACTTCATATACTAAACTTGATGTTCAAACATTATGGACGTTAAAAAATTGGACATAAACACGAGTGGACTTGAGAAAGGTAGTAGTGGCCATATAAGCAGTGGACGTAAGAAAATGGATATTTTGTCTGTGGACATAAACAGGGCTGCCAAGAGTTAGGTCAAGTCCCACATTTGCATTCATCCTGAGCCCCTAGGGAGCCTGGGGAATATGCAATACCCCCTAGCAAAGACGGGGACGGGAGGGGGGGGGGCTCCCCCGAAAACTTTGAAAAATTAGAACTCCAAACTTGCGTTTTTAGGCATTTCAGAGGTATAACTATGTTAAAAAGATTCAGATGCTCTCCCCTCTTACCGAGGGGGAAGACGTGAGTCACTCCACGCCGGCTGCCGAGTACAGTCAGTGCAAACACAGACAGATAAAGAATTAGTTTTTTCTTAACATAAGATTTATCATTGGCGTGATATGAAATATGAGGTCGAAATTGTGGTTCACATTCCACATTAAACTGTAGGTCCCTCGATACCATTGGCTATTGGGCTATTAATTAACAGTCCTGTCTAAGGAGAATGTCGGCCTTAGTCAGTAACAAGAAGACTGCAAGATCTGCAATCATCCACAATCATCCTACACTCATCTCTCATTCATATTCAGGTTAAAATACCCACTATGTGAGGTCCCTGACTCAAAATAGTGATATAGTGATACCAAAATGGCAACCCTTAAGAAAAATTTAAGTTTGGTTATGTCATTTTATCATAGAAATCAACAAAATCAGTAACAAATGTGTTTTTAATATGAGTAAACTTTTTAGCTGATTTGTTTTCAGCTTAAAAACAAGTTAAATAACTTTGTGTTACAGGGGAAACAAAGTATCAAAGTGTTGCGGCCTTGCTGCATCTGTACTGCCCCCAGATGGCTGAAAAAGGGCTCAAGAATCTTTCTCAAAAAGAAGCAGCAGTCCCTAACTTGACTACTTTCAAAAACATATTAATCCATCAAGCTAGGGGAAACGGAAACAGTATTGCAAACATTTTCAAGTAATGCAAATGTCTCAGTTATTCGAGGCTTTAGTTATAAGCTAATATTAATAAATTGTTAGTATATGTTAAATAAGTTTAGAACTTAATACTGATAATATTAAGATCTCTTGAATGAAAAGCCCTTAAAAAAAGAGTGAAATGTGCTAATAAATAATAAGTTATTTATAATAAGGATTGGAATTGGAAATCGCTTTTTCCGACTATGTAAGTTAGGAAACATAAATATTATCCATGTATATTATAACAACTTATAAATAGGCCATGCAACCCATGAATCCAGCAGTGGTTTTGAGTTTGTTTTAGCCATAGTCTGGTGCTGGAGAAAGTACTAACATTTAAGGATTTTTTTTTTTATTACATCATGGCAAAAAAAAGTCAAGGTTAAATATTTTTGTAAATAATAAATAATGTGGTTATAATGAATTTGCTTAATTTTAGCAAATGTCTGCAATTCAAAACTGTGCTTAAATATTGAGCTTTAATTTTAAGTGTTGCCGAGTAACGTGTTAGAAATACGGTAAGTCTTAAGACATAAATTGGACTTTTTCGGTACCATAGCTTATTGTAAAATGCCATAATGATATTAATCGAAAATTATTAATTATAATTATATAGAAGAGTGTTTTAGTATTAGACACTAGATAGTAATCTAACTCATAAGCAAAAATTACAAAATGAGCAAATAATTGGTTAAGTGATATGTTTGCAATATTTTAGCATAATAACATATCAATATTTCAATCTTTTTACCTCTTTAATAGTTTGAACACCAAGGTTATTGAAATTGTAATATTTTTGCTTGGATAAAATAAAACTTGTTATGTCATAAGTTGTTTTTTATATTTTTTATTTCAAATAAGTATACACTATTGATCTCTATATATACACCTGGAATGCTCACGCAAGGCTAAACTCAAACCAAAAACCGCAACCCATGATCGGAAGGGCAGGTAAAAACGCAAAATGAGTAACTCAAGCTCTTGTGCACGCGCTCACTTACACGCTTCTCTACCCATAGGCATCATTTGGGGGTGAGGGGGGGTAAGGGGGCGATTGCCCCCCTCAATAATTTTGGTAATTTTTTGGGGAAATTAATATTAACATGTTAGATTGTGTTATATGGTGTAATATTTTGATATCACAATTATAAACTTCTGAATCAAACTTTAACTAAATCTACTTTTAATTAATTTAGGAATATGTAAAACTCGTCAATTGACTCATTCTGCAATTAATTGTCATCTCTGGCAGGAAGCCCCATCTCATGCCTGTTGAGTGTTTTAGCATTATAACTATAGCTGATCGCAATTAGTGCTCCCACTACAGAAAGAGCGCCAAGAGTGTCAGATAGCGCAGCAGCAACAGACAGCAGTGTCAACACCACCTAGAACACAAAGCCGGAGTGCTGCCATTTTTGTTTGCCTTTTAGCATCAGCTGATAGCGAAAACAAAAACATTTTCCGCTCAACCCTAACCCTAACAACTAACCTAGTAGAGATGTATCACAATGGAATGTATTCATTTTTAATATTTGATTTTTAAAAAGGTATCAATCGTAATAAATATTATGAATTATTTGCTTTCACTTCATGAAAAAGTTTAAACAATTGTCTAACTCAAATAATTTTATATATAATAATAATGTTTTCGGATACAAAGTGATACTAATTTTTACACGAATTAAAAAATTAGAATAGTTGACTAGGAGTAGGCCTAACTATTATTTGGCCTCTAATGAAATTGTTGGCAATACCATTTAATTAGCCTACACACGGTAGGCCTACTTTCCTAAACTATGAGCATGAAATGTGTACAAATATTTAACCACAAGGATTCAAACATTTTATTTGAAAATAACATATTAACTGATAGTCTATTCGTTATAATCAATGAAATACTGTATATAAATGCCATTAAAACTTGTGCTGCTTAGATTTAGATTGAAAAATGTCTGTTTTTGAATACTACTTTCGTCACTTCTGAGTTAGGTTATTGGAGTATCATCTCAATTCTTCACAGCAACATCATTGATTGTAGCTTCTTCATTAAAATTTATAAATCAGCGCCTGGTACTTTCAATTAATTTTCATGAGTAGGCTGGAAATGAATCTTCACACGCTCAATCTCGGTACCCATGAACCTTTGAAAGAAAAGGTGCTAGCAGGCAACCATGGCTTCGTTGATATAATTGAATAACGTTTAGCCCAACCATCTAGAAGGTACTTTCTGATTATTAGCTCAATAAAATACGCCTCTCTCTTCCTCATTGTTGCTAGTACAATCTTTCTAATCTTCCAAAGTAAAAACTGTTTAGCTTGGTCGTAATACAACACAAAAAACTATTCAGAACACTCAGATATTTAAATTGAACTTCGAGTCAATATGAAATAACCACATTTATGAACAAAATTGTTATTGAATGAAAAATAATCAGTTTTAAAACACCATACACTATACGTTACAAATTTTACAAATAACACGAGAAAATTTTATTGAAGTTAACGAAAAACAACCCATGTAAACAAAAACAAATGATTGTTTTGACATTGCCTTTTAGGTGACGTCACAAGGCATTTGACGTCAGAGCGCTCCGGCTTTGTCTTAGTAGCAGGTGTTGGCAGTGTGCCATTGGTCTATTAATTAATGATCCTGACAAATGAAACAGCTGATATTTGTCAGTAACAAAGCTACACCTCATCTGATCCATTACAATCATCACACTCACCCCTTCAGTCATACTCACCTTAAAATACGCACCACAGAGTGTGTCGGTGTTTCAAATAAAGTATCCAAGTATCTAAAGTGTCAGTTTAATTCATTAGGCGCCTGCGCGGGTCTGGAAACCGGGCAACAACAACGTCAAGTAAATCAGACAGATATGTTGATTGTATGTATATCTTTATGTATAAATGGTAAGTGTTTATTTTACTTAAAAATTAATCATGTATTAGAGATCGTCTACAGGTCAAAATTCGACCAATATTTCAGTTGATCTGGACCTAATTCGTTGAAAAAATTTCATAACTGAAACATGTGTTCTTCCTGATTTTCTAGCATTTTTTATTGCAACAGCTGTCTAATTCTTCAATTACCCTTCTTTCATAAGATTAACATTGAAACTTTAAAAGCCTTTATGGGGTGGCCCTGCGGACCGATGCAAATTAACCCGGGAGAACTGACAAACCGGTCAAAAGGACCGGGTTGGAAGTTTTTTGATCAAAACAATATTTTCCGTCTTTTCCGGGTGTTGGCAGTTTTCGCCGGCACTGTACCTCACGCTTCTCTCTCCAGGAATAGAATAATGCATTTCCTATCATTGTCCAACTCGTACATCCTGTGCAGTGGATATGTGTCGGTTTTCGTGTAATAAAAAAAAGTCAATTAAATTTGATAATATAAGACCAATTATCAATTTTCTCAAAGTAGTTTCAATATATCAATTTTCTCAAAGATATTTTTTGAGAAATTGATTTCTCAATAGAAACAATTTTTTGTCCTAATTACTTTGATTTTAAAAAGGAAAATCAACCGAAGATGCTCTTTTAAATTTTACAAACATAGTTTATGATGGATTAAACTCAAATAATAGAATTACTGGTCTTTTTATGGATATTAGACGTTCATTTAATTTTGTGGACCACAAAATTTTGCTAAGAAAATTAGGGGTGGCAGGGGTGAGAGGGTGGCGCTGGACTGGTTCAGCAGTTTTCTCTCCGGGAGGGAACAGCGCGTGCTGGTCCAGGGCTGCCTCAGCGCTCCTTTGCCTGACAAAACCGGTGTGGCAAAGGGATCTGTGACATCTGATACGTTGTTTTTAATTTTTATTAATGATTTATTATTAAAAGGTTTTTCTAGAAAAATCCAATAATTTGCAGATGACATTGTTCTATTATATTCACAAAAAGATGTGAGGAGATTGCAAAATGATTTTGAAAACGACATTGCGTTGCTACTGTACGTAATTGGTGTGAAAATTACTATGCAAGTAAATGTTAACAAAACCAAATATATAAAGTTTTCTTTCAACAGTTTTGATTTTCCATCACCAATAATTTTCCACGAAAACAATTGTATATGGTTATCATGTAAATGTGAAGTAATTGAGAAAGTTACTAGTTTGAATTACTTTGATATCACAATCGATAAGAATTTGGTGGTTGCAAGCCAGCCCTTTCAAGTCTTCTTTTCTTCTGGCAGGTAGAAACAAACATGAAATCGGTTTTCTTTAGATTGATGTTTAAGTTTATCCTTGAAAAATACTTAGAGAGAGCTCCGAGCTGACCAAACGTTTCTATTTCTAATTGTGAGACATTGCTATTTTTAGTGAAAAGGGAAGTGTTGCGTCTGCAAAAGTAGTTAAAGATTCTTGAGGAAAAAAGTTAGAAATGTCGTTCAATGTAAATAATGAAAAGCACTTGGCCTAAAATTGATCCTTGCGGAACTCCAAAAATATTATTTGAAATATGGGAAAAAACTGTTTGCTGTCGCCTGTCTTAAATGACTAAGGAATCGCATACCACTCTTTCGAGGATCTTCGAGATGGATGGTAGGACTGAAATTGGGTGATAGTTTCCAGGTGAACGTGGATTGTCTTATGTCTTTTTTTTTAATTGGCTTGATTAGAGCCAACTTAGCTGCATCAGGAAACATGCCCTTCTTTACGGAATTATTAATCAAAACCATTAAGGGATCAATCAACTCAGGATAACACTTTTAAACTAAATCTATTGAGATGCCGTCATGGCCAGTTGACTTTTTATTTGGGTGTGAAGTTACTATTTTAATTAGTGATGCTTTATTAATTAATGGAAATTGAGTGTGTTCAAAGTTGATTTGATTATTACTATTGCAAAGAGAGCTGTTGCTATTTGAAAAAGAGTCACACTGAGGAACATAGGAAAAAAAGTCGTGAAAAATATTGCAAACAATGACTGGATTACTTACAACTGCATCATTTAATTCTAAAGTTATATTTTCGTGTGTAGTATTGGATTTATTTCTTAAGGAGTTGACAAACTGCCAAGATGTTTTATTTGGGTTGTTTGAGGTTATTATTTTATTTTTCCCAAAATTCGATTTTGCCGTGGCAATTGATTTCCTGTAATTGAGCTTCTTTTTGTTATAAAGTTGTTTAACAGTGTTGTCCTTTGTTGCGAAATTCTTGAGGAAAAAAGTTAGAAATGTCGTTCAATGTAAATTATGAAAAGCACTGGGGTTAAAATTGATCCTTATGGAACTCCAAAAGTATTATTTGCAATATGGAAAAAACTGTTTTTTAAGTCCAGAATTGAAAGTAAAGTTTACTGTCGTTTTGCTGTCGCCTGTCATTTAAATAGGACGTCAGCCAGCTAAGGGCTCTCTCCTTTATTTGAAGTGATGTGAGTTTCTTCAAGAGAATGATCAACGTAGTCGAATGCCCTAGAGTGGGATAGAAAACCTTTTTCATAACACTCCTAGCATCAACAAAATTTTTTTCCAAAGAGCAAAAGTAAATAAAGAATTATAAACACTCCTTTCGGGTTTTTCTCCATATTATTTTTCAATCAGTTATCGCCAGCAATTGCGATTAAAACATTCAATAGTATTAATTTTCTTTTGTTCTAATAAAAGTAAAAATATGGTTATTGGATATACACCTGATGTAAATTAATTAACCCTTTCGGGGGATTTGACCACTACAGAAGACGATGGACAAAATGAAAATGCGATCTACCAGCAACAATACGACAATACGGAGCTGTTAGTTTGGTTTAGTTCCACCAGGAAGCATCACACAGTACAGTCTGAACAGGTGCTACTATCTCTTGAGTAAACATGGTATTAACACGGCCACTTGTAATGTGCAGTATTGCCGTAGGAATCAAAACTTAAAACACCAAATTTTTAATGCATAAAAAATACTATTTTCACATTTTTTTGACTGGGGAAAAATATTTTCTAATAGAAATAGAGTCAAAGAATCATATAGTAACCAAAAAGTATCAAATTATTCACTACAAAATTACTGGGATGCTTTAAAAGAAGCGTCCACTACAGATGCTTATTTCCCCCAAAGGGTGCACAATACCAGATGTCTCAATGAGAGCGTACGTGTAACACTGCCAGTAATGTATCATTGCTTGTGGCCCTGTAAGTCGTGTTTTCTTATAGTACAGTAAAATAAGGCCAAAAACAACCTTTTGATCGGCAACTGATGTGCGTTCATGAAATTTTCAGGAGACCTTCCTTTAAGCTCTAGAAAAAGAGATTTGATGAGTCCCCAAAAAATAAAATTGTTTTACACCTATAAAATCACTTTTCAAAATGGCGGTTCTTTTGTAATGAAATAAATTTTGAAAAAAGCTTCCCTTTTTTATTTTTTACTTGCATTGCCTCAATATTATGTTGTGGGACCAACTCCAATAATTGTTGGGTACTAAATACTTTATTATTAACGGTCTTTATTTTTTGGCCGCCATCTTGGATTCGCCATATTGGATACAATTTTTTTTTCTAATGTAAAGATAGTGTTGTGACACATTATTTCAGAGTAGATTTTTTCGCTCATTACAATGCCGCAATCCGTTTTTGAAAATATTTTTCCGTTTCAAAGATATACGGAAATTAAAATTCTTCTCCATACATTTCTTATGGACGTTTCAAATTTTGAACATATTTATTGCTTATTTTTCCTCATATATCCTGTTCTAATTGAGATAGGTTGTTAATTTTGGTATCAGATCACTCAGTGGATCAATGGGCTTCTTTAGAGTTTTTGTTCCTTCGAATTGGCTTGGTTTGAAACGGTTTGTAAATTTTAAACTTTACCCAAATTTCAGAAATGGAAATATTTTTTATTGAAAAGTGTATAATATCACATCTTAAACGTATCCAATTTTAACAATCAATATATGGAATAAAGCCAATAATGTACCGTGTAATCTAAGACCAAAACGAACCTTGAATCTCATTTACAACTTGAGTTGTACGTCTTTAACTGAAGACGAATTTCAGGAACCAATAAATTTTATGTTGATTAGACAGTTATAAGCCACTTAATATCCAACGAATTTCAATGGTCAATAACTAAAATTAAAGACATTGATGTACTAGTTGTTTTAAGACCAGAACTAACTTTGTGTCTTACTTAGAACTTGAGATATTAATCTTTAACTAAAAGCGAATTAAAAAAAAATTGAAGTTTCTATTAAATAGAAGGATATAACTCGTCTCAATATCCTCCAAATGGAATGAAGAATAGCTTTAATTAATGCCAGGAATATTACTGAGTATTTTAAGGTAACAATGAAAAGAATTCCTCAATTAGAACTAGATATAAAAGAAAAATAATTCAAAATAAATTTAAAAATCGAAATGTCCATAAGAAATTCATAGGGTTGAATTTTTATTGAGTGTACCTTTAAAACGAACCAAGATTTTCAAAAACGGATTGCGGCATTGTAATCAGAGTAAAAATTTACTTTGAAATGATGTGTCACAACACTATCTTTATATTACAAAAAAATAACTTTCATCCAATATGGCGGATCAAAGATGGCGGCCAAAAATTAACGACCGGTCATAATGAACTACTTCCAATTAAAAAATTATCGGTGGCGTTGTCACAACATTATATTGAGAAATGCAGGTGAAAAATAAAAATAAATACTAAATTTTTCAAAATGTATCCCATTACTAAAAAAACCGCCATTTTGAAAAGTGGTTTTATAGGTGAAAAACAACTTTATTTTTTGGGGACTCATCGGATCTTTAATTATAGTGCTTAAAAGAAGCTCTTATCAAATTTTTGGGAACGCACATCAGTTGCCGATCTAAAACCCTAATTTTACTGTACTATTATTAATTAAGTATATAATTTGCTTTGATTATATACTTAATTAATAAGAAAGAGCAATTAATTAATAAGCAAAATGCAAAAAATCCAGGTTGCACTCAGAAGACCTTTATGAGGTGTATAAAGTGCGAAGTGCCCCTGTGCATTGCACAGGGAAAAAATTGTTTTGTGGACTTTCACACAAAATAACTCCAAATAATTGGCTGTTACGGACTCAGAAAAAGTGTCTGGGTTTGGAAAAAAATGTTTAACGGACTTTTTTCCAAAAATAATTTATAAAAATAAACATTAAAAAAAAGAAGAAAATGTAACTTTTAAGATTTTGTTATGCTTCTCTTTTGAAGTATTTGTTTATATACTTTAAATAAAATACTATGTTAAAATGTGTGTGGAAACATATTTTTTATCTCCTTTAAATCAAATAAAAATTTTTTTACTAACGAGTGTGTGGCTCATTTGAAGGAAATAGTCCACTACAGTGGACGATCCAGAACTCGTGAACCGGAAGTCACAAACTAATATTTTTTTAATGTTTATCTAAAACACCAGTTATCTTGTGTACAAAAAAATAAAATTTATCCTTCCACTATTTCAAAATGTTTCCCCCAAAGGGTTAAGGACTATCTTAATTTAATGACCATATTTCTGCAATTTGGCCTATTCAAAATGTGTACAATTTTCCACTTTTGAAAACGTTACGTTAGTTATTATGATTTTGTACGATGGTAATTTGCGCATAATTTTATTGCGCATTTATTTTATTTTTCTTAAACCATGGTGGCTGGCTAAATGAGCCATACGATATAATATATGTATATATATATATAATTTGCGCAATGGTACCATACAAAAATTAGTTGAACCATTGAATTTACATACTAAAGTAATAATACATAAATAAGTAATAGTACATTAGTATGTAAAGTCAATGGTTGAACCTTTGTATAAACCTATAGATTATTTAGATAAGCTAGCCATGAAGCTAATAATAAATAATTATTATTTATAATTAGTGACAACACCGTCCACAGTAGACGATAGCAGAAGCTTGTTTCAGAATCATTTGAGTAGAACCATGACTCTTTATTTTTGTGTATGATAAAGGATTTTTTTATTTTGTTATCCAACCGCTGATCAGTGTACTTGAAATTTGATCAGTGAGTGTTTCCAAGTTTTGATAATTGTATGTACATTGTTATTTTTGGTGTAAATAAACTTCATTATTTCATTCATTTTGATTTAACTACTAAATGATATAACATAATGTGCAGCGGTTTTGTTTAAAACAGTGGTCTTTTGCTCACAAACAGGTTTTCTGCTTCTGCCTCAACTTCAAGTAAAAAATGTGAGAGATTTTGGAAGCAACCAAGACCAATCACCTCAAGGTTACATGGTTTTTACATCTTAGCCTGCATTAAAAAAAAGAATGTGACAAATGAAAATTGTCAAAAATTTGATGTTTGCATTTATTATTCTGCATTGCCATCATCTGCCGATCTGCCCCTGTCCTGTCGTACTGTCGTGCCATGAAGAAAAGAAGATGAAGATGTCGTTTGTTGTTGAACTCGTGTGATTAATTAAAAATTTTGTTTGACATTTTCCTTGGTTAAATTAAGTAGACGGCCTGTCAGGAAAACAAATTGTGAGACTTAATAACGATATTATATTAATTTAATGACAGCGACGATAAAAACAAAATAAAATGGCAGTTGTTCGAGTCAAACGTCATTGCGACGAAGAACCAATAGATGCTCTATTATTAACTTGCAAGAGAAGAAAAACTGATGATGATGATAATTTAACTTCGGTCTTTAAATTTGCTGCAACAGTTGCTGATCAGGTAAGGTGAAAAGTACTTATTTTGCAGCAGGATACAAATTAATTGTAACAATTCATAAAAAAATCAAGGTTAATTCTGCCGGTGTTGTGCAACCAGTTTTCGAAACCAATCAACATTGAACATTAAAGCTGGGATTAAAAAGGTGTTCTTATTCATATGTTAGCCAGGGTTGCCACCCGTCCCGATTCTGTCGGGACAGTCCCGACATCGGACCCTTTTGTCCCGCGTCCCGACTGAGCATTGGACGTGACGCATTTTATGGATTTGATTCTGGCAACACCAAAGCGACCTCTTTCATAGTAAGTTAACCAGCACTAATGGCGCTCATATGAGCGCGTGGCTGCCACGACGCTGTTCTGCCGACTTAATTACAAACAGCAGTAATTAAATGACACTTTTATTTACATTAGTGTTAATAAGTTGATCATTCCCATTATTTCAATGAATTGTTGGATTAAAGATTTGGCCATGTGGGTATTCTGGGGGGGGGGGTCCGTCCCGATTTTTCCTTAACCAAAGGTGGCAACCCTGATGTTAGCCCTGATTTGAAATTTGGCTAAAGGTGATTAACGATCTTTGGCCTAAATTTAATTTCCTTTATAAATTAACTCTTCAAGCAAAACAAGGTTAGGCTATAAGCTGCGTTTTTATAACTTATAGGCCTTGCCATATAAAACTGCCACAACAAATACACTGTATTTTAAAGGCCTGTTAAGGTGTTTTATAGCCTAGGGTCTTATTTACAACTCTCTGGGAGAGCAATGCTAGAATAAACTTCTTTCCTTCGGATTTATGAATGAATAAACCCTTGAAGCAAAGTTAAGCTAAATACATGGAGCAGTTAAAGTGCAGAAATAGTCCTACCTTAATACCAAGCGCCGGGTAGATGAGTGATTATGAGCTTGCCTTTGAATCTGGATGTTGCTGGTTCAATCTGGAGAAAAGTTGGAAACATTTTGGTGGTTTGAAACCACCAAAGGGAAACATCCCGTATTTTGAAGGACAATCCCATTTAATGTAAATCTGTCCCTGGCCTTGGAGAGCAATCACTGAGGACGGTAAATGTCCTTTATTTGGATGAAAACACAAATTTAAGTTAGCCTACTTGGTACATGTTTAGGCCTAGTTACAGTACAAAGTGAGTTGAAACGGGTACAGTTTCATATAGCGCCTACATTTCTACCGAATGAAAATATTGATAGAAACAATCGATATATCGCATCGGATCGATCAATGTGATTGATATATCGCATCGGGTCAAAATTTCTATAAGGTAACTAAACATGTTTACACATCACAATTCACAATTTGCTATATTGTTGCTAAAAAGTACAATAAGTTAAAATGTTAGTTAAAATGTTGACCATAATCTAAACCTAAATCTCTCAAAGAACCTATTAAGTTAGTTAATGTAAGTTATATAATGGTTGATATTTCTTTTTTAACATGAAAACTGAACACTAACATTACGACCGTATATCTATTTTCATTTTCATCCCCTCACCAGTGCACCACACTGCTCACACATAATTTTCTTTGTTACGGTATCAGTTCATTATCTTGTAAAAATCTGTCACATTACTCATATCTATGACCCAACCATCTAGTATATAAACTTTCTATTATGAATAGGTTAATAGAAAGTTCTCTGAAACTCATGAGGCTAATCAAAATAACTGAACTATCAATACTGATTATAAAATCATCTACCTAGTAAAATCTTGGTTTAAATGTTAGATAAACAAATAATAATATTTAGTAAATAAATATAAAAAATTCTCAAAAAACATGTTTAAAATATTTCATTTGATATTTCATCCGATGCGATATATCGATCGTATTGATCTATATTTTCATTCGGTAGAAATGTAGGCGCTTTATGAAACTGTACCCTTTCAAATTTGCCTCAACCATGACTATTGCTTAGGTCTTGGATACAAACAGTGCCAACTGCCATGACAAGTGTGAACGCTCATTTTTCATTGTTAATCTTAAGAGTCATCTTCACCTTTGGGCCAGTGGCTCATTGTTGCACAGTCGGCAATGTTAACCATACGGCTTTTAATGCAAAACATGGTATTTTATTCCCCTCTTTCAGACGCCATTTTTCAACCCATTTTCTATAAACTTGGTAAGTGAATAGAAAATTCACATTCAGTAGTTGGAATAGTTATATTAGGCCCCTCATACCTCGAAGTTTTGAAAATTTAACAAATATTTCTAAGGAAAATCGAGTTACTTTGCAACGTTACAGAAAGTAATATTTGTTAAATTTTCAAAATTTCGAGGTATGAGAGGCCTAATATAACTACCGGTACGGTATTCAATTAAACACTTACCAAGTTTAAAGGAAATCAATTATGATTCTTCAGTAGGGGTTCATTGTGGCTGTAGTTGGAACCACTCAATTTATTATATTTTACCAAATTTTTATGTTTACAGTATGCGTCCCGAAAATGCGAGCCTGAATATAAAAAAGTGTTGTAAATTTGTGCTAACTCTACCAGCTGTTGATATCTATACTTATTTAATACGCTAAGGGTTTTTTTGTCTTGAGAACTCCTCCTACAATTTTCAACCGATTTTCAAGTTTTTGGTGTCGTTGGATAGGGCTTGGTCTGTAGTTGTTTCCGCCAAAAACTGATAAGAATCGGACTGAAAATAAAGGCGCTATCCACCATTGAAATCTCAAAATTTCCCATTTAAATAACATTGGGATTGAATAAAGCATTTTAAACATCTGTTAATAATCAGCTGTAAATACGTTTAGTTTTGATGATTAAAGATATTCACAATATTGGATTGGTCGGATGTCATTGATTTAAATCTAAAAGTAACATTTGTATTGTATTAAAATAAATTGCTCGATTTCGAACAACACGTATACTAGTTTGTTATTAATTACTGCAAATGTAGGAAGACATGAAAACAAAAACAAACCACAACATCTCCACGTAAGACTAATGTAAATCAGCTTCCAGCTGTTTAAATTTCCAAGCTCGCAATTTTGTGGCGCCTAGTATAATGAAGTTTTTCATTTGTATCATTTCATCATATAAGCCCAACATAATTATCGAGGTTTATAAATTTTCTTGAATAATCAAAGTTAGTTTTTTAACCATGTCTTCCTTGAGTTGATGGTGTATTAAACCATATGAAATGTGATTCCACCTATACTGTGATACAGCATAAATTATTCTTGTCCCACCACTAACCTCTTTGAACCTGACCAACTTAAGTTATGCAGTGTCCTTGTGGAGATGCATATAAAGCGACATGCTACCGGTAACTATCTCTAATATGAATACTCTGTCATATCATGTGATATCAGTTTTGTCTAAAATCATGGTATACCAGGAAATGGATGGAAACATTATAGAATTAGTTAAAAATAGTGAAAAAAATGTCAACTTTGTAAATTGAATACAAAGATAACTAAAAGATGACAGCCAATATAACTTTAACCTAATGTCACTTCGTAGAGGGTATTGAGAATTATTGCAACAGAATAAAACGCACATTGCAGGATGGAAAAATGATTGTAAAATTTAATTAGGCTTACCTTCTTGTTTTCCAATTACGGCAGGTCAAAATTATTAACTTTTGTTTTCTTTTGGTTCCAGTATTTCCTGTAATACCATACTATCTTAAAAATGGCACCTAAAAAAGGACTCGGTGGAAAAGATGCTTTAGCCAGAATGAACTTTTTATATCAGGCATCAGTGTTATGTTCATCTTTTTCATCGAAAGGTTCCAGAGATCTGGCTGCTTATTATGGATCTGTATTTAGAAGTGTTGGTAAAAAAGCATTACTGAGGGCAGAACCAGAAATAAAAAGGACTCTGTGCAAAGGCTGCGATGCACTGTTGATTCCTGGAGACAATGTACAAATACGATTGCACCAGAAACCATCCCCACGAATTATTTGGACTTGCTTACGTTGTTTTACTATCAAAAGATTCGGCGTTAGAAAGAATTATAAAATGTGGATTGAACAAGAAGAAGCTGTTTTAGAAACAAATACATTTAGTAATCTTTCAAGCACAAAGGGAGATAGTGGTTGCGGAAGTACCAATGTTGAAGAAGATAAGAATAATGGAAATTCTGAATCGAATGTTGAGGGACAAAGTGAGTGCTTATAAATTAAAACTGCATTGCTTTTTACTTTGGTGAAACTGCAAGTTAAATAAGCTCCACAGTTGTGTCATAGAGTATCAAATAAACTAGGCCTATGAGTTTACGATATAGGCTATATCCAAATTCAAATTCAAAATTCTTTATTCCATATAAATATAACATAGATACAATATCACAAATAATACATGATATGGAATTATTATTTCACTGCAAAGACTATTGATCCGTGTGCAGGGAAAGAGTTCCAAACTAGCATGCTTATTAATTGTATCTACTTAATGTAAAGAAAAAAAAAATCGCTTGAATCTAACAAACAGAACTAAACAAAACTAAACAATAAAAATGGAACTATTTTAACTGAATTTACAAAATAATTTTTAAATTTTTGCTTGAGAGAAAAGAGAACAAAAGAAGTAAAATTATATTAATGTATTAACTGAGAAATATTTACATTTACAAATAAATTATAACGAAATGTGCCATATTAAAGGTGAATCCTAACAAATCATAAATTATGGACAGTAAAAATTGGTAAGTCAACAGGCCCAAGAGAGGATCACGGACCGGCCATCAGACATAAGGCGACAGGATCAGACCCTCAACCGCATCCGAAAATATTCTTTTCATAATGCAACTTAAATTATAATATTATTTATATTCACATTTTTCTGTCACTAAAGCCAGGTTGATTTTGTCAACAAATCATGTTACTATTGATTTTTGCACTTGTTATAAGTTATATCCAGTGGTACACAGATAACACAGAATATCTTGGTCTGTTGTTGCCGTTTGTAGCTCAAACAATTGGAGTAGAGGGACAAATTTGAAGACTGCTTTTAGTACCATATGTTTACCAATTTGAATTCAGTACCGGTAGAGAAGTAAGCCAGAGGCCAAGATATTCCTTGTTAGCTGTACTACGTGAATATGTACTAAATAAAGAACTATTTGCCAAAATTTAATTTTTTTCAACCTTGAAGAAACTTTTTGCTTACCATCATGAAAGGTAAAATAAAATTTAATTAACCTTTAACCTAGCCAAGAAAATTTTAACCCTTTTGATTTCTACACTGTATCTACTTTATTGGCTAAAACTGGTAAAAAAAGATTATAGAGCAGTTTTGGGACTGTTTTGGCAGATATATAAATTAACATTAACCCTATTAAGGCTCCTATAAGAAAAATACCATTCACAGTGTATTTTACCATTCCATTACTGTCTGAATCTTTTTTTACCTGCTTATAACCCTATTAATAAATTAAAGTGCACATATTAGTATCTGTACTGTATTTACTGAGAGTGGACATTATAAACTGTTATATGCTATACCAAATTATTACAGATGGAGACAAAATACAAATATTACAAAATAAGTTATCAAGTTTTCAGCCTCTTGTGCTGATCTTGGATGATGAATTGTGAAATATCAAGGTCTCTCTCAGACCGATAAATCCCAATTCACACTAATTAAAAGTTTTACCGATTTAATCAGTGTGAAGGGAAACGGGTGGTACAAGTGTACCTTGGTGTCTATCCATCTACCGTACTTTCGCATATTTTACCTCTGAGTTTATCGTAAATTACTGGCCATGATGAATTTATTATCAAATGTATATTTCCTTGATTTCCAACCACATTTGCAACTATATATGCTGTACGCACAAAGATCACTCAACTTAATGCTTTGAATATCTTTGGATGACGCTACAGATTGGTTTCTTGCTAATGGTCTGTACTTAAATAATAGAAAAAAAACTCAGAATCTCCTTATTGCTTTAAATTCCACAAACAATACTCTAAATTCTGATGTTACTAATAGTGTTAAACTACTTGGTATTACTGTTGACTCTCGGCTCTCTTGGAGTTGCCATATAGATGAAGTATATAAAAGACTCTCTAGAGTTATATGCCTGTTAATCAATTTGAAAAGGCATGTATGTAACTTAGGAGTACTTGAAATTTGCTTATTTGGATTTTTTCCAAAGTATTATTGGATATGGTCCTATTGTATGGGGAAATGGCACTGGTATCAATAAAATCTTATTAGTTAAGAAAAAAGCACCGAGTATAATGACTAATTCACATAGATTGGAACACTGTAGACCTCTATTCATAAAACCTGGTATCATTACAATAGTAAATCTGTACAATTTGATGTCTTATTATTAACTAAATCTAATACAGGGTGCGGCAAAAAAACCGATCTATTTTCTTTCGCGCACCGCTCAGCAACAGGACATCTGAGAAAGGTGGAGGTAGGCTTGTTAGTACTCAAATTTTATGCCATTTTAGTAGTCATAGAACAGTGGTCGCTTCAACAATGCTAGTTCGTTATCAAGACGTATTTCAATATTCGTGATTCAATCATTGCTACTCAGCGGCAGTTTCGTGTATTATTAGTTAATAATACACTAATATTATTTCATTAATTCATGTAATTAGGTCAACATTTAGAATTCCGTATCTTAGCACAATTAGCCTATGCAGTGGGTTACTAACTTGAGGTCAACTTCATTTGAGATGATAACGAAGCCAACAGGCCGTCCAAGGTCAGCACGGACGCCAGAGAACATGGATAGAGTCCATGCTGCTGTGTGGAAAACAGTCCTCGTCGGCAAAAAACAAGCTAGTGATTTTTCTATGTCTACGCCAGAAGCATTTTGTTAAGAAAATTGTACAGTTTACCTTAAATGCTTTTAAGGGAGAGTATTCCAAACCCATCACAATATTATTGTGGACCCTCCGGGAATCTAACGCGTGACCTCTTGAACCAGAGTCCAAGACGCTAACCGGTAGTTTAGCGAGATAGCAAGCCTTGAGCATAGCTGACCCTTTGGCTTGAAAAATTTTGTGGTTTGATCTTGATTTCCATCCATACCAATTAATTGGCAATTGTTAAGTAATTAAAGCCCACTGACCATGTAAAGCGAAAAATATTCAACATACAAATGAATGAATTCAATGTTGATAAAGAAATGTTATTGTTTACTGCCGAGACGTACAAAATACACCCCGATAACAAACACACATTACTAAACATGCCTAATGGAGGTTTAAACAAGTAGGTTAGGCTACCACTGCTACATGACTACTGAAATGGCTAAAAATTTGCTTTCCAATAAGCCCACCCCCACCACCCGCAGACGTCCTGTCGCTGAATGGTGCCCGAAACAAAATAGATCGGTTTTTTTGCCGCATCCGGTATAAACCAATGTTTGCAAATGAATCATTTTCATTCCTATTCTACCCTAGGAATTGATAAGTTAGCTGTAAGTAGATGTAGACTGACGAAGACTATGCATTACCATATAAATTTGGCTGTAAAATTATACAGCAGGTTACTTAACACCTTTGTACTTTGCCTTTCAATGCTTTAAAAAGAAACTGCTAGACAGGCTAATCCTTTTTATGATATTAGAGAATTTTTCGGAATTAATTCTGAATAAGGAAACATTTCTGTAACGGTTTATGTATATGTATAAAATTTTTCCATGTATTTAAATGTTGTATATAGCTTATCACCAACATGTTACAGTTATATATTAATTTTAAGTAATAATAATATCTTTGACGAAGTCTATTGTGATTGTTGTAAATTACTGAATGACCAATAAAACATTGTCTATTGTCTATTGATACCTGCTAATGGTATTTTATCATTAGTTACAATGATTATCTAATGTGATTTTAAAACCCTTATAATGACTTCAGTAATGTTGGTCACTTATCACTTTCTAAGGCGCCAATGTACCAGGGTGTATTTAAGGTGAATGTGAATAAAGGATGAGTGTAGAATGAGTGTGATTTCTTGTGTAGCTTTGTTCCTGTCTTAGATCAGCTGATTCTTTATACAGGGTCATTAATTAATAGCTAATTTCAGTTGAGTCCAGTTTTGAACCATTAAAAAGCGACAAACTTTTCTCAGTATCGAACCGGCATTCTTCAGATTCAAAGGCGAGCACTGAAAACCACTCAGCTAACCTTTTATTCTATACTCCGAAAGAGAAACTATCTGAACTAGTTTCAGAACTAGTTGTTGCAAGACGTCCGAATTCACCCTGGACAGTCCGAGTTTTTAGGATCTATCTGGCTTCTTTTCTGGGGTTGCTACTTGTCCAGGGTTTTTAAAATTTCTGCAAAGTGATCATTTTTACCGCTGAGCAACAAAATGATCATTTACATGGAGCAACACAGTGTTATAAAGAACCATGAGTTTAATGCAGAATTGAATAAGTAACGAAGTGAATGTAATAATGTTTGCAGTGTCCAAGTTGTATGAAATGGTGTTTTCCATTGGTGTGCCTGGTTGGTTCATTGTGAGGTGGTAACATTTAAGATATTTAAATCCTTTCTAAGATTTTTGACCTTAAGTAGATGAAAAGTTATCTAAAAAAGAAAGTGTTTCAAGAATGATGTTATATTGATCATATACTTCCTTCATGGAAAGTATCCATCCTAACAAAGGTTACGTTGTAGAGTAAATTATTCTGTGATATAGTCTTGATATTTTTATCTCTTCTAAAACATATAAGGTTTTTCTTTCTAATATTTAACCTCTTCCTGTTTACTGTATTCAATAATTGATTACCAAAACTAGTTCTTTTTGATTGCCTCACACTAGATATTCCTAGACATTAAATATTTTTTTTAAAACATGCCTCTCAATCTTATGTTTTTTAATTGTGGTTGGGGAGGGGGGGGTGGCTTAATGCAGTTATGTCAATGAGTTATAAGGTGACACCAAAAATGTCCAGGGTTGTCCTAAAATACACCCGTCGCAGCAGGCCTGCGTACTCAGCAAATTTCCAAAGATATTTTTTTTCTGGAAACTAGACTAAATAAGTTTCTATTCATGTACAGATCAACCCCACATTCTACAACAGGCCGATCACCAGCTGAAGTATTACTTGGTAGACAAATTAACACTAAACTCTCCCTACTGAAACCAAATATTGAAAGTGAAATAGATGGCAAGTTGATCAATCAGAAGAAATACTCTGACCGAGGGAAGAGATGGAAAGAATTTCAATGTGGTCAGCCTGTGTGGATTTTAAACAATGGTAAAAAAGGGTAAATGGGAGGAAAAATTGTTGAAAGATATGGCATTAATTCCTACGTAGTTGAAAAAGACGGGAGTTGACACAGAAGACATGCTTATCAGTTGAGATCCCGTGTCACAACTTTCAGGGGAGGGGAGGATGTGTAATGTCTTTGATTAGCTTATTAACATATGATTTTGTTGTCATGGTGATTATTTTGTTTTTATTTGCAGTTAGTTCTTAACGTAAGGTGTGAAATGAGTTAATGTGAAATAAAATGTATTTGATCGATCTTGTACGTCATTATATAATCTCGATCAACCGTCACTTTCTGTTAACTGTCACTGTGTAAATGCATGTTTTGCTGCTTTTAATGGGGGAGATTTTGGTGACCTATGATGAGAAATCCGAGAAAGGTCTTATCATAGATGAAATATTTCATCTATGGTCTTATGTTCACTTTGCTATTGCTACCCCTTAAATTAATGAACAGATGCACAGGAATAAAATAACTGAAAATTGACAATATTGATTTGACAAATTGTGAAAGAATTAAGTAACTCAGGGTAACCACTGGTGCTCACCTGACTTTCCAAGTCATGTCAAACAAATATGCTGTTGGTTTACTGGCAAAATAAGAGCACTCAACAAATTTAGAACACTGCTTCCAGAAAAAATAAAGTTAAAGTTGGCCAAGGCTCTAGTTTTCCCTCACACACTATTGCTTACCAGTATTTGGGTATAGCCTTACTCAGGCGCAGATCGTCTTGCTTCATAGGCTACAAAATAGCTCTTTAAGCAATGAAGCTACCAAAACATGGTTGGAATGGCTTTTAAAAGTAGTTCACAAAACACTTACTTCAGGGACACTGAAATATTTAAGTGAAAAACTGGAGTTGAGCAGCAGTAAGAGAGCGTAGAATCTAGCAGGACTTGTTGCTAGACATGCCGAATGTTTAACTGGAAGCAGGTAGAAGAGAAGGGGATTTTCCTATTTTGTATCAGCTCAATACAATGTAATACTAAGCTAGTTAAAAGCATTGCTTTCAAGGAAATTTAGAAGCCTATTGGACAATGTATAGTTCTAGTATTTATTTTCTTTAGTTGTAAATATTATGTTAACAGTATAATATTATTTTTGTTTACTATATGTTTGACGTGAGTCAATTTGGAAAACAGTTTTGTACTGAAATTTGCCAAAAATAAAGACCTTATTTATTTATTATTTTTAAGCATCTATACACAAATTAGGAGATATAGCTCTTTATTTCATTCCTCAACACATTCAGTGCTGAAAGCACAAACCACTGCCCTGCAAAAAAAAGGTAAGCCATCCATTTGGCATGGAACTGTGCCCTTCTTCAATTCTGCTGTAAGCATCTACTTGTGTTTGGTTGTTTGGTTCTCATTTACGTTGCTACCTGCCTATGAATCATAAATGGAGCAACAGCCATTAATGTTTGGAAGCAGCACAATACCATTGACTACACTTTGAGTTGACCGTTAGAAATATTTCAACAATAAATAATCTTTTCACTATCATATTTTCCAGGAGGAAAATGTTTCAAAACACATCTCAAAAGTGATCAGTTCTCAAGATGTCAAGTCATTCAACAAAGCACCGAATATTTCAAACATCACCGAAAAACTTAGGGCGGAAAATAAGCTTTTTTCAAAAAGTAACAGATTAAAGGTAAGTAATAGTTGGCAACGAATTATTTATCTAAAGTGCAAAACCTTATCACAATTGGTTTTTGCTTTGTACCATATTATTTATCTTAGCCAAGTAGAGTTAATTCTTGTCGACAAAGAAACATGGTCCTATGCTGACCCTGAATACTTAGTGTAATCATTGTTGGGAAATTTGCTAAAGTTCAAGAATTTAAACTGTCAAGTAAGACAACATAGAGTTTGTCATATAAAATAAATACCGACGGTAAGCTTGAAATTAAAAAGACGGTTTTATTATAAACCCTGTAACAATTATTTAGTGATATCCCCAACATCGCTGTTGTTTTAGCTAGTCCTCAAGTAGTTGTTATAGCAACAGTGGTTGTTTACATTTGTGGTTTCTTCCATCTAATTTTTCTCACTTATGATTTTACTTTGTAGAAATTGTTAATGCAAGTTTTCCCAGTTTTATGAGTTTAAGTTAAAGATTGATGAAATCCATTTCCTTTAAAATGTATTACTTTTGTGATATATGCTATGACAGTGACTGTTCTTGGTTTTTTAGAAGATATCACTGCAATGATTGGGTATGCCTAGAAAACAAAGTAAACATTTCTGTCTGTACAATTTTATGCATACCAGTCCATTTAAATTTATATATATTTAGATAAATAATATTTTATTGTAATTTTTGTAATTAATATTTTTAATAATAAATTTGAAATAATAATTAAAATCTTAATATGTCATTTAAAATTCATCTAAAGATAATCATCTGTTAAGTTACAATTATTCACATTTAAAAAATCTTATTGTGAAAGTTAGTCAACATTTTAAAGCGCCATCTAGGAAATTAATCAAAGGCCAGGGGGGGAGGCCAAAACAAAATTACCTTTTTAATCACCATTCGCACATCTGCTAGATCATAAGCTGTTAAATGATATCTCAATCTTTAAAATCTGTTTAGTAGGTCGAGAGAAAAAGGGATGTAACAGACGAAATCCTTATAGTAATGAGAAGATAGATTTTAGGTTTGTTATAATGTTTGATGATTTTTTTTTGTGTTCACTGAAAAAGTTTGTGAAAAAGTTAAAACTTCTCTCTTTCTGCATAGTCATAAATTACCACCCCTATTTTCAACCAAAACTTGAATTAACAAAAACCTTAAATTGAAATAACGAGTTGAGCTTAACAATAGTTTACAAATACATCATGATATTAGTTATTCAAAGAGGTATTCATCACCAATTATTATGTTTAGTTACAAACTGTAATGTGACAAAATATTCATTTTCACAGGTAGTAAACTGTTACCGTGCACTCAATGAAACTGACAGTTTAGAAGATGGGGAAAACAGTCTGACAATTGTCGACATTGAAAGTCTCCCAGCCACGGAAGCCTCGACCACCTCTACACTCGCTGTGGTGAGTCTGACCACAGGCAGTAAGCCAGTTACAGAAATTGATATAACTAAATTGTCCAGTATGCTTGAGTTTTGTAAATCTGAACTAATTGGGAATTTGTTTTGCCCCGATAACTAAAATTCCCAGCTTAGGTTTAGTTGAAAAATGACAAGAGCTGATGCACTTGACTGATAGTTTGCCTTGCATAGTATCGAGCTGCACATTTAACTTTACGGGTCATTATCAAATTAATTTCCAATTTGAGAAAGGTAAAAAAATTTAAAAATAAAATTTAAACACAAGTTATTTATTAGTAGTTCAAAGTAAATGAACTACAGAATAAAACCTTACACATAGCAGAGCGTAAAAATTTTATTAAAGACTGATTTTCCTGATTTCATTTCAGGGATACACACAGAATTTTCCCCTCGCTCACGTTTTTTTTTTTCTTGATAAAAAAGTGATAAAAAAATTGTAAAGTAAAAAGTTATAAACTGAATGCTGAAGGTAAATGTAATTACTAACACCTACATAAGTTAAAACGAGTTTATATTGATTATTGTGTTCTTTAGACTAGAAAATCTGCCTTATTTTCTTTTCAATCACAAAAAACTCACTTAAACTTCCCATATTTTGACAGATTATTTATTATTTCTATTTAAAAATATAATAAAATGATAGTAAAGAGTATAAACTTTCAATTAATATAAATTTTTAAATTATTTTTTATAATTTGATATTTTTTAAAACAGAAAATGTGATCGTGAGGGAGTGAGCGAGGGGGAAAAACGCCGTGAGCGAGGGGGAATCGCCTTGAGCGAAGGGGAACTGATAAATAATAAATGAAAAACTAATAAGTAAATAAGTTGTATCAATTGACAATGCAATGTGAAGTAATAATAAAATGTATTATTACGATGATAATAGCAAAGGGATTTCCGTTATTCACAACTCATCCGTGAGTGGGGGGGAACGTGAGCGAAGAGAAGATGTTGAAGGTCTTTAGTTTTTGACCCGACTACCGGCAGTATTGCGCAACCTGTTGTTTGAGGTTATAACGGCTTCATAATCAGTTCTAAAACTACCATTGCTAGTTTTGCTGTTATAATTATAAATGAGTTATGAGGAGTGAGCGATAATGACGATTACGATGCTGCCGTCCACAACACGTCTTTCACGTAACTTTGGCCGAGCGCTACAGACCGGAACGGGAGAAATGAAACGGTCCGTTTGTCGGCAAATTCAAAACATCGCTACACTTTTATTGGTCTTGTAGAGACACGGAAATAATGGCGAATTATTTTGAAATCGATCTGATTTCATGGGCATTTTAAATAGTTATTTTTTGTAAATTTGCTTGGTTTTTTCAACTGAGAACTTATACTCTGAGGCATGGAGACAGTGAGCAAGGGGGAAAATTAGACACATATTGATTTTTTTTAACATTTATTTTCATCCAATAATTTTATTTAAAGCAAGATCATTTTTAATAATACTTAATTACTTCAAATCTTAATTTGCATGAAAAAAATTATTTCAGTAATTTTTTTCCTGCAGAGACTCAAATTGGCCACTAATTTGATAATGACCCTTACCTTGTTAAAGATGTAGGAACGCTGTCCTGAAACAAATAATAAGCTTATTTGACTTCTTTTTGTAACAATTGATTTCTTTCAAACAAACTTCACCTTGATTTGTTATACAATCATGCTCCCCCCCAGTTTCAAACCTTAAAATTAACTACTGTAAATTATTTCATAACTTAGGCTCTATCACATGCAAGTTGACAGGTGGAGAACTAGATGATAGGACCATACGTAGGATGAATTTTGTTCATATCAACTTAAGGAATGAGCTACCGGTAGTGAATTTCTAATTGGTAGTTTTGGAATGTTTTGACGTTGGTATTCATAGCCTGATTTTGTTATTAAACAATTTTTAAACGCATAATACAATCAACCACAAGATTGGATTGTAAATAAAAATAGTTTACGGTGGTAGGTAACATCATTATTGATTATTATCATCTTCCAGGACCCTGTGGCAGATCCCCAGAAGTATGTGTATGACATCTATTATGCCCCTGACTGCAAATTCGATGAAAAATACCTGGACCATCCAATCAGGTAAGAAGTTAATTTCTTTTAATGTATAGTCAAGTAAAATTTAAAACTTTTTGTTGCATGGTTACCAAAATTAAGATGTGCCTAGTTAAAAAACATCCAGCCTTCTTTATTGGATATTTTTTATGCGTATTTGTTATAAATAAATCAAATAGATCAATAATCAAATTAGTGCCTGTGCCTCATTTTGTGGATTGGATTTTTGACATAGGTAATGTACAGAAGAACCTCAATTAACAGTCACTCTCTTTTATCCTCACTACATTAATACACATTTTTATGTCTTAGGCCGGCCGCACACCAAAACGGATGCAACACGACAAGACGCGACAAAAGTCTTACAACTTTGCGAGTGAAGGTAAAACTATGAGTAATGGAATACCCACACACTGTCGTGTTCGCTGTAGTGTGCAGGCATTGTATTTAAACATATGCTATTACCTTTGCTTGTGAAGTCGTAAGATGCTTTGTCGCGTTTTGTAGTGTCACGTCCGTTTTGATGTACACCGGCCTTACTTGACCATGTCAAAAACATATGTGACATTGCAACTAAAAGGGATGGCAATGACCTTGAATCCAAACTATAATACAAGCAGTGTCTGAAGCGATGTATTTTCCTTGATCTTGAAATCTAGTAAGTAGATTTTGCTTCAATTTTGCATTTGAGAGTATTTTCATAAAAATAAGTTTAGAAACAGCCCCAAACTCAGGGAAATTAAACATTGTAATTTTTTAACATTTGTATTATGGGTTGTCATCAAGGCAACGTAATAACAAGACAATATAAAAAAAGGGTTAAACGCTTCAAACATTAATGTCTTGATGGCTCAGTCGGATAGCTACCAGCTGAGGAGCGCGAGTTTGACCCTACGCGCGTCTGTGACTTACAACGTACTGCGTTTACCACTAAACAAAAAATTGAATTTTCTCCGCAACCACTTGACGTAGAGCAATAATTTAAAATACTAAATAATTTAGTTTTTTGAGCTTTATTTAATGGTGATAAGTAAAATTTATTTCAAGATAACACTTTTTACTGTATAACTTTTGAACGCGCATTTTCTCAGAGATGCGGGTGGTGTCATTTTATTCAGCATTTTAATCTTAATAAACTACAAAATTTTAATCAAAATCGTTAGAGCCGTTTTTGAGAAATTTGGATTTTTCACATTTTTTTGAGGGTTTTGGGAGGTAAACTACCCTTAAAAATAAATAATTAAAAAAAATGAAAAAAAAAAACGCCTGGAATTATTGTGGGTTTGGACCTACGTACCAAATTTCACCAAAATCGGACCGTTAGGGCATTCTCTAGCTCTGTATACATCCTGACACACACACACACACACACACACACACACACACACACACACACACACACACACACACACACACACACAGTCTTGTTCACCTATATTTGTGGGGCCTTGGGATTACACACCGATTAGGGGGCCCATGTGTGTGCATTTGACAGGTACTGTGGGGCCATTTGGAATTGTGGGGCCGTACAAAAAACCTAACCTAACCTAAACTAAACTAACCTAACCTAACCAAACTTAACCTAACCTACTAAACTAACCATTATTGACTTTTCCAACAGTAAAAAGTAGAATTTTAGCTCAAAATAAATTATGGGGCCGTGTGTATGGCCCCGCAATTTCAGAAGGCCCCACACTCATGTGAAATTCACACACTTGGCCCCACAAATATAGGGGACACTGTCCACACACACACACACACACACACAGACATCACTCCGAAAACCCCTTTTTTGGACTCAGGGGGAACCAAAATGGATAAATCCACCAACAACTCAAATTTGAAAATTTGATGAAAACAATACTTTCTCCATAATTATACTATGGTATAGGGGGAGAAAGTACAAATAAAAGAATGCTACTTTCAGCATTGATTTTGAAACACCTGTGAAAAGATTTAGTTGGCGTAAATTTAAAATACTGATTACTATGATACTATAACAAAACCAAATTAAAATAACGAGCAAGGCTCGTTTAGCGTGGTTAGCGTGGTACCGAATTTTAATATGTCATAATTACATATTATTATTTGTTTTTACATATTATATATAATAATAATCATTTATTTGCTGTTACAACATTAATAATGGTAGCAAAGATAAAGACAATACAGAAAATTTTCCTAAAGTACATAAAATAAAGGATTTTTAATAAACAAATTGTAATATATAAAAAAAAGTAAACACTAACTTCATATATTGTGTTTCAGTTGTCATGCTCTTGACGATTTAGTGTTTGAAGATTACGCCAATGACACCATAGATGTTGAAGAGGACTCAGACGATTCCAACGATGAGAATAACTGGCGCAACGACTACCCTGATGAAGATCCTGACAGGTTTGTAAATATCGGAGTTATCAATATCATCTCAATAAGTTGGATTAGTTAGTTTGTATTTGAAAGTCCTTTTTGATTAATTCATTAGTACCAGGAGGATTGAGCTTATGCTCAGTAAAATTATTACTTTCGTTTTTCACACAAAGCTCGTTGGCTCCGCTCACTTGCCAGACGGAAGGGTGCTGCACTTTGGTATAATTTTCCTAAATCACATGTTAAAAACGTAACACATTAATTTATGTTTACTGTTATCAGCTGATTTTTGTTCAATTTAAAAATCTCCATAACGATAACATGAGAACGTTGAAGGGCTCTAGGACGAAAACTAGATCTTTCCAGACATGGGACCAGCTCCAATTGATTCGTCATGGCCAAAACCCCCATATTCAACCAAAAAATCAAAAAAATCCTAGTAGAGTAAAAAATTTTGCCCGTATTAACATTGCTTATTTTAGAATATGAGATATTAGATTATAGTTTGGAACATTAAATTAGGCTATCTTTTATCAGAATAATAGATGTATATTGTTTGTCTCTCTAATAAATGTAAGTAAATCCTCAGATTTCAATTTGTTAATAAGGATTACAAGAGCCTCTGTTCAAATGAGATCACCATTTAGGACAATTAAACTGTAAACTTGTTTATTAGTCTCCAGTATGCTTTATTGGGGTTTATTTAAATTTCATAATTTTCTATGTTATTTAGGTTTTGTTTGCAAACATGTTTTTAATTGTTTTTCTGATTTGTACAGCATTGGAGAAGACGACATGAAGTTGGCATGCCAAATGGGAGGCTTAAATTTAAGTGAGTATTTTTTTGTAGCAATGTATTTTTTTAATTTGTTTAATACTTTGTGACTAAATCATTTATTCAATTAATACATTTGAGACAAAAATAATATTTTTGTCAGTTGCATTATGCATTACTGGCATGTGGCCCAGCTATGTGGTGAATGTCATAAACCAGCTGATAGTAATTGTATTGTATTTTACCCTTTGTGCCCGTAAGAGTGCAGCGGTGTAGTGCTGCGCTCTCGTAGTGAACTCTCTTAGCGATAGCCTACAGTTTTCTCCGCCAGGAGCGCACATCTAATTCTCGTGTCTAGGCTGCCAGTCCTAATAGTTGAGATGACTAAGGTATAGGCACCTAGGCCGGGATGTCTATACCAGCGCGGGTTTGACTTTCACTTTGGATTACCAAAATTAATAACCAAGGGAATCTTAGCAAAAAATTGGCATTTGTTACAAAATATACTGGTTGTCTCACCGAAGGTGTCTCAAATTGATTACAGATCAATAGTTTGTTCTACAATCTATAAACAGGCCATTTCTAATAAGCATTTTTTCTTATGTACCCAACCATTGTTTCATACAAATTAATATGACATACACATAGAGATATTCACACAAATTTTCTGTGTAAATCTTTTATTTTAGTATCACTTTTGTTTAATTGGGTTGGTTTCAAATACGATCAAACTAACAATTATGTCATACAAATACAAAACATTAATAATACTTTTTGATGTTATGTATAAATTTGTTTACTAATAGACTTGTCCTGAATTTTAAATTCCCATACAAAGTTTTGATAAATATTTATTCCAGCAGAAACAAATAATTATCAAAAAGGATACATAAACAAACATTCTTTTCAGGTGAGACCAATTCCTTGTCGTCAGACGCAGGGGAAGAGGATTTTGTTTATGGGGTCGATGACCCAGACTACGTAGACCACGAAGACGGGGAATACTTCAGCTATAACTACGCGGAGTACAAGAAGCGCGTCACGCGGGATCTTGACTCCGACGCCAGTGAAAACAGTGATTTCTTTTACTGTGACAGTGATCTAGAAAGTAATAGGTCTTAAGTAAGTTTTGTCACTGTATTATTAACTTTGATTTGTAATTTTTATTGTATATATAAATATATTTAGGTCTAGTCGAAAATCAGAGCCAGTGCAAGCATTTTATGCTGTAGGGTGCATTTAGTGAAGTATTTAGAAGTATTTTAATGAAAAAATCTCCTTTAAAGGCCTATAGTTTTTAGTTTTAACAAATTGTCCTATCCAATATCCGTAATCAGATAAAAGGAAAGATGAAGAAAGGTTTTCATATAAAAACAGTTAATTATATGATTTTCTGAGTAATGGGAAGAGTTGGGAGCAGCTTTATAGGGCAATGATCCCTACTTAAAAGACAATAAATATTATTTTAGTGTGTTATTGGCTTTGAAAATATTTTTTTAACAACAATTATTTTCTTCCTTCAAATTAATATTTTAATTTAATTAATAATTTTCTATTCCTTATTTTTTGGACAACAATTACATTAAGATTTTTATCGTAGGACTGTTTCAATAAGCACAAATAATTATATTAAAAGTAACACCATAAAAGAGGTACATTACTAAACCAAATGCACACCAGTTGCATAATGTGAACATTATGATACAGGAGTCATTTTATGGCACAGTTTCTAAACCAACAAGAGCTTGGCATTAAAAGTACAGTAGACTCCCTCTTAACCGGCCACCTATTAACCGGTCTCCGCTTTAACCGGCCTACCCTGACACAAAATAACATCTTTTTAACCGGCCATTTTTATCTCAACATCGCTTTAACTGGTCGTATTTTGCCGGAAACTAAGTTTTCTTATCTAATGTATCATTCAATTCAACTTTATTTCATATTGACGTTCTCAAACCAATTGAACTATAACGTCCTGGACGGAAGTGACTGCCACCGGAAGTCAATTCGTATGGACCTACTACCCAGTAGACCACAATAAAGAAAAGAATTATTATTATTAGTGTTGGTTTGTTGTGGATTTCATGAGTGGTGGATATTAGCTATAAATCATATACAGTAATGTATTTATGGTTGTTTTTGAAGTAATAATTATAGGTCATATGAAATTGTGGGATGGCGTTCTTAAATGAACATCGGTTCAACCGGCCAATTCATTATCCGGCCGCGGCCTGGTCCCGAGGTGGCCGGTTTAGAGGGAGTCTACTGTAGTGTCATTATAGAAATTAAGCAATTTGCACATCAGCCATTACGATTCATGTTGTAGTTTTTTATGTGCTTAACTTTAAAAGAGTGTCATCTAGCGTGAGTGAGAACGACTAGTAGATCAAGCAGCACCAGGTGAGGACACTTTGTGGCTGGGTGACTATGTAACCCATAAATTATCAACATGTTTATTACTGTATCAGAGGTGCCCACCCCCCCTTGGGACCAAGACTCACCCCCCCCCCCACGGACCAGGAATCCCCCCCACGACTATAAAATTTGTAACCCCCATCAGAAAAAATATCCTGTTCTAAATACATGTTCTCGTGTAACTTTCTGTAATTCATTTATCAAGAAATTTATTTAAATGTAGACTTGGCTGTTTAATGTTATTAGTTGAGCAATCTGTAAAAAAATAATAAATAAAAAATGTTAAAGGGGTTAGGATGTATTCCTTGGAGTAAATTTTCAAACTTTATATTGTATCAAACACATAAAGTTTTGTTTTGGTACATTAATAAGTTATACAATGGAAACGCTATTTCTTAGTAACTACTAAACCAATTTTCATGATTTACGTATCAATTATTAAGGAGCATGATGAGTATATTTGCAGCATTTCCTTGAAATACACGACTATCCTCAGGGTTAGCCTATATCCTATATTTCTTTAAAATATCGGGCCAATGCAATTATTACGGAAGATTTAGATTAAAACTGGTAATTATTAAGATTATACACATTAACCTACCTTTTTACTGGATTAGCCTAATACAGGCGTTCTTATGTTTTAAAAGTGAAATGTGAGGGGGTCACCGTTTGTCTTTGACAATGTGAATAGGAAGGCACGGTGTCTAGACTAAACTTGGTTAGATTGTTCCGTTTGTTTTGGTGTTTCATCAATCATCAGGGACACATGAATCTTTATAATTTTCTTTTTGTGGATGGTTTTAATACGATCTTATTTAATACATTGTCAGCTTTTAGAACAATATTCAATAATTGTCTGGTTTTGAATCTGGTCCTTGAACAACAACCTAGAAACCTCGAATAGGCCTAACTTACAAACTAAACGTTTTGAGGTTATCACACACTCACGACAGTTAGATTTCTGTATCGTGAAATTTCATTGACCAAGGCTATGAAAAACGTTACTTTCCGGACAAAATTACAAACAGCTTGATGTGTCTGTTTTTTGTGTTGTTTCATAAAATTAAAACAGATATGGACAAGTGAGACAATACTTCCGCGAACGATGAACGACATGGCGCGCGTCATTGCCATCATTTACAGCTCGCCCCTTTCCATAGCAACCAGGCTTCTAGATTTCGCCAACCTTAGAGAAATGAATAGATAGTCATTGTGTTCGTTGACCAACAGTTTGGGAAAATTGATGGTAAATCCTATTCTATACAGTTTTTGACGGTCATAAATGATTTGTGCATTTAAAAAACTTTAGTTTTAATACTCGTTTTAAAAGTATACTTAAAAAATCGCCCCCCCCATCTCGGACAAAATACTACTTTTTCGACCCCCCCTAAAAATTTCAACGACGCAGTCTGCGTCGTAACCCCCCCCTGTGGGCACCCCTGTACTGTATTGCTTTTTTTTACAATGCTCTACCTAATTTAAGCTGGTCATAGATAAAGTAGTGCATTCCACTATTGTACTTTGCCTTTAAGCCACTTTGTGAGTTATTTGAAAACTCTTCGCTAATGTTCTAACGTACCTCTCACTCACTCTTGGGTTAGAGGGCTTTCACCAGCGACCAAGGAATACTATAGACTGGCAATCCCTATCCTTTAACATTGATAGGTGTTGAAGCCACTTTCTGTAGTTCCACATAGGTGCAACTAGCGGGTCTACTGCTCGCGACGGGCGCAAATTTTAATTCTCCGTGTTTCATTAACACTGTAAAAAAATATAGTTATAGTCAAGATAAAATTTTGATATTTAAGTATGATGAACACTACTATATAACGGTGCCTATGGTAATGTTTTTATGTCGGAATTAAAATAATAAGACGTAGAAAAAAATACAAAATTATAGCAAAGCACTTTTGTTTGAAATTCATTACATCAAAAAGTTAGTAAGCGAGGAAGTTTTTTATTTATTGGTCAGGTGAATTTTGTCAGCGGGAAAGTTGTTGGAAAAGACTTAAATCGCAACTTTGTAATTTACAATTTTTTTGTAGAACGCTTCGTTTTTGTTTTATTCTAATTCAAAGTTAATAGTTTATTTGCCGAGGGGCCGGCTGCCGCGGCCCGTGCCGACGCTCGGAGCGCTTGTCGCACGTATACAACTTTGATAGTTAATTATGTTATTATTATTATTATTATGTGAATTATTATTTTAAAAAAGGTGATTGTATCCAAAATAATTACTGTATAATTACTGCTTAATAAGACACTAGTATTACAAAAAATACATTGATATATACGACGTATTTTTTATTTTGATATTGTAAATTTTACTAAGATATTTGTTATAAATGAAAATGGTTTGTTTTTTAAAACACAGAAAAAGTAGCTTCCCTTATTGACTGTATAACATATGGCTGTTAGAACATGACTATGAATATTTTTACATAATAATTATTTCCACAAAAAAAGGTAATATCCAGCAATTTTATGATATAAAAAGTTCTCAACTAAAAATAATAAAAAATAAACTGACAGTAAAGGTTTAATTTTGTCGCCTTCTCTTAAAATGTAACCACACTTATCATAACAACAAATGATCTGGTAAATATCAAATGACGTTGCCATGCGCCAACAAGTGGGCAATTCCGACACTGTCTCGCGAACGTGTCTTAGATAAGCGTCGTGTTTGTATACGTACTGGTTGTGTCAAATTTTTTCAAGATGCTGTATGTCTAAATTGTGTCGGCAGTTAGTATTCAGTAATTTAGTAACAGTCTATAGTTTTATGGTTTATCATGGGAAGAAATGTAATAAACGGGGTCGTCCACGTACACGCCCAATAAAAGAGGCAAAATCTTATCATTCAGTAGGAACGGGCGTACCACTTCGCAGATAAGCTAATGAGAATGAGAATGAGAATGAGAATCTTTATTGTCCTTTAAGCATTTACATGCAATTGGGTTCGTCACCTTAGGCTAAAAATACATAATAAATATCTAGCATAATTCATGTCCTTATGCTATGCACACCATGCAAAAACAAAACCATGCAATCACAGCAAACAAAATAAAACAGAAAACCACTCATATTTCAAAATAACTACTTACAATATTCTTTGGGATTTCAAAAAATTCCTCAACTGAATACAGTGGGTGTGCCAATAAAAGTTCCCTCACACTCGATTGGAAAGATTTTGTTAACTGGTTCCGCGCTCTCATAGGCAAATAGTTAAACAATTTCAGCTTTAAGATTTCCTGACTGGATTGAACTTTCTTTAATCTTACAAAAGGCACATCAAAACGAAACTTATTTCTAGTGTCATAACTGTGAACATCCTTTCTACAGACAATGCTGTCCTGTTCCTTTTTTGCTGAAAACAAAAGAAGGTTTACATAAAGACTGAAAACTGTCATTATGGATTCACTTATGAACAAAGGTTTACAATGTGCAAGGTATTCAGCACCAGTCAACAGTCGAATGGCCCTCTTCTGCAGCAACAAAACCTTATGGACATCAGTTGCTCCACCCCATAGTTGAAGCCCGTACAGTAAGGTACCCTGGAAAAATGCACTATAAGCCTGTCTCAGGTACTGTTTCGTTACCAGTAAGCTTAAGTTTCTAAGTAAAAATAATATTCTTGACAATTTACTACATACAACTGACACATGAGGATTCCAAGAAAGTTTCTGATCTAATGTGATACCTAGTAACTTTACCGGATCTTGTTTTAATGCAGTTTGCTTTAATGTAAAAGCAATAGTTTGGGTTTTGCTCCTATTTAAGAGGAAATAGTTTGCCCGGAACCAGTTTTCGGCCAAATCCAGAGACCGCTTCATGATGTTGTTGAGCTGATCAAAATTTTGACTACGACAAAGTAAGGTGGTGTCATCAGCGTAGCAAACAACACCACCATCAATGTTAAAACTAATGTCGTTCATAACTACAAGGAATAGCAGGGGCCCGAGTACAGAGCCCTGCGGAACACCATGGATAATTTCTCTCTCCTGTGAATTTAGGCCATTGACATGAACTATCTGACTCCTGCCCCCCAGGTAGGATCTCAGGAGCTCCAAAGAGCCACCCACCACACCATAATGAAGCAGCTTTTGCAAAAGCACTGAGTGATCAACCGTATCGAAGGCCCTGCTGAGGTCACATAAGTTGGCCCCAACCAAGGCCCCCGACTCAAAACCAACCAGAGCTTTAACTACCTTTTCCACTGCATCAACGGTGGATAGGCCACCACGAAACCCAAACTGTGAGTCGGAGAACAGTTCATTTGAAACAAAAAACTCTAACAATTGTTCCTTGATAATAACCTCAAAAATCTTTGAAAAAACTGGAAGGACAGAAACAGGCCTAAAATTCTCAGGAGAGTTTCTGCTTCCTTTCTTGTGGATGGGAACCACTTTTGCAATTTTGAGGCAATCTGGAAAAACACATTCTAATAAACAACTATTTAAACAATAAGTCAAAGGAAGTAAAATATAGCTAATGATCATCTTAACAAAAGGAACTAGACATAGAGTAAACATCCTTACTCGAAGAGTTTTTCATCCTTCGAACAACTTTAAGCACGTAGTCAGGCTCGACAACCTTCCAAGAGTTCAACCGGCCAGCCGCTGTAGGGGCCAATCCAACCAAATCATCAGACGATACATTTGATGTGAGAATACCATCTCTTGCTGTCCGAACCGAATCAACAAAGTAATTATTGAAAGTGTCCGGCTCCACATTTGAAGTTTGTTGCTTGGAACCAGATAGTTGTTTGATCGGATTATACTCCAGGCTGCAGCACATTTGTTTGTAGCCATTTCAATTTTGTTCATGTTGAATTCCATTTTAGCTTGATTCACCTCCTGTCTGTAAAACTTCTTAAGATTAATGTAGTTCATTTTAGAATCGTCTGTTTTCAAATTTCTGTAGACATCATAGGCACTCAGCACCCATTTCTTCTTTTCCAGTAAGGACTCTGTCACCCAGACCGGGAAATCCACTTTCTTAGCTAAGCTAGGCCTAACTTTAATACTTTTCTCAGGAAACACTTCATAGAAAATACTTAAAAAAGTATTAAAAAATGATGAAAACTGTTGTTCAGCATTCAATCCGTACAATAAATTATCCCAGTTCACAAAACTCAGTCTTTCCTCAAACAGAGCAACTTTGCTCTGAGTTATAGGCCTTATTAGCTTCTCCGAGGTTTGTCATGAGCTTCATTATTATATGTACACAAAGCCTCAAAATGAAGCACATCATGATCACCCAGTGCAGCCGAGTACACCTGGGTACTATATCCATCTGAAGATATATCAGTCGCAACATTGTCTAGACACGATTCGAAGCGTGTAGGCTTGAAATTTGAACAATACAAATCATGTGACTTAAGGAGATTAGTAAAATCCTCCACTTTAGCATTTCCTTTGTCAAGAATGTCATAGTTAAAGTCTCCGCAAACAACCAATCTACACTTGGTCCTATACTTATGCAGAAACAAAAACAAGTTTTCCAAAGCATTGAGAAATAGGTTATGATCTCCATCTGGAGACCGATATACCACAATTAACAAAATATCTAGGCCTACTTTAGTAAAAAGAGAGCAGACAAATTCATGGTGCAGTTCAGAACAAAATTGTTCCACGTTAATGTTCACCAAAAAATCAGTATGTTTGGTGCTAGCAAACAGGGCCACACCACCATGGATGTGAACATTTCTACAGTAAGCAGAGACTAGGCTAAAACCAGAAATATTTACCAACTCCATGGCTTCATGAGACATCCAGTGTTCCGAAATACATAAAAAATCATAGTTTACATCTAAAAGTACTATTTCCAGCTCCGGAATTTTACCGGAATGGCTTTCCATTGTAAAAAATTTTATAAATAGTTTAAGTATTCCTTAATTACTAATTATTTGACGAAACCCTTAGACAAAGTGATGGTTTTCCACGCTTCTTACTAGAGTATACAATTCTCGAAAAAGCGCAAACAGTGTCTTTCACCAAAAAAGTTTAAGCAATACAGTATTTCATATTTTTTAATAGTATATAGTCAACGTAAATAGAGTGTGTAGTAAACATTAAGTAGACAGTGATAAAATTTTAAAGTATTATGCAGTTTTAACAGAGGGTGTAAGTTATGGACTGAGCAAACCGAAAAACAAATTTACTGTAGGCCTAAAATAAATTGATTAGTTAGTACCTATTTAACACATTTGCAACTAATCAACTACATAGTTGTGAAAAGTTACACCTACCGGTTTCTTTCTTAGATTATTATTGCACCCGTATGCGACTCAATAAGGCGTCGTTAACCAAAATTACTCAAAGCGGAAGGGTAGTCGCTGCACTGGCAGTGACAGTTCATAGCCGCTCGACGCGCGGTATTGTGCGACGCACGCGCACTCACGTGCCTGTCTCCCCTCCACCATTGGCGCAGCCCGGCTTCAATCCGCGAGCCACATTGCCAGTCTATAGTATTCCTTGGTCGCTGGCTTTCACAAGGTAATCGTATTGCATAAACTATTATTAAGAATCAACAATTACTGAGCCTCTTGTCATAAATTAATTAGAACTAACACATAACGACAAACGCACAAAAAGACCAACAATATATGAACACTTGAATATAAACGTTATTTTTAATAAATTAACCCTTACATTTTGAGGATGTAATAAAAAACCTTTTGAAAAGTGGGAAAATTTTAAATTTTCTCAATATGATAGAGATTTAAGTTAACGTTAAACATATTTTTACACATATTTTATCTGTTGCAGTAAGCACCAACAATGATATTACAAGTAACATCACAAAGAGGTGCATTATTGAACCAAATCTTAACCCCTTGCATAATGAGGTCTTAAATGTACAGGTTTCATATTAAAATACAGGCTCTGGACGAATGAGAGCTCAGATTTTGACAAAAATAGTGTTTTAATAGAAATTACGTATATCACAAGGTAAATCTTTATTTCTTTGTGTACCTAACCTTAATAAGAGTGTGATACAATGTGATTAAAAACGATTGTAAGTCAAGCAAAATCTGTGTGGCTACGTGTGTGGTATGGGTGACCATCTATAATTTATAAATTTTTCAACATGTTTATTACAGTGATTTTAAGTTGATCGTAGAAAATAATTACGTAATAATAATAATACTATGTAATAATAACAGGACCGCCAAGAGAATTTTTGTGCCCCGGGGCAGACTTTGAGGTTTACCGTTTGAAGATAACTGCGGAAAACCTGGATGTTGGTGGTAAAAAATATCAACTGGGATCAAGGATTAAATAAATAGGATAGGATTAAGGGCCAATAAATTTGTCCCCAATATATCATTTCAAACTCTACCCAAGAGTAAAAACGCAGAAAAAGTATTTTAGATTTATAAAATAGGCCTTAATAGAGGAAAAAAATTAATTTTATGATTTTAATGAAATGAGCCCTTGACCAATCATTGTTAAAAATAAATGTAAGCTGGCTCTACTTTCTATCAGGAAAGATTAGTAAAACGGATGCTTGGAATTGAATAAATAAACTTTATATTTTAAGTCACAATTTTATAGTAATTTTTATGTACTATTCAAATATTTTCTGAAACCTATATTATATTCAAATAAAAATGTTATAAATCTATCATTATAAAATGGAATGTTTAAATCAAGTTGAATTTTATATTACTGCAGAACCTCCATAGTTCGACACTTTGTGGACCTGGGAGCATTGACTTTGTACACTACGTGAGTAGACTTCTCATAGCATAGGCGTGTTTGAAGCATATTGACGGTGGTGCGATCTCGTGCGGCGTCCATCGAAGTACACATAACGTATAATAGATAAATCAGTATTACCACTCTTCTAAACCAAGGATGAAACATTTTATAACTGAAAGTTATGTTTATGTTTTGGTAAAATGTTTTGGCAGCACTGTAAATTTAGCTGAATAAAAACAACATCGATGGCAGCGACTCTGGTGCGGCGTCCACCGAACTTCCAAATTTTTGCCTCAAACTAAATGTATTGGATGAGAGGTCTATTCACGTTAGTGAACATAGTCAATGCTGGGAGTGTCATACGAGAAGGCCTATTTGGGACATAGATCCCAACATATATTAAACATAGGTTTAAGTTTAATTTAGGAAACACTAAATTTGAATGAAACCATAATTTGAATGAACTTTACAACCAAAATTCAAATCATTCGTAATTTTGTTTATATTTTCAAGTGTGTCAGTCATTAAAATGGACACTTTTGTAATGAGTATCTGTCACTACTGACGTTTAAAGTTGTCATAGACTGTGTCAAATTATATGGAATGTTGAACTATTGAGGATCTACTGTACTATTTTTATAGTTATTGTTTCAGTGTTTAAAAATACTTCAAGTTTTGTTTCTGTACATATGTTTTTTTTTTTTTTTTTT
Source organism: Neoaliturus tenellus (assembly GCA_030545055.2). Taxonomy (NCBI): domain Eukaryota; kingdom Metazoa; phylum Arthropoda; class Insecta; order Hemiptera; family Cicadellidae; genus Neoaliturus; species Neoaliturus tenellus. The sequence continues at coordinate 47,717,691 of CM061536.1, forward strand.
ATTTTTTATTGCAAGCACGTTCTGAATAAATATGTTTTGTACTTAGAAATGTGATATTTATTTTCAATCCTCAAAATTTCCTGTAGGCGTGTTTCATATTTGGAACTAGCTTGCCCGTTGTCCTTTTTTGCAAAGTTAGAATGAAGGATTTTGGCAAAATGTCATAGCAAACAAAAATATTAATTTCATAAGAACTTTTGTTATGACGATTCCCTTGGGAGCCTTGGGAAAATGAATTTTCTATTCTAGTAATGTACACAGTAATAAATGGTGTCATAAAATGTACATAGGCTAAACCCTGAAACCTGGCAAGTACAAAAACTTAGAAAGAAATAAAAAATACAGGGTGTCTATAAAAAACCTTTACAACTTTAACATCCTCCCATTCTCTTTCTATGTAACATACACGTTTTCTATAAACACCACATGAAAGAGTAGCTCAAAAAGTTTTAATCAGTAGCAGTTTTATTAGCTTATTGTTTTTATATTGTTGCTTGGTAAACAATAACAAATAATTTGTAAGTCCCATAAGAATTGCAATGGATGTTCGTATTAAAGCGCAGTTTGGAGTGGTTTATTCCCTAATTGTTGGTCTTGAAGGAGGATTCCTATTGCATCTAATCCGAAATCTCCGTTGAACAACACCATCAGACTTGGTTTCAATAAACCACTCCACATTGCGCTTTAATACGAACATCCATTGCGATTCTTATGGGACTCACAAATTATTTGTTATTGTTTACCAAGCAACAATATAAACCAATCAGCTGATAAAACTGTTACTGATTAAAACTTTTTGAGCCACTCTTTCGTGTGGTGTTTTTAGAAAACTTGTATGTTACTTTCAAAGAGGATGGGAGGATGGTAAAATCTGTAAAGGTTTTTCATAGACACCCTGTATTATTGGATCATTATTACCATCTTCACTTTAAATCTTTCACTTTAGAATAAATTTAATCAACAAGGTTTAACTTCATATTGAGTGATAAGTACATGTTAGTTTTTTCTTCTACTTTCTCCCCCTATACCATAGTATATGGAGAAAGTATTGTTTTCGTCAAAATTTTCGAATTTGAGTTGTTGGTGGATTTATCCATTTTGGTTCCCCCTGAGTCCAAAAAAGTGGTTTTCGGAGTGATGTCTGTGTGTGTGTGTGTGTGTGTGTGTGTGTGTGTGTGTGTGTGTGTGTGTGTGTGTGTGTGTGTGTGTGTGTCAGGATGTATACAGAGCTAGAGAATGCCCCAATAGTCCGATTTTGGTGAAATTTGGTACGTAGGTCCAAACCCACGATAATTCCAGGCGCTTTTTTCTTTTTAATCGTCGCCATTTCACCAACGATTCCTCCAGTTTCCTTTAGTTACTATCCCACACTGTTGGGTTCATATTCTGTAAATGGAAAATAAATAGATAGCAAATATGATATTTTTAGCGAACAACCAGAGCTCCTATTTAAAATGAACCCAAAATTAATCTACCAGAAAATAGTTAAAGAGATAAAGCTAGGTTTACACATGAGAGTTTTTAATCTCTGAGAGATTGGTACCCTCAGGAGTTTCTCCCAGAAGTGTTTACACTACAAGCAAATTTTCTGTTTACATGATAAATCACAAGATCCAGCTCTCTGAGAGAATTAGTTGCTCATTTCGGTTGTCAGATAGTGACGGCAAACTAGCTTAAAATTATATTTTTCATTACTCTACACACGAAAGTACACTTTCTAAACGTAAAACGAGCTAAGAATTCCCGTTACTGCCTGCGCCCGGCAAAATTACATAACGTTAACTTTCTGTGCATTTGTGGTGCACGGAAAGTTATCATTATGGGATATTGCAGTGCAGACCAATATATTGCCGCGGCCGTGAGGAATTCCTGTTTTATAAGGCTCAAACTTCACAAAAATTGTAAAAAACAATAAAAACTTAAGATAATCAAAATGCCGATACCTATAAATTAGAATGACTGCTCATAGAAGTAATATGTTATATTTGTTATTTTGAGATTTTATTTGTCTGAAAACACCATTCTATATTAACACATTCGCTGCGGCATATAACATGTCAAAAATCAACCCCCACACTGAACTTACATTCCTCCACACGATAGCTATTGACATGGTTTGTCCAATTTAAGTTGTTATCCAAAATGATTCCAAGATATTTTGTTGCTGCAGGTTGATTATTTACGTCTGCTGTTCTATTGGTTGGTGTGAAGTTGATTGATATGAGAAGGTTTTGGTGCGGTTAATTTTGAGATTTATGGGGTCACAGAAGTTTTTTGCTTTCTGTAAGGTTTCATCAACTGTCTGTGTGGAGTTATTTGGATCCATGGCTGTTTGATGGTTGTGTCATCTGCGAACATGATGCAGGTTGTATCTTGTGGTAAGTTTTTGGGAAATGAATTTATATATTATTAATAAATGGTATCAGTTAACTGACACATACTTTCTCCCAACAATATGAAAAAGGTGTTAAAAGCTCCAAACATTCTTGATGACTCAGTCGGATAGCTACCAGCTGAGCAGCGCTCGTTTGACCCTACACGCGTCTGTGACTTTTAACAACGTACTGCGTTTACCGCTAAACGAAAAATTGAATTTTCTCCGCAACCACTTAACGTAGAGCAATAATTTAAAATACTGGATTATTTAGTTTTTTGAGATTTAATGGTGATAAGTAAAATTTATTTCAAGACAACAGCTATTTTGAAAATTTATTTTTGAAACACTTTTTACTCCATAACTTTTGAACGCACATTTTCTCGGAGAGGCGGGTGGTGTCATTTTATTCACCATTTTAAGCTTAATAAACCACAAAAATTAATCAAAATCGTTAGAGCCGTTTTTTAGAAATTTTGATTTTTTAGGGTTTTTGGGGGTAAACTACCCTTAAAAATCAAAAATTCAAAAAAATGAAAAAACGCCTGGAATTATCGTGGGTTTGGACCTACGTACCAAATTTCACCAAAATCGGACCATTGGGGCATTCTCTAGCTCTGTATACATCCTGAGACACACACACACACACACACACACACACACACACACACACACACACACACACACACACACAGACATCACTCCGAAAACCACTTTTTTGGACTCAGGGGGAACCAAAATGGATAAATCCACCAACAACTCAAATTCGAAAATTTTGACGAAAACAACACTTTTCCATGTACTATGATATAGGGGGAGAAAGTAAAAGAAAAAACTAACATGTACTTTTTGGACTAAGGGGGAACCAAAATGGATAAATTCACCAACAACTCAAATTCGAAAATTTTGACGAAAACTCCATATACTATGGTATAGGGGGAGAAAGTAAAAATAGAAGGGGGCCTAGGATTGAACCTTGAGGTATTCCCGATATAGTTGGTTTGATATATTTTATCTACTTTTGATTTCCTTATTGTTTGTTATGTGTTCAATTTCTACTGTTTTCTATTTTGTAGGTAACTGATGATCCAATTTAGGGTATTTTGTGTTGTGTTCATTTCGGTTAGTTTGTTAATTAAAATGTTTCGATTGAGGCTATCAAAGACCTTTTAGAGGTTGAGAAATACTCAGGCTGCAGATTTTTTTTCTTCCCAAGCTTTAGAAAAGTTTGAACATAATTGGTTGAGTGCCGTGTTCACTGATTTTCTTTTTCTGAATCCGTGTTGACTATCAGATAATTGTTGTGATTTTTCAAGTTGTTGAAGAAGTTGATTGTAGACTGTTTTTTCTAGGTATTTGGATCTAGTAGAAAGTTTGTGTCAACTAAACTTTATAGTACAAGTGAATCTTTTGATTAGTTTATTCAAACTGACAGCATTGCAATTTAGCTATGCATCTAAATTTAATGCTTCCGACTCTAATCTAACATGCAGAATCCAGAAATGCTTCTTTCACCCCGTTAGTCACTTCAGTAGACGGAATGCTAGGAAAAGAGTTCCAGACCTCTTCTTAGAGAAGTGACAGAAAGACTGATAGAGAAGTGGGAGAAACCTTATACCGTGTGGTGATAAACTGGATAGGAGTAAAAACCACTTGTGCGACATTAGGGCAAGTACCATGTGTTTAAGAAGAACAAGGAAGAGGTGGGGAGGACCCTAAGAGAATTTGAAGATGGGGCAGAAGTACCTTACTTACTTCTTACTTCTCCACTGTAGTCTCGTAGACCCTCTTCCAGGGCATGAGACCGGTCATAATCCTAACTTATGCGGCGAAAGGAGCCTTGTCAAGTGGATAAAAAGGCAATGGGCAGGAACTTAATGAGGAAAAAAGACTAGGCAAATTTGATTGGAAAAGGAATTTGGGTTAGTCTGGGACACTATAAAAACACTCTTCTAATAGATGATTTTTTAACTGAGATTTAAATTTTTTAATGTCGTTGATTTCTCTTAAACTTGGGGGTAATTTTGAAAAAAGCTTTCGACCGATATAATCAGGTTTCTTCTCAAAAAGTGTAAGTCTATGTTGCACTGAAGGGTTTAAATGTCTATTTCTTGTATTGTAAAGATGATTGTGAGACTGAATGAGATTATTTTCTCTGACAAAACAAATTACTTCAAACATAAAGAGAGAGGGAACAGGCAATTCTTAGCTCTACAAAATGTTCTCTACATTAGTCTTCAGGTCTAAGTCTTAGCATTGAACGAATTGCTCTCTTCTGAATTACAAAAATCCTGTTTAAGTTATTTTTACTAGAATTTCCCCAAAGTAAAATGGAATATCTTATGTGTACTGGCATTTTATTAATTTGGAGAATGTAAACTTGTACAGTACGTAATGTGTTACTGTTGCATAAATAAATAAATAAATTTGTGTACCATATTTTACTTTTTACTTTTTGTAATTTTTTGTATATCTTATGTTTATAATATTTATTGAAAAATATTCATTTTTATTACCGTACTTAAAATAAATTATTGCAAAAGTTGATTTTTTGGCCATGTTGTTAAATGTTGATAAGAAAAGTTTATTAATAATTTTTGACCAATTTCACATAAATATTTTGAAAATACAAATAAAACCTGCTAATATATGACAGAAAATGTTTTCAGTATCCGTAGTCAATGTATTTAACATTTATTTTGTATTAACATTGCATTTCCATTTCACTGTATACATTATGAAATAACGCAATCTCTCTACTCAATGACCACAGAATGACCCCATTCAACTGCAAGGTCTGTAAAGGAAGAAGCATAACTTCTTCCAAGGTCAGCCGTATAGCTTTTTTTGTGTTCCGGATATGAAGCGTCTAAAATAAAACGGAAGTCAAGTTACGTTATAATATTTATTATTACACAGCTGATTGAAAAAGAGAATGAAGCAGTCTTGCCACGGGTACGATATTTATCGTAACGACGCCATATTACTCTACTTTAAATTTGGATTATTAGTTGATAACAAACCATTAGGTAATGACCAAATTACAAATTATCAATCAAGGTAAATCTAAAACCATAAATTCTACCCTATTTTGCTTTGAAATTCCTTATTTTAGTATTTGTTGAGACAAAAAATTCCCAACGCAAACGAGAACGATTGTTGTTTGCTTTTGCGTTGGCAACACTTGCCGGTAGGCGACATCCATGGATGTCGCAGAAAGTGACACCATTGCTCTTATGGGATGCGGCTCTCCTGGCCCTGGCCTATAGTCTCCTTGATTCAACTGGTTTTGTTTTGATCTAGCTAGCGTAGTAGCGTAGCAGTTAGTTGGCGTTGTTGTTGTTTTTATTCAATTAACCTCAATCTTGTTTACTAAACTAAAATTACTAAGATGTGGCACAGAAACCAGTGTGATAGAAAGAGTGCTTTACAAGAATAAGTATTGCATTTGTTTACGATTTATAGTTTTTTACTGTGTACCAAAGTAAGTTAATTGTTTAATGTTAAATCAACCTTAAAGTGTGCACTGATTGATATACTTCCTGAACCTCACTCCGAGCTTTGTGTGTCCAGTTTAAGAACCACATAGGCCTCAATGATTCCTCATATTTGAAGTACCTTACTGCAACACTTATACAATGGGATTAAATGAGGACATGAATGTAACATCAATGAGCTCAACACATCTAAGGGAAAACTTTGTCAAAAATTTGACTGGAACAACTATGGGCGAAGTAATACTAGTTACTTCACATTTCCCCTTGATAGCTTTTGTTGCGGTTTCGTTAGAGCTTTTAGTTTTGAAACAGTTCCATATAAGCTCATATAAAACTGTCCCAAAAAGCATCGTAAATGCTCTTATTGTGTACTTGCTTGAGGCGTTAGTCATTATTGTACCAATAACCTCAATGTTCACTGTTTTTTCAGACTATATCCATATATTATTCATTCTTGAAGTGGCACTCATAACTGTTATTGTTATTTCCAGTATATCATCTGTAAATGAAGACATTTTGTATTGGAAGTTGACTAGTGTCAAAAAAATCTTAGTGTCAGAAGATATTAATTCAAAGAAAAAACTTTTTATCACATATTTCAGATCATTTGTGTTGCTAGTAACTGCTGTTTCTATTCTTGGAGTAGATTTTCACGTATTCCCGCGTCGCTTTGCCAAAACCGAAACTTATGGAGTGTCATTGATGGATTTAGGCGTTGGTCTATTTGTAGTTTCTAATGCTCTTGTTGAAAAAAGAAGTTCATCTGCCACCGAATTGAAAAAGACATTGATAACAAGCTCCGTTCTTATAATTTTGGGCATACTAAGATATGTACTTGTACAACGTTTTGATTATCAAAAGCATGTTACTGAGTATGGAGTGCATTGGAATTTTTTCTTTACCTTAGCATGTGTAAAATTACTATCAAATGTGTTGCTGATTACTTCTAGAGGACACAGTTTTGTATGTGGGTTGATTTTAATTCTGGTTCATCAGTACTGTCTATCTCATTGGTTAGAGTCCATGGTTTTAAGTGATATAAATAGAGAAGACTGGTTTAGCGCTAATAGAGAAGGAATTGTTTCCCTTGGTGGTTATTTAAGTCTCCATCTAATTGGTATTACAATTGCAAATGTTGTAAACCCACTTGGTAGGTCTAAATATATACTCAACCGGCATAAGTTAAAGTCTATTTTGATATGTATCATGACATCTTTATTTTTGCTTTGTGTTTTATATTACTTTGATATCATCGGCCTGAAAGTTTCGAGACGCTTGGCAAATCTACCATATGTACTCTGGATAACAGCTATTAGCCTTAAATTACTTGCGTTATTCTTGCTCGTTGAATTTCTCTCATTATTGCTTTTGCCAATAAGTTCAGAATTAAGAAACAACTCTTATAACCTGCTGATCCCAGTATTGCTCGAAGGTATTAATTTTAATGGACTCCTTTTCTTTTTAATGTCTAACTTGCTTACAGGGTTGATAAATGTTTACGTAGATGTCTTCAATGCCAGTCTATTAAAGAGTATATTAATTTTATTTACTTATATTTTTATTGATTGTGCAGTTGTGGTTTTTTTATATTTACGTAATATCTGTTTGAAGTTTTAAGATCCGTATCATTTAAATCTATTCGTAAGAAATTGTTGGCTTACCAAAATTTATCCTAATAACTTAGCCTAGTTCAGTTTTTTCCAGCCTGATTTTGTCACATTCTTAAGTAAATCTCTGGTTATCAGTCTGAATTGCTTAAATTAATGTTTGCAACATGATGTAAGCTATCATTAACTTAATATACATATCACTAACTGCTAAAATTCATTCTACAAATCTCCTAGAATGTTAAATCAATGTAGTTCTGGTAATGACGGTAAAACATTACTTTTTAATTAGGCCCTAAGTAGACCTATATTTTTCCTGAAAGTAACTGTGTATAAATGTAGGTTGCGCTACAGGTCTCTGCCCCCTGACATAGGTATTACACAGTGGTTCTACTATTTTTAATAATACCTATTAGCCACTATAAATTTATTGGATGAAATTTTCTACAATAATAAATTATACAATCAGCAGTGATAAAGAAGATAAATGTTTTTTTAAGTATGATTTTTATAGAAAAAAAGAGAGCCCTCTGGTGATGATAGTACTAGTTAGTAAAAAGTTTGGGGCAGGGATCTGTGATGATGCCTAGGCCTATATCTATGCCAATAAGAGCATGTATGGATTGGGCCTAAATTGTGTTAGGAAGTGCTAAATATCACAACAAAACAATTTTTGCAATTCACGTTACAATTTTGTCATACGGAAGTTATGTTTTTGTTTATTGGGTTTACTTTGCGTAGGCTGGTCCGGATATTATGGATAAAACAGTGTCATTCATGCCTCATTTTTTAACAATCAAAATTAATGGGTAGGCCTATAGAACGATTACTTAAATTATTGTCCACTAAATTTAGACCGGTATTGCTTTTAAAATGACAATGTAAACCTAGTTTCTAAGATCTTCTGTACATTACATTTCAATACAGTACAAATATTTTAAAATGTATTACGGTTTTACTGCTTATTTAAGAGGGGGCTAAAGGGCCTCTCTCAGAACGTCATGCAGTGCTTCACCTGCTCCCAATTTTCGTCTTTATTTTAAGTTCAATAAAGGTGTGAGAGGTATAAAGTGAAAGGTAAAGACTTGGGTCATTTATACTCCAAGTGGGATAATCACAACATTGAACTGTTTGGACGAAGGTATGTACCTGTATTATGTCTTGGGTTATTTGATTCACTTTTTCATTTTTAAAATATTTTGAGTCTATATTAAGCTATAATGGTTCGATATTGATCAACTTTAGACCATTACTAGCTGTGTACCCGTTCTTCGCACGGAGTGTGTGTACAGTTTATTAAACGAAGTATATCAATGCTTTCACAAATATAATATATCAACTTCAGTTGGTTTATTCCAACGTATCTAGATATCAAGTTTTATGCTTAATAGCTCCCAGAATGATTTTGTTGCAGTTTGATTAAACATTTATATTCATATAGTGATTTACTTTATAGTTCTATGAGTATAAACTCATAGACGATTTAAAAATACTCAGACTTGTCAAAAATATTATAGATTCTTACGAAATCTAATATTGAATCCTTGAATTGGATGTGACGATAGCTATATACCAAATCCAATGTACTCCCCCCTGAATATCTTGTTCTACCCATGAAAGATATGTACAGACATGTACAACATTTAATCCAAATTTTAAAATTGATTAAAATTTGAATACCCAAATCAAGTAAAACAACGCAACACCTGTCAGTATTTTACAAACACCGCAAAAGTGTAGATATTTTAAAGTAGATATTAGGGCTACTTCATTCAATTTGTTGTCTTTAGATTTACCTTCTTACCTGAAACCCCGAATAAATAGGAACAACCCATGTAAAAAATTTTGCCGAAAAACGTAGGAAAATAAAACGTTGATGATAGGATTACTTCTTTTTATTGTCAAGGGAAGTGCTCTTTTTCCTTCTAAATGTCAAAATGAGCATATTTGTTTGTTTACACAAAATAAAAACAGTAAGAAACTTCTGCAAAAATGTTCTAAAACCATCTGATTCCATTCAACTAATCAGCATGATCCTTGAATGAAAAGTACAGTGGTACTATCAGTGCTATCAGTGTTTTGTGAGCGGCTTTCTCACTTCTTCATAAGAACCCTACTCATTATGTTCTTTTACATTAGTATTGCCCCGTCTATACCTGAACTACTTGAAAGATTGAGCAATTGATAAACCTTGTTGGTTTTAACTACACATATTGTTTTTGATGAAGTACACTTCTTTTTGTCAGAACATCCAATGAAAGCTAAACTGGACACTGAAATTAGCTTGCAATGATAGTAAGAAAGATTTTAAGATTTAAACAACCAAACTAATTTTGTAATAATATGCATAAATTATTATATACAAATAATTTATTAAAATAAATTACACTTTCTTCCCACTGGAAGTTGCACACATGTACAAAAGATAACAGACAGTGAATTTGGTTTCTTTTCTTCTAAAATTAATAAAAATAACAATATTAAAAATTCTGAATCTTCATGGATTGTTGTTGTATAAGTGGTTGTGTAATATTGTTATGGAGTGTTTTATTATATTAATTGACAATGTTTTGTGAATGTTTTTATCAATTTTAAACATTTTGCAAAATTCAACGAAAAAATTTGGGATTGTTCCTCTTGAACCCAGGAACAGGCCTATAACAGTAATTTCATTGATCTTGTATTTTTCTTTGTAATATTCTTTAGTAGAGTTATATATTCTTTTCTTCTCTTCATCTACTTCCTTTGCTTGATCTTTATTATTTTCAAACCTTACTGTCGGATCCAATATAAAACCTTCCTTCTTCTTTCTATCTATCACCATAATGTCAATTCTTCTTTGTGATCCTTCATTTGATAATCCGCTTACTTCTTCATAAACTTCGTAATTTTTATCTCTAAATGCGTCAGCTATCACTTTTCTCGTGGCATGATGTCGTTGGTTGCGTAATTGCTCACCAAAAGGGCAGAATCCAAGAATATGTGGCAGTGTTTCAGCAACATATGTCTCAGTGCTAGAGCAACGTCTGCACTGGTTGCCATTCTTGGATCTGCCCCAGTTCATCCTGGTCGGAGCAACATCACCGATTAGCTTTAACGCCTCCTTATATTGAGAAAGTGATAGCTTATTACTTTTATGAAATTCTATGTTTGCGGAAGGACATTCTTCAAACAGGCAAACACCACGTCCCTTGTAAGGTAAACTGCACCAACTATAATATTCTTTTTTATGAAGCACTTCCCGTAATGTTTTATAGGATTTAAAGTCTTCATTTATCAGTTCTTCCAATTGGAGTTTTTTGAAACATTCCTCTTTTTCTTTCCTAAAATCTCTAATTTCGTTTACATAAGGGTTATCAACTCTTTCTAGAACTTTACAAATATTTAAATGCTGAATCAACGCTTCCCACTTTGCCTTTATCAAACCAAGCCCTTTATCTTTCTTGGATGAGTATAACATGGCATTTGGTATATCAGAAGGCAAGTCTAAAATTTCTTTCAGAGCTGATCTCACTATATTGTCTATGTCGTTAAGAAATTCATTTTTCAGTTTTATTAGTGGCGCAGTCTGAAATTTATAAGTCAGCGATGGCCATACATAATTGTTAAGAACAAACAATTTTTGATCAACCTTAAGATAAGGTGTTGATGTAACTTTTTGAATTTTATCTGAGAGGGATCTTATAATTGTTCTTTTGTCCATTACAATTTGATTTTCAAAATTTACACCTAGATATTTAATAGTATTTCCTGATTTTAAGGACTGTATTTTATTACTATCAAATTCAAAATCTTCTGCCTTAAGATTTCCCTTCCTTATGTTTATTATATTTATCTTTTTCGGGTTGAGTTTCAATCCAATTTCGTTAAACATATAATTTACTCTTCTATACAATTCCTCAACACTCTTCTTGTCTTTACCAATCAATACCGTGTCGTCTGCGAATCCGAGGATACTAACAAGTGGTAAAATGTTGCTGATACGATATCCAAGACTTTCTTTTATATCTTCCTCAGAAAGTTTTTCCAGAATATGGTCAATACTTAAGTTGTATAGAGTTGGCGATAATGGGGCACCCTGCAACACTCCTCTATTAATATGGATCGCTTATAGTATATATATATCGCTTATAGTATCGCTTATAGTTATTCATATTCATAACCAAGAATTAGTTGACTTTACTCACTGTATTTAATCTAGTGAAAAGTTAAAGGGTTAGATATGAATGAGTCTGTATTTAACATTTTAAGTGTTGCCATCTGTGGTGAAAATGACTTACTGTCTAATCCAGCTGATTAAAAAGTAAAGATAAAAAGGCAGAATTAAATATTCCCATAAGATTAACATTGAATATTTCCTTTACTATGAGGCAGAGTCTTTTCAATGTACAGAACCGAATAAGTAGGGACATCCCATGTTAAAAAATTTTAGTTTTGCCCCCGAAAACCAGAGTAAAATAAAGTGCTGATGCTAGGATTACTTCTTATTGTCACAGGAAGCGCTCTTTCGACCTCTTGAATGTCAAAATGAGCATATTTGTTTACAAAAAATCAAAACAATAACAGACGTCTGCAAAATTATTCTAGCCATCTGTTTCCATTCAACCAATCAGCATGATCCTTGAATAAAAATTACGTCTTGGTGGTGCTATCTGTGTTTCAGGGGCGGCTTTCTCACTTCTCCTTAAGGATGTCCCTACTTATTCGGTTCTGTATACATTTCTTTAGAGCAGCTAAAATCGTTTAATTTGCGACATTTAACGGTAATAAAAATTTTCATATCATTTACTAAAGCCCTTGTCGTGTGAAAGAGATCAAAGATTGGTATTTTAGCACAACTTGGCTACTTTGACGTACTATGGGGCAAAGCTCTAAGGTCGCTAAAGCAATTAAAAGTTGCAATGAACCTTCACACCACTCTAGTCTATGTCATGAAAAAAATGTAGACCATCAAGTAAAGTCGTTATCCCGTGAAAAGAGGATAAAATATGACCCATGAGCATTACAGACACAGTGACAGACAGAGAGAGAGATGGAGAAAGAGAGGGAGACAGAGGGAAAGAAACTTAGATGACACCTAGTTTTGATTCTGCGATGCATAAAAAGTGAAAATAACCAAAAATTTCAAGATTCTAAGCAATGTACAGATAAAATTCTAATTTTATTAATATAGATAGGATTCCACATGAATGCAAAATATATAAAAAATCAAAAAGCAAATAAAAAGCCCAAGTCTTTTATCTTCCATTAAAAACTCTTCCCACCTTTATTACCCCGCTTAAAGTAAGGCGCAAAATGGGAGCAGGTGAAGCGTTGCACAATGATTTTTTGTTCCCCGAGACCCTGATACTGACAGCCTCTATGGGTAGACGCTGAAACTGCTGGTAGCGCAGGCCATGAACGTAGTCAATGAATGGCATGTATTAATTATAATTAAAAAGCCTTCTTTTCCGCGGCCTAATTACTTCCCTCAACAACATCTACTTCACAGTTTATTCAAGTTTATTCACATTAGTGTGGATAGTCAAAGATTTTAATAAAAGTCTAAAATATTCTGTTTTTATTAGGGATTTAATAAGGTACCGTAATTTAAAATTCAATAACACATTGATATTTTTATTCAACAATAGCTTTACATAATAAATGTAATTCACACATTTTTTTAGTCTAGAATGCTATTTTTTATTGAAACACTTAAAATATCCACAATTTACTTCACAAATGATTTTGATTATAGGCTGAACTATAGCTTTAAATATAGTATTGAACTGGGCCTGTTACAGGGTTGCCACAGACATTAAAAGTCAGGAAAAGACAGGAATAGTCAGGATTTTTGGGTTTTGGTCAGAAAAAGTCAGGAAAATGTTTGAAAAAATGCATTTAATTATCTATCAAATAAATCTTCACTAGGCCTACTTTTTCCTTAAGCCTCCAATTGTACTTTAATTTACTCAATATTTGATAGGGGTTTTAAATTACATTTTGTAAAGTTAAAATAGTGATCAAAATACTTCTTAGATGTAAACACTACAATTTTATTAATTTATTATTCTTAAGTAATGTGTATTGTTAACTTTTTACTTGGCAAAAATGTGTTTCTATGTCGTTAGTACGGTTTTACAGTGGAACCCGGATAATTCAAACTTCTCTAATTTTAAATAGCCTTAATTACAATTCGTCCCTAGCACAATAAAGTATATTTTTTATATACACAAATTTTGATTTTTGGATTATTTTCTCTGCTTTGAGTCCTCCAAGTTCCACTGAACCTATTACAGAAATTTGTTTAGTTTGAATGAAGTTTTTTGTATTTTATAGCCAATTGCGAATACTTGAACAACTTAACATGTAAGAAAATATGACTAAAATATTGAAGGCCTAAAATATGATTATTATGAGGGCCTATTAAAATTTTTTGTTCTGTGTCATTTTTGTCTTGGAAAGTAAAAATTGCACTTCCCCAATAACAATTTTGAATTGTTAAACAAAGCACAGGCTTCTTTTTATCAAAATAATATTTTTATCCTCAACTAACACTTATAATAGTATTATGACAAATATTAATGAAACAGTGGTAGAATGTATCATGTTTGCTAATATTTGTATTGATAATTTACTTCAACTAAGGTTCAATGTGACACAAGATCAAAACCAGAACTTTTTATATTATAAACACAAACTTTTTAAGAGTTTATTTTTTATATTTTTTATTAATATAGAATTTAGTGGTGGTGGTGGTGGTAGTATGTATAAACTCATGTCTTGTAATTACTGTGTATTATAAAGACAGGAATAGTCAGGATTTCTCTTATTTTATTGTGTATCTTATGTATTAAGCCTAATCCTTTTTACTCTGCCATGCTAAGCACAGAAGTGGCAACTGCACTTCACCTTATTTGTGGAAAAACAACAATAAAGTGTGAAACCTGGCCATATCTCTTTGGTGGAATATATTTTGACACTATTGCAAAATGTTTGTAACTTTAAAAAAATTTTAATTGTACAAAATCAGCTTTTTATTTCAATGTGGTTATAGCTGATTTGTTAAAACTTGTATAGTTTTTTTGATACTTGGCTTGTTTGTCATAACTGCATATTGGTAATCACAGTTGAAATCTGAGTGTAGATACAATAAATGCCTTGTAAAATGTTCTCTCTCCTTATCATAAGTTTATCCTTATCATTAGTCATAAGTTAAAGGTCAGCTGTAAGTGTGTTCTGCTATGCCTAACAGTTGTAACTGGTGTTAGTTTCGATACAACCAAATTAGCTAAAAATTTGTCACTAATCACTACTTGGCAGAGTATTTGGTAAAGTAGTTGAAAACGTTACTATTGCTACCAATATAAGAAATTTTAAATAATATTTTAGGCATTATACTCTCTGGCAATAGATTCCATGAATTAAATAGAATTTCATACAACCTATATCTTAACATGGCCAAAAATGTCCGTTTCCTCTTCTGTCCTTAGCAGGGCAGTGTTATGATTGGTTCATTCAATTCTCATTGAAATCTCAGTGTTTTTAAAACCAGGGGCCTGTTTCATAAAAGTCCTGTAATACAAGCCCTGTAATACAGGACTTGTAAAATAAAAAGTACAATTCCTGTAAAATCTGTTTCATAAAAACTATTCTACAATCATAGATTCACCTGTAAAATTTCTCCTGTACTACAAGTAAATACTGGGATTTTGTTTACTTTCTTTACTTAGATATGAATGCGTTGTGAGGTTAACTGAACATTTTTCAGCACATTTTTCATAACTTTTGATCAGTTTAAAACTTATTTTATTAGTTAGAACTACATGGCATATTGATTTAATGCTTTGACCATAAAGACCACTTTAATATTTGAAAAATGTTGTTAAATTTTAGGTATTAAAACTTAAACGGCTTTTCTCATGTTTCCTACATTTATTTCAAGTAATTTTTGCAAGTCAAAAAATAAAAAAAGAAATGTACAGTAATGCAATAAAATCAAGAAAGTACATGGTATGAAAACTAAATATTATAATAAATCACTATCACGAGCACTATTTTCATTTTGTCCATTTACTTTTGCATCTCCAATTTGCATATGTATACAAAATCACACCATTTTATCGCAATAAGTGGTACTTGTAAATGTTTTATGGTGGTTCGAACATGGATAAAATTTTATCCAATTTACAGGACCTGTAATACAAGTTAACTTTCTTTATGAAACAAACCCATTTAAATCTCTTGTAAAATGCACTTGTAATACAGGCAAATCTCCTGTAAATTGATATACAGTTGTAAAACTTTATGAAACATATGATTGTAACTTTTGCCAATAATACAGGGAAGTTACCTGTAATACAAGTCCTGTAAGTTTTATGAAACAGGCCCCAGGTTAGGATTTTAAAAAGTTGTCCTTAAAATAAGATAACACAAAAAAAGATGTCAGTTTAAAATTAATAGTAGTTTTCATCACTAGGAACAAGTGGGTCTTTTTGGTGCGCAATCGTGTTTTAAAAACGAGTGCGCATCAAAAAGACACTTTTGCTCCGAGTGATGACAACGTTTTTGATCATAATGCGAAATTAGTCTTTTGATCGTTAAAAATATTAACTATAAAGTTGTATTTTCGAGGCTATATTTACAAAGTAAGTAATATGCAGTGTTTACATTTCTGCATTTACAAACAATGCTCTTTATAATGTTTGTTTTTCAAAATTCTGCTCCTCAGCATTATAAAATGAATAATAATATACTTATTAAACAGCTGACTTTTCAGTCCCAGGACATAAAAGAATCGGTTTTGGTACTATTGAGAGAACAAAAAACAGGCTGATTTCGTACAGAATGTTTAAAAATGTAATTTTATGTGTTCCAAAATAAGTTTTGACATGTACCTAGTGCAACATTTCAAACCTTGAATAGTTTTAACATTGTCCTGCATCTGTGCATTAATTTGTTAACTTACGAGCATCATAGAACAGATGCATTGATACAATTTTTTAAGTAAGCTTTAAAAACTTAGCAGGTGCCTTTATAATTTTTTTTGCTGTATATATTTTTATAATTAATTCCATTTTTCCTATATTAATTTAACTAGTCAAGGCCTCGTTACTGTCATTTATTAGCTTACTGTCATTCTGTGTTTTAATTTCAATCAGGTCTCACTATATTTTGTAGAACTCTTGTATCAAAGTTATGTAGACAAAGAAAACATATTGTAATATTATGAAGAGCAAAAGAACAATAAAATATTTTACAATAAACACATTTAAAATGTTACTTAAAGGAATCTTTCAATTTAAACCTTTTAGACTAACATCATAGAACTCTCTTTGTATACGTGGAATGCTCATGCAAGGTAAAAATCAAACCAAAAACTGCAACCTGGTTTTGAGGGTAGGCAAAAACGGAAAATGAGCAACTAGAGCTTTTGTGGGTGTGCTCACTTTCACGCTTCTCTACCGGCTTTTAACTTGCCAAATTGTTTGAAACATAGGCCTATATGGTTTTAAGAGGGTGTTGGAGTGCCGCCATGTTGGATTTATTTCCCATAAGAGCAATGCTAAACTTCTTGCTAAAGTGATTTGTTATAATTTCTTTATTTTTCGTCCAATCGGTTCAGAATGAATTATTGTGTTTGAATCTCAATTAAATTAACCATTCCTTTTGCAAGACTGATTCTTGGAAAATTTTTGTAAATATTGTAAAGCCGCGTCCGCACTGGCCGAACATTCGTGGCAAACTTGTTCGGCAAACACAAAAAAATCAACAAACATACCTAACGAACATTTACCGGCTATATGATTTACATTATAGGCCTAAAAGCTTAGTAACGAACAAACAAAAGTTCGGAAGAACTTTGTTCGGCGAACATGTTTAGCCAGTGCGGACGCGGCTTAATAATATACAATATGATCTTGTGAAAAATGTTTTAAAAGTAGTAAAAGACTTGTTGTGCCATACCCATAGGAAAAAAAACTGCCCTTGTTATCAAAAATTCCCCCCGTAAACCACATCCGTCTTGATGAACCCTTTATTTATATCTACAAACCATCATTTTCTGATTACAAATAAAGGAATTATTGTGTTTCCTGTTAAACATTATGCTCGTATTGGGAAAAGACGGAATCCGAACTGATAACAATGCCCTCTTTTTTTATTTGATTTCATTTAAGGCAAAATATTTGCTCATT
Organism: Neoaliturus tenellus; assembly: GCA_030545055.2. Taxonomy (NCBI): domain Eukaryota; kingdom Metazoa; phylum Arthropoda; class Insecta; order Hemiptera; family Cicadellidae; genus Neoaliturus; species Neoaliturus tenellus. The sequence goes on from CM061536.1 coordinate 47,735,344, forward strand.
ATAATGATGTAAATATATGGACCTTACAAGCATTTCTTTAAATTCGGCCATTTTTTTTTAACCATCATAGGTGGTCTAGAAAATATTTTCTGTCAAGGTGGAGTTTTTCATAGCTTGTTTTCATAACTCTGTTTACGGCTGTGAACAATGATGTGTGCCGTGACAGCGCTGACCGCTCACTGCCGTCGTTTGCTAGCCGGCCGAGCGCTGTGGCTCTGGCCGGCCAGACAACACAATAGCATTAATTAAAAAAATTTGTTTTTTCAGTACTGTTATTAAAAACTAATGCATTGTAAACAGGCGTTTTAAATTGGCGGATTTTCTCATGGAGTTAGCAACACCAGGGCCCTAGAGGAGGAATGAATATAGAAGAAGCTTTCTCCACTCTCTGATCTCGCACCTTTACTTATGCACCAGAGAGCACAACCCATTGCTATGACAATGACGGCATATGAAATATTAGTATCTAAATCAACGATAAATGAGCCTATTTTGTCTGTGACCATATAAAATAATCAATGAGATTGGTGGCATGAAGTTAGTTGTAATAAACTGTTGTATTTAACTTTTTCTTCTGAGCATTCAACTAATTTGTTTTATTCCTTTTACAGTGGATTTTTTGTGTGTTGGGGGGGGGGGGGCATGCCCCCGTTCCCCCTTCCCCCTGGATCCGCCACCGACTCTCATATAAACAAATATAATTTTGGACAATGTTTTCTGCTTCTGAGGACCTCTTAACAAAAGAGTTACATGGTTCCAGACATAGGTCTTACCGTGACTACACTACCAATAATAGCGTTCCTATAGGAAAAGTTCTTTATAAAATAACTAAAAACTTGAGTGGGATTAAGATAAACACCTTACTTTTGCCACTTTATTTTTAGTATTACACTTAGTTTCTGACCTCTCAAAGTCTTTATAAAAGTATGGAGAGTAAAAGTGTACTTACACACCTACAAAATATTTCACCAAAATCTAAAAACAATTTTTCTAAAATACATGGTTACAACCGTTGAACAGTTTACAACCATGTATGCAGTAAGGATGAAAATACTTAGTAAACTGTTTAACTGTTTAGTATTGAAAATAATATTTACGATACCTGTCAGAATGTTTCCTAACAGGAAGAAGAATAACCCATTAGTATTGACGGCCTCGTACATGACTGGAGTGAGGTAGTTGTAATATTTATCCGTAATTGATATTGGTAGATCAATACAAATTAAAAACAATTCTCCGCAAATGGCAACCGCCACATGACCTGCTGTTATCGTTAACACCCAAGTTATATAGGTGAGGTTCACTACTCGCCTGCAGGGGGGGATGTAAGGGCTCAGTGTCAAACTTACCACTAGTAAAGTGAACCCGATCATGATAACTTTCGCTAACGATTTAAAATCCCCCTTCACATCTGTAGATGTTTTAACTATGAACTTGTTAAGTGAGACAGCAATAAGGTAGAGACTCGTGTAACCCAGCGTGGAGACCAAGCCCTCACGGTTGGCATCAATCAAATTTTCTCTTGGCGTATTCCCAAGAACATATTCTTCTACCCCGAACAACAAAAAACACTGGTGTAACAAACATAGTATTATTCCTGTTAATGAGGAATGATAGTAAAAAAGATACAGTATTATAAATGTTAAAATTCTGACAAGTCCTAGAGTGAAAAAGAAGTTCCAGTGTACTCCGTACTCAGAAACATTCACTTTGTAGTTGATTTCTTGAAGTAAGACACATCTCAATACTCCGATGGTAAATAATACGAAACTTCCAATCAAGCATTGACCGAAGCCCTGGTTAATAATCTTTTCAAGTTTTAGGACTGCAGCATTAGATAAAATGAAAAATCCAACTCCAACATCCATTAAGGACATTCCATATTTTCCAGTCTTGGAAAACTTTCCGGGAAATATTCTAAAATCAACAGCTAATATTGAAATTACAGTCATTATATTTACGATTGAGCGACAGCAGGTAACAAAAGATCTTTTAGAGTCACTTATCGGTTGTTTCAAAATTTCATGCACTCCATAAATGTTGAAGTTCCACGTAGTGTGATAGGAAAGACATATTTTTAGGATGAGAACTAAGATAATAAACAGCATAATCACAATAACAGAAAGTATAAAACCTGACAAGATTGTAGTCACAAGTATCAATGGAGCGATGATAAGAGTAAATTCTTTTACAAAAATTGTGTATTTCCTTCGACTGACCACACTACAAACGTTGGGCATGCAGGTTTCCTCTAAACAGGTGTGTGAAAAATCACTGAACACTTTGCCTACAAGAATCACTATAAGAGTACACAAGTGAGCAGGAAATGTAACACACATAATTTCACCAACACCAATCTCAACAGTGACATTGCCTTTTGTTCTTGTGTAAAACTCATCCATAGTGAAAGTTTTGTTGAGAAAAACAATTTTACCATGAACTAAAGAAACACAAAGCAAATCAAACCACAACAGGTTTATACTCTAAGAAAAACTAAGCAAATAATTAAATAGTTGTTAAACAGAAGGAATTTGTTCATGCTGAGAAGAGTGCTCATACAAACATTCTACTTAATTAAACATACATGTACTGCACGTTATCATTTTTCCACTGGCAACAGCATTTCATAATCACTCCCGTTTAGAACCAGAACTTATTTGTTCAATTGCCGTTAATTGTTCTGTTCTGGCTGAAGCAGATAACAAATGTTTGAATATTATGTGGTACAGAGGAAGCAGTCCAATACTACCACCACAATATATTGCTCAGAAATGTTAATGAAATGTTTGCCTGATTTGCAAGTGGAATTGTGTAGATTAGTTCTTAGCTAAACTGCCAGGCTCTCTTTAGGAATTAAATACAAATACAGCCTTTCTACTTCATGTCATTCCTTTTAGCGATTAAAAAAAGAAGTTAAACTCATTTTAATGAAATGCAGCAGACACTAAACAGGCTTTGTCATATCTCCCAGAGCTTAATTTATTTTCAATTACAGCTTAATATTTTGATGTTGCTTGATTTTATTTATAATTTAGACGCACAGTTTAAAGAGAACAAAAAGTTTTTTTTCTGGGGTAAACATATTATAAAAATTCCATTCCCTTAGTTAAAGAAATGAATTGATGATAGTCAAATTATTTTAAACTACTTAATAATTATCATTATATTTTTTATGAAATTATATTCCTCCAAGAGTATATTCTGCGCCTAAAGAATTTATAACGTTTTAAAGGGGAACAGTCCAAATGCCGGTCTTCTCACTATCTTTCGTCGACCTTTTGTTAGATATCATCATTAATTAATAGCCCAATTCAAACTCAAACAAAAATTTCTTTATTGCCACATAAACCTTTAACAATAGTGATGCTATTCTAACATATGACATTGTAAATATTTTAAACAAAATTTTACACTATATTAACAAAAATACTGCATAAAATAAAAGGGAATAAAAGAGGAGTAAAAATTCAAATGCACAGATAAATTCAAGTTTATTTTGTAACTTAGACAATAGACAATAATTCTTTATTTACATTATTCACTGAGAACAGTAAATGTGTCACTAAAACTAATACAGTACAAATAAATTATAGGAAATTCTGTAGTTTTAAAAATCATGCCTCCAGTTTTGAAACTCTTCCACTATGTAGAAAGGGCGTTGATGTAGCCATGCTATGCTATGATTTGTTTCTTAACTTCTCGCAGTGGGCATTTTTCACCTCTTCTGGCAGGATTTTGAGGAATTTTTATGTTTCATGTTTATCAGCGCTATTTTCTACTCTGAATTGTAAGTTCAAAATTAAAGTAACATATGATTTTGAATAAAATCCTTTACTATAATACGAGGAACCTCTGAAGGGTTGTGTGTTCCACGATCTCGAAATCTAGCTGTTAGATTTTGCTTAAACTTTGCATTAAAGAGTGTTGTCCAAAAATTAGATGAGAAACAGTCTCAATCCCAGGAAAAATCAAATTTGATCTAAATTTAAGTTTAAAAATTGTAATTTTTAACATTGGTCTTATGGGTTGCTATTTTGGTAACGAAATTACAACTAAATGTAAACAAAAATAAAGAAACATTAATGTTCAGCAGACCTTTTGAAACAGCTGTTAACTGTGAAGAGGTATATAGTTGGTTGTTGGTGAAAATATTAAAATTGCATCAAAACCAACGAGCGAGGCTCTGTCAACCTAGTACTATGTGAATTATGAAAGGTATTGAAGGAATTTCCCTTGTAACCCTTAATGAAGTTTACATTAAATTCCCTGATAAACTTCATAACTCTTAAAATTGGCAATGTTTCAATCAAAATTGCTTACCTCAACATGGATGTGATCACCCAAAAAAGGGAGGTCATTGAACTCTTCCTGAACGAATAGCAACCCAATATCTTTCTCGTCTCCGAGCTAGGGCTGTCTGCACCACAGACTGTTCAGTGTGGGCTAGAAGGGTATAAACTAAAGAAATTTCTTTGCCACCAAAACATGAGGAAAGGAGGTGTTGCGATATTCACCCGAACCCTTATTAGTGACTTATTGCTCCAGAACTTGAGTATTCTGGACATTGGTGAGGGACTGTCCCAGGATCTGCACTTTGAGGTAACTGAAATCGCATTCTTACTGAACGACAAGAATTGTATAGTCTCTGTGGTGTACCGCAACCTGGCAGGTGATAAGGGAGCTTTTTTCGATCTCTTTGAGGAGTACCTGGAGTGAATCTTTAAGGTAACTGACCAGGTGGTCATCAGTGGGGACTTCTATATTCCCTTACACTCCACCAGGCTTAACTCTACCCTTTTGCATGACCTTTTACAGATTTATGGACTCACAACTTCAATCTCCATCCCTACCCGCATCACTAGTACTGTTGAAAACTGCTTCGATAATATCTTAGTTTCCATACCTTTTTGTAAACCAACAGTTATTGAACCATTCATTTCAGACCACACATCTCAGATCATATCCATCCCCATCTGTATTTCTGATCAATCTGCTGATAGGTACTCCTTCTTTCGCCAGAATCATCAATAATAGGAATCTTGAAGAATTCAAGATTAGGTTGAGGCTTGAAAGAGTGGAGGGGGGTATATGGGGTCTCCGATACCGAAGCCCAATTCAAAGTCTTCCTTGACACACATTCACATCATTTTGATGTATGCTGTCCAAGGGTTATCCAAATCCAAATCAAAACGAAAAGCAAATCCAAATTGGATCACTTAAAAAATTGAGACTAAAAGAGTTTTATGATAGTTGGAAGCAACTCAAAACCGACTCTGAATTAGCTTATAAGACTTTCAAGAAAGAATACATTAGGTTAGTAAAAAAACCAAGTCAGATTCTCTAGTCAATAGATTTGGAGGTTCCGGGGACAGATCGGTCGAGGCCTGGAACATTATCAACAAAACCAGAGGTGCCCTTAAGGAACTTCCTGGCAACATCACAATCAGATCAGACAATATGTGAATAAAAAATCCCAGAACCGTTAGCAACATCATGAACAACTTTTTCTCAAACATTTCTTCACATAGGCCTATTCATTCTGACATGCAAACTTTAAGCTTTTCTGGCTTTCCCAGAAACAGCGACCAAAACTTGACAGCTTTTAAAAAGTGCACCCCCGATGAAATTCTGAAAATCATCTCAAATATGAAGCCCAAGACCTCCTGCGGGCTCTATGGAATTTCTATGAAAACCATCAAGTTCTGTGCTCATCCTCTTTTGTCACATCATTAACAGCTCTCTTGATTCTGGGATTTTCCCTCAAATCTTCAAAACCGAAAAAATCAAACCGATTCACAAAAAGGGGGACAAGGAAGAGGTCGGCAATTATCGTCAAATCTCGCTCCTGTCTTTTTTCTCCAAAGTTATTCTGAAAGGTTGTGTGTGATCGGTTTACGCTGTACCTGGAGTCAAACTCTCTGTTTTTCACCAGATAGTTCGGATTCAGGAAGCGAAGGTCAACAAAATCAGCTCCCATTCAGTTCTTCTCCGATTGTCTTGACTGCATGGATGGCGGGGGCAGCATAGTTGGATGCTTTGCAGACCTGTCCAAGGCGTTTGACTGTGTTGTACCTGACATCCTTGTTGAGAAATTGGCTTCCTTGGGCATCACTGGAACTCCCCTTCCTTGCTGGCTTTCAAATTATGTTAAAGACAGGTCTCAGGTCACTGAAATCCAACATTTGTCTTCTAAAGGACACAGGTCCTCAGTCATTTCTGATTCAAGTAAGGTTGAAAGCTGGGTGCCCCAGGGTTCAATCCTGGGCCCCCTACTATTTCTAATATATATATATATATATATATATATATATATATATATATATATATATATATATATATGACATTTGCCGTTCCCTTCCTGAGGAAGACTTGCTCGTATGCCGATGACACCAATCACCAAAAACCTCGACCAAACAAGGCTTGAAATGGATTCATATATTAACGTCAACCAACTGGCTCAGTACTTTTCCGAATTAAAGCTCTCTCTCAATCCTTCCAAGACCAATTACATTTTCATTCAATCAAGACAAAACACGACACGTTCATCAAGCAAGATTTATACTTTTACCTCCGGTGTCATCCCGTTGATCCAACATAGGAATGGGACCAGTCAAAATCCTCTTCAGCAACAATAAATAATAAATTTTATTCCGCTGACAAATTTACATTGTATGGGAATTTACAAAAGTCTTTCTATGTGTTTCACAATTTAAAACTCACAATTCCTGATTTTTCAACAAAGATAATTCATTGTTAATTCATTTCATACTCAAAACTTTTTTAGTCTTTCAATTATTTTTAATTGTTTTTTTTGTTTCTTCTTTCTTTCTTCCTTCTACTTCTTCTTCTTTCTTTTAAACAACAGCCAAGGGATAGGATTTTATTATTTACAAAGGTTTCATTATAATTCTTAAGCTATTAAACTCTTATTGCTATTGTCATTCATAGTCAAGAATCACAATAGCAATAAGGTATAGGGTTAATGTCCATACCATTGATTTGGTATATATATTTATAGTCAATCCCGCTTATTTTATTTCCTTCTTTTATTTATAATAACTTTTTTGTACTCTCTGTTATTTATCGTTTTGTTTATGGCGCGAATTTACCACCAATATAACCTAAAAGCGTTTTCGTTTTAGTTTTTAGTTGCAGTTGCAGTTCAGTCAGTGTCAGTGAAACTTTTATTATTAGGTTGATATGTTTATTTTATCTCGTCTGGAAGTTAAATTGTTCGTTATATTCGGTTTTCTATTAAGCTATTTGTAGGCATTGTAAAATGTTAAACTGATTATTATTGACAAGCTACCACAGTGAACGAGTGACCAAAGTTGCCGTCCACCGATGGATAATAAACAATAAGTTAATCCTTAATTCCCACGGCTTAACCCTACTGGATTTAACCCAAGGATTTTTCTAGCCTACTGTTCAAAGCTAGTCTTAGCAGATTATTATTTTACGTGAGTACCTACATATTTAACTGATTGTCTTAGGCTATTTCACCAGATTAGGCTACCTAGGATAAAGAAACTCCTAAAAGACTTGGAGGATTTAAAATCTAAAACAGCCAGTAGAGAAAGAAGACTATAAAATATATATTAGGCCTATCCTTGTCTAGATGTTTCTTTTGGGTGTTTCTACGCCAGTGGCATGTTAAGGCCGGTAGGCGACGTCCTGTAATCCAGCTACTTGGAGGTCACGAATTGTGGAAAGTTCTTAGCGATGGCTTGTGGATGCGATATTCCCTGGTGGGGATTAACGTCCGCACTTGTGAATACTAGTTCATCCATAAAGACCATCCTCATAATTAGACTACTTCGTATATGGGAGGTTGAAATTGTGGTTCGGATCCCACGTTAAACTGTAGGTCCCTAGATACCATTGTAAGGGGGAACTGGATTAATATTGTTTATTTCATTATTAATTATTGATTGTTTGGGTTTTAAATTGTGGGTTTCAGGTGAGGTCAAGGAAGTAATGTAAGGAGGAAGTATTTGAGCTTGCTGTTGTATGAGTAGACTGGAACTGTTATTAAACAATAGCTTGTTTATGCTGACCTATTGGTAGCTCTGGCTTACCAATATTGACTTTGCCCCCCCCCCAAGTGGTGGGAGGGGGGCAAAGTTCGGATAAATACTGAATTTGCATCCAGCTGCAATATGGAAGCTCTTCCTCCAGGGAGCTCCCTCCTAGGAAGTTCCCTCTAGGGAGAACCATAATTAACATGAAATATGACTATAAATGTCTATTTAATATTATAACTACGTAAGATACTCTTAGCCACCTCTACTTTAGGATTAGGGGTAAAAATATGGGATGAAACTAAGGTTTTTTGTCAGTAGACTGAAAAATCACAATCAGTTCTTAAAATGTCAGAATTATGTATTTAACATTATTCCCCATTTTTTCAATCCATCGACCCCTTTCTGACAGGGGGGGCGGGAAAAAAATACTGCAATAAAATTGTAATCTTCTATTTAATTTTTCTTGTTTATAAAAAAATGCCATTATGATTTTAGGTTAAGTAATGAAGAAAGCATTTTGAAGTGTGTTGATGATCAAATGACCATGAACTCAGCCTCACAAACTAGAAAGTCTCCACGTCGAGCTGTGAAAAGAAAATCCATAGCAGATAACAGCCAGATGGGGGCTCGAAAACGGAAATCGATTCTTTTGCAGCACTCTATTTCGTTGAACATCCCTATCGAAGATGTGAGCCAGTGCAGTGGGCTCAACTGCTTTGTTAACTATCCTGATCAAATTTTTAGTCTAACTTACTTGACAGAAAATGATACTCAAAATCCTGAGTCACTTAAAGTATTAGAAGGTAAGCTATTAAATATAAATAATAAATATGTTTTCACTAACTTGTTCAAAAGTTTAGGCCTATACAGGCAACAGTTAAGTTATAGAAAATTAAAAATTTCCTTGAAAGTTTTGTACACAAGCTAAGAAGATTGACAGTACAGTTCTGACAAGATGTCCTAGCCAATGATTGCAATGCAATTTTTGATGGCTAACTATAAATCTTATCTTAGGCCTACTCTAAAACAAGCACTGTTTGTTTGGGCAAATTTTTGTTTCCATCAAAGGATTATTGAAGTAATTTCATAACAACATATCCTGTGGTAATGTAAAACTAATGGACTTGTCCATGTGTTTTGTAACATTCTAAGCCAATAAATTCTGATTCTGATTGATTTTGTTGTATAATACGATAGTTTCTTTGGTGATGAGAAATTAATTGGAGCTGGTACCATGACCTTCATGAAAAAATTCAGGTTTCCGTCCTAGAGCGCTTCAAAGTTTACATTTTATCCTGATGAAGATTTTTAGTAGCCAAGTTCTTGAATTGAACATCAGCTGATAACTGTAGCAATAAACCAATGTGTTACATCTTTAACCTGTTGTTCGACAAATTTATACCAAAGTGCAGCACCCTTTGGCCTGGCAAGTTAGCGAAGCAAACGAGCTTGTCTCAAAAAGGAAGGAGGAAAGTGAGCGGAGCGAACGAGCTTTGTCTGAGTAGATATGATTAATTATTTTACCGAGCTTAAGCTCGGTCTCCCTGGTACTTTTAATTATTTAGGCTATAATGGTAACATATGGTGATTTTAAACTCATAAAATCATTTTGAATTAGGCCTACCTAATTCATACTGCATACTGTTCTGAAATTCAACTTAAGGTTGAATGTTCTAATCATAATAATAGTTGTTCAGGAACTCATATTGAAACATACTGATACAATTACTAATTGGCTAAGAAATTGTTAAAGGTTGAAAATAAGTGTAAACAAACAAGAAATACCTGTTTAAATTTTTAAAGATCTGGAGATGTTTTAATTTGAAAGAAAAAAGTCATTCATAAGATAGCTTGCATTTTATCATTGATACACCTGGTTAGCCTATCCCAACAATCTATATTTTATTAAAGATCAGTTTAAAATGAGTAGGTAAGTTAACTTGCTTAGGTTAAGAAAAATATTTGTGGGTAAATAAAAATCTCATGTGGATTATGACATGAATTAATGAAGCAAGTTGGACTATTTTCCTATAGACCACTACTAAAGTGCTACCTGTAATAGCCTATTATACTAGTACTACTTCTTGATACACCAAGTTTGAAGTTAGCTCAATTAGGGATCATCGAGCTGTGTTGAGAAAACCAACCACTCCTTTCATATATCTCAACACAGCTCGATGATCCCTGTTTGAGCCAAATTCAAACTTAAGTGGTGTCTCAAGAAGTACTAGTATATACAGGGTGTATAAAAAATAATCATCCGATTTTATAGGTCTATAATTTCAACATATTGACATGGGTTATTTTTATGCTATAGGATAACTAATAAAGTTTTTTTTTACATACCATTTACAGGTGCTCAATATGGCCCCCTTTAGATGCACAGCACATATCTAGGAAATACTCAAATCGGTCCCACAGCTTAGCTAGCATGTCTTGGGTGTTGGATTTGATGGCTGCTCTGATGCAGTTCTGCGGTTCTGTTGTTGGAAGTGTATGGATATAAACAGTGTCTGTGGAAAAACCCTTACAAAAAGAAATCATGTGAGAGTGTTTTTAAATGGTAGGCTTCCTCAAAGATGGATCGGCCATACTGGACCTAGCGATTGCACGTTAATCAATGGCCACCAAGGTCACCAGACATACTGTTTGTGATTTATTTTTATGGGAGTTTGTAAAAGACACTGTTTATATGCCTCCTCCTTCTAACAACATTTATTGAACTGAAGAACCAAATTAGATCAACCATCGAATCCATCACTCATAACATGTTAGCTAAGTTCTAAAAGGAAGTTAAATATCACATAAACTTGTGCTTTTCACCTTAAGGGGGCCATATTGAGCACCTGTAAATTACATGTAAAAAACTTGATTAGTTATCCTTTAGTATAAAAATAACCCTATGTCCATATGATTATTAGTTTTGAAATTATAAACCTATAAAATCTGATGATTCTTTTTGATACACCCTGTATTATGGGATTCACACTTTAGTAGCAGCCTATAGGAAATTAGTCTAACTTGGTGTCCTCATTAATTCATATCATAACCCACAGCAGATAAAAATTAAATAAAAAAAGTGGATTTTTTTCTCGCATTCCGGATTGCTGCTGTATTCTCAAGTAGGACTTGGCTTTAACTTTCACAGTAGTTCATGTCGTTGAGCAAAGACGTTTAAATTTTAGAGAGAGACTTTAGAGACTTTATTTGAAACACCGACCCACTCTGTGGTGCGTATTTTTTTATACTTGTTTATTTTTCAAACATTGACTGCTGTTATGAACTTAACCAGTAAAATTTTCATTCTTGATTTATTTTCAGACTTTAAGGTTGGGAGTTGGCAGGCATACCTAGTTGGTTTATTGTACAACTTCAGTTATCAACCTGCTCAGAGAAAAGCATTGGAGCGAGCCATTGTCAGTGGGTTGAGAACTAAGTTCCAGAACTCCAAAGTTGATATGACATTTTACACACAAGTTTCAAGGTGTAAAGCTCTTAGTCCGACTGAAAACGACAGTGAAGCTTTGAAAGTAAGTAAAAACGGATGCTACCCACTTGGCAAATGTGACAAAGACGATGGACCAAGGTATAAAGAAAAATCAAGAACACTGTTCTCTGTGATCAGAACTGTTTAATGTGGCAGGTTATTATATTAACCTTTAACTGTCAATGATCCTTCAGATTTACTAGTGGCCCGAACACTATGTTTGATAGTCTTTTATCTTATTTTTTAAATTGTTATTTTGTGTGTTTCTAGACCAGTGGCATTTTTTATGTTTTGACAGGGAACGGTCCAAACCCCAGTTTTGTTATACTTAGCAATAAAAAACAGAAAAGACACATAAAGAGCCCAACATACCCCGGTCCAGTCAGTCTTTCAAGTTACAACACACTAACATATATACATAGTTGGAAGGTATATTATGTACATTTTTCCAACATATTGAAATACACACTGTTTTATATTATTGTATTATTGTTTCATATTATCGTATATCGTATGAATTCGCTTGGAGGTTGGTTCGGGGTCGGGAGAAACATTACTTTTTTCAGTGATAGTTTTGTTTGATGATGGATTACATTAATAGCCTATTAGCTAAGTAGGTATTTTTAAGGGTGGAATTTCGACCATTTGATAGGTAGGCTAATCTAGCACTATTAATTGATAACAATGCGGTGACAAAAAAATGTTTGTTAAACATAATCCACTATCTTTTTTTAGGTTATTTTGAACTGCATCTCACAAGAACACATAAATTGAAAGAAGACCGTTAACTGAACATTGTGTGACGATTTCACATTTCTAAGTTTTACAGTTAGTTTTAGCGAATTTCCCATAGGGAATAAGCTATTACCTTAGGTCTCATGGTAAGACCTAAGCCCGGGACCATGTTAATTTTTTGTTTTGAGGTGTCCAGAAACCAAAAATAATAGTCATTAAAAATTTTATATATACATACTGTCCGAATATTGTCGCATTTTTGTGGCGGGTGTCGCAAATTGCGACAAATGCGACAGCAGCTCAAACCCTATATATGTATGTATATATATATATATATATATATATATATCTACTATATATTTGTCAAATACCACTCACTCACGTATCAGAGAATCTCCATAACCATGGGGTATAGAGGGTTGAAATTTTGCATGGACGTTCCACTTTGCTCAAAAATGCTCACTAAGAAACAGTTTTACAAAATTCCTTCAGGTCTCCGCCCCACAGGACTTCAAAATTTCCATCTAATGTTAATCTTATGGCCAATTTTTAATACAAATCAAAGCAACAACGAATCTGAAAAACTATGGGACCTAGAATGTTAAAATTTAGCACGGGTGTTCTTCTTTGCTCATAGATGCTCACTAAGAAACGGTTTTGCAAAATTCCATCAGAGCTCTGAAACACAGGACTTCAAAATTTCTATCTAATGTTATTCTTATGGCCAATTTTTTATACAAAACTAGGAAACAACGAATATAGAAAACTATAAGACTTACGATGTTGAAATTTGGCATGGACGTTCTGCTTTGGTCATAGGTGCTCACTAAGTAACGGTTTTGCAAAATTCCATCAGGGCTCTGCCACACAGGACTTCAAAATTTCTATCTAATGTTATCCTTATGGCCAATTTTTTATACAAATCTAGGAAACAGCGAATATAGAAAACTATAAGACCTACAATGTTGAATTTTGGCATGGACGTTCTGCTTTGCTCATAGGTGCTCACTAAGAAACGGTTTTGCAAAATTCCATTAGGGCTCCGCCACACAGGACTTCAAAATTTGTAATGTTATTCTTATGGCCAATTTTTAATATGAATCTAGGAAAATCATATCTGAAAAACCATATGACCTAAGAGAATTATTTGGAACATTTTCAATGGGAGATCCATTTCGCCCATCGGTGCTCACTAAGAAACGCATCTTCGGTGCTCTTGGAAAGCATCTTCAGGGCTCCGCCCCTCGGGTCTATTAAATTGGTCTAGGGCCATTGGGGTTGAAATTTGGCATGTACATTTCTCTTTGCTCAAAGATATTCATTAAGAAACAGTTTTGCAATTATAGTTTTTGAAGTCCTTTAGGGCTCCGCCCCACAGAACATCAAAATTACTCTGTTGCATCCGTTGTTGAAATTTGACATTGACGTTCCTCTTTGCTCACAAGTATTCACTAAGAAACAATTTTGCAAATATAAAGATTATTATTATATAGTTTTGGAAGTCCTTTAGGGCTCCGCCCCACTGGACTTTAAAATTATTCAAGAGCATATGGGGTTGAAATTTGACGTAGACATTCCTCTTTACTCATATGTACTCACTAAGAAACGGTTTTATAAATATAGTTTTTTAAGTCCTTTAGGGCTCCGCCCCACAGGACTTCATGATTACTATAAAGCCTACAGGGTTGAAATTCTACGTGGACGTTCCTCTTTACTCATGTGTACTCATGAAGAAACAGTTATGCAAGTCCTTTAGTTTTTAAAGTCCTTTAGGGCTCCGCCCCACTGGACTTAAAAATCACTCTAGGGCCAATGGGTTTGAAATTTAGTTTTTATGTTCCTCTTTCCTTATAGGTAAAATAAATGGTAATAAATGGTTTTCCAAGTATAGTTTTTGAAGTCCTTTAGGGCTCCGCCCCACTGGACTTTAAAATTACTTTAAGGCAACCGGGGTTTAAATTTAATGGACGATTCTCTTTGCTTATAGGTGCTCATTATGAAATGGTTTTACCAATATAGTTTTTCAGGCAATTTAAGGCTCCGCCCCACTGCACTTCAAAATTACTTGAGGGCCTCCTGGTTTGTTATTTGACATGGACGATTCTTTTTGCTCATAGGTACTGACGGGGAAACAGTTTTGCAAATATAGTTTTTAAGCTCTTTAGGGCTCCGCCCCACTGGATTTCAAAATTACTTTAGGGCCACCGGGGTTCAAATTTGATGGATGATTCTCTTTGCTCATAGGTGCTCATTATGAAATGGTTTTGCCAATATAATTTTTCAGGCAATTTAGGGCTCCGCCACACTGGACTTCAAAATTACTTGAGGGCCTCCGGGTTTGTTATTTGACATGGACGTGTCTCTTTTCTCAAACGTACTCACCAAGAAACGGTTTTGCAAGTATAGTTTTTGAGTCTTTTTAGGTCTCCACCCCACTGAACTTTAAAATTACTTTAGGGCCACCGGGGATGGAATTTGATGGATGATTCTGTTTGTTCATAAATACTCACCAAGAAAGGGTTGTGCAATAATAGCTTTTTAAGCACTTTAGGGCTCCTCTCCACTGAAAATTAATTTAGATTTAGGACTTCCGGGGTTGAAGTTTGACATGGACGTTCCTCTTTGCTTATTAGGTGCTCTTGCACTTATCAATAAGGTACAAGGGTAATCTTTGACCATTCCAGGTTTAAATTTGGAAAATGCCCGATTTTCGTAGGCCAGTTTTACATGGTGTGCTTACGATTTGGTATGCCTGAAAATTTTTACACTAAATCAAAAGACAAAAACTATTGTTTATCCTTTGGCCTTACAATAAAATTATATACTTAAATTCTATTTCATTGACTTTTTTGTTATAATCAAAAAACTAATAAAATAGCTTTATTTCTGAAAACAAATTAATTTGGGCGCAGCAACGTGCGCCGGGTAACTGCTAGTATATATATATATATTGTATGTATATATGTATGTGTCCCTAGGCACGATAACTCTTGTAAAAACGGTCCGATCGACACCAAATTTGGTAGAGATGTGTCATCCTAAGTTTATTTGGATGAGTTCGCAAACCAGACATATCGACCTACTGGAAGGGGTGGTTTTGAGGGGTTTTTGCATTTTTTATATGTAATTTTAAAAAATTTTAAATTTTTATTTTCACCACTGGATTTAGCTTAAAAACACACAATTTAGTATGTTGAAGCTTTCTTCTATCTCCATTGGTTACCGAGATATTAAAAAGTCTAAAAACAGTAGGCCCCACATTGTATTTTGGGGCTCCAATGTTAATCTTATGGAGAGTAAGGATGTGTTAATATTTCACTTATCAACCAATATTTTTTTATGAAAATTGGCATTTAGCTTCATTTGGTTGAGATTAATGCTAAAAACCTACTTTTAGTGTTCCCCATGGCAGCATACCTGCATACTCTTTCCCTATACATATCATAAGGAGAATATACATTTATTTCCCTATTTATGAGCACATGATGAAATTTTGTTTTAAGGTTTATCTGGTAAAAAGTAATATTAGACTACTAATTTGGAAATTCACTGAGTATGCAGGTCTGCTGCGACAGGGGGTATTTTAGTTAAGTTTGCATAAAGCCAGCTATGTCATCGATTATTGTGGCAAACATATCTATGCGTGAGGCAGTTATACGCTGAGATAGTTATAGCTGCCTAGACGTTTGTATGTACCACTTAGTCGCTACCGGTACCGTGTGATTTCTTTTAAGTTAATGAAAGTATTTCTCATATATGTAATAAAAACATAACCTACGGTAACCACCGCAGCGCGCTGTAAACTTGGCTGAGTACGTGTAGCTGGGCCAGTGTTGAGGTCGCAGGCGGAGATGTGTTCGCCGCGATTTTCGGTGACATGGCTGACTTAAAGGAAACATAACTCAGTAACCATAAAAATTAGAGAAGTGAAATTTTCACACAATGT
The DNA here is from genome assembly GCA_030545055.2 of Neoaliturus tenellus. NCBI lineage: Eukaryota > Metazoa > Arthropoda > Insecta > Hemiptera > Cicadellidae > Neoaliturus > Neoaliturus tenellus. The sequence continues at coordinate 47,751,536 of CM061536.1, forward strand.
TCATTAATTAGTCTTCTTTCAATTTATGTTCTTTTTAAAGATCCTAGTTCAAAAATAACAAAAATAAAGTAGCTGGATTATGTATAAGAAACAAGTACCTAGCAATTGGGTTCGGAATCGAACCTTTAAAAAGCTACTACAGGTACCGCAGAATGTCTTGGCCTCTGACGTACTCCACTTCTGGATTCAAATTGGTAAACATATGGTACTAAAAACAGTCAGCGACATTCTGCAACTTCGTCCCTCTACTCCAATTTTTTGAACTGTAAACGGTCATCACAGGCCAAGATATTCCGTATTATCTGTAACTTTTCTTAGAGTTGAACCGGCAACCCTACTATTCAAAGGCGAGCACTTTAACTACTCAGTTACCCAGCCAGTTTATTGTCTTTTTATTTTTACAATTATGAAGTGGAAAGTATCAACTGTAAGAAATTTATTGATGTTGCTAGAATAGCTTCTTTGGACTAAGCAAGTTTATGCTTCTCGCTTAATGTCCAGTTATATTGTTTTTGATTTCGTGCCATGGTTGGAAGTATATATTTGTGAGTGTGTGTGAAAATGATCACACCCTCTGCTGCACCATATTTCTAATGTAAAATATCTGGTCATTGTCTTTTTGTTAAATTTTGTACTATTCATAGTTACTTTCAGAACACTGTAACTTAATTTTTCCACAACATTAAATAAAATAAAAAATTGCAAATAAGAACAGTTTGTTAACACATACAATACTATGGCTGTAACTTTTATAAAGTATCGCTGTGTAATTGGTAATTTTTCAGGTTACAGTGGTGGGCAGGTCAGAAACGAAAGAGCAATTGTTATATGAAGGCTACGTCATATCGTGGTGCAGTACAATCAAGGAGAGCCAGCCGTTTCTGCCGGTAATGCTTTGCAGAGGGAACGCCACCTACAGAGACCTAGTTAACAGCATTGTCTCTGAGAAGTTTGACGTCACCATCACCAAACTAACGCTCACACAAGAAGAGCTCAAATACCTGTCAACGTACTGTTTGATTATGCTGGACGAGAACGACGGTTTCCATGCTGAGTTTTCCTACAGACTACAAACCGGTGACACAATCAAGTTGGCAATGTCTACTGAACCTCTTTTGAGACTGTGGAAAAAGTAAGTTGCATAACTATCTCAGATTTATTTGCTATTTTATGAAAACACCAAATCGTCCACTTCTAAGATCCGATTATGAACTGTTTTCTGCTAATTTATCATTTCTACATTTTATGTGTAGCCTATTAAATTGTAAAATTAAAAATACACCCCGTTGCAGCAGACCTGCGTACTCACCGAATTTCCAAATTAGTAATATTGATTTGACCAGATAAATCTGTAAACAAAGTTTAATCAAGTGCTCATAAATAGGGAAATAAATGTCTATTCTCCTGATAAATATAGGGAAAGAGTATGCAGGTTATGCTGCCATGGGGAACACTAAAAGAACGTTTTTAGCATAAAAAAATTTATTTCGACCATATGAAGCCATAAACTTAGTTTCATCTATATCCGTCCATAAATAAACAAGTTTGCCTTTTTTCCATATGATTAACATGGAAAAAGAGTATGCAGGTTTGCTGCCATGATAAGCACAAAAACCAAGATTTTTGCCATAAATAAATGAAGCTCAACCAAATGAAGCTAAATACCAAGTTACACCCAAAAATATTGGTTAATAAGTGAAATATAAACAAATCCTTATCCTCCAAAAGATTAACATTGGAGCCCCAAAATACAATGTACTGTCTTTAGACTTTTTAATATCTCGGTAACCAATGGCGATAGAGCAAAGCTTCAAAATACTAAATTGTGTGTTTTTTTGAGCTAAATCGAATGGTGAAAATAAAAATTAAATATTTAAAAAAATTATATGTGAAAAATGAAAATAACCCATTTTTTGGGTACAAAACCCCCGAAAACTACCCCTTCCGGTTGGTCAATATGTCTGGTTTACGAACTCATCCAAATAAACGTAGGATTACATATCTCTACCAAATTTGGTGTCGATCGGACAATTTTTACGAGAGTTATCGTGTCTAGGGACACATACATACATACATATATACATATTTATAAAAATTTTAATGACTATTATTTTTTGTCTCTGGGCACCTCAAAACGAAAAAGTAACGTGATTCCGGGCTTAGGTCTTAAGCCATAACCATGAGAATTATACCATGAGACCTACAGTAATAGGTTATTCCCTATAGGAAATTCGCTAAAAGAAAAATTTAGATCATTCTTATATTTTGGTGGTTATTGCACTATTATTGAAGATTTAGGTACACGATACCTCCACACATTTTTAACATCACTGAGTGCTGAAAGCTCAAAGATGAAATTTTTCATAAAATTAAAATGTTCAGTTCATGTTATACAGAAATAATATAATGAAAAACTATTGAAAAATTCTTATTCCATGACCTCCAAGTTACTGTCCAATAATTTAAGCTTTAGGGTAATATTAGAGGTGAATTGTAATTATCTATGCTAAATACATTTGCCTTATTAATTCTCAGACTATTAATTTGTTGATTATGACAACCTGCTTTGTGGTTTCTCTGTTGATGTTATTTTTTCAGGTACAGTACGGTACTTAAGATATTAAGGAGTTCACTTACATGAATAATGTTTTCAGCCTTCCATGACTCTCACCTTTGTCTAGTTTATACAGTGTGTAAATTGTGTCTGGAAACAATGTTGAATATTTTTATGTTAGGCATGGAAACAATGCCAAACTTTGAGATTTTTTCAATTACCTGGAAATTTGATTCAGGGCGGGGTGTAACATTACTTTTTAAAACAATAACCCCTGTCCAGTAAGTATTGTAAGGAAATTAAAAAAAACTAATGTTGCAAACTGGACTTCAAATGATCATCCAATTAAAAAATGGCTGACAATCAAAATTGGCATCAAAATCATTTGGACAAAATTTTCAAAAATTCAATACGTTAACTTATTTTATTATTTGACCCTTTGACGACAGGTTTGAGCTAAATTGTTCACAATCTGTAGGTCTTTAAAATTATATATAATGTGACCAAATCATATGAATTATTTTTAAGATTTCTGTTAAAGGGCGTTCCGAGAAGAGGAAGTCTTCATATAGTATTTAAAGCCTAAATAATTGCATATTATTATATAAAGGTATTAATACTTTGAGAAATTTTCCACAAACCTAACCACAAAGGGTTGAATATGATGCAAATTATTGATTTTTTTATTTTGTCCATATCATTTTAATGAAAAGTTGGATCGCATTTGAACTTTATTCATTTAATGTCGGTATTCATGCATTCGTTTTCTTTGTAAAAGCTTTTTATAATGATACTAACTGGCTTACCCGTGCTTCGCTACAGTACTCAAATTGCAATGCAAACCCGAGTACTATATTTGGCCCTTCTGGTGAGCTCGTTCACTACGCTCACTCGTCTCAAGATAGTAATATCCTTTATTTTTTTATTACCAATCTTCTTTCAATACATTAAATGAGAACTCATACTTTAACACGTTGAGTGTGGTTTATGACATTGCTTACGCCAGTTTCTGAAACATAATAATTAATAATTCACTAAGTAAACTATATAAATGCATCCAAAATGTCATCATAAGATTGCCAGGCCTTCATTTTGGTCATTATTTGTGACGTCACTTCCGCTACATCAATTGATGTAGTCCGCCGGTCGCGTTTTAAGTGGCTGAAATAAAATAACTGATTATACACCGAGTAAATGAGACGAATGTATAAAAAATATTATTTGAAGATCGCCAGGACTCTAATTTTGTCATTATTGATGACATCACTTCTGGTACATCTATTGATGTAGTCCGCCGGATACACACCAGACTAAAGTATGAAGTTACCATGGTACCGTCCTGAACAGAAACCCTAGAGCGGAAAATTAAACGCGCCAAAATGAACCTGTGTACTGGCACAACAAGCGGCAAAGCGATAAAACGTTCCCGGGCAATGGCTTAGCTCATTCTGAACTAATAAAGTAAGAGTGGCGCGACTACATCAATAGCTGTAGGCCGCTTGGAGGGCTCGTGCCGCACTACATTAGTAGCTGTAGCACGCACTCAACGTGTTAAAGTGAGGGCATTCAGGTGAGCTCATTCCTGCGCTCACTCGTCTCAAGTTTGTAATACTGCATAGTTTTCCATTAGAAAAACTTACTTAAACAATTTGTGTTACATTCGTAGTTCAAAAACTAACTTCCAACTTTAAAGATATGTAGTGTGAAAAAGGTACAAGATAGAGCAAAACCTCAAATACAGAATATGTACATAATTTAGTCCCACACAAACGATTTTCCATCTGATTTTGGATCAGATACACCCCTGAGCCCTTAGACTTAAAAAACTAAAGAAGGTACCCGACTTTTCAGGCATCATGGCAATTGTTAAAGGTCTTTACTTCTTAAATGGTTGAAGAGGGTAATCTTACATAAATTTTTCTGTATTTTTCACATCAAGAGCTTTCAAGGAAATATATGGTTGTGGGCGTTTTGACCTCCTTCGAATGCTTAAACAGTTTGTGTTACATTTGTAATTAAAAAAGAACTTCCAACTTAAAAGTGATTTTCGTTACAACCTTCCAACTTCCATTTATTGATATATATATTATTTAATGGGCTGATCTTTAAAATAATAAAATTTACCAAACTTAAACTTAAAACACCAGAAGGTCGTTAAAAAAATATTTGATGTTATAAGTCCTGAACTTTTTTCTATAGTGCCATAAATAGAAAGTGTCCTGTCTTTTCCAATTTGAAAAATACAACATTGGTTCCATATTTAATATTTCTTTCCACACTTTATATATTTTTAATTTTGCAGAATACATCAAGATGACAGTATTGAAATTGATTTGGAAGAAGTTGAACTTTATCAACAGGCTTTGGATAGTTTTTATGAGTCGACATTTGGTATCAAACTAGGCAGTGCACGCCTTAAAATGATCACAGTCAGGAGATGTTTTTGCCTCCAAGCAAATTCAAGGGTAAGTTTGCTGATAATTTAAGTGACACAATTTTGATAGAAATTCTGCACAGTAATGATAAGTCTGGTTACCCAAACATGTAGGTTAACCAAGACCACCCGAAATGATGTCTAGTATTTTATACAGGCTACAATCATATATTCTAAGTTTTAAGAACTATAATTAACTTAAGTATAAATATCCCTATTTGTTTATTTGTCAATTTTGTTGGCAGGTTTTTTATAAAAAAATGTAATAGTGTAGACTTACGGATTGATCGTGCAACATATGCCTGAAGGGATAATCTGAGACCGTTGGTGTGAGGCCAACATTGACTCATGAGTTGACTCTTATGGTACATTACATATTCTGAAAGTACCTACAGATATTTCAGACGGATATAATTTCTTTTTTATATTCTTTTATCATGTGACAGTTGAGGTGTGTTTTTAGCAAACATTTCTTTTTGTAAGAAGTTTTGATAAACAGCACAACTATTAAATAGAGTTGCGCTACCGTATTCAGGATATTTGCCTAATCCAAAAACGCTTTATCAAAAAAATAATGATTTCTCTTTAAAAATAATAAAATTCTCAAAATAAAAGAAAATTTTGGGTCGTTGAAATATTTGTAATTTTTGGGCATACCGGGTCTGTGATTCCGTTCCTACTGCTGCTTTCCTATGGTTTGATCATCATTAACTAGCATTACTATAATGTTCGATCAGTGTTTGCAATAATTTTATGTTGTTTCTTGACCAACTGATTTTTCTGCTGTCCAATTTATATGACTGCTAACATTATATGTACTACTCAGAAAAAATGGGAGAAAATAAGTTTTGTATCTTGCCTGGTTCATTAAATATACCTGCAGTTTACTTACTACCTTTAATCCGGACACCTTGGAGGCCGAACCCTTATCCGGATAAAAAAATTCCGGACCATTCGGCAATTTTTTATTTATGTAAATTACAATCTTTTATAGTGTATATATAATTATAAATCACATTTTAAGACAATTTATAACCTACACATTACGGGGTATTGCCACCACCTCCTTGGAACCTCATTTTTGTGACATTGATAAAAACAAACCTGACACCAGACAATGAGGAATAACACAAAATAATAAAGTATTACGGTACTGTACTAATAAAAAACTTCATACATTAATTTTTTAAAGGAATGGTCTACAGTTTTAAGCTGCGCCCACACTTAACGAACATTCATGGCAAACTTTTTCATAAAAAATCAACAAACATTCCTAACAAACAATTACCGGCCATATGGTTTATATTCTAAAAGTTTAGCAACAATTTTAAATTTATTAATTTTAAAACTTAATACCTTCCCAATGTCTATCTGAAATTAATTTAGTCTTGACTGCCTCGGACGGTTAGCGATGTCGATCCCAGACTGAAATTCCGATCCTGGGATTATGGGATTGATTAACGATGATTCCCGGAAAAAACTCAGGATATATACATTATTGTATATTGTAGTAATATAGAATATTCATCCATGTAATAACAAATTTTGAAACATTTTTACTTTAAATCACAGTAAATTGCACAAAAAATACTCACGATTTAGAGTATGTCAACACTCTGGAAAACTCTATGCTTAGGCCTATCTAGCATTTGTTAAATTTATTTTACTGAGGGCATTTGTTTGTAATAACACTTATAGTTTGAGGTCTGCAATGTTTTTTGCTACCATACCTTATGCGCCTCCAATGTTAAACATAGCAGCTACCAAGTGAAAGCTGTTTTTAGATTACATGTTTACATAAATTAATTTCAAAATAATGTAAAACTACTCCCATAGTAAAGATATTAATATTTTCAGCTATTATTTTAATTCGCTATGTTTAAATAACTGAACTTCATTTCTACATTTTGTAAACAACCAAACAAAAATAACATAATAAGCTAGTAAATCCATAAACCGTGGATTCAAGCAGTCTAGCAGATTCTAGCAGTCAACCGTGGGAAAAAAGTGCAAAAAAAATTACTGAGAAATGAAAACTACTCTCAGCCCTAAGAATTATTCTGGTAATGCAGATGAGACTGAAGCAATTTAATAATTTTGGAATAATTTATTGGTTGAGTTGAGAACATTCAGTTTATATTAATTGTTTTCAAGTTTTATCATTAGTTAGGCAGCGGCCGTAGCTCAGTGGTAGAGCTCTGGGTTATCACCCAGCGGGCCCAGGTTCAATTCCCGGCTCGGGGACAAAAGATCGTTAGGCCGCTCCCGTGGTTCGGAAGTCATGTTAAGCCGTTGGTCCACCTGCATAGAAAACAAAAAAGTACAGGCATTTTAGGCGAGGAGAACTATCAGTCAATTGCTGATCTCCCTCCACTAAAAGCCATACGATAGTTAATTAATTAGTGAAATATAAAAAACTTAAAATAATAATGATTTTTGTCATTTTTCACAATCCCACTAATTTAAAAATTTTCCGGTACACAAAATTACTGGGATCTTAAATCCCGGGATCGGCACTTCTATGGACAGACAATCGTAGTGTACAGTGTAATAATGCAGCATTATTGATTTTGAGCACTTAAGTTCTATTTGTGCTTAAGATTAGTTCAAATATTTTTCTGTATTCCAGATGTGGTTCAAATCAACGAAAGTCATTCACGTTGTGCTCAAGTACCTGAACTACCTGGCCATCAAGAGGCTACGAGAGAAGGCTCTTAACAATTACTTTGATGAGGGCAACGTGGACGCTGAGTGCAGTGTTATTTCACACTGATAGTTGTGTTTTAGGTTTAGGTTTTAATTATATTTTAACTATAGTAAGTTTTGTGTTGATGGATTTTTAGCTATCTAACCCTTATGTAAAAATATAAAATATAACTTTAAAACATATTAAAGTAATGTGAGGTACAGTACTCGGTTGTTTATCTGGATCTGCCAGATCTGAAATTATAATGTAGAGTTATTTCAAACAAAAAATGAATTTTTCTGTGCACTTCAGTGCCTTCAATTGGTTATCCACCTCCACTAACGAGTGTTAAGTATTTTGGATCGCCAGGTTATTATTCCAAATATGTGTCCACCAATGTGTTAAATGAGGCAATGAAAACGTTAGTACAGAGTTAACCTCTGCTTTCCAAATGTCTCTCTATCGACCTGAAATGTTGAGTGAAAAGCAAAACAGGTTTATTTTTCAGATAAGAATTGACTGCAAGCAACAACCCATATTTGTACCATTTAGGTGAAGAAATAAGTGGGATTCACTTTGCTTAAATTTTATTTCTGGACCAAAATTATAAATTTATTTAAAGGCTAAAATATCTGTTAGTTTGACAAATAACTCTGTTGATTTCTTGATGCTAGATTACCTGTTTCAACAATTACTCTTCATTTTTAGAACTTGTACAAGAATTTAATTTGACACACTAGGTGTGACATAAGTTTGAAAAGTTTACACAACAAATGAACAAATAAATTTGTGTATGAAAATAAATAATCATGGTATGAATACCAAATACTTTGCTAACAGAACGGGACAGGGTATAGCGATAGGTCATGTGTTGAGACGCCCCTGGAGGCAGAGAGTTCGTCACAAACTGAACTTTGATCTGTCGGTGTTCTAGAATGCCAGCAATATTTCATTATATCTTGGAACTGTTTCAAGAATAGCATTGGCCTTGAAAGTATTCTTGTTGTTGAGGGGATCCCTCAAGCTTTGTTTTAACTGATTTGTAAATAACTGTGACTAATTAAAAAAAAATTGTCTTATTATTTGTGAATATTGTTATTGTTAGTTGCTTCAGAAAAAACAATGACTCACGGCTGACCTTGCAATTTGCAGACATCGGGACTGGCTGTCTGCCACTTTAGTTGAGATGAAGAACATTGTATTGTAGGTACTTAATACATTTTTTGGTACAAACCCCCCAATGAACTTGATGATAAACTGCAAGCAACAAAACGTACTGTACCATGATGGTGGCAAAAATAATTTCTGGGGGAACTTTTGGTGCTTTAAGTATCCTTTAACCTTCCCATGCACGTTATTTTATTGATTGATTATCCCTGATGCTACCTCATTGCAGCTATCCATCGAGCTCAATACAGTACACTCTCGTTCATCGGAACTAATGTGGCGGATGGCCGGTTCGGATGTCAAAAAATTCCGATGAAGCGGATTCCGTCATGAGTCATCATTTCCGCCCGTACGGTGACCTATCGTGATTGTATTCACTTTTGTTTTTAGGATAACACAAGAGATTTTATGAAAATAAGCCACTCAAACTTTGAACATGGTAACAATGAACCTATAGGAATAAAAACAGTGCAGGAAATAAAGATCCAAAATCTTTATTCTCATATTCCATATTCATATTCCACTCATATTCCAGCAGAAAACTGACTTCCACGTAACACAGTGCAATCGCGACGCGAGACTGAATGACAGTTTGGGAAGTGGTCGAACAGGATGTTTACTTCCTGCTCCCTACCTCTTTCTTTTTTTGTGCGAATACTCCACGGCCTCGTAAATCACATCGATGGGTACAGATTATGGAAAACGCCTGATGACGTTTGATGCAAAATGTGATACTTCACTGTTGTGCAGATAGAACAAATGGAAATTGAAGGCGCTAAAACGGAAAAATTATTTATTTCGTAAGAAAAAAAAATTAATAATATCCAGATTTTCAGTTCTGATGAAGCGGAGTTCCGATGTCGCCGAGTCCGATGAACGAGAGTGTACTGTAATATTGAAATGTCATTGAGCCCGGCAAAAAAGAAAAAAAATCCCTTCTTTAGGATAAGGCATGTAACCATATTTTAAAATTAAATTAGATTACGTTTCACGTATTTTTACAGATATTAAAAATAAAAGATTTTACGATATTTAATGCAGGTAGTATTATTTGTACGATATATATATGCCACAAAGCTTCAAAGGGCTCTGTAAAGAGAAGCGATACTGTCCTGACAGTGATTATTTTGTGCAATGGGAATTGTTTAAAAATAGCACTAATAACATGTATCTTTTAGAGCAGAGAAGTTGTGAACTTACTTTCTCGGGGGTTTCTCTGTGTAAGAGCCCATCTCCAATCAATCCATTACAATATTTATGGTCTCGAGCACTTAAGTGTACCTAAGTTGCTTTAAGTAACTTAATAATATTATTTTAATTCAGTTTGTGAATGATTTTACGTTAACCGATTCAAATACAATTGGTATGAATTGTGTATACATTTTGTATGACCACCAGGACTGCTTTAGATAAATATCATACCTTGTTTCCATTGCAGTCTACTCTCACTCCATTTTGGATGAGCCGGGTTTCAGTGTTTACATATTCATATATTCAAGGACATGTTGATCTAAAAATGTATCTATCTTGCAATTTTATTTGGTGCGCAATAAAACATAATTTAAAATTTGACATAAACATAACACAGCATGAATGGTTAAAAATTACAATTGACTAGATAATCACATTGCATTCATGGTCAATGGCTGGATGGTACAAGTGCACTGCCATTTTGGATTACTTTTAATAACCTAATTGCCATATCGTCACTTAACAAACAATACCGCCTATCTAGCAAAACTCAAACTTTTCAGGAGAGACAAAAAACTGAATCAAAAGAGCAGTGTTACCAATCTTTAAAACGTTTTATGTAAAAATATTAAGTTATACTAAGCAAAGTGTAATAATGACGATATTAGTTGTTTAGTTATAGTTTTAATAATTTTAAATGTACATAGACGGTATTGCCACTGTTTTTTATTTTTTTATTTGAGATAGGCGGAATCACTGATTTTTACATAGGCGGTATTACTATTATTTTGGTAGGGGAAATGGGAGTTAGGCTGTATTAGAAAACACTATCTACAATCAAAACCGCCTATCTACAATCCGCCTATCTACAATCAAAACTTGATCGCGGCAATTTTAGTATTTTTCAATTGAAAATCACAATTACTTTGACATATTAAGCTACATGACTATTGTCTGAGTAATAAATATACAAGTACGTACTCTAGTAATGCATTTCAAGCTTCTAAAGACAAAGTTAAAACAGAGCTTACCTGTTGCAATGCACTGTCCAATGGCGACTGAGTAGATTGGCGCTATTTTGATAAGAAACGTGATTGGCGGTATTGCTCCAAACAGTATAACAGCGCTATCTATTGGAAAACGTCAGAAAACTAACCCTAGTAGTGTGCGCGATCGCCCACAGAATGCGCAGCGTTCAAAACCCGGGTTTCGCCAAAAATTGCAGATAGGCGGTATTGTTTGTTAAGTGACGATATCTTATTGTTTTAATGTGACCGCAGAATTGTGTCAGTTGTTAAAAATAACTGACTTTGTATATAGATGTATAAACAGTTTCATTCTCTTATTTGTCATTTACAAATTTACATTATTGTATGTATATTGTTATTAGTGTATTTTTAAACCAATAGTAAAATATTTTTGATAGTCTATTTGTTTGTCATTATTTATCCTAAATTGTCTGTTCAATCCTATTGTTGAATTAATAATCTATTATAATTATTATTGTATCCTAAAATTTATCTGTTAAATTAATTGTCAAAAACTATTTTTAAATATGATTTCATAGTAAATGAAACAACTTAATAAATCATTTTTATATAGAAATTTATTCTAACTTCCACATTTTTCTCTTAACAAGAGCTTCAAAATAGTATACCGTATGAGGTATGTTATACCTAAGTTACGAGAAAGTGGTAAATATGAGCCAAACAAAAGTTAGCTGAATTACAAAAGATTAAATTCAATCAATATTTAGCAATTTAGGCATTGAAGAAGGTTTTACAAAATTAGTAAGTTTTATTACATAGTTTTAGAATAAATAAAAGTAAATCACCTGGTTTAGGGTGGTTGTATGTGCGAGTATAATACAACTTGAAAGTTCCAGTTTATTCTTCAAAACCGAACTGAGTGACACGACGGGCGGTGAAGAGACATTACACCAGACACTGGAATCTCCGCTGGACCGTCCGCTACCTGCAAGGCGAGGATCGCAGTTTAGGTTGGGGGATTAGCGAACCCTTTTGAGGATTAAAATTTGGATCGCAGTTTCGGTGCGCCGGTCTCTTCACATAACTTGATGGATGTCTGTGCACTTACTATATCTCTTCAGTTTTTTTTCTTATGGCTACATGACAAAAACGTCCATGGCTTGCCATTACCATATACAATTTTGAAGTACATTAACAATTATACATTAGAAAATTAATAAAAAGTTACACTATAATAAATGCTACTGGGTAACAGGGACTCGCAAAGGGTCTCTAAAATAAAAAAAAAATAAAAAATAAAAAAACATAAGAGATGCTGTTCTACCACCTTAAGAGGGCGTTGGAGTCAATCCAAATTCCGCCTTTCCCCCATAAGAGCAATGTTAAACGGGATGTCAAATAACTCTTTTATTTACAATCAGAAAATAATGGTTTATAGCTCTAAACAAAGGGTTCATCAAGGCGGATTTGGTTTGCGAGAGGAGTTTTTTTATAAAAATTAATGTTTTTTACTAATTTGAAATAACAAAGCAAGTTTTTTACTACTTTTAAAACATTTTTTACACAATTTTATAAATTATTTAACAAAGAATCGATCTCGCAAAAGGAACGGGGAATTTAATTATGATTCAAACGCTATTTATTCTGAACCAATCAGACAAAAAATAAAGAAATTATATGACAAATGCCGGGGACAAGTTTAGCATTGCTCTTATGGGAAATAAATCCAACATGGTGGCACTCCAACGCCCTCTTAATCCAAAAACTTTCAATTTCAATTTTATGAGCAAACTAAAATTTGCAGTTCCATTGATCAATAATATTCACCATTAACATATAAAAATATAAAAGGAAATTTTATATAGTAACACTGTGAGTAATCTTGAACTTCATTTGCATTATCATTACTGCAGTTGTTATTAGACTCTTTATTTTTCGTAAGGATTTTTTGCAAAGCTAATAATAAATTCGTCATCGGAAGATTCTCTAATATAAACCTATTTAGGCTATAATTGAAACAAGTTCACTTTGAGCGTCATTTGAAAACTCATCTTCCGCTGTCTTTGAGTCACAATGTGAAGAGCCAGAGGAATGATAATCAGTGATAAAATGTAATATTAAGTTAGATGATAAGAAAAAAGATTATAAAATAGAATCAAATCAATCTAATGGCATAAAACTATATATATATATATATATATCAAAATATCGTGGATTTAAAGTCGCGCATTGAAGCATTAGAAGTATCTGTACAAGAAACAGATCCAGATACTGTATATTAATCTTGACCGAAACATAATATTGTAAACATATAAATTAAATGTAACTAATATTATTCTCGATGCAAAATTCATCTCAGTAAATTCACTTCAATCCGCCGAGACCGGCGCCAACCAGACGGCAACTTGATACAAAAAATGTACCGTGATCAGATGTACAACGCTGGGAGGACGGACGGCACGCACGTTCTCACGCCATGTAGCAATTCTTAGAATAATCATGCGAGAAATATAAATCGACTTACCGATCAGCAATCAGCGGCAAAGATGGCGGCTTGATGACGAAGTATTCAATCGCCAATAGGGAATAAGGAAGAGGTGGTAATTGAAAGATAATTGGCTGGGAGGCGTGGACAATCGGAAACGGGGATGAAATCAAAAAGTAGTGGGGACAAAAATTGGAACTTAGGAGCGGAGGAAATTATCAGTCTTCAAGGAGTACAGGATAGAAGAAGTCAGGGGAAAAGGGTTGGTCTGGGCTCTGAACGGAGTAGGAGCCAGGAAGCCAACTGGATCGGTATAGAACGCCACCAGTGACGACCCGACTCCAAGACCAGCGCCACAGCTCCAGACCCTCCAGAGAAGGAAGACGGGCCAAGCAGGTGCAGGGATCCCAAGGAAGGAAGACGGCCAAGCAGCTCTAAGGACCCCCCAAAGAAGGACGACGGGCCAGCAGCTCCAAGGACCCTCCAGAGAAGGAAGACGGCCCTAGCAGCTCCAGCAGTCCCAAAGAAGGAAGACGGCCAAGCAGCACCGAGGACCGCCCACAGAAGGAAGACGGACCAGCTCCGAGGCCCGGGGACGAGGACTCCACCGCACCGACGACCACTCGCGCGCCCACAAGGAGGACGGCGCAGCACAGCCGAGGGACCACACCGACCGACCCCGTACCGGCAACGAATCCGACGGACGGCGGAAGAAAGGTCTACTCCAGGGGTATGTCGAATCACTCTCAGTCCGGCGCACAGCATTAGGTCCCGAACTTTTAAATTTAAATAATAGAGCATTTCTAGACTCCCTTTAGTTAAATAAATAAACAAAAGCAATAAGCCCTAAAGCAAACAGGAAGCATAAATGAGGTAATCAAAGTAAGGATAAAGTTATAAGTAGGAAAGGAATAAATAAGTAAACAAATAATTGTATATAAAGTAATAGATAAAATTAATTAAAACCCCTGCTTAGGGAACGAAGTAAACCCCCAAAGTAGGAACTGTATTCATGCACGGCCATTCAAAGTATTAAATAATCTATTCCTTTCAACATTTGTAAATATTAGAGGCTAAGACATGACTTCATTTTTAGGGTAATTTGTATAGTAACTTTGTTTGTGGAATTGAATTCTTAAAAGCCCAAGTTTGATTTAACGATATCATTTTTTGTTTTATTGCTGTAAATAATTAATGGTCGATTAACATATAAGTTAAATATTATCAGTGACACTCACACATCGGACGCTCCAGTTGTGCGCGAAGTAATTTACCGAACTCTTACTTCATGAGTGTTGAGTAAACGAAGAACTAGCCCCAGTAGTTGGGTGGACTCTAATTCATGTAAATACATTTCGCTCACTGCAATTGAAGGGCATAATCATATGTTTCACCTGTGCACCATGTTAGTTTAGTTATAGTTGTGTTATTAAAGTCTGTTTAATTGCTTGATCTGAGTTCATTCAATTGCCTTCCTGATACTCTCACTATAGTGTCAAGCGAGTCAAACTACTCCAGCAGTGTATTTGTAACAGAGCTCACGCTACCCAGGCGAAAGCTTTATATGGTGGAGGCTGCCTTTTGATTTAATTATCAAGCAATTGAATCAGCTCAGTGAGAGAAATTTGTGTCAATATAATTGTTTAGAAATAAGAATTGAAGGGTTATACTTTTATATGTTACGTTAGTAATATTAAGACAGTAATAGGAACCCCCCCCCCCCCCCATAAGACAAAACCCCTAAACAAACAGAGAAACATCCCCAAGAATTTTAAATAAACACCCCTATTAAAACTCAGACAAACATAATAAGATAGGCCCCAAATCTATGAAAATGAAATGTCATTCACTGCAGACCGAAAAATCTTACCTCCCGATGTATACCGAGTAAGTAAACAAAATTTGCAACAGATCTTAACTAAATTCAAAATAAAATATAGGGATGAAGACACAGTCGCGGACCTCAGACCAATAGTTGCGGATATAAAGGCGTTCCTTACACGTAACTTAAGCGAAGAAAAAAAATTCACCTTCAAAAAATTAACCGACCGTAAAATAGCCCTAAGCCCAGCAGAATTAGATAAATACCCAGGACTAGTCCGAATCCAACGGTTCATAACCGATCGAGAAAATTTGTACGACACCCCGGAACTAAACGAGGCAGGCACTTCCGAGAACGAATACGAGGAAATCGTGTTCCCTAATTACCTAGAACTGTCTAGAACACCCAGCCCGGCTAACACGGAAACTGACGAAGAAGGAAATAGCAGACGTGATTTAATGATGGCGAACGAAGGCAGACCGAAAGAAAAAATACCGTTAGTTTCAGCAGGAACCTACCATGGCCTTCAAACCGAAAACCCCATGGACTTTATCGATAAATATGAAATTGCGGCTAAATCAAACAATTGGACGGACGCAACTAAATTAAATATATTCCCCGCACATTTAGCAAGCACCGCCCTTTCATGGTATCAGCACTTAAGCGATGCCACAAGACCAGACAACTGGCAGGACCTTAAGACATTGTTTATCGCAACATTCACCCCAGCCGCGCAGGCACAGACACTCGAAATGATACTAGCGCAGAAGATACAACGCCGAGATCAACCTGTCTTAGCGTATTACCTCGAAATCTTAACACTATGCAAAAGACACGAACCAGATATTAGCGAGAAACGAATAATTCAACACATTATACAGGGACTGCGTCCGGAAATTTGTGACAAAATTCTCAACGAAACGTGCGACACGCTCCAACAGCTGGAGAACAATCTCAAGAAAATCGAATTACAATTAGAAATCAGCCGTCTCAATAGGGAAAAATATAATCGTGCAGACACACACACGACACAAAACAGCGATGCGGGAACACAAGAGTTGCGTAGCCTACAACAGGAAATAAAAACCCTCACAATGGAAATTGCGAATTTGAAGGCGTCACAACAACAGAGCATGCCTGTGAACAACACCGCGGTCAGTAATCCAAGGTCGAATGACGTCAGGCAGGCACACGCACGCGCGTACCCTACGTCACACAACAGCTGCACACCGAGAGGGAACTACGTCACTGGGAGGCCATACACCTCATATCAGCGACACACACACCCGTCACGACCAGGTCAGCGATACCCCTCGACATACAACGGTCATTACAATGCAAACCCACGTCATTACACATATAACCCAAGACCTAGGAACCCAAACCACGACCGAAACACGACATTCTGCAATATTTGCAAGAAGAATAATCACACAACACAAAATTGTAGATTTAAGAAAACGGAAAAATTTTGTGATTTTTGCAACATGCGAAATCATAATAAGAGCGACTGTTTCAAGCTAAAGAACCAAAACACTCAGCAAAAAAACTAATCAATAGGGGATCAACCTTTACTAACAGAAACAGGATGACTCCCCGCCCCTATAGCATTCCTAAGGAGCACAATAATGTAAATAGTAAATACCGTGTAAATAATTACGAAAAGGAATTTCCCACCTTAAGTGAGTCAAAGGACATTAAACCCAGAAAGAAAAATAAGTGGCAGGGAAACAAAGAAACCCACACTAGATGTACAGATACGAGTGTAAATATTAGGAAAACGTATCTTAGCCAGCATAACAGGAAGAATCCCAGGACACAAGGAAGAATGGAGCAGGTTCAAGATAGGACACCGCCAAGAGAAATGAAGAGGAGACAGGGGAATGAGGATGAATCACAGAATGGAGAGAACAGAGGACAGAACAAGACAGAAGAAGGACCGAATGGCAAGAGGCATGACACAAGGGTCGACCTGGGACAGGAAAATAAGTTATTAAGAGACCACGAGAAAACAGAAATTTGTGAACAATTGGACCAGCAGACGGAGGAGCACAAAATTTACAGTTGCGACATTACACACTTATCTGACGAACGAGTCCACAAACCGAGGAAGAAAAACAAACTGAATAAACGGGATTTAAATGACACATTATTCAAAATTCATGAAACAGAGTACAGAACAATTCCAGTATTAACTTTAAATGCAAAATTAGCCAATAATCCATCTCAAACTATAGAATGCATTATAGATACCGGGTCAAACATAAACCTAATTAACGCTAACCTAGTATCACAGCAAAATCTAGATACGGATAACTTACCACTGATAGTATCCGCAAACGACACCCCAATGCATATTAAAGGCAAAGCTGAAATTACGTTAGAGGTAGATAACATAATTTTGAGAGACAAGTTTTATGTAACCACAAACGCAACGAGTGACATAATTTTAGGCAATAGATTTTTGCGCAAACACAAAGTTGAAATCAATTTCAACACCAAATGTATTATTTTCAATTTAGGCCAGCACAAACATAAAATACCAATGGGAAAAAAATGGCTAGTCGACATAGAAACAGTATGCACTACTAAAGTGACCGAAGCCAATAAATTAACAGACATACGTCTCAAAGAGGACCTAATCATTGCACCCCACCAACACAGGAGAATCCCAGTACAGGAAACAGTAACTCAACGAACACATTTTGAACCTGAAAAAGGTTTAAAGGACAAAAAGAAATGCCACGCATACCTAATCGAAGATCCAGAAAACAAACAATATTTTATAAATATTTATAACGCATCAAATTTTCCCAAGAACATTAGTGCCAATACCATTTTAGGATTCCTGACACAGGACACCAACGGCATGACCACGGAAAATAGGAAAACGTCAGCTAATGAGAAGCCAACATTACTGCATCCTGAAAAGCATATGATCACTGATAAGGATGGCATTCCATTTGACATATCACCACATTTAACCAGCACTGAACATAATCGACTTGTTAAACTCCTACAAAAATACAAAAATGTCTTTACCACGAAAGTAACGGATTTAACACCTGCAAAATTACCACCGGTTGCACTGGAAACAATCCCCAACGCAAAACCAGTAAATTCACCTCCCTACAAATTAGCTCAAACTGAACGACAGCAATTAGATAAAATATTAGACGAAATGAAACAAGCCAATATTTTGGAAGAATGTCCACCATTCTGTGAATGGGCATCACCAGTATTTTTAACACGAAACAATGATGGTTCCCCCAGACTAGTCAGCGATATGCGGAAAGTAAATCAAGTATTAAAACCCTGTATATTTCCAACACCCAGCGTAGGCCTAGTTCTAAACTCATTAAATAAGGCCAACACATTTACAAAATTAGATCTTAAAGGTGCATTCCATCAACTAACAGTGAAAAAAGAATTTAGAAATTTATTAGCAATAAAAAGCCAGCACCGTTTCTACAGATACACACGCCTACCTATGGGTCTTTCAGTGTCATCTGCACTCTTTACAAAAGCAATACAAGCCCTTCTAAACAAATACTTGTATAATACGGTAATATCATACATCGACGACGTTATCGTGTATGGAACCACATTTCAGAAAGACTTACAAAATTTGGACACAATTTTAAGCATTTTAAATGAAGCAAACCTAAAACTAAACACAAAAAAATGTAGATTTATGTATCAAGAAATTGACATACTAGGATTTACAGTCTCAAACAAAGGAATTTTACCACAAAAATCATCAGTCAAAGCCATACAAGATTTCAAAGTACCAAATTGTATACGAAGAGTGAGACAGTATTTGGGTGCGACTTCGTTTTTCAGGAAACACATCAAAGGCTATGCCGAAATTACATTACCCTTAACAGAACTAATAAAAGCCTCCAATAAAGGCGAAAAATTTGAATGGACCCCACAGTGCCAACAAGCTTTCGAAAAAATCAAGCTAATCCTAACAAACCCACCCCTTCTAGCCCACTGGAATGAAAATAGGGAAACGGTAATATTTGTTGATGCCTCATTATTCGCTATGGGCGCGTGTCTTATACAAATAGATCCAGAAACTAACAAAATGCACCCCGTAGCATACTTATCAAAAAAATTTACAGAAACACAGACAAAGTATGCAAACAGCGAACGAGAAATGCTAAGTCTAACGTATGCAGTAAATTATTGGAGAGAATTTACTTTAGGCCGTCATGTAACAGTTTACTCTGATTGTAATGCATTGGTACATTTCAAGAATTTTAAAAATACTTCCTCAAGACTAAATCGATTAGCATTAAATTTAGTCGATTATGACATCACAGTAAAATACAAAAAGGGCACAAGTAATTTATTGGCAGATTGTTTATCAAGAACAGAACCCACACAAACAATGGACGACCACCCCTTCGAAATTACACTAAATATAAACCAGTTACAGACAGAGGATTTTGAACATCTCCAAAATACGGACCCTTATCTTAAACAAATAAAATTAGCAAAAATTAACCCGGAAGCAGTCACAAAGAAAATAAGAAACCAAGCTAGAAAATTTCACGAACAAGATGGGTTATTATTTTACAAACATTTCAACGGCAGAGAGAATAGTAATTTATTAGCAATTCCCCAAGAAAAGGTGAAGGATATTCTGAAGGCATTCCACGACAACGCATATTCTGGAGGACATTTTTCAAATTTTAAAACTTTAAGGAAAATAAAGGACCGATATTACTGGCCAACAATGACACAGGATATCGAGAACTACACGCGGACTTGTAAGCAATGTCAGCTACGACGCACACCAACTTACAAACAATATGACGCTTTAACTCCCCAAATACCGCCAGTAGTACCATTCGAAAAGATAATCATTGATTTCCTCGGACCAATCACGCAAAGCGCGGGTTTTAAATATGTCCTCATGGTAACCGACCAGGGTACCAGAATGGTACACGCAAGACCAACAAGGGATGCAACCGCCCCAACAGTAGCGAAAATTCTACTTGAATTATTTTGCCAGTACGGATGTCCCCGTATGATACTCCACGACTCAGCCACGAATTTCATGAGTACACTCATGAAACAATTGTGTTTAAGCCTTGGTATCGAACAAAAAAATAGTCCCCCATATACACAACGAATTCAGGGCTTAACCGAAAGACAGAACCTAATTTTTAAGAAAACTATAAGTCACTATATAGAAGAGAAACCAAATCAATGGGCAAGCATGGTAAAATACGTTGCATTTGCTTACAACACAACTGTAAATAGAACCACTGGATACACCCCGTTCTACTTAATGTACGGCAGGGAAGCAAGACTACCCTCAGACTACGTCTACACACACAGAGATCAAGATCCGGACATAATAAAAGAATTAGAGTGCATACAAAAATTACGTAAAGAAATCCCTCAAATAATACATAAAGCACAGATTTCACAGAAGAAGCAATATGAAAAGGATAAAAGGAAAATCACGTATAAGCCAGGAGATGAAGTCTTAATCAGGTATCCACAGGACCACACAAAACCTTTTAACAAGTTTCAAAATTGTTACCGTGGCCCCTTTTATGTAATTGAAAAATTGAGCGAAAACAATTATCTTATCGCACTGGACAAGAGAGGACGGACGGTAAATGAACCAGTCCACGTTTCTAAGTTGAAACCATTTTATAGGGAATAGAAATATTAATACTAAGGGAACTTGAAATGCCTATAAAATGGCCACAAATGTAAGCTCTATCGCAGGGCGTATAGAATACGTTCATCCCCAAAGGAGTCCATGCTAACAAAAACGAACACTCCCCCTAATCAGGAAGTATTCCTACAATTAAAGGACACCAAATATAAGTGCATCACTTACGACCACTTATGCAACTGAGCAAACATTTGAGCGACAATATAGGCCAAAGAAAATACTGCTGACCTCCGCTTCCACAAGAAAACACATACAACCTAATCTCCCACGATCGCATATGGATGCGCGGGCTAACCTAGCGAGGACATAAGTCAACTCCCCTACGCTAACACACAATCGACCATCAATCAACCACACAGCAAGAGGCCAACAGCATAATCACACTGGGAATATTCCAAGGAATTTGATAACTAAAACGATTATTTCAAAGAAAATCCAAAATAAAATTCATTCCGAATATTTCAAAATATTTCAACTAAATTCAAGAAAATATTTCATATAAAATTATTTCATGTAACAGAGCTCACGCTACCCAGGCGAAAGCTTTATATGGAATATAAATATGGAATATGGAAGGAAAATATTTCATATAAAATTATTTCATGTACAGAAATAAATACTATTATTAGACTCACTATACCATTTCTCAAAATACAATAAGCACAAAAGGAGCCACATCAAAAAAATTTTGGATCCCTCAATATGAAACTGGAAGACAATGGCAAGTAAAAATAATGTCCATTTCCGTGACAAATTAATTAAGGAAAATATTTAAATTTAAATTAAAGAGAAATTGGGATACCTGATTAATGGATTATCCATACACATTCACTACACTACACAAAAAAGACACTCAAGAAACTTCACTCGAATATCACTCATTTATACGCACACACGTGTACATAAGTACCGACCGACGCGGACAACGGACGCTCACAGACTGAAATAATCCACAGTCCCAAGGCAGTTAGCAGAAAACAGACGCAGCTCAAACGTAGGCACAGAGATGACGTTATCTCTTGCAGAAGTGACAAGAGATAAGAACACCTGCAGCACGTCTCTGGAATCAGCACATTAGGGCACGGCCTGGAAACATGAATACTAACTGTTTCAAAAACATTGCCTCCCATTCTGAAAACATGTGCTCACATTCGAAAAATATCTTCAAAAATTTACCGAATAATTACTGATTAGCTTAAGATTCATTGACTAGGGCCCAGTCATGAGTATTAAGGGATTCGGTAGCTATAAATTCTGACTAAAAGCTAAAATAAAAGTACAAATTCTCATATTAATGTATAAACGCATTCTCTTAAGAGAGTAAATGCTAAGCGCGCAAGCATTACTTTCTGACAGAAAAATGTAATTACTGAACGAAGTAACCAATACATTTTGGATGTAGGACGAAATACCATGAATAGTTAAATGTAACCTACACTCTTGAAATTGAAATTACAGAATTATTTTCATATTACAACACTAACATGTAAATTCGTGGATCAGACCTGGATTTCAAAATGGAAAGAAATAAACAACTGGATGGCTCCACACCTCGATAGCATTAATCCTGACTACAACATAAAACCACAACAGGGGAAGCCTTGTGGGCAATTAAAAACAAAATTATGGAGCGATCGGTGGAATATCGCTCAATCGCCGTGGGGGAATGTAAACATATAAATTAAATGTAACTAATATTATTCTCGATGCAAAATTCATCTCAGTAAATTCACTTCAATCCGCCGAGACCGGCGCCAACCAGACGGCAACTTGATACAAAAAATGTACCGTGATCAGATGTACAACGCTGGGAGGACGGACGGCACGCACGTTCTCACGCCATGTAGCAATTCTTAGAATAATCATGCGAGAAATATAAATCGACTTACCGATCAGCAATCAGCGGCAAAGATGGCGGCTTGATGACGAAGTATTCAATCGCCAATAGGGAATAAGGAAGAGGTGGTAATTGAAAGATAATTGGCTGGGAGGCGTGGACAATCGGAAACGGGGATGAAATCAAAAAGTAGTGGGGACAAAAATTGGAACTTAGGAGCGGAGGAAATTATCAGTCTTCAAGGAGTACAGGATAGAAGAAGTCAGGGGAAAAGGGTTGGTCTGGGCTCTGAACGGAGTAGGAGCCAGGAAGCCAACTGGATCGGTATAGAACGCCACCAGTGACGACCCGACTCCAAGACCAGCGCCACAGCTCCAGACCCTCCAGAGAAGGAAGACGGGCCAAGCAGGTGCAGGGATCCCAAGGAAGGAAGACGGCCAAGCAGCTCTAAGGACCCCCCAAAGAAGGACGACGGGCCAGCAGCTCCAAGGACCCTCCAGAGAAGGAAGACGGCCCTAGCAGCTCCAGCAGTCCCAAAGAAGGAAGACGGCCAAGCAGCACCGAGGACCGCCCACAGAAGGAAGACGGACCAGCTCCGAGGCCCGGGGACGAGGACTCCACCGCACCGACGACCACTCGCGCGCCCACAAGGAGGACGGCGCAGCACAGCCGAGGGACCACACCGACCGACCCCGTACCGGCAACGAATCCGACGGACGGCGGAAGAAAGGTCTACTCCAGGGGTATGTCGAATCACTCTCAGTCCGGTGCACAGCATTAGGTCCCGAACTTTTAAATTTAAATAATAGAGCATTTCTAGACTCCCTTTAGTTAAATAAATAAACAAAAGCAATAAGCCCTAAAGCAAACAGGAAGCATAAATGAGGTAATCAAAGTAAGGATAAAGTTATAAGTAGGAAAGGAATAAATAAGTAAACAAATAATTGTATATAAAGTAATAGATAAAATTAATTAAAACCCCTGCTTAGGGAACGAAGTAAACCCCCAAAGTAGGAACTGTATTCATGCACGGCCATTCAAAGTATTAAATAATCTATTCCTTTCAACATTTGTAAATATTAGAGGCTAAGACATGACTTCATTTTTAGGGTAATTTGTATAGTAACTTTGTTTGTGGAATTGAATTCTTAAAAGCCCAAGTTTGATTTAACGATATCATTTTTTGTTTTATTGCTGTAAATAATTAATGGTCGATTAACATATAAGTTAAATATTATCAGTGACACTCACACATCGGACGCTCCAGTTGTGCGCGAAGTAATTTACCGAACTCTTACTTCATGAGTGTTGAGTAAACGAAGAACTAGCCCCAGTAGTTGGGTGGACTCTAATTCATGTAAATACATTTCGCTCACTGCAATTGAAGGGCATAATCATATGTTTCACCTGTGCACCATGTTAGTTTAGTTATAGTTGTGTTATTAAAGTCTGTTTAATTGCTTGATCTGAGTTCATTCAATTGCCTTCCTGATACTCTCACTATAGTGTCAAGCGAGTCAAACTACTCCAGCAGTGTATTTGTAACAGAGCTCACGCTACCCAGGCGAAAGCTTTATATTTCATAATACAAATAGAATAGAATTAAATAGAAACAAATAGAATTAGAGCGTTTGAATATTGATCACTATGTCACAGTTTCTCACTACTCACACACCACTACTTCAGGAGGTGGTGTTTTAATTCTGTCAAGGGTTGGTTTGAATGGAAGGCAGTTGGCTTCTCCTTTTATAGAGAAACTGTGTGAGGATAAGTTATTTGAATGTTGTGTAGCGAAATTTAAAGTTAATAAATTTTGTTTTCTATTAGATACTTTAGATACTTTACTTACTTTAGATACTTTATTTGAAACACCGACGCACTCTGTGGTGCGTATTTTAAGGTATTAGCAGGAGTTTATAGAAAGCCTCAGTTCAAAACAAGAGAATTTTTGGATAGGTTAGATTCATTAATTTATTAATTTTTAAAATGTACATACATATGTTGATTGCGTGTTTATGTTTCAGTGTACTTCTAATGAAGTGATAGAAATTTTTTTTTGACATCCTTGATGACTGAATATGACTTTGTAAAAAGGCAAAACTAGTTTTGGCAGTAACAAAATTAGATTACCAGAAAGCAGGTTACCTATTTAAACAGCTTTAGATATGTTTACCGTAGGCTGTTCATCTCTAAATGAGATTTTGTTGTTGTGTAATGACAATAAATCAAATTTATTTTGTTCAGTTCTATATTTTAGATAAACATTCTTTGCAGCCCAATGTTGCCTTTTCATTATATTACCCATTTAGGAATAAAATCATTTGTGGCCGATTGCTGTGTTTTATTATATAAATCACTCAAATAAAAATTTGTAAAAAATCTAGGACCGCTTTAGGCATAATAGTAACTTTACAAAGGAAAACATTCCTATGATTTCATAATTTGGGCAGTAACAGGGTGTCTACTGGTCACTGAAGTCACCAAAAGTCACACATTTTAGAGACCGAAAAGTCACTGATTTTTAACCTTTTTTACCCCCAAAAGTCACCAAAAAGTCACTGATTTTTGTATCTCTTTAGCAGTAGACACCCTGAGTAAAAAGAGGTTAAGATTAAACATTTATACAAGTTTTACTCTTTCCAAATCAAGCAATGATTTTTACATTTCTTTGTGTGGTATTCATGTAAATCATCTGTATAAAAATAATGTCACTGTCAATAAAGTTTGTTTATCTAACATAACCTGTCAACATTCACATGCAAGTTATTAATTTAAATCATGATGTGCTAATTTTACATACACAATACAACAATTCCATTAAGTGAAATACTTTGACAAATGGCTGAAAATGGCAAAACTGTAAGTAAAGTCTATTTTCTCACTTACCCTGTAAATTTATCTACAGGAGATGAGTTAAACCTTTTTTTGCTACTATTACAAAGAAACCCTTGAAATTGTTCTTGAAGTTATTTTGATTCATCTCTCTTTCAACCAGGGCTGCCCTAGTGAAAAAGTCAATAGAAAATCATTAGACATTGAAGTGATATCACTACACTTTGAATTGATATCACTAGATATGTAGTGATATCACTAGATGCCTAGTGATATCTAATGACATCATTAGAATGTTTAGTGATATTGATCATTAGACTCACATTATTGTCTAGTGATCTTTGTCTTTTTAGTGACATCATTAGGTACCTATTGATGTCACTATGTGGTTTAGTGATATCATTAGAGGTGTAGTGAGATCAACATATCAGTGTTTAGTGATCGTTATTTGTGTAATGATATCAACAAAAATCTGTGTCTAGTGATATAATATTTCACTAAACCAAGTTGTTTATTTTGATAAAGATTAAACTTTTCAATAATAAAATCAACAAATAAAAATTTGTAGATAACTTTGATTTTGGTATGTTATAAATTCTTACGATTGCCGAATTTGTCAATAATATTAAAAAACTTTGTGATAAAATTTCTTAAATTTTAAATTGTGACGATTTTTTAAATTTTATTTATTAGACCCAAAATATCAAATTAAAAATATAGTTTCCATACACAACTTAATATCAATATAGTAATGTAAGTATACTAAAATAATGTCGTAAACTCATATATATTTAACATGGCACAAATTTGTTAACTGATAGAAAATACAGTATAATTAACCTATACACTTAAACTTATTTTGAGGAGCAATTATTTTTTATGATCCAATACATTCAAAATAATTAAAAAATACAGCAACAAACATGTGATATTTTTTGTACGTTTTCAAGGGTTTTAAGATTGAATTTATTCACACAGTTAACTTGCAAGAAAAATATTCTATTGTTATTCACATTCAAATTCAAAACTGGCGCAAAGTCTCAACGTTTTGATCTGTTGTTTGTCCCTGTCGTCTGTCTCTTTCACATCAACAGTCAACGGTGTGGTGGAAATCCTTGGTGGTGCGGTCCTTGGTCGCTGGTGTGTTTATACTTTTATGTTCTTTTATCATAATTATGAGTTTTCATTCTTAGTTTGAATTTTGACTTATATACAACGCCGCCAGAGTCAGACCGAAGAATGTCCAACTATCGTAAGACAGCTGTAACTGCAAGCAGATAAATATAGTAAATCACAACAACCTTATAAACACGTGTCCCAATAGTGTATTTAATAACATAAATTGCAATCTAACGTAACATAAATGTATGCTGTTTTAATGCTGAGGTTTTATTCACACATTGTGAATGGTTGTAGAATACTAGCATTGTACACTTCTTCCATGAGCACGGACTCGAGTCATACCTCACAACTCCTTAAAACGACTGATTATGAATAATTCACACCTGTATAAGCTACTATGAAATGAAGAACTTTTACAGTACCTTCAAAAACAGAGTCTTATTAAAAGTTGTTATGTGCCAGAAAAGCTGAAAATCAAGTCATTATGTACGTGATAGTAAGATTATAGAAGGACTAAGAAAGTAGAAGAGCAAGTTAGAAGACTGCCTTTTCCTTGCGAGACAAGGAATAAAGCCTGAAACATGGAAGTGGATGAGCAGCCATAGTTCTTGTTTTCATTGAAAAATATAAAAATCATTCAATATAAAAAGTGATTGTATGTTCAATGAAAAGAAATTATATAAGTATTTTTGATAATGGTCTCAGTTGAATTCTTTACTTATTTTAAAGGTTTTCATTGGTCATTTACTTTCCTAACAAATGCCTGGCTAATCTGGATATTCTAACTTGGCATTAAACTATTTTAACATGAAAAAGAGTCATACATGATGTCTTATTCATACATGTATGAAATTTTCAGGTTTAGTTGTTTTGGGAAAAACAAGAATAAAAGAAATTTGCCACAGCAAAGACCCTTAACAACAAGCAGAATAGATGATTTCGAAGTACAGAAGCAAACAGATAGAAATGATTTCCTTTATGTTGAAAGTAGGTTTCCATCTGAGAGATCAAATGAAAAAATATATAAATCACATAATTATGTTAACGTATATAGAACAGAAACAATACCACAAGACATTGAATTTGAAAATATCTTTAAGCCAGATGTCGAAAGGCTATCTAGGTCATACTCAGTCTCGCCTCAAAGAACATTTTTGCTTAAAGATTCCTTAGAACAACAACCCTCTTATGAAAGGCCAAGTTTTGTCAACAGGGATTCTAAAGGACCCACAAACCTACTCGTGCATGCAGCAAATACTGTGGGATGTGCTACTAAAAACTCTATTGACAGTCTACCATATGGAATACCAATAAAGAATATACCTAGAAGATCAATTCTTAACCAGGGTGTTGATTTTGAAAAGGAACTCCTGCTTTCCAAAGGAAGTAAACAATGTGAGGCTGAAAAGCCAGCTAAGGACATATATGAATCACGTACATCCAAAGGTAAAATTGACTTATGCTCTGGTACTGCTGGAGAAGATGTAAAAAATATCACAGAAATGGTAAGACATAGTTTAAATTTCAGATCATCTGAGACAGACAATGAAAATGTTTTACAACAAATTTCTACGCTGGAAAATACAAATTTGTTATATTTAGCACTAACAGACAAAACGGCTACTGAACCTAGAGTAAAAACTGTAAGAGTGAAGCATGGGAGTTCCAAAGACTTTAAGCTCGGTAAATCAGTGAAGCCAATGATTTATCGGGTGGAAGATGTCAATTGTTCTCCAATGTCTGCCAACAGAAAAGAACGTCAGATTGGCTTTGTCAAAACAAACAAACACACCATGTTGACAACATCAGATGGAAAGATACTCAAGCCAATGACATTGGAGAATGAGAGAAGATTGTTAACGTCTTCAGAGAAAAGGAATAATCAAATAAGACTTTCAGCAGTCGAGCCTGCAGAAGCAGTTGATAGATTCCCATTGGCTCATGGAAAAGACGTGCTAGTTGCAGCCCCAATGATTGGGGAAAGTAGGGGCGGCAGGAGGGGTAGGAGGGATGGTTATAGGCAGTCGTATTACGATGAGGGACCAGATATGTACCCTTCTCTGTCATTCTTCGACCCTTCGGGGGGATATTACGATGATGGGGATGGGTACTACGATAACATTGGAGGGTTCGGGGTTTCTAGGGGATGTCGCACATGCTCGTCAAGAAGAAGGAAGTCATCTCGATACATTTACGCTGCTCAGATCCCAGATGTTAAACTCCCTGACATGTCGTTGGATCAGGAAAAACTTACTAACTCTTCACAAGATGTGTCCTTGGACAATTCTAAAACCCATATAGCTAATGATTTTGATATGAAGAGAGAAAACTTAGAAGTCACCAATTCTAAAGAATCAAACAAGTTTATTTCAACAGGGCAGCAAACCGATAACGTAAAAGAACTAGATTTCATTGGTTTTTCCCTAGAGAAGTTTTTCAAAACTGAGGGACCTCAAGAATCCAATTCGAAATTGAGGTGGCGAATTGTCATCAAGAAAGCAAATAAAGAATGAACGTTTGAAGTGTAACTAATTTTTTTATTAACTTGTTTGTTACATGTAACATTTTTTAATATAGACACAAGAATAAATATAATAACTTTTACCCTTTATTTATGTTTATTTTTCTCTTAACAATAACTAGTGCTGAATTGGTAAGGAAATTGATGGCTTTAGATTACTAGTAAAAGCTTTGAAAAATGTATTTTGTAAAATCTCAATAGACACTATTCAACTAAAAACTATTCATAATAAATCTAATATTTTTCAACAGAAAGAAACTGAAAAACCGAATCTGCTACAATGTTGTAATATGAACTTGAACTTAATACAATACAGTTAGCATATATAAAATAATAAATTTTATTCACAATAACATTTTAAATCCAGCATGTTAACAGGAACGAGGAAGAGGGGGGAGGCAGTTGCCACCCCAAATAATTTGGAAATTGGAATAAAATTAAAATAGTTTAAAAAAAGAAAATAAGGATATAGCCTTCTGTTTGCTAAAACAGAGGTAGGGGACTTTATTTCATTGAACGGTAATTAATATTCTACTTACTTACTTCCCGCGTCGTCCTGTTGACCGTTAAAGACGGCATAGGACCCGTCCATGATGCAATCCATCCCAGCCGCACGGAAATTGCCGCAGTAGGAAGGGAATGGTCAAAGGCTTTAACATAAACTAGAGAGAGTTGTCTAGACCAAGTAGCCCTCCCAATTCGTATCGCGAAATTCCTCCAGGGAGTAACAACCCTGAGTTAAGAAAAATTTGAGGTTACAACAAAATTTTTGATATTTTCTATGTCCTAGAAGTTCTAGAAGCTACTATTGGGTTTGCAATAAAAAAGAATTTAAATTTGTAATTTTTAAATGTCACTTTCATTTAATATTGTATCAGATTTAATAATACTAGGGGGCTCATGCACAATGCGCAAATTGCGCAATTTGTAATATATTAATTTCTGTTTGTGAGAAACTCACCTACAGTACAATTTGAAGAAATTATTTGCCATGAAAAATATTTATTTTGATTATCCAGTGACAGGTAATCTATTTTAGTCTACAACCTGACTTAAAAATTCATCTGAAGGTGATCAGCTATTAAATTCCAATTCACATTGGGAAATCTTATGAAAGTTAGTCAACAATTTAAAGCGCCCTCTGGAAATAAATCAAAGGCTACGGGTGCAAAGCCCAAAACAAAATGACGTTTTAATCACCATTCACACACGCTAGATCATAAGCTTCAAAATGACACCTCAATCTCAAAAATCGGTTAAGAGTCTGCAGTACCTGCGCTATTGTGTCCCATAAGAACAATGTTAAATTTGAAACATTATTGTGAGTTTGTTTTTCGTCTGAAAATTGCAAACTTGATGTTATTTTAAATGTTATCATGTCGTTTCATTTGACGTGATAGAAAATTAATTAAAAAAATTATTCACTCAAATAGTGAATAAAAAATAATATATATTATCACCATTTTTAAACCATGTTAAACAATTTTTAGGAAATTTATTCATTCATTTCATTTATTTATTTATTGCAACATAACATTCATGTACATTACAAACAATTATTTGAAAAATGAACACTTTCCTTATCAGAAACAGAAATAAAAATCATGATTTTTAAAACTAAAACAAAGTTTGCTTGATATATAATCATGAACAATTACTCACAAATTAATTGTTGGGTCATTTAAAAAATGTATTCATGTCATTTGAACCGCCTTACCATTAAGGTGAACATATTCTAGTTTCATTCGAATCCAATGCAAGATTATCGAGTTAAAGTGTTTTAAAGACACCTATAATTAAAATTGTTCTTATGAGACTAAAAATCAAAATCGCGGAGGTACTGCAGACTCTTAAGTACGTCGAGAGAAAAAGGGATGTAATAAATGAAACCCTTAAGAATTAAGAAGATAGACGGTTTATTGTGAATTTCTAAATTGTGTAAAATGATTTGTCATTGTTTACATTAACAATTGGCTAAAATGAAAAATATTTTTAAAAATATATATTTTATTAAATATTTTATAAAGAAACCATGTCATCAGCAAAATACACCCATAGGTGTAAATTATTTCAAATATGTCTTATTTTGACAAACTAAATTTGTTTTACTAACAAATTAATACTAATACGAGGTGGCCCGTGCGCAAATTGGGCATTTTATGATTCTGTATGAGTGAAACTCACCTACAGTACGTGAATGTTAATTATGAAGTGACAGAGATCAATATTTGTTTACTATCTGGCTTTTAAAATTCATGTGAAGGTAATCAGCTGTTAAATTACAATTCACATTAAAGAACTTGCAATAAAAGTAAGTCAACAATTTAAAGCGCCCTTTAGAAATAGCTCAAATTCAAAGGGGGGCGAGGCCCAAAACATTGACCTTTTTAATTATGATTCGTCACTGCGGTATGTCCTAAGCTTTAAAATGACACCTCAATCTTAAAAATCGGTTCAGTAGTTCGAGAGAAAAAGGGACGTAACAGACGAAACCCTTATATAAATAAGAAGATAGATTAAACTAACTTCCGCCACAGAGTAATTCCGCATTGCATTTTTATTATTACTAATAAAATAAACAATTTTCATTTTAGTAATACAGTATATGATTACAGCATAGAATGATAATAGAATTGAACTTTGATTAAAGAGACACAATACGTAGAAGCTTTGGGAGACAAGGATGTAATATATTTATGAAATTTTCAGGTTTAGTTGTTTTGGGCAAAGAAAGAAAACAAAAAATTCATGTGATACAACAAACAAAACTGCGAGAAGAAGCAGAAGACCATCCAACGAGACTAATCAAGTTGTGTATGTCGTTAATACTGGTGCAGAAAATCCACTTAGATACAGCGGCAATTTGACAAGTGTATACAGAACAGAAACCATCCCACAAACTCCTCAATATGAAAAGAATTTTCAAGCAGATGGAAACAGACACTCCAAATCTTATCCTGTTTCACCCGAGAGAAGATCCCTATACAAAGTTTACTCTTATGAACAGAGACCTTCATTTGAAAAACAAAGACTAAGCAAAGTAAGTAGAAGGGACTCAAGAGATTCAAGAAATATAAAGGTTTATGCTGCCAACGTGAGCCCAGTCCCTCTGCAGTATAATAAAAGTACAAACATTTCCATTGACAGTTTTCCATTTGAAGTACCGATTGATAATGTACCCAGAAGATCAACACTTAGTCATGGTGTCGACTACGAAAAAGAATTGCAGATTTCGAAAGAGAGCCCAAAGTGTGTTGCTGAAAAGCCAGCTGAGGATATGGAGCCCGGAACATCTAAAGATAAACCAGTCTCATCACCTGTTACCGCAAGAGATGACACTAGAAACATGCAAGAAATTGAAAAACAAGGTACATTCTTAAGAACCAATGCAATAGATAAATCAAACTTTTCACCTCAAAGTTCTTCAATCAGAAGTCAAAATATTATGTATTTAGTTACAGAAAATGTGGCTGAACCTAAAATAAAAAGTGTTGTAAGAGCTTCCAAGGACTTTGCTCTTGGGAGATCAGTAAAGACGATGATTTACCGGGCAGAAGATCTCAATCGTCCCATGTCTGCCAACAAATATGTCCATCAGATGCCGATCAAAGCAAATAAACATAACACATTGACAACATCGGATGGAAAGATACTTAAGCCTTTGACATCTGATAATGTGAGAAGATTGTCTACTTCGTCTGGAAAAAATAAACAAATAAGACTTTCATTAGTCAAGCCTGTAGAAGATGTTGAAGGATTCCCATTGGCTCATGGTGGGGAAGTAATTGTTGCAGCACCAATGATCGGAGGAGGAGGAGGCGTGAGGAAGGGAGGGAAGCCTCAGAAGCCAAAACCGATATTACGTAAAGGCGGAGCAGGGAGGGGGGCAGGACCTGCGATGAGAGGGCCTCCTCCAATGGATGATTACGATGATTTCCCGTATGAGGGTGACTATGGAAGAGGGGGTTACAGTTATTACGACGATGTTTCGGACATGTTCGCCCCCGTGGACGACCGTTACTCAGCATATGGAGGAGGGTACTACGACGACGGTTACGGTTATGGTTACCCAGAGGAAGACATGGGGAGGTACGGTCGGGGCCCAGCGTTCCGAGGGGCGAGACCACGGCAACAGGTCTATGCAGCGCAAATGCCTGACATTACACTCCCCGGCTCATCTGTTGATAAAGGAAAAAATCCACCATTTAAAAAGATAGGCAAGCAGGCGGATAAACTGGAAAGTTGTATCGATACAGAGTATTACAATTTGAAAAGTGAAAAAGAAGAGAAGGAACATAAAGTAAAGATGATATCATCAGCTCAGCAAACGGATCTTCCAAATGAATTGGATTTTATTTGTTTTTCTCCTGACAAGTGTTTTAAGACATCAGAGGCTCCCGATGATCCTAACTCAAAATTGAGGTGGCGCATCATTATTAAAAGGGGTGATGAGGAGTGAAGAATCACTAAATAGAAATGCATCTGTATTGTATTTTGTCATGTTTTTGAAAATTGTAGTATTGTGTCTTTCATAAGAGCAAATAAACTAACTGGCTGATGCTTAAAATCCGTTTAAATTTTTTATAAATAGACGTAGTATTTTACATCAAACTTCAATTAATAAAAACTTTTTAGTACTATTTTGTCTGCTGATTCATATAAATGTAACTAGTGCACGACTGCACATGTTGCTCGACATCAAGCAATTTATTTTGATATGTATTTTATCCTATATGTATTTTATACTGTATTAGGCTACCTCATTGTTTCATAAAATTTTTTACACCTAGGAGCAAAGTTACGTTTAGTTCTAAACAACGAAATCCGACTAATCCAATATTGTGAATATTATTGACCACCAAAAACTACAGCTGTGCTCAAAATGCTCAAAACAATCTCAATGTTATTCTAATGGGAAAATTTCAAATTTAATTTGAGGATAGCGCCCTTATTTTATGTCCGATTTTCATCAATTTTTGGCAGAAACAACTACAGACCAATCCCTATCCAACGACACCAAAAACTTGAATATCGGTTGAAAATTGTAGGAGAAGTTCTCAACACAAAAAAAAAAACCCTTAGCGTATTAAATAAGTATAGATTTAAATTAGTGTGGTGTTTTCATATGAGGCTTTTTACAATATTATTCTGAAATTCTTTTATCAATGAAATACCAGTTGTTTTTACTTTGTTGCAAACACTAAGGTGACTGGTTGTATGTACTATATCACACTTAAAATACCTTGAAGAGAAATGTTTTCCAACTATAGTAAATGTTTGATATCATACAAGACTTTGAAAAGTTGTAAAAGTGAAATATTTAAACTTAAAATACTACTTAAATAGTCAATCATCTCAGAACAAACTTACAGTTTACTTTATAAAATTGTTATTGATTATTAATAAATTATTAGGCTACCTCATTGTTTCATAAAATTATTTACACCTAGGAGCACAGTGTTGCTAACTCTAATGGTGAATATTTTATACAATTTTAAACAACCATCCAATCCGCCTCCTTTCAAACTTAAAAGCATAATTAGCTTTTCTGATACTACACAGAATCCATGGATTACCATACTGTATTTCATCTTATTATTATTACTTGCAAATTCCGAGCAGTCCCTTAATAAGTTTGGAAGTCTAAAATATCAGTCATCATTACATTAATCAATAGTTTTAACTTAATTTGATGTTTAAAAAATCATGTGAATAGTACTTACTACTTTGCTTCTATTAAAATCAAAACCAAAAAAAAAAAAAAAAAAAAAAAAACACTTAAAGAATTTGGAGTTAATAAATTCTATTTATATGGAACATCTGGTATATTCCATCATTTGGATACAAAAGCTGATGCTTGTCAAATTTACAGGTCAGGTTTGTTTGGGCCAAGGAAGAAGAAAAAGAAGCAGTCAGCTTTGCAAGAGAGGAACATTGTTATTTATCAGATTACAGAGTCTCCATGTAGTATAAACGGAAATCAAGAATTTTCCTTTCAAAATACAGATTACGATGCAAACCAACGCTCAGAAAATTATCAGCGTTCATCTTTTGCAGTTCCTAATGTACCAGCTTCCCCTAAAGATAATTTATATAATAATAATTCTGAGGATAGGATGACTCATATTCTAGGAAATACAGATAGATTATCTTTCCCTGGGAATGTTGAACAGACTGGAAAGAGGAAGTTCACAGTTCTTGTGCCACTGTCTGAAACTGAGGGGCCAGGATCAAATAAAAAAAGAATGCCACATATTTTAGAGTCCATTGAAGGAGTCGAAGTCCAGCCAAGGAAACTATCTCGGATTGGAGGAAGCCCAGAAACAGTTAGATCTTTGTTAGGAAATCCGAATGAAATCAACCAGACAAGACAATCTGCAATCTGTCCTACAAGGAGAATGAGTCAACCAAGAGTAGAAAGATTATCAACTGTTCATCCCACTGAGATAAATATTCAATCTGAAAGATTTTCACGAGTAGAACCTCCAAGTAGAACTGCAGAACCTTTCATAAATTCTATTCAATTCATTGAAGGGTTTGGACCCAAAGTCCAGACAAGGAAACTATCACAAATTGAAGAAAGCCCAGAAACAGTTAGACTGAAATCTCTGAATCTCAAAGACGTGGGCCCATCAAGACCTTCTACACAATATCCTGTGATGGGAATGAGTCAGGATCAACCTCGAGTAGTAAGGTTGTCAACTGTTCAGCCAATGAATGCTGGGATTAATACTCAATCTGGGAGATTGTCTAAGGTAAAACTTTTGACAGGAACTGAAGAATTTCCATTGAACACTACACAACAGCCTGTCGTTTATACTGTAAGAAGAAGTGTTAGCAAACCTGCAAACCGTCATTCGTTTTCTTTGAAGAAACTTTTTTCAAGAAAAAGAAAAGAAGAAGAGGACGATAAAGGATCAGCTGATAGTCTAATGGAGCAAACAGTTTATGCTGTTCCTACAGTACCTACAAGAGGTAGGACTAGGTCGATTCTTCAACAATCAGTGAAGACTTTGACTTCTCAGAAAGAGGAGGCTCCTGTCGCTTGGAAGAATATTAGATATTCGGTGGATACAGATGTATTTTCAGCTGATGTTAAAAGGAAAAATGAAAAACCTCTTTCTCCAGGTTATGTGAATATGGAAAGGGGTCAAGGAATGTTGGTGTCTGAACTTCTAAATCCGATAACTTCAATTTTTGTTTCCGATTTGAAAGATCCAGTACCGAAAGACCCCTTGACAAAACCTCGAGAGTTCAACAACTGGGTCAGACCGAGACAGGGCAGCATGCGGCAAGTGGTTACACCACAACAGCCTGTGAGAGTCAAAGTTGCAGTTGCACCAGCTCAAACCAATGCTTCCAAAATTCAGTCAAGATCAAAGTACAGACAGAAATATTCAGACTCGGAAGACGAGGAGTCTTCAGACTCATACAGTGAAAATGAAAGTATGGAATTCTACAATCCTCGATCAAAATATTCAAAACCGAGGAGACAGTATCACCGAGTATATGCAGCTACAATGCCAGGTGTTGTTCTTCCAGAGATGAGGACTGGAATGAAGGTGTCGTTTTTGGACACAAAACCATCTACATCTATAAGTAAAACTCTAATTCTTTCAGATGTTAAGCCTGAAATGGAGGAAAAGAAAAACTCGGATGTGGTCACCACACTTGCTAGCCCTTCTCCGAGTAAAGATTCCCTGAATAGTTCGGGTGAAGAGATAAGAGTGAGTAAGTTGGTACAACCTCCCAACGTAAAAAGACTCTCTTTGGCAGAACAATTTGATATAGAGGATGCAGTAGATTTTCTTTGTCGTCCACCAGATGGTTTGAATGATACGACTTCTACTTTGGGTTCCGGTTCTAAATTGCTATTGCAAATGATGATGGAAAAAGAAGAATAGACTATAAATCATTGTAAACATATGTCATAAGTTTGCCTATTTAGTTGTGGAAAGTCCTAAAATTAAAGGGTGCATGTCTACTTCTAAGCGCACAAAACATTTATTGAAATAAGTAGATCTTTTAATCTCAACAGTTAAGCAGTGTATGTTTCATTTATAGATAAATATCCAATTAATCAAAAGTTGAATTTTTTATCATTTAAAATGAGTTACGGTAACACTCTTAATGAGTAATACTGCCCATTAAAACAAAAGTTATCAATGGTTTATTTTGTTTGAATCTCAATAAACTTTTCAATATTTTTTTTCAAAAATTATAACATATTGCACCTTTTGACAAAAAGAAAACCAAACCAAATCAAGCAATCTCCTAAAGCCACAACTGCACTGGCCAAACATTCCCGGCTAAAAGAAAAAACTCAATAAACATTCTTTACAAACTGACTAGATGCTCATTAAAGAGAGCGGAAAACAAACAAAAATTCAGCAGAACACAGTTTGGCCAGTGAGGTAGCGGTTTTACTTAAATCAAAAGACATTAAAATTTTGCTAAGGGCAATTAAATAAAAATAAATTTAAAGACATAAAATAAAACAAAATAAATTGAAAATTCAAAGTAGCAAATAACAAAAATACATTTAGCCTAGTGGGTTTATGTTCGCTAAAAATAACAATGCCCAAAATCCATTTCTTTAAATTAAGTTTCATTTTATTGATGTAACCGCTTTTAAATAGTTCTTAGAAAAGGTGGAATAAACAATTCCTTTTCGTTACCGGTTATGACAGATAGTGATTAAAGCTGTATCTGTGTACCGCTTAGCATAGTAGGTATTTTGCTATGCCCTGTCTCAGTTTGGTTGCTCGATTCTTTAATATTAGCGATTACAGCTGTATCAATGAAACGCTAAGCATATTAGATATTTTGAAGATTGGTTACTTTTAGGAATCGTTTGGTATCCCTGTTTTAGGTTGGTTGGTCGATGCTTGTAATTGCTGTACTTATGGGTACTTTCAATCTGGATACTTTGCTTTTACAGAGAGTAAAAGATATAGCGATTACGAATACTTTGGAACACCTCTACAGCAAACCAATTCATGCTATTAAAATACTGGTAATGAATAAGTATTATGTAATGTTAAAAATAATACAATTCCCTTTAATTTAACATTTAAAAAACCAAATCAAAGATTTTTTTAAGAGATGCTAAAAAAATTAAAAAAGGGAATATTTATAGTTTTGTTTATTTGATGCTTGGATTAATCCCACTGGAATCACATCTGCAACGTGGTTGTCAAGTTGGATAATCCCCTTCAGTGGGGAGTATAGGCCATGTTAGAGAGCTCTTCATCGCTGTAAAAGGCCACTTCACACAAGTAATCTTACAATTTCATCTTGAATTTATTAAAATTTTGTTCTTCTGTAATGGCTACTGGTAGGATACTGTAGAAAATAGCGATTGGAAATTAAACATTCATTCATAATGCAAAAAAATGGCCACAACCGCGCCAAAACCCCATCTAAAGATCGCAAATACATATGATGCAATGTAAAATTATATCAATGATTGCAATGGGAAACAACGCCGCATATGGCAGTCAGTGAGTCATGAATCAAAATCCTCCACTCAAAGTGTAGGCGGCTACGGAGATGTCAAGTTATCCGTAGAGTAGAGTTTTTAAAGTTGAGTTCATGGGCTTTTATTGTACATGAAAATTTAAAAAATTTTAACTTTTTTAAAATTTATACCTACTCAATTTTGTGCACACATGGTAAAATGAAGAACACAAGATTAATGATTATATATTTATTTCTCTCCAGGAAACACCTGTAACAACAACTTTTTACACTTTCACATAAATTATCAACTAGTGAAACTATCAGACTGATTGTGAGTGTTACAACAACTAATGTATCTTTTCACTAGCATATGTTAATATTATTAACAAGGGACATCAAATGTACACAAGCATTAACAAATGTCTGGGAATGTAACTTCACAGATAGGCAAAAAAACCTTTCATTCATATTGTAACTAATATGGCACACTCCCATTCAATTACTTACGCATAAATTTCACAATTGTATTTACTGTAAGTTCAAACTTCTTAGAGAAATTTATTAAATGATTAATAAATTAAACTTTCAACAATTAGGATATGGGATTCCTTATAAAAATGTATTTAAATCATTACTTGGCAGTATGGATGGAACATTACACTCCAGTGAGATTCATTTCTTTAAAATAAGACAATGAGTAAAAAACAATCCTGGAGCTTTTTTATAAAACAAGTAACATATGACCAACAATAATTGATTTTTATAAAGTTTGAGTAAAATTAATAACTGAATCTTAAAGGGGGAGTCACGAAGGAAGCAAACAATTTCATTACTTTCGTAAATTTTCTGGCAAATACAGAGAAAAACACTTAAAAGCGAGCTGACCCTGAATTTGCAATTCAAAGTCTTATTCGATGTAATATTCATCATATGCAACACAAGATAAATCACAGTGTAGTAAGAAAAATATAACTTAGCTAACGATTAACAAAAAATACTGCCTTGAGGTCAGTTTTTATAATAAAATTCAAATAAATTAATAAAACTGTGGAACTTTTCAGGAAAACGGAGGCCATTGATTAAGCGATGGATAGTAAACATTCTACATGTATTTAAACATATATTTATACATTATTGCTTTAATTTGGGTTGATGGTAATGTAACTGTGGGATTTCCAGGCAGCCCGAGTTATATCTGTTGATTAGGTCAACATAAATTTGATAACGAGGAGGGTGAAGATCAAAGTTGTGCAGTAAAACTATTATTGTCACATTATGTTTATGTCCACTAACCAACATAGAGCACTTTGGTATTGGGACAGTTGGTTTTGATGAAAAAATTCAGAGATCAATCTCACCAAGGCTTACTCCACTAAACAATGTGTGGGTAATTTTAATTACAGAGTTTTTAAAAAAGAAAACACACAAAAAACAATCATAAATGAAAATAAAATTTTTTAATCATAAACCAATATTTTTAATAATTTTATTGGATGAGGCCTTTCGACACACAAGTTGACATCATTGAGATCTGATGATGACAACTTGTGTGTCGAAAGGCCTCATCCAATAAAATTATTAAAAATATTGGCTAATGAATAAAAAATTGTATTTTTATTTATATATAATCCAATATTGTGCAAATAAAAAACACATAATCACCTGGATAGCCTAACGGTTAGCATCTTGAACTTTAGTTTAAGAGGTCACTAATTCAATGGATGGCCCCTTATGTGTATAATTGATGAGTTTGAACCACTTTCCCGGTTATCACCCGGGTTATCCCTGTTTGTTTTATAAATTGACAAAATCTTTTAAATAAAACGCCACTGGTGAAAATTTGAAAAAATCATTAAGATAATATCCGAGATACAGATATAACAGCACCGAATTTCACATGGCTTCCGTTTCACTGAGAAGTGCGGTGTGCGCTGGTCGCGCCTAGACGTTGAACCGTGTCTCGGAGCCGTCCGCCAGCATGAGAGTCACCGTGCGGTTGTTGATCCACACGAGCTTCGCCATCCGCATCGGGTTGAGCCGGGACATCTCCGCCACCGGGGACGTGCTGTACGACTTGGTGCACTTGGTCTGGCTGTTGCCCAGCCCGAACATGCCTGTCGATGTCTGCGGACACGGGAGTAACGAGGATCAAGCGAAAAACAACCAAATTAAGATGTTTAAACCCAACAAACTTATAAGACAGTCAACACTGATTATGTACAAATTGGTACTTGAGATTATACACTAGTAGCGGGTTTACAGAGCCTTGCTAACTGGTTAACTTTTTGTTATATTATCACTGAAAACAAGCAATAAAGTTAACACCCTAACTATACCCTTTAACAGGTGGAGTAACAGGTGTTTCAAAACCAAAGCTTAAAATTGGCATTCGTTTGTTTTTATTTTTTTTTTCTTTCAAGAAAGGCAACCATGGATCAACGTTGAAAATTTAACTTTTCAAACTCTATTTTAGACTGAAACCAATTTTTCCTAAGTTTGAGGCGGTTTCTAAACTTATTTTTACGCTAAAATTCTCTTGTATCCAAATTTTAAGCAAAATTTACCCAGTAGATTTTGAAATGGAAATTAAATTAATTGCTACAGACACTCCTAATATTATGGTACAAGATTGGTGATTTCCCTCCTTTTCCAACCAGTTATCTTTCACTTCCCATCATAATATAATTTATTCAGTGATATACATGTCTTTAAAGAAACAATCTTAGTAGTGCAAAAAGGGCACACCTGGGACATGACGTCATCACGATGACGTCAGCAGTGATGACGTCATCAATGACGTCACGAATGACGCCACTAATGACGTCATATGACGTCACATGACGTCACACCTATGACGTCATGGTGACGTCATTACCGCTGACGTCATCATGATGACGTCACTGACGTTAATTAGGTCAAGGTCACGCAAGAATACAAAAAAAATTTTTTGCACTTTTGCGATTCCTCAAATTTTGCTGAGAAATTGAAATTTCTCGAGGAATCACAAAAGTGCAAAAAATAATTTGTTTTATTCCCTAGCGATCAAACTCTTGACCTAATATATCCGTCTGGGGTCATTGACCCATCCCAGCAGCCCCACTTGAAAAAAAAAATAATTTTTATATTTTACTTACCCACCGAGAGACTGAGAGCCGAAGAATAATTTCTTCAAACACCCGACATTGCGACAAACGACACGCGATCCGAACAGCACCGCGTCCGAAGACGTACTAACTTGGGTGCAGGCGGTTCCCCAGGTACCCGGCCCAGTGGTGGGGATAAGGAGGTGGTGGGGGTAAAGTGGTTAGAAGGATGAAAAATTAAAATTTTTGCAACAACTCATCCGAGTCTGTCCTTTACTGTAACTCGGATTGGAAGTATTTCCTGAGAAATATTTTATTTTTATTCTTTCTCAGGTGATCTTGGAACTTGTGAAATTTCAATCAAACCAAAAGTGAAAAAAAAATTTTTTTTTGTTATTTGAAACTTTGCCGAAAAATTAAGAAATGTTTGATATTTGGTTAAATATTTAAATTTAAACTCAATATAAGTAAATTGAGTGCAAAAAGTGAGATGTGCACACCACAAGAGTTGAACAGCAACTGAGCAACTCTCTCCGTGTATCTGAGGTACTCGGCAGGGTGGTGGGGATAAGGAGATGGTGGGGGGTTAAGTGGTCAGATGAAATGAAAAAAAAATTTTTTTTTTAATTGCAAACTATACAACTGAGTTTGTTATTCAGCAATAGGCATAAGAAAGAAAAAAAAATTTTATCCACATTACTCAACATGTTCAAACGTGTTCAAGGTCAACCATTTGAAGTTTAAAAAAAAAATTATTTTCTTTATTTTATTTACAAAAATCCTCCTTCATCCCCATATGTGCTGTCCGGACTTGTGCTTGATGTTGTCGAAGAATTTTCTTCACAGCAACATGTTCCTTGTGTATTTTGGACTACCCCTTCTGCTTCATCCATACTGTCGTCGATGGTTGGACAGTCGTATTCCAATTCCATTTTAATTACCATCCCTGGATTTTGAAGTAGCCGCATGTGTAATTTTTCATAAATTTCTTTTAGGTATTGAAGGTTGTCAACAAGTAATTCCCACTTCATTGTGTTGTGTAACCTCTAGCGTAGCTGAGTTGGAAATGAAGCAAGTCTTGCTTGCAGGATTGGTATTTTGGAATTGTGGTGGTGGGGGTAATTGATACAACCAGACAGGTTGAAACGTGTTCAAGGTCAACCATTTGGAGTTTTAAAAAAGAAAATTTTATTTACAGAGTAGTGTTGAAAACTGGCAATTTGGCTGCTTTATCTGAACACTCAATGCATCTTAGGCAGTATACAACTGCGTATACCAAGTAGAAGAAGATTGCAATCAATAAGGCCAAGATTATGAAGAGATCTAATTTTAAAATTCTCTGAATTAGCATATGGTCCTTCCTGATCCGTCTTTCTTTCATCCTTCTTTCCATCATCTCCACTAGATCCACATGCTGGCATCTCCTCCTCCCCAGGCTTTCCG
Source organism: Neoaliturus tenellus (assembly GCA_030545055.2). Classification (NCBI taxonomy): domain Eukaryota; kingdom Metazoa; phylum Arthropoda; class Insecta; order Hemiptera; family Cicadellidae; genus Neoaliturus; species Neoaliturus tenellus. Next base: position 47,794,865 of record CM061536.1, read on the forward strand.
CTTCATCGGCCTCATATATTGGTGGTGGAACATCCATGTTTGCAGCTCAAAAGATGAAGATGTAATGAAACACATTGGTGCTGCATCTGAGGTCTCCAAGAGGAAAAGTGGTAGGGGAAAACCTGAACATGTTAGAACATGTTCAAGGTCATCCAATTTGTGTTTTAAAAAAATTCTATCTTGCTACAATACTGTAGCAAGATAGGTTTTCTTTATTTTGTTTTTATTTTATCATTCTTTTATTACAATACAAAAATATGCATATTGAAGAACAATGAGGATACAAAATATAAATATTAGTCAGGAGAAATATTCCAAGTTTGGACTGGCTTGAGTCTTCATGGATGATCTGGAGGAGTAGGCTGAAGAAGTTGATGATGGTGACCTAGGCGGCTCGTCATCCTTGGGGACATGAGGGACATTTTTTTTGTTTCACATATTGATATGTTGCCTTTTTTGTGTGTTTTATTTTTTTTTATTTTTTTTTGTTTTTTTATCTTTATTTAAAACAGTACAAACAAGATTACATGACAAAAATATATATAGTTAAAAAATACAAACAGATACAAGAAAGAAAAAAAATATTTTTTTTTAACACTGCTGCTTGTCTGCGATGTGGATGGTAAGCTCGGTGGAGTTGCTGCCGCTGCATCCGTGGGACACCAAGTAGAGACATCCTGGTTGTATGGAGCGGAGATCTTCGTTTTGGAGTAGGTGTACAAATCTTTTGGGCAGGTAAATTTGGAATTTCGGCTCATCTCCCGGAGTGTATGGGGCTTCGCTCAAGCTGCAGCAGATTGCCTCGCCGACTGTAGTTTCCATCTTCTTCATGGTATGTATAATATAATGTTTTTCATCCTTCAACTCTGAACATTTTTTTACCGGCAAAATTGTAGACTTGGAGTGGGCGTTGAATTGTTCCACCAAAGTCTGCAGAAACTGGTTGGATGCCATGGTTGTTCTAGAGGTCCTCGCTGTCTTCTTGCTCTGAGATGTTGTCGTCTCGGAATCTCGAGTAGTACTCGTGCCAGGTCTCGGTCTGCTCCTCGCTTTTATAATCACCGTTACCCCCACCACCATTGCCGATTTCTCCATCTTGCAGGTAAGTCGCTAATTTTAAAGCGTTTTTTAACGCACAGTGCCTGTCCCTTTCATGTTCCACACTTTGTGTGCAAATACAAATGTTTTCAGCAATAAATTTAAAATTTTTATCTATTTGCACATCTTTAACTGGAGTAGATGTAAATTGTTCTATCCATCTTTTCTTTTCAAGTCCTTTTGTGTAAATATTAGTAAATCTGTTTGAAAATTGATGCATAATATGATACAAGTCTGAATAACTGGTAAAACCGTCATACCAATCGATGTGATGAAAATATTTCCAAGTCCATCGGTTTGTTGTTGCGGCTTTGGCGGTTAGTGAAGAAAAAGAGCATGGTGGTTTAAATAAAAATGTGTAAGGAATATTTTTATCTAAATCGTAAAATACGAGTTCTTTAATTATAAACCGATCATCGTTACCACGAAAAGCTTGAAATTCAATAATACCCGGCTTGGACTTGATTTCTTCTTCCATGTCCATTTGAAAGGTCACCCGTCTATCCATCACGGTGTCAGAAGGTCAACTGTTTTCCACACCACGGTAGGCATTTATTTATGCCAGGCTGTACAGTTGAAGGCGCGTTGGTGTATATTTAACGTGGGCACCATCCCCGGTAGGCCTACACCCACAAAATTTTGAAATTTTTATTGAAAATTTGCCAATTCAAGTGTAAAGTGTTGTGAAAAATATTAAAATTTTATTTAACTTTCCATCTGGTCATTTTTGTTGTTGTCATTATCATCACTTTGATCCTTTTCATCACTGAAATGTGTTTCTTCATCCGATTTTACAAAATTATTTTTTTCTTGCACATATTGTTCTAATTGTCTCCACATTTGAACTTCATGAGGAATTCTGTTGAATATTGAAGTGTCCACAGGTCCATACAAAATTGGTGCATCCGGTTGTTTGTCCAAAGTATCTGTTAAATAATCTTTAATAATTGAACTGGAGAATACTAGCTGTCTTAAATATCTTGTTATCGGTTCAGTTGCACATGTTAAAATAAAAAATTCTTCTCTGTTTAGTTGAATTTTTATGTCATGTTTAGTCGTATCTCTGAATCTCATTTGATGTTCACCTCGGTGTTTAATAATATCAATTTCCAAGTCTGAATCCAATAGTCCTACTTTTGTTTTCCTGCCAAACATGTTGCTATTAAAGTAACATTCCAACAAATGGAGGTGTTTCATAAAAGATTCCCAAGCATTGGCTGTAAACAAAATCATTTTTGTTCCGTGAGTTAAAATTACTGTAGGTGAATAGTCGGTTGATTTCATAACTCCAATTAAAACACTTTTATCCAAACTTGAAGAGATTGGATAAAAAATTCTTAAAAATACTTCCATCAAAATATTTGGTGAAATATTTTCTTCCATATTTCTTTTCCTCTTGGACAAATATTTTTTCTTTTTACCTTTTTCTTCTTCTTCTTGATTTGTGACGTGTTGCTGTTCATTCATGTCCAAAAATTCTGAAATTTCTTTTTCTATATCGCATTCGGTTGTACACTTGTAGAAGCCATATTGAAGATGATGCTACCCATACAACGTCAGGCAACAAACTGATCAGGAGCGGCCTGCACGCTCCGCTTTTATACTCGCGGAATGTAACAAAACCGGTTTTTTTATAATACATTTTTAACAATTCCAGTTAGAGGTGTGTATGTTACAATTTTATCATGTAGAATTAAACAGTATGCAGTTGTATTTGCAGGTATAGCTGCATTAAACTCCATTTCAATCTTTATGTCAACACTTGATGATTTTACTGATTCATTTTGTTTAGAACAATCAATTACAACTATTGTGTAACCATCTAAGTATTCTTCTGGTGATAGTAAAGGTGTATTTGTTTTACCGTAATATGAATTTTGGAATCTCGCATACATATCGTATAATATACTGTACTTTTTATTAGCGAATGACACATTTAAATTGTCGTAGGGGAAAAATTGTGAATTCAAATAAACTTTAATATTTTTTAAGTTGCAATGATCAAATTTGCCTGCATGTTTTGTGATGCTGTCTCTCCTATCTGTTTGTAAACCAAATATAATATACCTGGCTCGTTCTACGTAATTAGATGTTTTAACAGTCCAAGTGTGACGATCTGTAGTTGGCAAGCTTGGATGTTCATGGAATTCCCAACTTCTAAAAGGAATTACAATATCACGATCAGCCTTTAACTTCCTTAATAGTAGCATTCTATGTTCGTCAGCTAATTTAACATGTGGAACTCTCCATACAATTTTGTCTAATGTTAATTTCCATTCTAGGTTTGCATCCGTTGTACCATCTGGAGCTTTAATAATGTCTTTATCGTTAGAAGATCTCAACAAAACTAATTCTTGTTTAACATTTAATATTATTTTTCTATAATCTTCAGCAAATCCAAGCAACAAACGTAATGGAATATGAAAATCAAAATATCCCTTTGTATTCGGAGTGATTATGTCATGTTCAGGTAAAACCCATCCGGCCGGTTGAAGTAAATTGGTTTCATTAGGTGATATAGATGTTACCCCCTTTAAAGTTGTTGCAATACCTACTTTTTTAGTGGAATCAACTGTTACACCTGATATTTCATATCTAATTTCATCAAACAGGAAAGCCATAGGGTTATTTATAAATGGAACTGTTGTACCAGTAGTAGTACCGTCCTTTTTTGTTACTTTTCCTTCGATATACAAGTAACTTTCACATGGTAGTGTGTAAATGTCTTGATGTTGTATAGGAATACGAATTTCATCGTTATTGTTCAATTTTGATGAAGTGTAAGGGTTGTGGGTGTGATATTCTTTTTCCCATAGTGTTTCGTCGAATGTCGGACCCTGCGCTATATCCAGTATATCCATAATCGGTTAATTTTAAACCAATCTTTTCTAAGAAACGAATGTTCTCGCGTGTTAACTCCTCCACAGCTGAAGAGCTACTAATGCGGTTTCCCGTAGGCTGTCCACTTTTAAATGATAAACCCATGATTTTTGTATTAAAGTGTCGATTTTAAATGTAATCTAACTGTAATTGGCTCTTCTCGGAAATCTATCAAGTTACCGTCTTGATCCAATACGTTCAACACGATGTCTGAAATGAAAGTGGTGTTCAACGGCAGATATACTAGGTTTTGTGGCTTTTCTACAATTTTAAATCCTGGAGGTACACTCGGGTAAAAAGTATGTATTATATGAGTATTTGCTCCATCTCTGTAAGCTCCCTGTATAATGTTACAAGTTATATCTATACTATTAACTTTTAGTATAGTTACAGTTTGTTTACCGGAATGTGTTTGATTTGGTTCTAAAATTGGGCTATCTTTGGGAAATCCTAACAATTCACCGATTGATTGTTCCTGAGTAAAATCTATATAATATTTGGAGATAATTTCAGCTTTCATCGTATTGTTATTACCTTTTAATGTTATATTGTCTTTTCCCATTTTATTTTGCAAAAATTCATTAATATGATCAATTTCATAAGAACCTGTGGGTAAACTGCAAACTTCTAAGTCTGTAAACTTCCCACTGGCATCTTTTCCTTTATAGTAATGCAATAAGTTATTTTTATCTTCCGTAACATTGGGAATAGAGTTGTAAGTTGTAAAATCCAACAGTGCCGCTTCCCAAAATCTTCCTTCTTGCAAGCGTAACGCTGGAAAAAGGATACTTCGCAAAGTGGACGATTTTCCTGTTAATGATACCGTATAGGAAGACATCTCAATTGTGACTGATACTTTTAGCTAGGAATTCCAAACATAAATGGCCGCATATTAAAGTGTTATCAGGTTGTTCTCTTTTATAGTTGTAATATATGTTTTTAGCAGATTTAAAGTAATGCTCGAGTTCTTTAGGTGGTGGTAAATTGCCAAAACTATCAAAGTAATAAATATTATCACCTAATTTCTTATAACAAACCCAATGAGTGCCAGGACCTTCTGAATTGTCTAAATTTACAATGCCGGTTTCGTTTTTCCACATTTTAACTGGTAATTCATCTTTCATAAAGACACCACGAAAAAAAGGTATTTTTAAACATGAAATGTATTTAAATAATTCAATATTTGTTAACGCTTTATGTGGTATTACTAATTGATTTCTTTTATTTAATATGCACGGTACGGTCTTAGGTATAGACCTGCCCCGTTTTTTACCATTGACCATACTGTTGGTTTTTTGCTACCCTTTCTGGTGGAACGTCGTTTTCTTCTAATATTCCCTCCATGTTTTGTCTTTGCCGATCTCCTTTTCACTCTTCGCCTCCTTTTTCCACCTCCTACCGCTGTTTTAGCCTTCATACCTGCTGTTACCGCTAAAGCTGCTGCTTTTTCTGCAATACTAGCGTCACTAGACTTTACTCGTTGCCAAGCTATATCCGCGAGCTTTTTATCAGCTATTGATCTATTTTTTGTATCGCTAAATGTGGAATATGCTATATCGTGTTCTTTACAAGCCTGATCTAACTTATTTATGCCTGGATCGCCTCTTTCCAGTCGTTTTTTCAATTTAGTTCCTGGTCCGCAATACTGATAACCTCCCGGTATGTGAAATTCGTATGGTAAAGCGTCTATTGCTCTATTTACGACAGATCCTACTGGAATTCGATTTAAAGCTTTACTTAATAGAGAAACCGCTGTGGACGTGATCCCACCTCCTTTCCTTACAGTGTCTCGATATGGACTGATGTACTGAAATGTCATGATTGTCTTTTATAATTGAAATGCACAGCTTATGTGTTACCTCTACGACGAGTTGAACATAAATGAAGTTATTTATGATTTTGATCAATTAAATAGTAAAAGGACCCCAAAGTGTGGATCCTAATATTTGTGTTGTTTTATTAAAAAAATATTTATAAAGAATTTCTTGTTTTATCCATGTATTTCTCTGTTTTTCATCAACAGGTTTATATTGTCCGGCTGCAATATAATTATGCATATTAAATAATATATTACCTATCACTTTAACAAGGAAGTTAACATTTACAGCGTTATCTACATAATCAGGGTCTGCAACATTTGTTAATCGTTTGTTATCACAATTCCACCATCTATGTCCACCTGGCTCTAATTGTATTATCTGTTCAAAAGTAACAACATTACCAGGCAATGACGCGGGAGCTATATTTATTAATTGTTTTCCTTTACCATCCCAAACATTATACTTTGGTACATGTCCATCAATAAGTAAATTCTTTTCTTCAAGTAATGTAAACTTTTCATTTCCTTGTACAAACAAATCCCCCCGCCGTGATACCACTTGGTCTTGTTTTACAAATCCAGATGTTTCTTGTTTTAAAGTCTCTTTCATTTGACCTACTGTTGCACCATCCGATGGAGCCGAACCATCTTTTACATTTGCTAACCAATTACCAAAACAATCTATAACCCCTACATCACGTGTGATACAATGATCTTTAATATATTTTAGATTTACAGCATCGTTTTCAGTTTTTGGATAACCTATATCGTTAATAACAAATTTATAAAAAGAAAATCCATCTTTTGTCTTTTCAGGTATTAAAGAATGTAAATAGCGTCTATTCACGCTGTCTTTTTCATCTTTAGGATCATCTATGTTGGATATACGTTTATTGTTAGCACTATACGTTTTTCCATTGAATTTTAACGTATTTTTTAATTCAGATAACAAATAACCTTTGTTTATTGCATCACCGTTTTGATTTGGTTTATCAACGTTGATAATTCTATGATTTTCTGCATCATATGTGTTATTTTGTAGTCTTAATGTTGGTGATATCTTTTCCTTTACTATTTTTAAATTTACTGCATCGTTTTCATCCGTGGGATCTTTTATGTTTTTTAACCTTTTATTACTAATATCATAATCTCCTTCAGGTGTTTGTGGTAAACCAGCACCTCTTTTCAAGTTATTCGCGTAATATAATCCATCCGAGGAATACCGTCCGAACTTGTCGACACTCATGGTGCAACTGAATAGCATTTTAGGGGGTAACGCATTTTTATGAGATTACCCCGCGGTTTCTAAGTTCATCCACTAAAGCCACCCATTCGTTTTCCAATCCAGTATGACCCGCTTCTTTGGCTTCATGTATTAGTTTCATTCTATCCACCAATTTATTGATATTATTGTAATAAATTACATTTGTATTGTATAGTTTCTTCATCAACCCTTTTCCGGTGACTGATTTGCTTCTTTTTCTCGGTTCTGAGGAACTTAAATCTAAAGTGGATGCTACTAATCTTCTTTTTACAGGTTTTCTTCTTATAATTGGTATTAATTTGGAAACAAAATCTTTATATTTTACAGATCTATTTCTATATATGGGTGCTTCAGGTAAATAATTTCTTCTATATGCATTAGTTTGTTCCAAAATTTTGCTATACACTTCCAAATCATCATTTTTTACCAATGCTTTTAAAGGTTTATTTTGAAATAATAATTCAAATAGTCCCCTTGTTCCCTTATATATTTGATCACCTACGCGAATATTATCATATTCATCGACATCTAATTTGCTATTACCAATCATTATACCTTCTTTGGACATTCTTGCTCCATAACTGTGGTATTTTTTAGTAGAATCAGTTCCAATTAACAGTTTTAACAAGTATTTTCTTCCTAAAGGTCCTTTCGTATGAATATTTTCACCCAATAAGCTTATGTTTGATGGTTCTCCTTCTGTTTTTTCTTCTTCACTGGCTATAGATACCACTTCTTCTTCACTACCAGCATATACATCTTCTCTTTCTGCCGTTGTATCACTAAATATGGAGGCTTCCGGGTCCTCATCGCTAATTTCTTCTGATATTACACTTTCCCTTTCATATTCTGTTATCGGCGCAATAATATCACCTTGAAAAGAAGGTTTAGTCAATTTTTTGTTGAATTGTTTCAAAGGTTCAGTAATAGGTTTAAAAGTAGATTCGAGAAATTTCTCCCTTTCGCTGATACCTAATTTTAACGCTCTGTTTTTAGCCCGAATAGAATCACTTAGTGATTTAATTTCCTTTACTAACTTTTCTTGGTTAACCATGTTTGTAGCAAGACGTGCTGTACAAGAATGATTGTGTGATATAGTGGTTAGTGAATTAATATAAATTTATCGAAACCTATCCTGTATCGGCCGTTATTTAGTGGTTGTTCCTTCATAATTGTCAAAAATCCATAATTTTCAGCCCAAGCCTTACCACATATGTCTTTAAACCGTTCATATGACATATCCGCATTGACATGATCGTAATAAATGTGTTTTAAGTTAGTTTCATCCTGTTTGAATACAATTAACACATTTGCGTTGTCTCTTATCAGTTGTTTTGGTATTTTACTATAAGTCTGACCTATGTAAATGCTATCTATATTGTTATGTCGCCCCATAGCGAAATAGCTCCTGATAGTGTTTTGGTTTTCACAGGATATGTCATCAAATATAAAAACTGAAAATGGTTTAGCTTCATGCGGTTGCATTACGCTTTCACTTGCATCAAACTTGTAATATTTCACTTCTGGCACATTATTAAATATTTTTTCTAATAATTGGTATTTGGGTTGTTGTAATGATTTGGAAAAGACATACAAGTTATTGAAACGCAATCCTTTTGGGTTTGTAATCAAATTGAATACTACATTTGTTTTACCACAATTGGATGGACCGGTTACAAGACAACGCACCGTGTTTGGTAACAAAACACCATGTTTGCCGCTGTTTAATTCCGAATTGTCCACCGTGAGTTCATCAATATTATTAATAGTAAAACTATCCTTTTGCTGTATTATCTCCATCCTTTGTAAAGGTTAAACCTAAAATGATGCTCCATCATTATATGAGATCCTTTTTAGGTATCCAAGAATCTTCACTCTTATTAAATCCTAACCATCTCACTTTAACTTTATCTTTTTTCCGTTGCAACACCTTTTCAACGAGATATACATCACCTACTGTGGATTTTAACATTTCATGTCCATAAAACCCTCCTTCGAGCAATTGTCCTTTATTATCTTTTAAAATGTAAGTTTCTGGTACTGTAGGTTGCACCTTAAATACGGTAAAAACCTCATTTGTCCAATTTGGCAGATATCTTTTACTGAATACACCTTTGTATTTGCTTATTCGCACTTTATCACCAACGTTAAACGTTTTAGGCTTTAGTTTTTCAACTTTTGGTTTAGTATTCATTTTTATACGTTTTAATACAAGTTTTTCATTTTTACTAGTCAATTGGTTCGGTTTCATACCAATTGTTCTATGGAACTTGTTATTGTAATCTTTTATTAGTTTTGGTAACATATCAATCCATACGTGCGATCCTCTGTTTGAAAACATCTTGTACATCGCACCTTTTAAAGTTCGATTGAATCTTTCTATGATTGATGCTTTTACCTCTGAATTAGTCGAATAATGGTTTATATTGTGTTTCTTCATTAAATTTGAAAATTCTTTATTGAAATATTCTTTACCATCATCGGTTTGTAAATGTTTTATGGTATTTTTGTCTCTCTGTATCGCAGTTTCCATGGCTTTTGTTACACTCTTGCCGGTTTTATCTTTTAGCGGTAAAGCATCTGCCATTTTTGTAAAACAATTGATAATAGTCAATATATATTTAAATCCTTTATTTTGTTTACTATAAGGAATCATTTCGATTAAATCAGCTTGATATAGATCATTCATTCCTTTTATAACAGTATTTCTTCGGGGAAATTTCCTCCTAGCCGGTTTATGAAGTTCATGAACAATTTTTTGTTTCAAATCCATAATTTTATCCTTCCTCATTCATGGATGAAGTAAAAATAAATTTTTATTACATTATACCCATATTTAACTGGGTCAAGGTCATTCAAATTGATGTAAAAAAATGGGGAACACGGCGTTGGACTTGCCGTGTTCCCCATTTTTTTACGGAAGGAAAAGGAATTTAGGTCGAAGAAGGACGAAGAGGGGCGAAGAATAGGTTAGTTGTCGATAGGGTTGAGAGAGTAGTGGCCAAAAGGAAGAGTATCAATTTGGTTTTCCATAATGTGACGTTTGTCATCTTTGTTTGACAATGCTTTTTTCACTTCTGTAACACTGTACACTTTGTGTTTTTCACTCCTTATGGTGTTGAATTTAGCAGTCAAGGTGGTGTCGTTAAATAAACAGTTTTTATAGTGTTCAAAGTTTACATTTTTCTTCAAATAACTTGTCTTCACACCTTTTGCTTTTTTGGTGGTAGATGTTTCTTCTTGATGTCCTTTATATACTTTAAAAGAATATAATTTGGACATTAGTGCAATGATTTCTTCCATGCTTGCTCCATTGCATTCATCTTTGAATTTGCCTAAAACTTTCTTATTATTTTTATTAAAGTTCGGGTGATTTCTTGGGTAGTCGGAAAAATCAAAATCATTTTTGTGTATGAACGTCCGAAGATCTTCATACATATCTTGCGTCTTGATCCAATAAATTAGTGCGTCCGTATCCATGTAGGCTACTCCGATATTTTCTCTTCCATAATGTTGAACCATTTTGTTGTAATGAAAGTCATACATGTGCGTTTTACTTATATCCAATATTGACATTCCTATGTACAACGGTCTATCCATTACTATCTTGGTTTTCTTCATGCTGACTGCTACCAAGTTTTCATTAATTATCATACTTGTTCCAAAATTCGGTTTCTGTACAAGTTTCTGCATCTGTCTGGGGTTTGTTACTAATTTTACAATTTTGTGTTTCCTTTTGTTTTCTAAAGTTTTTCCAAATATTGCATTGTTCATGAGCTTGTAAAAATCTTTTTCAAAAGCTGATGTTGCTGCTGCTCTCCTTGCAGTGTTTGAATCAATGTATGGTTTTAAATAACAAGATTGTGAAAATTTTAAAACTTTATGAATTTTGGTAATAATCAATCCTAATTCTAAGGCTTGCTGAACATTTAAATAATGTGCTACATATCGGTTTTTGTTGTTTAATGTCATCATTAATTTGGGCCATTTTCCTGTCGGTGATACTTCAGTTTTGGCCAACAGTGGCAAGTCGTAATGATGATCGTGTAGGTGGTCTGGATACTGAAAGTCACAGTCTAAGATGTAGCCGGTGTCACCTTCTTTGGGAATATCAATAATATTTCCAAGTGAATCAGGGTCTACCCATTCAAAGTCGCCATACGGAAGGGGTTTGGACATCGCCCAACCGTACAAATTATTCGCATCAAAATAGCCAAGAAAAATCGAATCTTTAGTTTCATCATAATTTGGTAGAAATTTATTATTAGCTTTCACATGTCGAGTTACAGCTTGGGTTAATCCGCCTCGAACACCTGATTCTATCATTAAAACCATATCAATGTCGGTTAACAGCTCCAACTTGCACTCGGTGGATTTTAGCATGGCCTGCCATGCTAAGCCGGGAGATGTAAACGAATGAAGGGGGTCCAGTCCGTAAGCAGTGAAACAGGTGTTCCTAAATTGTTCCATTATGTCACACAATAATGTTACATCTAGTGTTACATAAAAGTCAGAATAATCACCCAAGGTATTCATTCCTAATTCATTCCAGACTTTCTGAGCATGATTATAATCTTCAATTGAAATTTCGGTTTCAGTTAATTTACTTTTAAACGCTTCGATTGGTGGCAAACATGTTTCATCAAATTTTTCTAGTCCAGTAATGTAATCATATGGAAACACACCTTTCCTTAGCACCAAGTCCATTTTATCTTCTGGCACAATTTTTCTTGTTTCTTTTAAATCCTGTCGTCTTAAATTTTTAGTTAGGTTGGCAAGGCTAGATGACATGAATCGAAAAGAATCCACGAATCGAAGCTTAATTTTGCCAACAGTCTTGGAAAAACTAATATAATTCTCTAAAGTGTTGGCCAATACATCAATTTTCCCATCATCCCTGCCCAATTCCGGAATAATAAAATGTGAATCATAACCACTAAGGTTATGCAAAACAACTGGAATGAATTTCGGAAGTTTATAATTAATATTACATGAATTGCAAGCAGCCCCTCTGTAATAACCAGTAAGGTGATCGTGATCATGGACTTTATGGTTCTCAACAGTAAATTCTTTTTTACACAAGTAACAATTAGTGGCATTGATATATTGAATTTCCTCCTCTTCATCTAGAGGAATCATAGGAACAATATTACTGTACACTTCTTCAACCTTATCAGCTATATAATACAAGTTATCTACAAAATGTTTAGCAGTATCCTCACCTCTGTACAAAATTGGTGTTGAACTTAAACCAAAATTTTTCAAATGTTCTTCTGACAGTGTGGATTTAACAAGCAAACAAAAACTGTTAGGTTTATGCAGCTGATATTTAGTCCTACTGGTAATTTCCCCTTCTGGATGTTCTTGGGGTACCAGTGAGGACTCAAAGTCTGCATAAATTACAAATGGTACCCTATATTGATGGCTAATCTTTTCGAATTTTACAATAGAGCGAGTAGGTGCAGGCAAACTAATTTTGCATTCAAAGTTTTCATTACATAGCCTTTGGTGTTCACGTAACCACTGTGCTCCTCCCCTTCTTTCATCTTTCAACACAAAACAGAAACATCGCTTACAAATTGTTTTCCTATGTCGTTTTTTAGTAAGTTGGTTACCAACAAGTCCTTCAAAATTTTTAATATAAACGTAATGTGATATTTCACCATTGGTTATCAACAACAAATCAGAATGGTTCCTAAGCTCAGTTTTTGCTACTCTTAAAGGGTATACATTATTTGAATCGTCCAATCCAAAAATATTTACACTAACACCTGGATTGTGTTTCTCAAACTTAGAAATATCTGAAATTTTTACAGGGTAAGATAGTCCTACAAAATTATACCTATTATTTACATTTACATAATGTCCACTTACTCTACAAGGGCGCTGCTCTGGCAAAATATATTTACATAACATAGCATACTTAAAACATTCATTATCTACATTTTGTACATTTATACATGCTTTCGTTTTCTCAATGGCTTTTGGTAGAGGGACGTAGCTGCTTCCTCTCATACCAAATCCGTGCTTATGTACTCTTAAATCTACACCCTCTACAGATGTAAGCATCCATCCTGAACCTCTCATTTCATGTTCCTGCAGTTTTGTTAAGAGTTCTTCCAAACATTCCTCAACAATTTTATTTACATCAGAAGCATACATCAAAGTACGGTTTTTCGTTATAAACCCCCTCACTGTTGTTTCACCATCCGTATTAGTAAATAACGCATCCAAAACTAAACCAAATTTTAAAAAATTTAATCTTGCCAATTCTTGTCGCAAAGTTTGTCCAATCAATAATTTTGCTTCAGTTAAAAAATTTTCAAGATCAAGCTGTACATTACTTATTTTGTGATGGGTTACCGTATGTCCGGGGAAAGCTGTTATACGAATCTGGTTCACTCCTTCTTCTTGTTCCGTGTCGGTGTCCGTGTCGGTGTCCGTGTCGGTGTCCATGTCCTCTGTAGGTCTCCTTCCAAGTCCTGACGGTCCAGCACCTCCATATTGGATAACACTGGGTCTTCTGCGTTGAATCTGTTGAAGTTCACTTTGCCAATTGTCCAGGTTGCGGTTAAATTCAACCAAAATGTCATCAATCCAGTCCATGTCCATTTCGTTAGCTGTTTCACTCGCCGGGTCTTCCATATGTAATTCTTGATGTATAGCTAAAATGTCTTCATCTGGGAAAAATTCCCCACAAATATGGCAAAGAAGCATTTTAACACTTTTTACCACTAGCGTCTTTAGATGTTACCTCCACAAAAGTTCACCAAAGAATGAGAGACGCTCTTGACCGACCTCCTTTTATAGCGGGTGGTGGGGGGTGATCTTTGGGAAAGACCCGTTCTGCGCATGCGCAGAACAAAATGTAATATATTTATTTAAAATTTGCTATTTAGGACAAATATATAGGTCAAGGCCACCTTAAATCTGGTAAAAAAGAGGGAACACTGGATAAGAGATGGTAGTAAGATCAACTTTCTAACAAATACTTTCAATAATATATCAACAGGTGCAAAAGTTAAATATTTTTTTTAATTTCATATACCAAATTGTTTAAAATTAAAACTTTTAAATATATTTGTTTGAGCAAATGCTTTTGGCAAACTTACCACACGCCAAAACTCAAAAAATGTACAGAATTAAGACTGATCTCGCGGGGAAATACTGATGTGCTACCTAACATTGGTTATCTGACTCGAATAAGAATTGGTGATATATAACATATTGAAAATATTTTATGTTGTATAAATCACCAATACTATGCGACTCCGATAACCAATGTGAGGTGGCTACATAGTATTTCCCCGAGAGATCAGCTTAATCCTGTACTTTATATGAGTCTTAGCGTGTAGGAAGTCTGGCAAAAGCATTTGACCAAAACAAAATATATTTAAAATTTTAAGCTTAAACAAACTAGCGAGTATAAAAATATTTCCTAACATTGACAACCTGTTAACATATTGCAGTGTTAAAGTATTTGCTATTGAGTCAATCTTACCATCACCTCCGATCCAGCGTTCCCTCTTTCTTACCAAATGACACTGAGGCTTGACTACCCGTATATATGACGTTTCCCCCACCACTAATGCTCTCCCCCACCACAATCAATTCTCAAAAGTGGGTCAAGGCCATCGGAAATTATTATTTTGAGCGGAGGATAGAGCATCTGCTGCTCTATCCCCCGCTCATATTCTTTTTTCTTCTTTTTTACAGTTTTATATATCTTTTGGGTTTTTGTAAAATGCAAAACACAAAATTATTTACAAAAAGTTATTTACAAAGGTGAAACTTCATCACTGCTATCCTCGTCATCACTACTCTCCAAAAATAATCTTCTACTACAAAATACAAGTCTTTTACACAACGATATTCTATCCAATATAGCTCCAACTTTAGGGGTGTTCTGATCTTCCATTTCTTCTTCTTCTTCTTCTGATGACAAGTCCAATGTTTCATAAGCATGTAAGTCAATATCTGTTAAATTATTTTCTTCTTCATCCAATTCTTCCATTGCACTTTCATCTTCTGTAACATTTTCTTCTTCCTCTTCCCCATTTGTTATTTCAATTGGTATGTCTTGTAAAATTTCGAAAATTTGTCTGCAAGGCACATTAGTGTTGTCCAGTGGAGGCATCTTAGTGGAATGTTTCACCTTTGCAAACAAACTAGAGTTTTATATAGATATGTAAATTATTTACCCCCACCACCATTTGTCCGTAAACTAAAACTCAGAAACCATGTCCAAGTCGTTCTGAAATTAAAATTATTTTTTGAAAAATATAGCCATTTTAGCATTCACCCGATTGTCAAATAAATATTTTACAAACTCAAAATTTGTTGTTTTATCATTTAACATGGTAGACAGAAAGGCTTCAACAATTTTTTGCGATCTCTCATCCTGAGGCTCGCATCTCACATTTTCAATAGTCCCTTTCCTTGTCGTGTCTTCTATTAGCTCCACAATCTCTACCAAGTCCTCCTCCAAAAGAACAAACTCCACGCAGTGACTTACCATGATGCTTCTTCCTTGGATTTAGCGAGAGTGATGTTCCTCAGCTGATGTCCACCACCTATATCACTTTACCCCCACCACTTTTCAAGACCATACATTCAACATCATAAGTAAGATTTTATTTTTTAAACTAAAACCTAGGTACTGCCCCTGGCCAACGAAATAATAAGCTACTCTTGGGCTCCACCTGGTTTCTGCTGTATGTATGCCAATCATGTAAATAAGCCGCACAAATATCACACCTTTCTTGCGGTATTTCATCTCTTTTTATGTTAGAAATTCCAGTCATCATCATGTAGCCACCGCTTTCTATAAATTCTGTCATGTCCTCACATGCAGCAAAACCATAGTCTTTACAAAATTTAATATTTTCGTTTCTGAAAACATAAGCAAAATAATTTGTGTAGCCATTTCTTTCAAAGTCAAACTCCTTAACTAAAATTTTAATTTTTGGTGGTGCACCAGACTGATGCACCACATACTTGAACAGTTCGGTGTCATCAGAAATTTTCATTAAACACAATTGTAGAAGACTGGAAGGAGCCATCTCAAGGTGTGCGTCTCCTAGCTACACTGAACTGAGACTGATCAACCTCCTCAATACCCTACACCTGGTTAAACTTACCCCCACCACTTCTTTTAAGTAGGTCAAGGTCAAATAAAATTACCCTGTGAGCGGGGGATAAAGCACTAAGTGATATGTTATTCCAGTATCACAGAGTGCTCTATCCCCCGCTCTGTTTTTTCCACATACCAAACAAATAGTCCATGTCCAAGTCCAAGTCGTACAAAATAAAATAATTTTCAACACTTACATCTCTAAATGTTGGCCCCCATAACCATCTGATTTTTTATTTTCAAACCCTTCTAAAAATTTAATTTTTCTTTCCAGCTGCTGAATATAATTTGCAGCTCCTATTAGAGTGTCCAGCTTACTGGAGCGAAAATTCACTGTTGGCACGATCAGTTGTAGCCGGAAAATTGCCAAACGCTCTTGGTAATTTCGCTGTTGGTCCGCCAGCCGCTTCTTCTCTTTATTTTTTTGTCTCATGTCCTTAACCAACAAACTTCTTAATATACTTTCTTGCTCAACTTCAGTGGATGGGCCAGGTTTTGGTGATGACTGTGGTTCAGGTGAAGAATTATTTTTGTAGTCCAACAGCATCGGAGCATAGACGTGACCTGATGGTAAACGCTCCAACTCCAAGTCCCCCGCAAACGGATTGGGTCCTAAAATTTTTACTACCCGCTTGTGGTCTGGGTGAACTTTTCTGTTGGGCGCTTCGAAAGACACTTCAGTCATGTTTCCGCTCATAATGTGCTGCTCGGATGAAGGAATAAAGCAGAATGAGCCAAGTGAGTAGCACTAGGAACTGAGTGAGATTCAGTAGTAGTGGGGGAAACTGGTTGTCACGTGACCTTTCACTAGTGGGGGAAACCGGTTGTCACATAATCATGTACTGCTTCACCATAATGCTAAACATCTGTTTGGTTAATAAAATTAATTTGTTATAAATTTTCTTCACCGTCCAAGGACACTGGTTTGGGACGTGTCTGAATAATGTTTTTCTTTTTATTTTTTATTTATAAATAAAAAGAAAACATTATCCCCAGGTTAAGATATTATATAAATGAACTATTTTTTTTTTTTTTTTTTTTTTTAATAGCTCATTTATATAATACCCCCCTCCCTTATTTCAAGAGGGTGAAGAAATAAATTTTGGAAAAATAATTTTGAAAAAGGTAATTTGGAAAAGAATGTTTGGAAAACAAAACTTTTGTCAAGTCAAAAGTTTACATTTACTCCTGCAAACGCCACACAGTCCTACGTTGACCCATGATCACCGTTCGTATCAAATACCCTCTCATGGTCATAAATTTTTCTTTTACTAAATGGGGAGCAACTCTCACATGAACATTTTTGCCCTCATGCCTCATCAAAAAGATGTGAGGCTTTACTTTAAGGTGTTTTCGAAAAAAGTATTTATCACCAAGATAGAGCCTTCGATAACGAACCATAGGAATCTCTGTTTGCGTTTTAGGAGCAATGTTTAGCGAAAAAGGCCTTACTATGTTCCGGGTGGAAGCTGAGTCACGTTGAAGATGATAGCGGCATAACTCTTCACCGCTAACAGCCCACCTGGCACATTTCTGGTTAAATTTCGCTAAAGTTTTCCAAACAAATGTACACTGGCGTTTCGGTGCCGCCGCCTTTTTAGACTTTATTGTTTTACGCAAACCCGGCTTGATTTTATTCAATGGGATACTTACTTTAATTTTTTGTTGCTCCACTTCAAGTTGAGGGTCTTTAGATGTCAATGGAAGGGAAATAAATTTTTGTTTGGGTTTAGCAGGACTTGTTACAGGAGTGTCTTTAGATGTGGATGGAAGGGAAATACATTTTTGTTTGGGTTTAGCAGGACTTGTTACAGGGGTGATAGGAGTGACAGGAGTGGTTGGGTCAAAGAAAGATTTGAAATATGTAAGGATTTCTTCAGTGGGGGATGCGGGTGTTGGCGGTGATGGCGGCTTCTTTGGACTCACAAAAATTTCTTCATCAGAACTGGAATCCAAAGAAATTACACTCGGCCTAGCTCCACTCAGCACACTCGTCACTGTTGTCGTCGTCGCAGTCGTCAGCGCAGTCACAGCAGTCAAAATTGTTTTCACCAAAGTGTCTTCGGTAATTGTAGATCCAGGTCTCAAGTCCACAATAATTTTTTTCCCCGAGGCGATAGAGGTTGGCAGTGGTGACAGGCTTGGCATCGAAGCGGAAGACATTGAGGCAGAGGTACAAACAGCAGGCAAAGCGGGTGGCAATGAAGCGGAGGTCGAGACGGCAGTGGTGGTAGGCGGATAATTCTTAAAGCGAGGCATGGCGCGGAGCAGGAAAATGTTCAACTTACTCGTAGCGATACTGTAAGCAGAATGAAACAGCTCGCAACCTATTGCAATATTCCAGCGCGCTATGTGGTGGGGACAAACAAGTCTGTTGCGTAATACCGGGATCTACTTATGCAAACACATGGCCAGACATGTCAATGGAAAAGTACCAGAGGCCTCCACCTCCACCTCCCTCGGGGGGGGGGGGGGCGCAGTTTTCGTCCGGAGCAAAAAATTTTTGGTCAAGGTCAAAATCCCAAAAAAAAAATTTCGGGGGGGGGCGCAGTTTTCGTCCGGAGCAAAAAATTTTTGGTCAAGGTCAAAATCCAAAAAAAAAATTTCGGGGGGGGGGCGCAGTTTTCGTCCGGAGCAAAAAATTTTTGGTCAAGGTCAAAATCCAAAAAAAAAAATTTCGGGGGGGGGCTCACTTACCGTCCGGGGCTCGGGGGGGGGGGGGGGGGTCACCTACCCCTAGGACTTTAACTCTTGGATACCTGCTACCCTTACTCATGTGTCAACATCAAATAATATTTTGTTCCACCACAGTGTGGACAGCCAACACTTAGTCGCATCTCGCTCTAAGTCCTGAGGAGTCCTCAGAACTCAGGCAAAAATCCGCCTAAGTCATGGCTGACCTACATATTGTGTGGAACAAAATATTATTTTATTCACACACAAATATGGGTCAAGGTCATCCAAAAGTTAAAAAGAAATCCCCCCGATGCCTAAGACCGCCGGCGGTCAGAGGCATCAGGGGGATCTCAACATTTAGGGGGAGGTGATTTATTAAAAAATTATTTATTTAATTTTGAGTTTCCTTAAGGGAAACATGCTACAATAATTTGGAAG
The DNA here is from genome assembly GCA_030545055.2 of Neoaliturus tenellus. NCBI lineage: Eukaryota > Metazoa > Arthropoda > Insecta > Hemiptera > Cicadellidae > Neoaliturus > Neoaliturus tenellus. The sequence goes on from CM061536.1 coordinate 47,814,173, forward strand.
AGGCCATGCTAACCATGACCGAGGATCCCGTCTTAACCCGTAGGTACTGACTTTTGCCTAGCACACCGGTCAGTGTCAGGATCCGACGCCTCGTGCTAAAGGATGCCAACCACCCATCTAGAGTGATGAGGTCCAGTAGCGCCCCTGACCGAAAGAGGCCTAAGGGTGGATCCCCAGGGGCCTACCCCCGGGCTCGTTAGGCGCCATGCTATTGTTGGTAACAAATAATTCTTGAGGTTCTAAACCTCGAAAAATTTTTATTTTACAGAGACTGTTAAGTCTCAAAAGCCTAACACTTTAACTGCCAATTTACAGAGGAGTACCTCCAAAATACGAATTTTGAAATATTTCTACTTGGGGACAACCTGTGAAGATTAGTACAAAGAAATATTTTTCAACACACAAGACTTAGACTAAATATATCCAACACCAATACCTAGCAGAAGCAGCAAGCGCAAAATAAAATATTTCTTAACACTACACATGCCATGCCTTAGACTAAAAGAATTCCCAATATAATGCGGCGCCAACATTACATTGCGAATCCTGTAGGGCAGAGCTTCAACCACTCAGCTGAAGTGTTTGAAACCAACTGCGAGGAAGCAAAGCCTCAGAGAACCGAAGCTGAGCCGGTCAGGAGTGGGGGAACCGGACCTGGTTACGTAAACAGCCAGACCTCGACACGTACTTGTTTGTGGCATTGGACAATCTCCAAGAGCCACACCTGAATACATTACTAACCGGATCTCATTATACAACACGTGTCAAGGTATGGCAACGCCTCGGGCTATGCCACCTCCTCCTCCCCCGGGGGGGGGGGGGGGGGGCTCACTTCTCGTCCGGAGCCGAGGGGGGGGGAGGGGGAGGGGTCTTGGGACTTAGAATATTTTCGGTCCAAGTCAGGTTCAGTATAGACTAATATTTTAGCTTGCCGGATTCAGCACAGCCGGCAGAGACGGTTATATAACGCTTATATAACAGACTGGTTTCTTTGCCAACTGTAGCTCTACAGAAGGTAAGTCAGTTTATTCGAAGCCAACAAACACGCCACACCTCGCCACCGCTGGACTTTTCTGTGAGTAAATTTTTATTTTTACTTCTTATTAAACTTAGCAAACAGAACCTACCCTGTTTTGCACAAAATTAATTTTTGTTACACTGCTACACTTACGTTTACTTAACAAATTATTTTCCACTCCTTATTTAATATTTTATTCCTTACTTGTTAAGACTTACAAACTGAAATGTTGGAAGACTGTTTGATACAAAGTTAATTTTTATTTAGCTATACAGGTCTCCTAATATTTTCCTACACTTCTATTTTGCAGGTGTGGCTAAATATTTTTCGCTCACAATTTAATTTTATTCCACACAAGTGGATTTTGAACTTTACTACAAAACTGATCCATGCCCATCTCCTACAGAATTATTTTTCATTTCACTCTACCTCTTTTAGTCTTACATTAAATATTTCTTGGAGTTACATTTTACACAAGTCTCTCGGTTAATTTTTCTGCACAGTACGTGTTACTCCTTGGACAGTTCCCGGCAAACTGTTTCTACACTTCACAACAATAGTCCGCATTACCCCCTCCACTACTCATTCCCCCCACTATAGCTCTGTTCCCCCACTACTTCCAGCTAAGGTGCAACACTTCACTGAGTGTTTCAGTTTTATCCAAACCTTACTGTGGGATACATCTATGGCTGAAACTTTGCGAGAAAAATTATTAAGAGTAAAATTTTTGCTGGCCAAGCAAAATAATTCTGTTAAGGTGTCCAAGACTTCCACTTTAACAAAAATGAAACGTTGCTTCAAAAATAATCCAAGATTTTACTCAAGGAACACAAATATCACTATGGATGATAAAATGTTTCAGAAACTTTTAGACGAGCTAACTTTTGCCAGTAAGGTTACGTTGGTGACTCCAATTCCCGACCAAGTTCCAAGATCACCTGAGGAAGAATAAAAATAAATATTTCTGAGGAAATATTTCCAATCCGAGTTACGGTACAGGACGGATTCGGATGAGTTGTTGCAAAGATTTTAATTTTTCTTCCTTCTGACCACTTTACCCCCACCACCTCCTTATCCCCACCACTGAGCCGGGTACCTGGGATACCGTCTGTGTACAAGTCAGTACGTCTTCGGACGCGGTGCTGTTCGGATCGCGTGTCGTTTGTCGCACTGTCGGGTGTTTGAAGAAATTATTCTTCGGCTCTCAGTCTCTCGGTGGGTAAGTGAAATATAAAAAATTATTTTTTTTTCAAGTGGGGTTGCTGGGACGGGTCAATGACCCCTGACGGATATATTAGGTCAAGAATCTGATCGCTAGGGAATAAAAAAAATATTTTTTTGCACTTTTGTGATTCCTCGAGAAATTTCAATTTCTCAGCAAAATTTGAGGAATCGCAAAAGTGCAAAAAAAATTTTTTTTGTATTCTTGCGTGACCTTGACCTAATTAACGTCAGTGACGTCATCATGATGACGTCAGCGGTAATGACGTCACCATGACGTCATAGGTGTGATGTCATGTGACGTCATATGACGTCATTAGTGGCGTCATTCGTGACGTCATTGATGACGTCATCACTGCTGACGTCATCGTGATGACGTCATGTCCCAGGTGTGCCCTTTTTGCACTACTAATCTTTTAACAAATTAAAAAAACATTTAATGTTATCCTTGTTCACTCTTTACAAATTGATATACCCTTTGAGTAAAAGGCTTACCTGCCAAAAAGACAGACGGTTCTCCCCACAACTGTACGACACCAGAAATTTTCCATCCGGGGAAAACGCCAGCGCGGTGATTGAGGCTCCGTGAGCTGTTATCAGCTGGATAGGGAACACACATGGTAATTTTATATTCTAGTCAGAGAAAGTATGCTTTTAAAAGTCAATGAAATGTCAACCTTTACAAATAAGTTATGGTTAAATGGTACACTGAATTTTTTCATAGACAATACAGCAATAATGGAAGAGTTGGTAGCTTAAGGTAATTTTGTTGAAAATATTTAGCAAACATAATCTCTGGAGACTTCAGTTACAACACTGAATTCAATAATTAGTGAAATTTATTGCCACTCAGAAGCAAAATCTGATAAAAAATTAAAAATTCATTTTCTTGACAAGCCCACATTTAAAAAAAATAAGTTGTATCCTCTTTTTTCCTTATTTTCCTAATCTACAACCATGCCAAATTAATGTGAGGATTGTATTTAAAACATTGGGGTTTCCACTACACTAACTATGGATGAAATTGACAAGGTTAAAATGGAAGAGCAAGGTTCCTTCCTACCACATTATCAAAATAATTATTTTGTCTTAATTATTTAAGTCATTTATACCAGCAATCAAACTTGCACAATTTAGTGTTACAGAGTTGGGTTCTATTACGACTTCCAAATTATGTAAGAGTCATTGAACAAGAAGTAGAATTAAACTTAGTATTTTAAACTGTGATTTCGTGATCAGATCCTCAGTATTTTCAATGTTAACAAATCAATTTCAAAATAGTGTAAACAGACATCACCGTAAAACTGGAGGGTTAGATTTTAAAATAAAACCATTCAATTTACAAAAAGTCTAATACAGTAAGATATTCTGCTCGCTAGGTTTTGTTACCTGACACTTGGACGAGCGCAGTTCGTACAGCGCGATCTGTCCGTTCTTGGCGCCGACGGCGATGCGCCGCGTGGCCGGGCAGTGGCTGACCTGGTTGAAGCGGCAGATGGCGGGGAACACGTCGCACAAACCTTTCATCTTGAGGTGGCCCGGGTCCACACAGTGCAGGATGATGTCCATCACCTGGGAGGGAAACACGGAGAGTAAACAACAAATATTTCTTAATGCGGTGATGGCCTAAAAAGTATACAAGTTTTTATTGCTCAGAAAGGAATTTTCAGGACTCTGTCTAATGTACTGTTTAGGAAATTATTATTCTATAACTAATTAAAATACATTCAATACAAGAGGAAAGTATGTTGTATTGTCTCAAATGAAATCATAACAAAACTCCAACATAAATATCAGGTGATTATCAATTACTACGAAATCTATTTCATATGAAAGAAAACACATGTTAACAATGTAAATATCTTTTCAAAACACTAACTAAACTAAATGTACCATTAGTAAATAGTGTTGGTAAGAACAAGTAGTCAAGCCTGTTTGTACATTTCCACCTAACAATTTTTTCTAAGGCCCATTCTAAACGGGCGTATTGTACGCCGCGTATCTGCTCACGCAAAATCTGTTATTCGCCGGCCATTCTATACGAGCGGTAAATCGGCGCAACACTATCAAAAAACCACATTAAGCACCATTCATCCCTGGCCTAGCTAAAATTGTGTCCACACATATTATCACGCTTTACAAGTTATATAAGTAAGAAAATACATATTGTGATGTGATCAATTGAACTCATCCATTTTCTTTGGTGTTGCAACCTGCCCCTCTACAGACATAGCTTAGACATGTGTATATGGATGGCTCTTAGTGTTAGTAGGGCTGTTCTTGTTTCCCGCATTTGCGGTTAATTTATGGTTTGTATCCCGGAAACATGAGCCCTACCTACGGGTAACTTTCTAGTGGTTTAGGAGCGGTAACTTTAATATTTGGGGTAGTGAGAAAAAAGTTACCAGTGAGTGACCACAACTGAAATAGTCGTCTGCTACCCAAGTAACCACAAGGCATTCTGGGCTTTGGTTATTGAACGGTAGTTGCCAATCATGTTCCCGGGATACAACATACAACCATTGTGACAGTGTTGTGCCATTCATTGCAAAATTTATGGTTAAGTATCCATGAATTTGTTGTAGTTCAAAGAATAATGAGTGCAGATGATTAGTTTGTGACTAAACTCCATATAAGGGTTATTACTTAAAATGTTACAATGGACTATTATTCTTCTATGCAATGGCAAAATTTAAGTTATCTAATCATAGAAAACCCATATTTATAACTCAATTGCAGGACCTCTTGGAAATAGGCAGTTGTCGTGAACCTCTGCCAAAAATCATCTTGATTAACGAACCTCGGTATATCGATGACCTTCATATTAACTTACTAAGTTTTCACATTCCACTTCAGGTTCAATATATTGAGTTTCCACTGTAAAAATTCTTGAAATTACTCCAGTGATAGCATTTTTTGTAAAAAATATTGATACAATTTTTTTACTGGTTCAATGTTTTAATCCCATTATTTAATTATGGTATTACTGTATTTTCTTCCAGTACATGTTATTCACAAATGTGTATTCTAAGTTTTTTAGGCGTTTAACTGTTTTTAAAAAATCTTAAAAGAGATCAAATATATATAATTTAGCCAAATTACCCTAAAGGGAATACGCTACTACAGTGGTAGTCACGGTAAGAGCTAGGTCCAAGACCATATTACCTTTTCATCCAAAGGTCAAAAACACCATTTGTCCTAAATTCAGTGAATTTGTTTGATCTTTCCTTCTCTATGGGCCAGCAGTGATAAGAGAAATGAACATTCTCCAACTGTTAGGCTTTGCTTGAAGCCGTAACCTGATAGTATGAATGAATGAAATAAAGAAGTACTACAACAAACATACAGTATAAGCTTTTCAGCCGTTGATTGATAATACAGTATGATGATATTCTATCCCTCCATAAAAGCAAATTTGGCATGTTTCAAGCAAATTAATGGTCTTTACATTCATTGTTGGTCGCATCAGAGATTCAAAACATGTACCCAAACTTTGAAATAAAAACATTTATTTCAGGAACATATACATATGTAGGATTACTTAAATATAAATATATAAAAAATATTGTAAGATGCTAGAGCTGAGTCTTAGTAAAAAAGTTAACATCACTGATAGTTTGCCGTCCTGAATACATTGTTGTTTTGGTTGCTAAGGAACTTTGTTTAAAATTTAAAGATAATCCTTACATGTTAAAAAAAATCATTTAGTACCTTAGAAATACAATGAATAGAGGATGACACTCTCATTTATCAATACACAATTAGTGTAATAACATTTTCACCAGGTAACAAACCACTATATTACTTGTAGTAGTTATTAACTGTAGCTATAGAATTGTGCAGAAGCATTTTTCATTGAATTGATGGTTATCAACCAAGTTCCATTGCCTTCGTAGGTTCAAATAAAAAATAGACAATTAGTTGATAGGGTTTGTATAAACAATTAAATAATTTTAAAATTATAGTTTTTCTATTATTTTAATTGTTTTGTTTAAGATTCTTTAAGAATTTTATACATTTTTCTTTAAAAATGGTTTCTCTGTGAAAGTGTCAGCCGTGTGTCAGGCATTTCCAGCCTATGCCTAAATCTGTTCCTGATGTAATGTATTAAAATTGAAATAATGTTATTAGCCTAATTTTAAAACAGTGCATGTGCATCTCGCATTCTTTCACTTAAGACTGGTATTCTAGAAGCACAGTGAATTTTGTAGATGTAAGCATAAAATTCTACCAGTGTTGTTACTAATAAAGAAAAATCTCATTTGACATTGTTTTTTAACATAGAACTTTATTTTTCAGGAGTTCATTGTTTTCGTACGAAGATGAGCTGAATTTTACCTCTGAGATGGTTATTGTTTGTGTTCGGTGTGCAATAGAGACGAGAAAGCTTTTACACATTTTCATTTAACACATTCTACCTTAATATGATGTTGGAAGATCAAGACATCGGAAAGATAAGATATATTTTAAGTTAATATTAAGAAAAAAAACCACTGATGCATTCCCAAATCTAAATTAGCAGAACTTCAATAAGCCAATTTGCATTTTTAGGCCAAAGCTTTGTACTATATAATGAAATTGGTTGTTGGAAAAGGTATTATCGTAATCTGTGTATTAAGGGTTCATTCTTCTTATATAAATGTTACCTGAGCTTTTTGAACTATTCCAAATACCACTTGAAATTGGAATTTTTTTGTGGGCCAGTTAAAAAACAATCTTCATCAGGAGGAATTGCTTTGAACTTTGGCAAGGTTAGGACACTTAACACACAAAATAATGTACTTATTTCAACTGATAAGGATAAGAATCTAAAGGAAATGGATTAATGTTAACAAATTGCTAAAGAAGGTTATAACAAAGGCTTTATGTATAATTTGTGTCTATTAATTTATTGAAAAAATTAAATTAACACAGTTTGTATCTTGTGACATTCTAAACAATGGGTTGATGCATCCAAAAGCCCTAAACAGCAATATAAGTTGAATGAAACCCCAACTTACGTTTTACCATTGTAGCATAACCTGCAAACTTCTTTATTATCAACCCTTACTACATCATTGCAATTCCGAGGACCTAGATATTGTTTTATTATTTGCAGGCTATCTGCTAAGAAGTAAAGATAGTAAAATTTAGAAGTAAAATATAGAAGATTACTGACTACTATAGCAGATAAGGAACAGGACAATTTCAGCGTAGATGTCCAACAGTGATGATGCGGAATTAAAACTCGAATGTAGCTGTGAAACATACAAGTTATAGGATTGAATGAGTGCGGAGTAGCAGTATAAAATAGAATATAGAGAACCAATAATTATTTATATTTAATCATATACTGTTTTGCTATCTAACATATTTTAAATCTAATGTTTGTGATGTGAAAAATAAAGGCACAAATTAGTGCCCTAATTTATATGAATAGTATTCATAAAAATAAGGAATTTGTTTGTTATGTAAATAATAAAGGCATTAAATTGCCCCAATATAGCAGTAGTATTCACAAAAGTAAGGAATATGTTTGTGATGTAAATAAATAAAGGCATTAAATTGCCCCAATATAGCAGTAATATTCACAAAAGTAAGGAATGTTTGTGATGTAAATAATAAAGGTATTAAATTGCCCCGATATAGCAGTAATATTCACAAAAGTAAGGAATGTTTGTGATGTAAATAATAAAGGTATTAAATTGCCCCGATATAGCAGTAATATTCACAAAAGTAAGGAATGTTTGTGATGTAAATAATAAAGGCATTAAATTGCCCCGATATAGCAGTAATATTCACAAAAGTAAGGAATGTTTGTGATGTAAATAATAAAGGTATTAAATTGCCCCGATATAGCAGTAATATTCACAAAAGTAAGGAATGTTTGTGATGTAAATAATATAGGTATTAAATTGCCCCAATATAGCAGTAATATTCACAAAAGTAAGGAATGTTTGTGATGTAAATAATAAAGGTATTAAATTGCCCCGATATAGCAGTAATATTCACAAAAGTAAGGAATGTTTGTGATGTAAATAATAAAGGTATTAAATTGCCCCGATATAGCAGTAATATTCACAAAAGTAAGGAATGTTTGTGATGTAAATAATAAAGGTATTAAATTGCCCCGATATAGCAGTAATATTCACAAAAGTAAGGAATGTTTGTGATGTAAATAATAAAGGCATTAAATTGCCCCGATATAGCAGTAATATTCACAAAAGTAAGGAATGTTTGTGATGTAAATAATAAAGGCATTAAATTGCCCCGATATAGCAGTAATATTCACAAAAGTAAGGAATGTTTGTGATGTAAATAATAAAGGTATTAAATTGCCCCGATATAGCAGTAATATTCACAAAAGTAAGGAATGTTTGTGATGTAAATAATAAAGGTATTAAATTGCCCCAATATAGCAGTAATATTCACAAAAGTAAGGAATGTTTGTGATGTAAATAATAAAGGTATTAAATTGCCCCAATATAGCAGTAATATTCACAAAAGTAAGAAATGTTTGTGATGTAAATAATAAAGGTATTAAATTGCCCCAATATAGCAGTAATATTCACAAAAGTAAGGAATGTTTGTGATGTAAATAATAAAGGTATTAAATTGCCCCGATATAGCAGTAATATTCACAAAAGTAAGGAATGTTTGTGATGTAAATAATAAAGGCATTAAATTGCCCCGATATAGCAGTAATATTCACAAAAGTAAGGAATGTTTGTGATGTAAATAATAAAGGTATTAAATTGCCCCGATATAGCAGTAATATTCACAAAAGTAAGGAATGTTTGTGATGTAAATAATAAAGGTATTAAATTGCCCCGATATAGCAGTAATATTCACAAAAGTAAGGAATGTTTGTGATGTAAATAATAAAGGCATTAAATTGCCCCGATATAGCAGTAATATTCACAAAAGTAAGGAATGTTTGTGATGTAAATAATAAAGGCATTAAATTGCCCCGATATAGCAGTAATATTCACAAAAGTAAGGAATGTTTGTGATGTAAATAATAAAGGTATTAAATTGCCCCGATATAGCAGTAATATTCACAAAAGTAAGGAATGTTTGTGATGTAAATAATAAAGGTATTAAATTGCCCCGATATAGCAGTAATATTCACAAAAGTAAGGAATGTTTGTGATGTAAATAATAAAGGTATTAAATTGCCTCGATACATAGCAGTAGTATTCACAAAAGTAAAGAATATGTTTGTGATGTAAATAATAAAGGCATTAAATTGCCCGCATACATAGTAGTAGTACTCACAAAAGTAAAGAATATGTTTGTAATGAAAAAAAAGGCGTAAAATAGTGCCCCTAGATAATAGAGTCGTATAAGTAGAAAATAAATAAGTGAACCCATTGTCGTAGTACGACATAGAAATTAAGGAAGTGAACCGGCACGGAGTATTACGACAAGAGGAAAGGAATCGAACCAGATCAAAGAAGCTGTAAAACAAAGAAGATATAGAACGGAACCAGTTTGGAGCTAAACAGTGAAACTTGGAAAGGTCTTATGGAATGAAGCAGTGCCAAATTAATCTGAAGTCATGATCGTAGCAGAAAGATGGCAGCAGATCCTAGCAGAGGAGTGAGTCCAAATTTGAAAATGAAAGTGAGTATCTTCAACAAAATGTATGATGTTAACAGGTTTTACATTGCAATAACCACTGCTCCATTAAATTGCTCTGCTTTTTTTCACACCTGTAAGTAATGAAATAAAAATACCACAGTGTGTTCGATAAATGTTTGTATAATTGCACAGAACAAAAGCAACAGTTGTGGTTGTTGCATTATATATATATATGTATATTTATAATTAACTGTATTGCCTTGTGATAAAACAGATTTTAACCCAACAAAAATGCAAATTGGCTTAGAAAACTTCTGCTAAGTTTAAAATAAATCTTAAGTCAAGTAGGCTATAACCTGTATGTTTGAACATTGTTATATCTTTTGTGGATTGGGCTAGTGAGAACGGCAGAATTGGTTTGTTATAGTATTTAAATTGTAAAAGTTTGATAATTATTGTAAAAATATATGATTACTGTATGTTAAATTGCCATAACAATGATAGTACGTTACGTAAAGACTGTGGTTATCCTCATTACCTTAGTTTGTTTTCAAGTTATAAAATAAGTTATAAATAACTATAAAAATGTAACCATTGAAATGGTTTGTGAATAACAATAATAATTTGTAATTGTGCTGGTTTCCACTCATCACAGTTAGGGTAATGGAAAAAAAATTTTATGGGAAAAACAATTCTTTTAAAAACTGTTTTTAAATATGAAATAGTAATGAAATTTTAGCTACAACTTCCGGTGGTTTTAATACAAAATCAATTCAACGTAGACATTAAAAATTATGGTGCCCCTCCTGATGACATCACACTAGTAGGAAGAGCTTTACCACCACATTTAAATATTTGCCGAGTTTGGTTTTCCCACTGCAACGTGTTAAAAAGTTAATTGGAGGTGTCCACAGACTTTTGCCTAACCCTGTATGTAAAGTTTGTTCACTGGTAAGAATCCTGAACACTTTTATCTTTAACCACTGATGCAGTGTAATTTCAGCTATTTTGATTCAATTGTTTCACTCTCTATTAATTATTATAAACTATAGTTTTATCTTCAATCATATGGTCGCCACAATTCACACCAGAGGCTGTCTGGTGGCAGAGTTCACTGAACTCTTATATCTTAAGTGACATTTATAAAATATAAGCTTAGGGAGCAGCAGAGAGAAACCATCCAAAGCTGTAAACGTTGCTACCCCAACTGACGTTCATAGATAAGAGAGGTACAATTGAAGTGGATGACATCCGGTTTCCCTATTGTTAAGCCAAGCAGGTAGTTAAATATCCTACTTGTCATTTTGTACTTTGAAACTTAATGACAAGTCAAAACAATCTTAATTTTATAACTTCTTCATATTAAATTGAGCAATAAAAAATAAATTGAAAAATTACGAGCTAATTATTTCTATGGACAATTTCATCTCTTTTAAAAACGTTTTTATACAAATGACCTTATTAAACCGTTTGAAAATTTAATAGTTTTTAACCTCAACCAGCTAGATTTATGTCATACTGTGAATTATTATTAAGTTACAACAGTGACGTATTTAAGTATTTGCCGCCTCTAGGCAGCGAAGTTTTCCGCCGGGAAAACAAATATTTACAAAACGGGTTTATTTACAAAAAAACTAAATGAATAAAAACTAAATGGAGAAATTAGTACTTTTACCAAAAATAATAATATGAAATGTGGTTTAGTTGGAGTTACTTCACTCTTTTCTCCTTGATGATTTTAATCTAGCAAATTAATCAACAACTAACTGTAGTTAAGACTAAGTCCATTGAGTATTACTGTAAATTCATACTTGGAGACAACCATTTAAATTAAACACTTAAACTCACAATTATGCGTTACAAGTTAGTAGAAAACACAATTGCAGTATAGGCTACCTACTCACACCACAATGTTTACATTGGCAATTGGCATTGGCACCTGACGCTGCCACTGCCAACGAAGTAAGCACAGGAAAGTGGAGTACGAGGTAAACACGGGAGGGTGGAGCAAAAGCCCTCGCCCGCGTCCACGAGCACAGAAAAGGAAACTATTTTGTTTTCTTTTTCTGTGCAGCGAGCAACGACATGACATTACGTTCGCCAGACCAATAGGAAAAGGGCGGCACGTAAAACTCAGTACAGCCTTGTAGTGAATGACTTATAGTTTTTAAGGCTCCGGTCTACCTGAGCCCGAACGACTTTACCAAATGCCGCCTCGCGGCCGTAGCGATATGCGAGTTTGATGGCTGCAGAGGTTTACGGGAATCGTGTTTTCAAATTAACTAATTATGATAGAGATTGAATCTTAACTATTTCTAAAAGTATAAAGACGGATCTCGTCTTCTCTGGTTTTAGAATTTTTTTAAATTAAATTTCTATTTTCAGCTATAACTATCTAAAATCACCTGTTTTTCTAGATTTTAACTGGAGTTTTCCATTAGTTTTATGGAACTACTGTACCAAAGTGAGATTAACAAAGTGTAACAAATGAAATTTAGCATCGTAATTCTTCTTTAATGTGCATCTTAGTTATAGCTATAGGCTGCATTTAGCAGAAAATAACAGGATTCTAAAAACACCTTGCATTTGCATAGAGAAAAACAGACAGTTAGTGCACAGACAGTGCATATAATAGCCAATTATAACAGAAATTAGAAATTGTATTTAAAAATTCTAAAACCAGAGAACACGATATCCTTCTTTTTACTTTAAGAAAAAGTTAAGAGTCGATCTCTATCATAATGATTTAATTTTAAAACACGATTCCCGTAAACCTCTGCATCCATAAAACTCGCCTAGCGCTATGGCCGCGGCCGCGAGTCGGCATTTCGGTCTCACGTAGACCGGAGCCTTGACGTTAAGGTGCTCTTGAATAATTTTATACCTAATGAAAGTATTTTAAATAGCCGAATTGTCGTTCTCAAAATTATTTGCTAAACATTTTTTTTTAAATTACTAAAGAAAACATGTAACATACTTTTAAATGACATTTAAGACTAAAACTCCAATTTTTAAATTATTTCTTCCCCAAATTTTGCCGCCCCCTAAAATTTGCCGCCCTAGGCGCGCGCCTAGTCCGCCTATTCGGAAATATATCCCTGAGTTACAACCAAGAGTCCTTCTTTTTACTTGATCCTTTCCTTAACAAGAAGATTGTGTATCCGTAATATAACATTTAATACCAATAACAGTGTTTTTTAAACTTATATTTAAAATACCCCCGTCGCAGCAGACCTGCGTACTCAGCGAATTTCCAAAGAATTATTATTTCAACATCAAAGAACTTTGTGGCTATCTTATATAATTAATAATCTTTACAAAGAAATATATTTTATATCATTATATTTCTGAGTAAAATATTTTTATTTAATAATTTATATATTAATATTTACATTGCAATAATTGACTTTTTTAACAGTAATAAAAGTGCATATCCAAAGCTTCCATGCAAAAGGAATTATTTGTTCACAAATAACAAAACATAAACATTTCAAATTTGACAAATATGCAGAAGACAGCTGATCAGCTGATTACAAATAGATACTTTATTATCTCCATCTCTCTTGCTCCCATTATACACTTATTTTCCATGAGAATACCATGGGATTTAGCATGTAGGTTTGCTGCCATGTGGGTTTTTTATCAAATCTTACACCACCTAGTGAAGGTTCATAAAATTTTTTATTAAAATATGTTGATAAATAAGCGATATATAACTTTTAAAGGTTCACCCATAAGAATAACATGGGAAACTTGATTTGAATTTTCTCCATAACCAGTTAAGCTATTTTAATGATTCAAAATACTAAATTGTTTGTTTTTAAAGCTCTTTTGAATGGTTTTAGTTAAAATTCATGAATTTTGAAAATTGAGGTCCAAAAATGCCAAAAACCCAATTTTGACCCCTTTTGAACCCCATAAAATCCCGTTCCCATAACCTGACAACGCTGGTTCGCGAACTCATGAAAATAGATCTGGTCTTACACCTTCATACCAAATTTGATGAAAATCGGAGGTCCGCTTCAAAAGTTATCGGTACCACGGACACACACACACACACACATATATATATATATATATATATATATATATATATATATATATATATATATATATATATATATATATATATATACATATATATGAAAATGAACGATCGGTGTTTTTGGCTTCTGGGGACCTCAAAATGAAAAAGTAAAGTGGTCCCGGGCTTAGGTCTTACCATGGCTACTAAGTAATAGAGTATTCCCTATAGGGAAATTCGCTAAAAAGTGACTGATTTGCTACCTGTCTTATTGTACTGTATAGACTGGAATTAATATCTAAAAAAATTACAATTTTGACCCTAGTAATTATTTGAATATATATGAATATTATTAAACATTTTAGATAAAAATAGGTAGATATTACAAAGACGATTGTTTGACAAAAATTCATTGTTCATTGGATTTTCATGTTTATTATTTTTTTTTCTTGACACTCACACTTGATGGCACAGCGGCCCTTTGCTTAAATAAAAAAATATATTTCATCAAAACATTTATTAATTTGTGAAGTGTAAATTTTAAACTTCCTAACTTACCTTGCTTGATTACATTTAATAACAGGAGGAGTGCCTCACCTCTACAAGCAAGTCGGATATCTCCGTGTGCATTTTATCGATGAGCAGCTCGACACACCGCAGTATCTCCGTCTTGGCACGATGCAGCACTACGTTGCTCAGGTTCACATTGAGCGTTTGTGCGTTCTGTTGCAGCGTGTTGTACCTGGCCACCTGCCCAACGATACCAAGCATCAGTGGTGCATTAGTTGATTCGTCAAAAGATGTAAAAACTGCTTAAATTGTGGTGTTGGATGTTAAAAAATGACAGCATTGCTACATTATCAACTCCTAACCTGCATTTTTTCCCAGGACAACTTTAAAACTGGTTAATACTAGTTGCGAAGTTGACATTGGGTACAACATACGAAGTTGTCATAACACTGTGATAAGTCTTTTAGCTCTCCACTATGAAAATTTCCCTTCCTTCATAATCCATTCATGTTCAAGACAGTGGGGGGTTAATGCGAACTGCATGTAAACCCCCAGCTGGAACATACATAGACAGCAGGGGGTGAGGAGAAATACTATGGGCATGGAAACCCCCTAGTTGGAACATATGTTCAAGACAACAGGGGGTGAGGAATGCGACGGGCATAGAAACCCCTTAACTGGAACATGAGTAGTCAGTCCCGTGTCTCACCCTTTCTCTTCCTTCAATATCCCATCCTTCCGAGGGCTTGCGCAAAATGCCCATTGGAGGCAGACGTGCTCAACGGTTTGGCCGGGGTCTCCTTATCCACCAATAACAACAACAACAACCTGCATTATTTAATGCAACAAAACAACAACAATTTGTTTCTTTAAAGTTTATCTTAAAACGTTAAAACCTAATTGTTTGACAAATATTAAACAGAATTTGTTACCTTTTTTAAAATAGCTAAAATCTTTCTATCTTTCTCTGACAACTAAAGTTTTTATATGGATTTTTAAAGAAATGTTTTCGAGTGAGTACAATTGATTTTATGGGCATTCTAAGACAAATTACTCAAATCCACTTAACAGGGTTTGTGCAGAATTTTAACCTCCAATTATCCTGACCCTTTTAAACCACTTTGCTGGTCATGTTATTTTGCCTATTCTTTTACCTATTAATCATATCTGAATATTATTTAACATATGTAACATAGATTTATAACGTACGTCAAAATTTATAACATATAGGTTATCTGAACATGATTTAACTACTCTGAATGTAACATAGGTTTGGAATTATCATACACGTAAGATTAATACATATTAGTTTAAATATTCGGTACTCAAATACAAATTTCTTAAAATTCAGTGTATCAAAATTATTTACATAAAAATAAAAAAGAACATTATAAAAATATTAAATGCATTGAGCTTACTATACGTTACAAAAAAGAGTACGGTTATTTAAAAGTCAAAATTAATTTTCCTTTTACGTTTGCACATTTTTAAGAATTTACATGAACCAAGATACCTCCCCTGTTTAAATAATACTTTTCATATATACTTAATAATTTATATTTTGATAATAAAATTTTCTGACTTCACCAATTCAACCCGACATGGAAACAATAAAAAGTTTTGACCAATGACTACCAGTCGTCAGCACCATCTTAGTTTTTTAACTACCCCGCTCCTACACTGTTGTGATCTCACCTCTCTGGCCAGCGTGGTGATGAAGGCGGCAGGCCGAGCGCTGGCAATGAGCGTGAGGGCGTGTCGGGACGTGCGGGCTGAGTCCGCAGCCGGCGTCAGCGGCAGCCCGTAGCTCATGCTGCAACGCAATAACAACAGGGGAGTAATGTGCAGTCTCACCACGTTACAACCTGATCCTAATGTAGGGTCAGATCAAAAAAGTCTGTTATCACTTGGAGCAAATAACAACCAGGCATTTACCTGTAGTGTTACATATTGCTTTCATGAGATAATTAATTTTCCAGTTTGGAACTATATTTTGAAGAGGTTAACAGCCTCTTTTTGTCTTACTTTGGCCATTTACATAGTACATGGATCGCATTAAACAAAGTAAGTGGATGGGTCAATCCAGTACTCGTGAATGGTACTGGTAAAAATTTCCTGGCAGAACGTAGACTCGAACCCACAACATTGCTGCCATTATGCTGTGTCCAGCACTAACCTCTACACCACCAACCCTAAAAACCCTAATTTCTCGGAATGATTTCAGTACAATATTTTTCATTACTCTACTTGAAAGTACACTTTCCAAACATAAACTGACCTAAGAAAATAGGTTATTCCCGCTACTGCACGGCAAAATTACATAACATTAACTTTCTGTGCATTTGTGGTGGATGGAAAGTAACTGTTATGAGATTTTGCGGTGCAGGGCGATCAGCTCTTGCATAACGCTGAGTTTCCATGCGTATGTACCTCGAACATAAGCACGGAAACTTGGCGTTATGCGTTCAATTTTGTTTCTTGAAAGTATGTTTAATAAAAAAAAAATATTCATGTTGTCGTAATGAAAAATAATGTTTAATACTCATCTCAAAAGTGCCATTGTAGGGCTCGATAGCTTTTTCCAATCTTAATCCAAATGCAATATCTCTCCCCGCAATAAGTCACTTTCGAGACTAGTAATGAAAACTACTATATCAAATAAAGGAAAACAAAATGATTATGAAGAATACAACCAAATAGGAAACAGAACTTCAATAGAATAAATGTTGGGCATATACATTCTTGTTCCAATTTTTTGCCTTAAACCACTTCTTACGTTTTATCAATGACGTATAATTTTTATTTTTTATTTTGGACATCTAATTTAACACGTTCGCGGCAGCGAGGTTTTTACTCGAACCTCATCACCATCCTGAATGTAAAAATTTTAAAACCCACCGTAGCAGCAGCACTGCCCAGTAAAAACCCACGTGGTCCCGAAATACATTGTACTATTGAGCAGTGCTGTGCAAAGCTTCAGCTTTCTAGCTCAGATCCTGGCTTAAAAATAAATCATATTGTAAAGCAGTGCAGCTTGGGAGCGATCGCACCCATCAGGATGGCATTAGGGTTCCGAGTGGGAGTGATCGCTCCCATGCCGCCGCGAACGTGTTAAGGGCTATTAAGATCAGAAGAGCTTGTACCTGCGTATTTTGGTACAAGTCTCACAAGAGTCCTATTTCGTCTACAGGGCTGAAAATTTGGTAGTGTATGGGATTAATTCATCTTTAAAACCAAACATAATTTTAATGACAACAAAAATTAAATGAAAAAATCACCCGACAAATATAACTTTGATTTGCTTATATTTAATATAAAAATTGAAAACAGCAAATAAAATCCCAAAAAACGACACATTTATTCAATATACTTTTCTTGGGAGAATTGTACCACAAAAATGTAGAACACCTGCTCTAGAAGGGTAGGCCACCCGCACTTCACCTAGTACAAAGTGCATGAAAAATTCGACACTAGCAATGCATAGCAGCATCTGTGGGAACTACTCCCTCCTGCCAGAGTAAGCTTGCAACTGCACAACCTTAAATATTGCGGAACCTGAGACACATATTGCCTGTTATCCACCCACCTGGGCACGAGTTTGTCAGCGTCGCAGCACAGCTCGAGAAGTGCCAGTAGAACACGGCTGACGTCAATGTAGAGCTCCCAGACGGTAAAGCCACGGCCGATGAGGTCGATGGCTGCGCGCCGCAGCGGAGTGTGCGCCGGCAGCCTGGCGCTCGGCGGCGCGAGCAGCAGGTGCATCAGGGCCAGACCTGGGACCAGGCAAAACATGAGGCATCAACACAATAAAATGAGGGTCACTTCTTTTGGACACAATGGTATACAAAATTTTGGTCAACACAATAGGGCATTCCACATCGAGAACATGCACGAGACAGTAACCTATTAGAAAGATTACATTAGACTATACTGCAGCTGGCCATCTGCAAAGATTATACATGGTGAGGCAATGAAATCGAGTGAAGTGTAAGAAAAAGCCATGAGGCCCTAACTTTACTTATTAAAATAAAGAACGTTTCATTTCCTTTAATTTTATTTAACATTTATCAACTTCTCACTTTTTTGGGGGGGCGGGGTGCTGTATCAAATGCAAAATCATACAGGATCATAAACCAGGGACAAAAGAACTGATTATATTTAACAAATCAGCTTAAACCATTGCTTGAATATAAGTTGTGGTGCTGCTATCTGTGTTTGGAAATGACGTTTTCACTTTTCCATAAGGATCTCCCTACTTATGTGGTTCTGCCATTATTTTTGACAAGCTTAGAGGGTCATTAGCTCAACTTGTTTAGTGGAAAAGGGAAGCAGCAATATACAGGGTGTCTTTAAGTCTGTCACCAAACTTCATAATAAGGCATATTGGATCAAAATAAGCAAAAAAGATCATATGCATTTATGTCCTAATATGCATTTACTAAAAAGCTATCGGCAATTTTTTTTCCACTTAATAATTTTTATTTCGGTGATGGATTGATGTAGGAACTTCATATTTGGCATGGACTTTTATAGTACTAATGTCCATTTCTACAATAAAAATTATTTTTTTCCAATACTTATTTTTAAAATGGGGGCCATTTTATATTTATAAATTCAAATATTTTAAAACCGGTAAATTAAATAAAAATTTTTGAGATGCAAAAAAATTGACAAATTTAATTATTTAACCAATGATACCAAGTTTGTTGGGATCGGACAACAAATAACAGAGTTATTGTGATTTTTCAGCAGAGAAATATTGATTTTGCATTATTATTAATGCAAATTGAGGTTATTTTAATAGAAAAATCACAATAACTCCATTATTTGTTGTCAGATCTTTACAAACTTATTAGTTAACTTTTTTGTGTTTTGTAAAATTTTTATTTAATTTATCGGTCTTCAGATATTAGAGTTTAAAATTTTTAAATGGCCGCCATTTTAAAAATATGCATTTGAAAAAAATAATTTTTATTGTGGAAGTGGACATTAGTATTAGCCTCCGTATTAGTATCCGTCAAAAAAATAAAAATTATTTAGAGGAAAAAACAAAATGGTTTTCTTATTTTGACCCAATTAGCCTTATTATGAAGTTTGGTGACGGACTTTAAAGACATCCTTTATATTGCTGCTTCCTTTTCCCACTAACCAAGTTGAGCCAATGACCCTCTAAGCTTGTAAAAAATAATGGCATTTGAAGAAGGTTAATGGTGGGAGAGGTGAATAAAGGGAAACACATGAAGATAGGGCTAGAGCTACGTACTGGTGAGCCGGGCAAGGTTGTTGTTTCCGATGCCGAATCCCTCGACCACCGAGCTCTTGCGCCGCTGGTCCTCCGAGCGTTTCTTGGCTGCGTCGCCGACGTCTTGTCCGAACTCAGCGCCAATCACACCCAGCAGCACTACTGCCGTCGTCTGCTTGCGCTTCAGCTCGGCGAGTGAGGACGGCTTGCGGACACACAGCTCTGCGGCAGACACAATGGAAATGATTAGAGGAAATATTAAAATCAACCAACCCTTTGATTTAAAAAATTAAAGCTCATTCTACTTATTGTAATTGTATTGTATCCGTATATTATGTTAGCCACTCCATAAATAACAAGCTAATTTTACTCATTAAAAAAAATCAATGAACCATGAGTATTTTTATCTTAAGAAATATCAATAATTGAATTCATTATCCAAATAAGAATGCAAATACTTCAATATCAAAAAGTAAACATATTTTGTAGAAAGTATTACATTTTTGTTCAGCACAGAATATCCTCAAACAGCCATTTTCATTGATAATCACATTGGTTATCAATGATAACAATATCAAATTTTATAATCAATCGTATAACAGATCTCTCACCATAGGCGTGCCCAGGACTTCAGTAGTGGTCGTGCCAACTGGGAAGAATTGAATCTTTACTAATCCTATAGATGAATGTATGTATGGTATGGTATTGAATTGATATTAAATCAATGGATCGGTTGTTTTGAATAATAAATAAATTAAATATACAACCTTATTTTAATAACTTTTATTTAAATCTAAGTACATATCTTAAATAATATTAATAGACAAACAAAGCAAGTTGTTTTATGTAAAAAAATCAAGTTAAAAAGGTTTGAGTTGTTTTGTGATTTAAATGGAAGGAAGACTTGGGCATATAATAGGAAGATTACTTATATTTTAGTAGCCTATTGCTCATTCAATTTGTTTTATTACGTAATAATAAATGTATAAAAAAGTTATATTACTTCATTTGTTTACAATTCCGTTACTGATATTAAATTTGGGTTATATACTAAACAAATAAAAATAAAATTATCTAAT
Organism: Neoaliturus tenellus; assembly: GCA_030545055.2. Taxonomy (NCBI): domain Eukaryota; kingdom Metazoa; phylum Arthropoda; class Insecta; order Hemiptera; family Cicadellidae; genus Neoaliturus; species Neoaliturus tenellus. The sequence goes on from CM061536.1 coordinate 47,834,830, forward strand.
ATACTTCATAGCTTAAATGTTGCGGAACGGCACAGGTCCCACTAATGTAAAACTTAAATATACTTTCCCAAGTCAACAACAATGAAGTGATCACCATGGTAGTTGTTAAGAAAATCAGAACAAATTATCAAGATGCCAATCCAAATCCTATATCATTACGCAAAAAAGTTTTACTTTTCTCCATATTTTAAACCTTTTGTTGCAGTTGTACTATTTGCTTCATGTTGTGTATGTTACAGTTACTCCGGGCACAAGTAATTTTCTAAATTAGAGGTCTCCCCAGGGGCAGTCTGGAGACTGTACGGGTTTGGCGCACCCGGGGTCCCGAGCCCAGTTGCTGGCCGTCCACACCGAAACTTCTACCCTCTCCACAACTTCATCCACACCCTGCGCCCCCCAGGAGGACCTGGGGGGCTTCTAACGGGGGGGAGTCCCCCAGGAACTTCTGGAGGAGCGTCACACTACACTACATCGCCTACTCCTCATGTGGGTCCCGCTTCATTGACAAGGAACAGGCACGGTGGCGGCGCGGGACTCACAACATCACTCTACATCTCTTCACTTTCACGCCAGCAACTGTATTCAGTAAATTTTTGTTTGCCAAAATTGTTTAAAAAAAATCAAAATCTATTAAGTGTTTTACTTGCAACTAACTATTAAAATTTTCACTGAACGACTTGATTAAAAAAATAATATCCAGTACAGTATAAAAAAAATAATTGTTAAAGAAAGGAACAATACATTTTTTGTTTTACATTAACTGCCGAAACATAAGCATAACCAATATTTTTATTAACTTACATATTAATTGAGTTTTTCAAGTTTTCATGTTTAAAGTTGAATGAATAAAATCAATTGAACAACCGATTAAAAAAAATATCGGAGTCATTAGGCTATGGGATTTAGAGTGAAATTGTTAGGGCATATGGTTTTGAAAACGTTAATACGTTCAAAAATGTTATGAAAGCTTTGAGAATGAAAACTTCACTGCTTGCTTAAGTTAAAGTGTAATGAATTTTGAAATAAAAAAGAAGGGGTTCGCAAATTCCAAAAATGCAATAAAAAAAATTTTGGGGGGGTGGGGTGGTTCGGCTCTTCCTGCTCCTCACTGACAGTCTTCGGCCAAGGACCCCTACTGATTGACATCTGGCCTCGCTTTATCACTGACTTAGGTATTTTCTTCTCTGAGGTATCAGTAATTGAACAATATATCATATCACTTGGCCTTTCAACATCGTTTTGTTTACAGTATTTTTTACTTTTGCAAATATGGATATTAGAAAATTATCTCACCTTCTTGTTGTTGTGCCTCTTCAGTTTTCAAATTCTTTACAGGCTTTGCTTTCTTTAGCAACCATTTTTCCATAGTAAAGCTCTTCCCAAAATTAAATTAATAAAACTACTTCTTTGCACACTGAACTCCAAAGCCAGACTGAGCCTACCTATGACACTAAATGGCAATCCGGCCGCTGGTCAGTGCCCTACACCCTGCTAGTAGTGGTGAACTGATAGTTCATTTACGTATTTGTCGTATTGTTTTAATTGAAAGTTAGTTTATATAAATTTGTATTGAAATAGAGTCGCTATTATAATTATTTTCTGTTGTTCTACTACGTGAAAATCGCAATTTACACAATCCAAATCTCGATCTCTAGTGGTGGTGCCAGTGGCACCAGCCGTGGGCATGCCTATGTCTCTCACCTTCGGCACCTTCTTCTTCCTCTTCCTCTTCTTCCTCATGAGCTACGGGAGGCTGTTCTTGATTAGCAGTCTGTAATCACAATGAAATGTCACAAAATAACTCACTACAACAATAAAAATATTTTTAAATATTTTGGAAAATTGTACAAAACACTTTTTATTTCTACAGCTAACTAACACAGTTGGTTGACAGCAGAGTTCGGAATATTCTCATTTGGAGCTTCCAGGCAGAAAATAAAGTTAGTGTTTTTTAATTACAAATGAGAGTAATTATTTAAAAAGTTGCACTGCAATATTATTGTTACACAAAAGCAGAAGACATTTTATACACATTATTATTATCTGGCAAAAATTAATGACAATCCACATCCTTTGTCTTACATACTAGTGAGGCAGAACAACATATTTTTGCAAAACTTAAAACAATATATCATGCTTAAACTAAAATTAGAATCATCTGAAATACATACGGAAAAAATTAATAAACTTATTTGAATTCATGTTGTAAAGTTATTTCAGATTTTAAATTTGCAAACAAGGTGGGCCCAACAAGGGGATGATCTAGCACAGCTAACAAAGAAAAATATTCATTATATTTATAAACTCATTCATCAGCTACTATTAGCAATAAACATTTACCTCGGGGTTGAAAATATTTTATGGTTGGTTTGAGGCATGCAATATCAGAAGTAACTTATCCTGAGGTTGTATTTCTGGTTGGTAATAATGTAGTAATCCATTGTTGCATCATAAGCTTCTTGAATCACTTCCACAATAGCCTTTCCGAAAGACTTTAAAAATTTTCACAGATGCTTGAGGGATTTTAATTGCAGTCAACTCTTGTTAACTCAAAATTCACAGGACTTCAATTTCGCTTTGAGATACGTATAGTTTGACTTGTTTGTCTAGTTAGTTGAAAATTCTACTTGTCGAGGTGAAGGGTAAATTCAAATTCAACTTATCAACTGCATCAATTTGATCTGCAGAATCACACAAATGCTTACTTGTTTGTCCGCTTGGCCTGGACAGAGCTAAAGCTGCTTACTATGCCCTGTTTGAATCACTCCTAAGGTATGGCAAAGCAACAAGGAGCGGCAAGTACTACGCTTGAAAGAGTACTTATCTAGCAGATAAGGGCAATTAGATGCCTAACGGGTCTCTCCGTATGGACGGACCTCTTCGGTTTATAGAGGTAAAATACGACCATAAAATTAATTCAAGCATTTGGTTATTTTTTTACATAGACAGATTTTTCCAAGGGGATTAAAAATACTTTAAGATACCGAATATTAACAGATATCGAGGTTTGAGTTGACTGTCGCCCATACCTGCCCCTGCTGCGGGTGGGTCTGCTGCGCGGGAGCGCTCATCTCCGCGGAGCTGAACTGCGGCAGGTACTGGGCCCAGCTGTCCACCAGTGCCTTGCGACCCTTCGGCCCGATGCGGCCCAGCTCGGCCAGCAGCAGCGCCTGGGCGGCCTCTCGCACCTGCGACCAACAGTCTATATTAGCCAGATGGGTGGTAAGCACTCTATATATACGGTGCATAATGAGCAATCACTATCGGTAGCTTCCTGCAGTGAACATAAGCTGTCAACGAGCCAACCAACATGGTATAACTCCCTTAGAAAACAACATGTCTAATTAACAATACCAAACCCAAGTACTAGGTCTGGTTTTAGCTGTACTATTTAAAAAACAATGATTGTTAGCAATCTATAAAGTGTTTGTGATTAGTAAGAATTATTAGTGATGGATATGATAAACAAGCTTGCCTGAGAAAGAGAAGGCATCCTTCTTTATGAAAAAGATTAACACAAAACTACACAAAACCTTGAATATTTCAAGGATACTGGCCTCTTTGTCTATATGGAGAATATGAATAGCCCATTTGGGGATAAAAGTGAAAGACCTTGGGTTACGAAATCCCAGGTTGCATTTTGGATTCTTCGTTGATCAAACCCTGGGGTATCCCAAGTCTCACCTCCAGACACTGGTGCTGCCACCGCCGCGCCATCATCTCTATCTGCGGCCTCTTGAACGTCTTGCTGCCGCGCTGCACCACCTTGTCCGGCAGCAGCACGCAATGCAATGTAGCCAACAGCGACCAGCCCTGCTTGATCTGGGTCTGCTGAGCCGTTATCATCTCCTCCGTCGCCTCGTCCGGCCGCCAGCTCAGCCCCTGCCGGCCCCTAGCGGCACAAGCAAGCGTGAATAGAAGGCACGACAAATAGATCATGGGGTGAGGTTCCAAAACAACAGAGAATATTAGAAGAAGAAAGAAAGTGTCAGCAAAAGACTGGGGGAAACCAATTGGCTCCTCCCCAATTATTTTAAATCATTGAGTATTTTCACTTTGGGCATTACAGAGCATTTATCAGTCACTACAAAACTGCAAGGAGGTACCTACAATCCTACAACGAGTGAAATCCGTTAGAACTACAGCTTTCAAATGAAACTACAATAATACTTCAATAATATTTCTTTATTTAAAAAATTTTGAATGCCAAGTTGAAATACAATGTAAAAAGTAAAAAAGCTTTTGAATTAAACAGTTCTGAAAATTTTTGTTTTCATTTCTTTGCTAATAAGGTGTAATTTTGATTTTGTTAGGTTCTAAGGTCTTTAATTACTTTTTTAACCTTATAGCTTTTTTTGTTTTTTTTGTGACCTTAGAATTTTTTGTGTCAACGCTAGAGGTGTTTTGATAGGAGTAATGAACTAAGAAGTGTAAAAGCTTTTAAAGGAAAGCCGTCCAAACCCATCAAATTGTTGTGGACATCCCGGGATCAAACTCACCATTTCTTGAACCAAAGTCCAAGACGCTAAACGTTAGACAAGTGAAATGTCTATTTTCACCAGATCTTGGATTTATTTCCTTATCTCACCTTCAACTACATATAGGTGAATAAAAATTACAGTTTAAATTCAAATTTGTAAAAAAAAATAATAAAACACTATATGCAAAGCATTTTAGGTTTGCAAGATATTCAAGGAATCACAATGCTGGGTGAGGTAGGATAACAACTACAAATATGTTTGTCTTTAAGGATATGTTCCAGTTGAGCCTTTCTGGAATAGGTTCACGAGGTTTCTCAAATAACTAAGGCAAATGCAGCAAATGGGGTTCTATAAAAGGAATATACTCAGCCATGAGGGAGGAAATCTCAAGACTACCATACCTGGTCAAAATTTTCCTTCTGAAAGAAGAATTTCCAGTCTGTTTTTTTTTTTGCATCATTTAATGTTTAAGTATGAAAATTATTTAAAATGTTGTCATTTTTTCATGCATTCTTATATTGCCTCACATTATTTTAATTATTACTACAAGTCAATCCTGACAGTGTTTAAAAGCAAACAACCACAAAAAACTTAGTTTGCTGTAAATAAAAGAAAAACTTCACATTGATCCGTGTTAATAAAATTATCAAAAAACTGTCATAGATGTGTAGGCGCGCTTTAAAGAAAATACTAACTATTATTTTACTCATTTTGAATTCTTATTGTAGAGCTAAAGGATTTTCTATTTATAAAACTGAGAGTTACTAACACAAAAGTTATGTTAGTCACAAGGAGGAATTTCAATATAAAACCTTCACTACTGCCAATTTTGTTGCAAAAATTTGTGATGAAAAAAGTAATGAGATGTAATAATCATAAAAAAAGGGGGGAAGTAACCTCATATAAAAAATGATTTTGAGAATCACGCAAAACTACTCATTAGCTGCCACAATAGTACACCAATCTTAAACTCCAAGTGGATCTACTGATAATTAATTTAAACCATTGGTCTAATCTACAAAACATATCTACTTTCTCATAATTTACTTTCTACAACAAGTACACAGTTCTATACATATTTACATGTGATAAAAGCACCAAATGACTAAAACTACACAAGATACCATCAAGTTAGCCCATAGGTAAGACAAGGAAAGAAGTCTTTTGGTACCTAAAAGAGGAAAATTGTGTAAAAAAAGGATGTATAAAGCTTTACAAGGTAACACCAATCTAAGAAATGAGTGAAATTTTAAAAATTGTCAAAATAATAAATTATAAACCTTTTTAAACGAGTGTGCACAACTCATTTACATTTTTTTCATTATTTTAGAACATATTTCACCTGGGATTTTTAAGAACAATGAAACCACTGAACAAAAACTTACAGTCAACAACAACAATTTAGGGATTCAAAAATACAATATGTCAAAATCACCTTTATTTGCTAGTGTACTTTCCCTACCTGAATAGTGTTGAGTTAAAATGTTTTTAAAATTAAAAAAAAAATAATTTTTAATATTAATAAGGAATATTGTTTATAAATAGCCAAGGATTGATGTTGAATGCAATTTTGTGTTGCTTTTGCCAACTACAATCCAAGAAATAAATGATAAAATAGCTGTGTAGTACTAGTTCTCAAGTAAATAAAAAGTCTTATGACTTAAAGATAAGAAAATCTGCCTTCAAAATACAAATCACGTAATCTGTATGTCCAATAGACTTCTTCCATTGACTATAAGCAGCAGCCTGAGTGACACTTAGGCAGTTTGCGTCTGCGTCCTATCACACTCACTGTCATGCAACCAAGAGGTATACTGGTGATGCTTTACAATTTGCTGTCTCGCTCTAGTCATTCCATACTCACCTCCCTCCACCGAATGTTTTTTCAAGGGCTGTGGTAGCTTGCATTTTAGCCCTAACGTACTTCCAAAGTGAGCTAAGAAAACGACATGTTTTATGTTTTCATTTTATAAGTGAAGAATTTTTTTGCATGTTGTGTTCAGTTACTTTTAAAGTTTTCGATATTTTTAATTGCAAGAAGTTGATATGTGAAAATAGATTTAATTTACTTTTAATTTATATTTCACTGAAAAACTAAGTATTGACTGAAAAAAAGAAAAATGTAATTATCTGTTATAATTAATATTACACTTGTGTAAGTAGGATAACATTCTGCAATATTAAAAGAAATTAAGAGTTAATCAGCTTTAGAAGGTAAAATAAGGTAAGAAGGTAAGATAAGTTATGCATGCTTATGGGGTAAAACAGAGAAAACTAAACACGCTCAGACAACTCATTAATCACCTTGATGGTGTAATACATGTGAATCAGATATTAACATGAAATTGTTGAAATCAAAAGTAAAGTTTCAGTAAAATGTGGTAAAATGCATGTAATAGCGTGGATTTAATTTCACACTAGATTTATATCACTTAAAAAAGAATTACATTTACAATTCCTATATTTCTTAATAACCCTAAATTTATTTTCATCCCCAAATTGAATTTCTTTACAATTTTTTTGTGTCTAAAATTTGAGTGGTGATAGATGATAAAAAAAACTTTGACCTATATATAGACAATTGATAAATAACAGGCAGCACAGAATGTACCGTATTAGTAATAATAACGAAATTTAGGTAAAACAACTTTTTTTTATTAGCAAAATAAATACATAGGAATGGAACCATAATTCTATTTTGATCCCAGATTACTTATTTACTAATTTAATCAGTGGAACTTTTTCGTTTCTTTTTCTTTAGGCATGTTAATTCCAGTCTTGTTACTGATGTACATGTTTATTTTTCACTAGTTACCAGTTTTTCTTTTTGTTTAATACTATTTCTAGTTTTAAACATTTATAATTTTTAAGAATGCTATTTTCATTTTCATTGGACATAACAATTGCAAAAAAATGTTTGTAATGGTTTTACCTTTGAGAGAAGAATAAGTAAATAAATTCCTTATCAACCCACCAGTGATACCAGGTGGAAGATAACTATGGTATTTGTATCATACGATTATTAATTATTTTGATAAATATTCACCAACTTTCATAAATTGAAAGTTAAGTTGGCTAACTTAATAGATAAACAACTGACATCCAGTATGAGTTTCTACTAAATTTTGTAATAAATATAATATCGTGATTTATATTCCAGTGAATTAGCTAATTAATTTAGATAAAAAGATTACCCTTATAGCATATAGTATATTTCGTCACTAGTCCGGAAAGTGGTCGTTATCGGTGCAAGATCGAGTTTCAAGTACGAGGCGAAGCCGAGTACTTGAATTCGATCGAGCACCGATATACCACTTTCGGACGAGTTACGAACAATACTTTTCATCATACCACCTTTAATAAATATACAGTTTGGATAAAAATTGATAAATTTTAATCTATATACCCCCTCTTACGTTGTTATTTGTTTATCTTGTATTTGAACTATTTACAACTAAACAATCAGCTGTTTGACATTTATATATTGGAGGCAACGAGGTTTAAGTTACTGTAAGCAGAATAGCAGCGCTAGTGGTGTCAAACATTGGAAGTTTTTTTCCGGCCTAGTCCCGAAAACCACTGTTTCGAGGACTAGTCCCGAAAACTTTGTTTACCAACACGTTTATCCAACCCACCGGGAATCAACTAGTTTCGATCACAGCTGACCGTTCCGAAAACAACGTTTATCGCAATGGTATGATGAAAAATACCTTTCCATATTTTTGCCAAACAGACATGGTAGAAGTTGAGTGAAGCATTTAAATGACATTTCAAATTTAACTCTGGCCGTCCACCATAAGCAAAATTGTATGGGTACTTCGAAAAAAATTTTAATTTCTTTAATATTTTTTCAGTCACAAGATTGTTTGGTCAACGATAAAGTGTCAATGATGCATTTTGAATAATAATAATAATAATAATAATACTTTATTGCATAACAATAAATTGCATTGCAAATATACATAATTTATAATTATATTAACTTATAATAAATAATCTATTGTATTTAATCTTCATCATAATATTTGCTTTTTCTATCTTTATCCATAGTCAATTTGTTTTTTCTTCATAAAGTCTTCAATTCTATAACTACGGTTAACAAGTGACACAAGTTTTATTGAGTTCTATGATATATTTAATTGTTAATTTTCAATTAAACTTATTCAACTTAGCTCTGTGATTAATTGTAATTGTAATTAAAATTATAATAAAATGTATTTGTTAGAAATTATCTTAAAATATTGGCAAGTTCAGTGTATAGTACTTCCAAGAAAATAAACTGCAACTATTCTTAAAAGTACGATCATTTTGTTGGCATATCCGCCCCCACCTCTGCATCTTGCGGTTGCGCTCCTGCTCGGCCACGAAGCTGGCGTTGTTCATGGACATGAGCGTGTTGGCGAGGGCGATGATCGCCAGCAGGTGGTTGGTGGTGAGCGTGGTGCTCAGCTCCCAGTGCGTCTGCGCGGTGAACGTCCGTGTTGCGCGCTCCAGTTCCACCATCTCCTTCGGCAGATTCGCCTCCAGGCTGGACATGTCCTGCCGCATCTCCGCCTTGTACGGCTGCCACGTGGGCAGCAGCAGGCTCATGTAGCCTGCGCAACAATAACTGTTATAGTCCACATGCACAATCAAGGTAAATATGCAGCCATAATTTCTACCCTTGTTTATTTTAAAATTTCTTGATGCAGGTAAGTTTAAGACAAACAATCTCCAAGGCAAATAAGAACAATTGTTGTTTCCTACATCAGCCTTGGCATCACTTGCAGGTAACAAAGAATGACATCATTCAGGCCCGTGCTGGCCCCCTTCTTAGGGCGGTGGACAGCCATGGCCAGAGGGTGCGAGTGTAAACCCACCCCTCCATTCCCATTCCCCCCCCCCCCACAACTATCCACAGTATCAAAAGGATGATTACCAAGAGTGAATATATTTTGAAATTATAAACCCAAAATGCAAATTTTAAATGATTTGATAGCTTTAAATCTATACTTTTAACTGCAAATACTTCCTTTTTTTTACTAATTTGTGTGCCCAGTCAATATCATTAATGTCTTCAGGCAAAACAGAATAAGAAAGCAATGAGAACAGAATAAGAGACAAAACTAGTTGAAATTTTAGTAGTTTATTAATAAAATTAACACGTAACACTTAGTAATAATATTAACTACAGTAACTTTTTGTAAATTAAACTACATTGTCTCGATTAATTTAACTAGAATCAAACACTTGTTTACTATTGAAATATAACTTTTTATACATGTAGAAGCAAGATTTAACATGTTTTATACTGAAAGAAGGCAAAATATCATATTTTAAACTCAATACATTATTTATACTGTTGATAGAAATTCTGCAGAATTTATTGACACAACTTCACTAAGTTTAAAAGCGGGAATAAACTGTGGATGTCTGGTAAGTCACAAGAAGATAGGAGAGGGTGCAAATTAGTAAAAAAGATTGAAATAAAAAATAACTTCTCTTAGTTAACTCCCAGTACATGAATCATTTTTATTACAATGAAGTGCATCTCATTATTTAATGTGTTTGCTTTAATTCATAAAATTTTATTCACTCTCACAAAAAAAAGTTATAAACCTCTGATTCCATATATAAAGAATTTAGATTTTAACACTTTCAACAATTATTACTTAAAATAAAATGGTTTTCATAGCAGCTAATCACTTTTGGCTGCTCTCTCGCGAAAGTAGTAGCTGCTCTCTACATCTCCTTTTTTTGTGCTTTAGAAGAGGTTCCAAACTTGACCAAGGGTTCTCTTCCTCAACTCCAGTTTTCTTGGTAGAAACTCCTCACATCCAGAGAAGAAAACAAAGTTTCGAGAAGCGCTGGGAAAGAGCTCTTCTCACAGTTTGAGGAGTTCATCCTTTCAACAGAGTAGGTGACCGAGTTTCGTCGACCGAGGGTTACTGCTAGCACTTGAGAACTTCAAGTTTGGGCTTCCCGACCTCAAGGAAGAAGTTCCACAGGAGGTTCAATCTACAAGAGCTTCTACAGAAAGCTCCAGCTCCTGCCTTTGTTCAAGCGGTTGAATGTCCTTTTCTTCAGCCTACCAGAGTATGGCTTCTACGACCAATCTTGGAGAACACACCATTACTGTGTGGTTTCTTTGGGAGTTTGCACCAACAGTTATACATTTTTTTAGTAGCTGGGAAAGAGCTCTTCTCACAGTTTGAGGAGTTCATCCTTTCAACAGAGTAGGTGACCGAGTTTCGTCGACCGAGGGTTACTGCTAGCACTTGAGAACTTCAAGTTTGGGCTTCCCGACCTCAAGGAAGAAGTTCCACAGGAGGTTCAATCTACAAGAGCTTCTACAGAAAGCTCCAGCTCCTGCCTTTGTTCAAGCGGTTGACTGTCCTTTTCTTCAGCCTACCAGAGTATGGCTTCTACGACCAATCTTGGAGAACACACCATTACTGTGTCGTTTCTTTGGGAGTTTGAAACAACAGTTATACATTTTTTTAGTATTTATTCAACTTTGTTATACATGGAATTTTATAAATTATACAATGTACTAAATAACTTGGTTTATGTACTTTTATTCGTACCAAAATATTTTTTTCAAAAATAAATATGTAATTTTAAGTTTTTTTTTTATTACGAAAAGTAAAAAATCACACCCTCTAAAAATGGAGAGCAAGCTTGAGTGGTCTCAAATGATTAACTGATCATACTCTTTTTTCTAATTATGGCAAAATAAATTTTATTAGAGTTTCAATTTTGAGGTATAACCGAGCATTCAAGATAAGTTCTGAATAAAGTCTAGTAGATAAAAATATTTAAGACAAAAAAGTTAAAAGTTAAAATTAAATCATAAATGATTAATGTCCGTGGTCTCTTATGAAAACATAGGTTAATAACAATAACAACAATAACAATAGGTTAATAACAATAAGTCGGACAAAAATTGAGTTATGCCTTTGCACCTGTGTGCGTGCATGTACTGGCGTGCCAGACAATTGTAAATAAATAAAAAAATCTACAAAATATGAAAATATCTCTGAATCTTAAACTTTTTTATGATTCTCTTGGGGATTTCAATAATTTCAATTTTTCACCACTAGTATTATTTGTTCAATTACCCTGTTCACCCTGTCCTTAATGCCCTAGTTTACCCTATCTATCATTGAAGGACATTAGGGTTTATTTGCCTTAGATTTGTTTAGGATGAATTTTATTACGTAGAATAATAGAAATTTAACAATCCCACTCCCCTGTTTATTTGATTATGTGTAAAGTGTTGCCTTAAGTGTGCTTATTCCTTATCTTCCAGAGATATGTAGACTATGTGAACAGTTTAACTCCGACAGGCACACCTGAAGTTTTTGGTCTCCATGAAAATTTAGACATTACGTAAGTCATGATGTGCCGCGAGACTCACTGTGCAGACCGCACATGCAGTGGGCTTCACTCGAACACCTGATTTTTAATTAAATCATATAATGTTTATTTTGTTTTGTAGCTGCTAAAAAGGTCTTGCACATGAGTGAAGTTAGCCCAAATATGGTCAGGCATGCAGCCCGGCGACAGTCGCGGGCAAACGACATGTTGGAGGGCGCCAAAAATCTCCAGGCAGAGGGTGCACCGGGATACGTCCCGGTGTCCCGGTGGGCAAGCACAAGTCTGACATCATTGCTCTTATGGGATGTAGTTCACCTGTGACACTACAGTCATCTTGCTTAATAGCATTGCTGATGTCTACAGTTTAGTCTGTGTGGCACATTCAGAGTATTTAAACAAAAAATCTTTAAAATAGCCTGTTAGTTTGAATAGTAATTAATTTTTGTCTCTTGAGAAAAACATTTAAAAACACAACACTCAGTGTTATGCTTTATTTGGTGATCAATTTCATATTTTACATTGTTTATTAAAAAGTGTAGAGGCTTAATTCTTTTTTAATTGCCTTGCACAATAAAATGCATCAGTTGTGGCTGCCTACAGAGAAAATTCCGCTATTAAAAGAAACTTTTCATGTTTATTGTAAATGAGAGTTAAGCATGGTCACTTACCTCCTTTAGAGAGGACTCCAAAGCTGACCGGCACCATGGGTCGCAGTAACCCAAGCTTGCCTTCACACACCAAGTCCAAGTCAGGGTCCAGTCCCCAGGCGTGAAGCAGAGACAATAGCAGCTGTGCAATCTCCATCGTCAGGTTGGCTTCACACACCTTCTTGTGGCTCCACTCGTTGCCATTGCCTGTAACACACAGACTAAGATTATCAGCTGCTTTCACACACCAAGTCCAAGTCAGGGTCCAGTCCCCAGGCGTGAAGCAGAGACAACAGCAGCTGTGCAATCTCCATCGTCAGGTTGGCTTCACACACCTTCTTGGGGCTCCACTCGTTGCCATTGCCTGTAACACACAGACTAAGATTATCAGCTGCCTTCACACACCAAGTCCAAGTCAGGGTCCAATCTAGGCGTGAAGCAGAGACAACAGCAGCTGTGCAATCTTTATCGTCAGGTTGGCTTCACACACCTTCTTGTGGCTCCACTCGTTGCCATTACCTGTAACACACAAACTAAGATTATCAGCTGCCTTCACACGCCAAGTCCAGTATCGAAAGTTTTCAAAGATAACTAAATTATAATCAGATTTATCTCTGCATAATTAAATATGAAACAAAAAATTTTAAGCGAACTAGTTTTACAATCATAAATTAAATTTATTACTAGGGGACTTGTGCAGCCTAATAGGCTAGTTTTTATTGTATAGCATATAACCAAAATTTGATATCAGTGAGAAATTGTAAACGAATGAATTAAAATAAGCTGGCTATACACTTTTAATAGTAGTGTAATAAAATAAACTGAATATGTAATACTAACAAACTAGGGGGCCCGGGCCTGTGCAGCGCAATGCGCTGCATATACCAAAGTACCTAGTGATCAAAACTTGCTCCATGGTAATTTACCGAGTTACTTTGAATGAAAATTAAATTGTGGTGAAAATCATATAACATCATATTGGTATTTCATCCATTGATCTTCATTAATAATTCTACAACTTCCTAATGTGATAGTGTTGAGATTTGGTGGTTGTTCTTTTAGGGTCCAAATTAGCTAGGATTACGTAATCGTTCTTATGCCGATTTGTCTAAGAGCCTCTGCCTAAAAACTAATGTAAAATTTAGAATAGATTCACAGATGTTGGATCTAGATAGCCCATTACACAAAAAACGTAAATGACAACCAAAGAAAATAATAGGCCTATTTAACGGCATTAAATAACTTACAAAAATATGATTATTTATAGCATAAGTTTATTACATCGATAAAATTAACTGAATAATAAGTTGGAAATGTCTTTTACTTGACTCAAAGAATACTTTATTTTATCAATTCTTTGAGGTCGATGGGTGAAATCTTTCACAACTTTCTAATGGCATCCATATTAGCAGGTTGGGAAGAAACTGAAATTTTACCAAATGTTTTAAATGTTCTCCAAAAACACTGCAGTAGTGTGAGTAAATAAATTTTTGTTCAGGGTTTAGATAAACATTGACTGATTTTCATTACAATTCACAAGGAAATATAATAGGATGTATAAATTATTTCATAACTTTTTCATTGAAGTTTTTTGTAACTCTTAAATTTTGTTTTTAATTCCTGGCAATCCGAGAGCCGTAAAAAATCGTCTTGAGGTCCGCATGTGGGCCGCTTAGTGAGGATGCCTGAGTTATGCAGTTTTTTATAAAATATTTGGCATTTTTAAACAAACGAGTCTTCATAAAGTTTTCCTGATATTAATTTAAACTAATGTTACTAATTTATAAATATAAAATCCAGGTGTACAAATTGTGTCGGTAAAAATTATTTGGACCTATACAATACCATTTATTTTAGGATATAATTTTGCAGTGATAAAAAATTTTTAAATGTATTGCAATTTCCGACAATGTGGGAATTATTTTTAGCGAATTTTCCTATAGGGAATACGCTATTACGGTAGTAGCCATGGTAAGACCTAAGCATGGGACCATGTTACTTTTTCATTTTGAGGTCACCAGAAGATAAAAACACTGTTCGTTCATTTTCATATATATGTATATTTATATCTATATAGATCTATATATATATATATATATATATATATATGTGTGTGTGTGTGTGTGTGTGTGTGTCCGTGGTACCGATAACTTTTGAAGGGGACCTCCAATTTTGATGAAATTTGGTATAAAGGTGTAAGGCCAGGTCTATTTTCATGAGTTCGCAAACCAGCATGATCAGGTTATAGGAATGGGGTTTTATGGGGTTTCAAAAGGGTAAATAAAAAATGGGTTTTTGGCATTTTTGGACTTCATATTTAAAAAATCAAATAATATGATTTAAAAGAGCTTAAAAAAATAAACAATTTAGTATTTTGAATTTTTAACTTAGCTTAACGGATTACGGAGAAAAGTTAAAAACAGGTTTGCCATGTTAATCTTATGGGAAATCAATAGAACCCTGTATTTCACTTATTTATTGACAAAACTTTGTATAATTTGGTATGTACCTACACTAGGTAGGATTTAACTGATATTTGCTTACAACACCCATATGGCGGCAAACCTACATACTCACCCCCATGGGGTTTAAATTAAAAAGTGCCAAATATTGATACACCTTTATATTTTAGTTAGGGGCCTACCTAATATTTCCTAACAACTAACTTTTTCTAACAATATCCCATGGCAGCAAACCTACATACTCACCCCCATGGGGTTTATGGGAAAAATTAAAAAGTGCCGAATTTTGATACAATTTTATTTTTACCTTACCTAATCATTGTATTTCCTAACAACTAACATTTTGTAACAATCTCCCATAGCTGCAAACCTACATACTCATTCCTAAGGTGTTTAGGGGGAAAATACAAAATCTAAAATCCCTATGGAAATTCGCTGAGTACGCAGGTCTGCTGCGACAGGGGTATTATTTTATAACTAAAAACAATCATATAAATTGAATACAATGAAAGACTGGCCCAAATCCTTGTGTACTTTTTCTTCCGGCTTAAATAATACCCTTTTTACAAAATCTATGAGTTTTAATTTTGGAGTGAACAAAATAAAAAACAGTTAAATTGGCCGTCTACAGACCTTAGAGGCTAGAAGCTTTAATTCATGCCATATTTATGTACTGCAATTTTTATGAATTAGGAGCCATCCATAAATTACGTCATCGCTTTTTGGCCATTTTTGGACCCCCCCCCCCACCGTCTCAGAAAAATGACGTCATTTTTAACAAACCTCCGTTTTAAGTAAAAATAATGTTTTTTCGTCAAAGCTACTTAAGTTATATTCTTTATTGATTTATTAAGATTTTAAATTTACTTTTGGACCTCATTTTGAAAGAACTATTCAAACTGGATATTTTTATTTTACAAACCACTGTAGTACCACATTATTTTTATGATCTGAAGTTGTTTAAAAATACGACATATTTCAATATCAGTTATTTAACTGATAAGGAAGTTCCGAAACAAGTAAAGGACATGAGGTGCATGATAACAACAGGCCCGTGCGGATGCTCTCGCCCTCGCGCTGTATCACTCTTTCTACCTTTCTTACCTTGGTCTGACGATGAACGCTACCTGATAAACTAAAAACATTGACCGATCAAATCTGTATTTACCTTCAGAAATAAAGCCAAAATGACTTTCTCAGTGGAAAAATAAACAAAATAAACTATAAAACAACGCCTAAAAATAGTCTAATTTATTTTCTTACATAATTATTTTATAGTAGTTCAACTGTGTACGACTTTATCACTTATCACGAATTCATCATTTTGTTTTACTGTCAAAATTTGTTAGAAAACATCATTCTTAAAATGACGTCATATTAAAGCCCTTGCACATCGCCCTACCCTCATTTTCAATCTGGACCCCAGAACCATTTTCAGATGACGTAATTTATGGACGGTCCTTAAGGCAATTCGAATCCACTTTCAATCTTAGTGCTTTGTTGCATTCACACATGTAGACTATATATTGTATTAAATCATCCTGCGGTGTCAAGTTTTGGTCTGTTCGAAGCATGCCTAGGACAAATGAAAAGAGGGAAAACAAGGTTCAATCATAATGCTTAGATTTCTACCATACAGGTAGATTAGAAATTAAAACCACTTTGGATCTCAAAGCAGGTTATCTTGCATCTCCTGTAAAGAGGCATACTTCACAATTGTTGAATGACACAGTTCCAATTATATAACAATAATCCATCCCAAAACAGATGAGAATTATTTTACTACAATCCTCAAACACTGGCATAAATGATAAAAAAATATGATCCTAAAAAATTTGGTGGTAGCCTCAAAATAACATACAAATTTAGCGTCTACAGAAACAAAAACGTATATAAAATTGATATTATAATCATACAATTAACACAAAATTTAAAACAGCAGACGACGCTAGTGCTACCTGTCGGGGAGTGAGTCAACTGCTGGACCCGAGATGTGCCGATCTGCTTTACCGACAGGCAGACTGAACCCAATTTGACAATTAATTAGAGTAGAGAGCCTATTCAATTATTTGAAGGTACCCTTTTTAGTACGGTTGGGTTGGATTAAAT
The DNA here is from genome assembly GCA_030545055.2 of Neoaliturus tenellus. Taxonomy (NCBI): domain Eukaryota; kingdom Metazoa; phylum Arthropoda; class Insecta; order Hemiptera; family Cicadellidae; genus Neoaliturus; species Neoaliturus tenellus. The sequence continues at coordinate 47,851,888 of CM061536.1, forward strand.
ATGAGATAATCTCTTTTGGATTTTATAAATTATGAAACATTTACACTTAAAAAATAATTTCTCATCTGCTTTGCTATTTTGCGACATGGTGGAATTTATTTTTATTTTGTGACTAAAAACCAAATTGTTTTCCTAATCTTATATAAATGGTAGACGGGTGGTAAGACTCGCTCTCTGTTAAGCTTCTCCAAACAATATGTAGGCCTACTGAACAATTTTTATCGAAATCAGTTTAAGTATTATGTTTGAAGATAATTAGAATTAGGGGGCCAGTAATTTAATGGTCTTCTCCACATATTTGGCCCGAGAGTTGTTCAATTATTCGCTACTATGCCATTCCCGTTCAAATTTTGTCGTTGTTTAAAAAGATAAACTTCAACTTGCAAGATTTAGAGATTATTTTCAGAAATGTGCAAAATAAATTGTACGGCGATAAAGTTGAAGATTAATTTAAATTTGCTTAGAAGAGGTTAAGCGAAACCATATCCTTAGCCACGAATGAAAAAATTACTGCTACATAATGGAGATCAAGTGAATTGATTGGTGTTTGGTGAATACCGCAAGCAGGCGATGTATACTGCAGGCTAGAGTCGTATTGCCTTGCAGGCGCGCGGCGGACTGATAGCTATCAACTCACAATTGAGTTTTTAAAGGTAATAACAACATCTCGGCAACAAATTAGAAATGAAGAATCTAAAAATATAGTATTTGTATAAATCTAAACTTGGTTGCACTGTTATTGTAATAAAATAAATACGCTGCAATGTTGTTAAAAATAAAACATATAAATAGCGCATACTTAGATATACATTCAAATTGTAATATCTAATGAGTAATACATTGAAAGAGTTCCGGTTAAAAATTACGTTCTTTGAAATATCCATATACTGTACATTGTATACAATTGGTTTAGAGGTTATGTGATAAACGAAATTAATTTATGTTTGGTTATAATTCATTTTTACCAAAGAATTGTCATATTTCTTCTTAATAATCACTGACAAATCTTGATAACGTTGAAATTCCAATAAACTCCTTTATAAATTACACATTTTTACAAAAAATCCTACATTTAAAGCTGAAATAATTTTTATGCGATTTGAGTATACAACGCGAAAAAAACCTCTTTAATGGTTTGGCAACTTGAGTTTGGTAGAAATTATTTTTATTTTTATGACTAAAAGTCAACAGTTCTCTAGGTTGTGTAAAATGAATGGCCACCATGTTCAACTCCTCATGTTCTTATCAGTATCGTCTCAGGAAACAAATTATCTCGTAACAGATTGTTGATATGAGCAATTTTCCAGGAATCAGAGCGGAAGACGGCACTAGTGCTACCTGTCGGCGGATGAGTGTACTACAAGGTGTAGCGGTCCCAGTTTGCTCAGCGAAGGGGTGGGGGGACAAAGGAAAAGAAAAATCTAAAGTCACTATATTAATCTACTATAAACACAGCTTGAAGGGCGCCACCTTGTTTTGGATGAGGTTGTGTAGATTGGGCAAAAACAAGGAAAGACCCAAATCCAAATGATGTTGAGGTGAGATCTTTTTTTTTGTTACCGTAAATTAAATTTCAACCAATATGAGACTGAAATAAATATTTTGTCTATCTATGATTAAGGAACTATAGAGCAATTTGTGAATTAAAAATAATTAATTTCCCAAAAAAAAAAAAAGATTCAAAATATTACAAGTACTCAAATTAATTTAAATTGAATAAATAACTACCAACAGGATTGAACTGGATTCTAAATTAAAAACAATTAAGTATAATAAAGATTTTAATTTATTTTCTTCAACTGATCGATCAAATATAATTAGGGCCTAACAGAATATCATCAAAATTCACATATTATCCGGATCAAACAAAATCTTTAAATCAATTTCCAACCCTAAAGGTAACACAAAATGTTTAACATTCAATAAAGAAATCCATTACTTAACCCTAATACACAATAAAGATAATTAACAGGTTACAATAATACCTTGGCCGGCCGGACTCTGAAATGGTTACACATGAACATAAAGATATACAATATAAATAAACTTACAATTATACACAAGACAATATTCACACAATTATTCTAAAGGCCAATATTTGCACTGGCAATGCAATGGAAATTGCTTATAACTATTCACGCAATGCGCTAATGAAAGTTTGTGTCCTCTGGTCGAGTCGCAGTTCGTCCCGCACAAGTCCTGAAGTTATAGTAATAATTTACTGATTAATCCTCAGTCAAGAAAAATTCACAGTCAGCTTGGGTTAGACTGAATTTGGCCTAACCGTAAAAATTCTGGTACCAGTATATCAAAAATTTGAAGGTAAGTTCATAAAGTTTAGAAAAGTGTGCCACTTATCGGTACGATGACCCAGGCTGCTTGACGGTAGACGATGCGAGGTAGGCCAAGACCAGGCGCAGCCCCAGTTAAGTGCGGTTAGGTCCACTCGGTCCGGTGGGCAGATCTGACCAGAGTAGCCGCAGGCCAACGACAGCAGTGATAGGTAGACAGGTAGGTTATGCGCTAGTAGACCGCAGCAAGAACGGCAACAACCCCACAGCAGCAACGGTAGTCGCCAAAGCTCCCATAGGAATCCCTGAGTACATTTTGGGAATAGTAACTAGGTATAACCTAGGGCCTAATGATAATTTTGATAAATTGTATTTATTCAAAAATGTTTGCTACTACTGTATAAAAAAATAAGAATTATAAAAATTCTCCACTGACACACAAGTGTGCCGGTTAAATCATTAATTTAATTAATGTACCGTACTTTAATCAGCTAATTTTTCCCACAGTAGCTCTGACAAAATGTATTATTTACTCATCTAATCTTTCCATTTGAGATGATTATTGCCAATGAACAGAGATAAAACAACACATATCACACATAAAATATAACCCATGACAAAAGCTGTGGGCCTACTATTTAATTTAACCCTCTGGATATTTCAGCACAAAGAATAAAAGTTTTCACAATTTTTAAAATAATCAACAACAATCTACACAAAACCATATTCAAATTGAAAACTACAATCTAACTGTTTTTGCATTAATTGCAATTAAAATCTGAATTAATAATTCATCAAACATTAAACACATGGCATATATTCAGTCTAAATACTCACAAATAAATGTCCACAGTAGCTGAAAATTGCTTGGCAATTATTTCTAAATGAGAAGTAATGTTTTCAAAATACATACATTTTTTTTTACATTAAACCCTTTACTAATAAAATTATAAAATATATTAAATTCAATGCTTTAGACTAATTTACAGACAGGTTTGACTCATGTTCAGTTTTGCTTGGACATGAAAATCTGCAAGATGTTTTAATAATAATCTGACACAAATTTCCATAAAAATTACTCTTTACCACATTTTAGACAAATATTTAAATAACAAGACGGTTTTAACATACTTCTGGGGTTTTCCAATTAATTTCATGAGCAAATATATTCACTACTAAACCTTATATAATCTTAAATTTCACATGGTCATCAGATATTTGGCAAGTTTCATTTTGGTTGATTTAAGCTTGATTATTCATAAAACTTTAAATTACTCATGATTTACCACTAAAATGTACCTTCTCAAAATTTACAGTAAGAAATATTAAATAGGAAAATAAAATATCTCACCTCAGCCAAATCCAGATTGTGGGCAAGGAGGGAGCTAAGCGTTGGCAAGGGACATGGAGCAGTCTACAGCAGCAAAATGCACACTACACAGTAGTAACTTCAAGTAGGCAGAGGGTAAGGGGTGAGGGGGGAGGTTAGAGCAAAGTGCAGTCTGACGTAATGCTGTGGTTCAACAAAGAAGTCTGGTTAAATCCTTGGGTCGGGCCAGCTGGAGCTGCAGCATTGTTTCCTTATCCAGCTGATAAGAGATATCTACAGGGTGATCAATCCTGTTGCCCGTTGTGGCAAAATTTAACTTTCATTTCTCTTGAATTGGAAATAAAACAAAATTGTTATACCACCCCATCTCCTCTGAGAAAATTTCTCAAATTTTCTTCTGCTACTGAAGGTAAGGTTTCAAATCCGAAGTATGCCAAGTGCCCACAGGTCTTCCGTCTCCTGATTCAAGTTGATAGGTGACCGGAGAAATCTTCTTCTTGATGAGATAAGGTCCTTCAAATTTTGAGAAAAGTTTTGATGACTTGTAGTTTGCAGCGTCTGCTTGGGCGAAGTTGCGTTTCCACACCTGCTGTCCTTCAACAAATTGCTGATCCCTCCTACGTAAGTTGTACCGCTGAGCATTCTTTTCATGTGCCTTCTTCATGCGCTCTCTGACATCCTGGAACACTTCCTTTAAGCGTGACAATTTCTGGAGATGATCTTCTCGATCGGAAAGTTGAGGTAAGTCTTCTTCACAAAGATTTCCAGATCCCTCTCCCGATATGTTGATCTCTCTACCAAATACAAGAAAAGCAGGGGTGTGTCCAGTAGTCTCATGAACAGCGGTTCGTAAAGCACAGCCAATCTGGGGAAGCTTCACATCCCAGTTACGATGATTATCCCCAACGTAGGACCTCAACATATTTCCTATAGTACGGTTCACCCGCTCCGTTGGATTTGCCTGAGGATGTCGGCTAGGAGTGTAGACAGTCTTGACTTTGTATTCCTTAAGCAAGTCCCTGAATTGTTGACCAACAAACTCAGAACCATTATCGCAGATCACGAAGTTAGGGACACCATACACCAAGAATACGTCTTCCTCTAAATGTTTCGCAACCAATTTCGCAGTTGCAGCTCTTAATGGGAATAGAAGAGTATACTTGCTGAAATAATCAACAACGACCATAAGGTACTTATATCCTCTTGATGATCTCACAAAGGGGCCCATCAGATCCAGACTGATTGTCTGCCAGGGTCGATCCACTTTGCGTTGAGTTCCCATAAATCCTGCTGGCTTTAAGGCATTGGTTTTGGACTGCTGGCAAATTTTGCAACGGGACACATAGGTTGCAGTGTCTTTTCTCATTTTTGGCCAATAATACTTCTTCAAAAGTCGGTGGTAGGTCTTGAAGGTTCCCATATGTCCGGAGGTAGGGTCATCATGGCATTCTTTGAATACTTCCAAGCGATGATCCTTGGGTATGACAAGCTTCCAATCTTCATTATCATCACCAACCGAAGTAGATGATGGGACGCATTTCCACAGCTGGTTGTTGAAAACCTTCCAAGAAGAGTAGAGTTCAGGATTTTCCTCCGTCAACTCAATCATTCGGAGATACCACTTGTCCTTAACTGGTTGATTGGTAGTGATGGAGTCAATAGTTATGTCTGCTGGCCCAGATTCTAAAGGGTTTCTGGATAGAAGGTCAGGAACAACATGTTCTTTGCCTTTACGATGAACTAATGTAAAGTTGAAAGGTTGAAGTCGCAGCGACCAACGAGCCAATCTTCCTTGGGGGTCCTTTAAGTTGTGCAGCCACAAGAGGCTGTGATGGTCAGTTACAACAACAAAGTGAACTCCCTCAATGTATGGGCGGAATTTCTCAATGGACCAAATGACGGCCAAACACTCACGTTCTGTTGCAGAAAATTTTTGTTCAGTCTTACTCAATGTCCGGCTAGCATAGGCTATGACATTTTCACCATCTTCTACAGTTTGAGAGAGCACAGCTCCAACACCGAAAGCGGAGGCATCACAAGAAATGGTGAACTCCTTCCCGAAGTCAGGGCAAGATAGAATGGGTGACTTAACAAGGCTGCCCTTTATATCCTCAAAAGCACTCTGGGCTTCAGGTGTCCACTTGAAGTTGTTGCGTTTCCTTAACATGGAAGTAAGAGGATAAAGTCGAGACGCAAAGTTTGGAATAAACCTTCGATACCAACTGGCTGTTCCGCAAAACTGTCGTACCTCTTTCACTGACCGAGGCGTAGGTATTTCTAAGATTGCCTTTACTTTGTCAGGGTCCACCCTCAAACCATGAGCATCAACAACATATCCTAGGTATCGTAGCTCGGGTTGGCAAAATCTACACTTGTCTTTGTTCAACGTTAGGTTGGCTGCTGCGAGACGTTTGAAGACCTCTTCAAGAATTTCTAAATGTTTTTCAAAGGTTTGCGTGACTATAATTGCATCATCAAGGTAAATGAAGACATAAGGTTCCAAGTCCATTCCCAAGACATTATCGACAAGACGCTGCCACGTAGCAGGAGCATTGTGAAGTCCAAAGGGAAGAACATTGAAATGGTAAAGACCTCTTCCCTGGATTGTGAAGGCTGTCTTTTCTTTACTAGATTCTTCCAAAGGAACCTGCCAGTAAGCACTTTTTATGTCTAATGCCGATAAGTAACGTGCATCCCTCAAGCGATCCAGAATTGAAGTAACATGAGGCAAGGGATATGCGTCTCGACGTGTGACCATATTAACTTTACGGAAATCTACACAAAATCTTTTCCCTCCATCAGGTTTATCTACCAGTATGATTGGTGATGACCAGGCACTCTTGGATGGTTCTACAACACCTTGCTGAATCATCTTATCAAGTTCTGAGTAGACCATTTGTAAACGAGCTGGGGAAATGGGATAATACCGTTGTTTTATTGGGGCGGCATCTCCAGTATCTATCTTATGTTCTACAAGATGAGTTCTTCCTAGTTGGTCCCCTTGGTTGTTCAGATATTTTCCTAAAAGTTTATCCAAGTCTTCCTTTTGCGTTGCAGTCAGCACACTTGAATCCTGTAAGCCAATAGCACATACTTCTTCTAGGTTAGAGGACCCCTCAGAAAATTCCCATGTTTTTTCATAAGCATCCATAACAATGTGCATAGTGTTCCAAAAATCTATTCCGAGTATAATACCCTGTGAGAGAGATGGTACAACAACCACTGATAAATCTTTAGTCTTATGTGCGAGAGTGATAGGGAGTTTAGCTCTTCCAACAATTTTGTGCTTTTTATGATCGGCAGTTTCTATAAATTGGTTGGACAAGGGTTGAATTTTTGCAGGAAATCTATCAAATAGCCACATCAAATTCTTCCCAATCACAGTACTGGATGCTCCTGAATCCAACAGAGCTTTGCACGAAAATCCAAAAATCCGAATAGGCAAATAAGGTCTTGGGTCATCAGCTGTAGTTTCCAATAGAAAATTTACACATTCCGAAGAAGCAGACAATGCATATGGAGATATCTCATGGGGACACGACACCTGTTCATTGATAAAGGGAGGCACTCCTAAGACTGAGGAGGCTCCCTTCGTACCCCGTTTTTTGAATTGCATTTAGGGCAGTTCGTCTTCCGATAACCAGCATAACCACACCCATAGCAGAAAAGTTTTCTCTCCTTTAGACAGCTATTATACAAATGGTTTTCATCACCACAGTTCCAACAGTTTGATTTTCTTTGCAAACGCGTTGAGCTTACAGGATTGATGGCATGAACTTGGTGGTTTGAGGTACTCCTACGGGTTTCGGTGCGAGAATACGCTAGGTCAGGCTCCAAGACTGTAGTTGGTTTAGGCGGTGGTTTGATGTTTGAAGTCCTCAACCGCCCTAGCTCGGCCTTTCGCCCCATTTGTCTAAGCTCATCAATGGACGAAATTTGAAACATGCAGAGTTTATCTTGCAGATAACTATTCAAGTTTTTGAGGATCTGACGAAGTCTCAAAGATTCTGAAACTGGATTAGAAAGTCGCCCATATAAACCTTCCATGGAGGCAATAAAAAGATCGATATGTTCCTGTTCTCCTTGAGTCCTGTTCATGATCTCCTGTAATAACATGTCATCGTAATCTGGTGTTTGGAATACGAGTTTCATCTCCGAGCACAACTGTTCCCATGAGTTAATCCTACCTACAGTGGATCGATACCAAATCAGAGCATTGCCGGAAAATAAATCAACGGCTGACCTAAATAGTTGAGCTTCTGTAATTCCTCGGGCACGTCTGAGTTCCTCGACTCTCTGCAAAAATGCACCAATACTCTGGCCAGGACTGTTACTAAATTGAAGACCCCACTTGTAAACGGGTACAGACTTGGTGACTTCTGTTTTCACGCATAACTTTTCAGATTTCAGATCTTTAGTTTTGGTAGAGGCACAGTCTTCTTGAAAATTCATCTCGGTGTTTCTGTTTGCAAGCGATGATAGGACAGTTTTGCTATTTTCTTTAGAGGGGACATTGACTGAAGGCTCCAAGATTTTACCATCAATTCTCTTCGCTTCCTGCGGCTTATCCAGACCATTGGCCTGTTCTTCAGATGTGTTTTGCGTCTCCAATGCCTTCGATGACCGAGCAAGGAAATCATCCAGCATAGTCTTTGCCCTCTGGAGTAGACTCTTTCTCTTCACCACAGCATCGCTGTCGTCTTCTTCCGCCTCCAAAGGAATTCGCTCGACTCGTAGGTAGAGATGCCAAAGACGGGCCGAAAGTCGACGAAACTCGTTATCCCTAGCATTCCCCTCGTAATCCTCAACAAGTTTGGAGATATCATTATATTTTTCTTCACATTCTTCAAGTTCCGCTTCTGTATCTATTTGATTAAGGTAATCATCATTAATCTCAACATTGTCAACTAATGCTTGAGAAAGCCTAGTCCGCAACTCATTGGCATTACCCGTTGTCGGTAACCCTCTTATTCTCAGCTCGTATTCATTTTCATTACGACGCAAGTGATTCGGATTCATGGTTCCAGCAGATAGTGTATTTCAAAGTGCAAAGGAAATGCTCATATAATTTCCGTAGATTAAAGTCCTTCACAATAATTCCTAAGTTGAAAAGCCAGTGACCATCAGCAAACAAAAAATCACAAGTCCCAACCAGAAAAATAAATGAGCAGAAATCAACAATTGGCCAAACAATAATCAACAATATATAGACAACAAAATAATTACTAATAACCTTAAATTATTCAGAGTCGGCAGCAACACAAAATATCTGTATCCACAACCATTAAATCTCAATTTCCGGGCGGAAAATTCAACATTTTCCAAAGGGGAGGATCCTCAAAAATATTTACAAGTGGTCAGTAGGCCTAAGTCTAAAAAAAATGTTCAAAATCTTCAGCGCAGCGCTTTAAGTTCCAATAAATCTACAAATAGCAGTTTTCCTTCAAAGTTCAAGTTAAACTTCCAGAAAAAATTACCAAAGGTTCCAGTTAATTACCAATAACACAATCCAATAATTTCCAGGTTCTAGTTTCTGTTAAGTTTTCAAATACGAGGTTCCAATAGGTCTCCAGGTTCTCGAAATTCTCCAGGCCCCACGTTGGGCGCCAAAATGTAGCGGTCCCAGTTTGCTCAGCGAAGGGGTGGGGGGACAAAGGAAAAGAAAAATCTAAAGTCACTATATTAATCTACTATAAACACAGCTTGAAGGGCGCCACCTTGTTTTGGATGAGGTTGTGTAGATTGGGCAAAAACAAGGAAAGACCCAAATCCAAATGATGTTGAGGTGAGATCTTTTTTTTTGTTACCGTAAATTAAATTTCAACCAATATGAGACTGAAATAAATATTTTGTCTATCTATGATTAAGGAACTATAGAGCAATTTGTGAATTAAAAATAATTAATTTCCCAAAAAAAAAAAAAGATTCAAAATATTACAAGTACTCAAATTAATTTAAATTGAATAAATAACTACCAACAGGATTGAACTGGATTCTAAATTAAAAACAATTAAGTATAATAAAGATTTTAATTTATTTTCTTCAACTGATCGATCAAATATAATTAGGGCCTAACAGAATATCATCAAAATTCACATATTATCCGGATCAAACAAAATCTTTAAATCAATTTCCAACCCTAAAGGTAACACAAAATGTTTAACATTCAATAAAGAAATCCATTACTTAACCCTAATACACAATAAAGATAATTAACAGGTTACAATAATACCTTGGCCGGCCGGACTCTGAAATGGTTACACATGAACATAAAGATATACAATATAAATAAACTTACAATTATACACAAGACAATATTCACACAATTATTCTAAAGGCCAATATTTGCACTGGCAATGCAATGGAAATTGCTTATAACTATTCACGCAATGCGCTAATGAAAGTTTGTGTCCTCTGGTCGAGTCGCAGTTCGTCCCGCACAAGTCCTGAAGTTATAGTAATAATTTACTGATTAATCCTCAGTCAAGAAAAATTCACAGTCAGCTTGGGTTAGACTGAATTTGGCCTAACCGTAAAAATTCTGGTACCAGTATATCAAAAATTTGAAGGTAAGTTCATAAAGTTTAGAAAAGTGTGCCACTTATCGGTACGATGACCCAGGCTGCTTGACGGTAGACGATGCGAGGTAGGCCAAGACCAGGCGCAGCCCCAGTTAAGTGCGGTTAGGTCCACTCGGTCCGGTGGGCAGATCTGACCAGAGTAGCCGCAGGCCAACGACAGCAGTGATAGGTAGACAGGTAGGTTATGCGCTAGTAGACCGCAGCAAGAACGGCAACAACCCCACAGCAGCAACGGTAGTCGCCAAAGCTCCCATAGGAATCCCTGAGTACATTTTGGGAATAGTAACTAGGTATAACCTAGGGCCTAATGATAATTTTGATAAATTGTATTTATTCAAAAATGTTTGCTACTACTGTATAAAAAAATAAGAATTATAAAAATTCTCCACTGACACACAAGTGTGCCGGTTAAATCATTAATTTAATTAATGTACCGTACTTTAATCAGCTAATTTTTCCCACAGTAGCTCTGACAAAATGTATTATTTACTCATCTAATCTTTCCATTTGAGATGATTATTGCCAATGAACAGAGATAAAACAACACATATCACACATAAAATATAACCCATGACAAAAGCTGTGGGCCTACTATTTAATTTAACCCTCTGGATATTTCAGCACAAAGAATAAAAGTTTTCACAATTTTTAAAATAATCAACAACAATCTACACAAAACCATATTCAAATTGAAAACTACAATCTAACTGTTTTTGCATTAATTGCAATTAAAATCTGAATTAATAATTCATCAAACATTAAACACATGGCATATATTCAGTCTAAATACTCACAAATAAATGTCCACAGTAGCTGAAAATTGCTTGGCAATTATTTCTAAATGAGAAGTAATGTTTTCAAAATACATACATTTTTTTTTACATTAAACCCTTTACTAATAAAATTATAAAATATATTAAATTCAATGCTTTAGACTAATTTACAGACAGGTTTGACTCATGTTCAGTTTTGCTTGGACATGAAAATCTGCAAGATGTTTTAATAATAATCTGACACAAATTTCCATAAAAATTACTCTTTACCACATTTTAGACAAATATTTAAATAACAAGACGGTTTTAACATACTTCTGGGGTTTTCCAATTAATTTCATGAGCAAATATATTCACTACTAAACCTTATATAATCTTAAATTTCACATGGTCATCAGATATTTGGCAAGTTTCATTTTGGTTGATTTAAGCTTGATTATTCATAAAACTTTAAATTACTCATGATTTACCACTAAAATGTACCTTCTCAAAATTTACAGTAAGAAATATTAAATAGGAAAATAAAATATCTCACCTCAGCCAAATCCAGATTGTGGGCAAGGAGGGAGCTAAGCGTTGGCAAGGGACATGGAGCAGTCTACAGCAGCAAAATGCACACTACACAGTAGTAACTTCAAGTAGGCAGAGGGTAAGGGGTGAGGGGGGAGGTTAGAGCAAAGTGCAGTCTGACGTAATGCTGTGGTTCAACAAAGAAGTCTGGTTAAATCCTTGGGTCGGGCCAGCTGGAGCTGCAGCATTGTTTCCTTATCCAGCTGATAAGAGATATCTACAGGGTGATCAATCCTGTTGCCCGTTGTGGCAAAATTTAACTTTCATTTCTCTTGAATTGGAAATAAAACAAAATTGTTATAAAGGTCGATCTGCTTTACCGACAGATTAACTGGGCTACCTACGAACGTTTCGGATTGGCACACAATTTAACTGATTGATTCAATTTAAGTGTATTGTATTTTACTGAATCGGCATTAGCAATAGCCATAGTAGAAATGGGATTATACTCAAGCAAATAATTGCACATTTAATATTAATTTACCTATTTTCAATATATTCAATATATCCTATAACTTCGCCGGAAATAACCTGTCAACTGTTTATAGTTCCCTGTCATATGTAAGTAGAAGTAATCCATATAATGTTGTATTATTAATATTACTATCCATTAAATCCAGTCTATGAAACTATACTATACTAATTTTGGTATATTTTTCACTGTTTCTAACCATCTTTACAAGTAACTACATTAAGAATATTATTTTTATTTGATGGAATAAACAGTTATTTAAATTATATATGCTTAAATTATACATTTTTTTACAAAATCTACACATTTTTATTTGGACGCACACAAATAAATGTTGAATTGGATGTCTACCGAGTGAATTCACTTTACAGGAATGTACTGTATATAAATCCAAATTTATGCTTTTTGTGTACTATAAATATTTTACAAATAATAAATTTATTTTCACTCTCAGGGTCTTGTTTTAGCGTATACCTTTTCTTGTTTTTTTTTACATAAAGTTGTGTTAGCTCAAAAACGGCTGAACAGAACTGGCTGAAAATAATCCTCAATTATTTCAGTCCATTCCGTCATGTAGGTAGATTAAAAATAAAAACCACTTTATATCTCAAAGCAGTCAATTCATAATATGCAAACAATGTGGTATATTAAAAGGAAGCAACCGCTTGAAGAACGGTTTGTACTTTTATATATATATATATATATATATATATATATATATATATATATATATATATATATATATATATATATATATATATATATATATATATATAAGGGGGAACTGGATTAATATTGTTTATTTAATTATTAATTATTGATGGTTTGGGTTTTAAATTGTGGGTTCCAGGTGAGGTAAGGAAGTAATGTAAGGAGGAAGTATTTGAGCTTGCTGTTGTATGAGTAGACTGGAACTGTTATTAAGCAATATCTTGTTTATGCTGACCTATTGGTAGCTCTGGCTTAAACAGGTCAGCAGACTTAGATTCGGGGGAGTGTGTCTAGGGCAGTGATGTGAGTGTAAAGGTTTAGGGGGGTTAGGTCAGAGGGGCCATGGGGCTCAAGGCCTGGGGCCCGGGGTAAGTCCAAATTAGTTGGGGTTTTCTAAATTTAAGGGGGGTCCGATCCAAAATTGATTATTTGTTTAAAGTTTTTCTAGTTTAAAGGTATGAGTTATTTCTTTGGGAGTTCCAGTCTACTTAACCCTAACATTAAATTTAATAAATGTATAAGTTGAATTCTGTTCTTGTTTATCATTAGTTTGAAACTATTGTATTTTCTGTTTGTTATGTTGATTTTAATATCTGTTAATTATATTTGGTTTAAATCTTAACATGTCTCTTTATTTAATGAGCTACGCCCTCAGTCATGTAGTGTGGCTTCTCAGTCTGGCCAACTGGAAAGTCGCATTCATGATATATATATATATATATATATATATATATATATATATATATATATATATCAATAATCCATAAAACAGCTATTAATCGTCTAACGGCGGTCTAAATAATAAACTATTATCATTGTACCAAATTTGGTGGTAACTATACATTAACATATGTAACGTCTTGATTTATAGCATGATTCAAACAGCAGACGACGCTAGTGCTATCTATCGGGGACTGAGTCAACTGCTGGACCCTGAGACGTGCCGATCTGCTTTACCGACAGGCAGACTGATCTACGTGCACTCTGAACTGGCACAAAATTTAAGCAATTTAAATGATTGGTTCATTTTGCGTGTTTTGCAATTTTACTGCATTGGCATTTGCAGTATCACATATGGTATTATAATGGATTTCATCACACAGTAGGTTCGACCGTTGAAATATCATTTCAACGGTCTGACCAATGAAATATCATTGGTTGGTTCAGGCACTTGAAACAAATAATTAGATATTTAATTTTAATTTACCTATTTTCAATATGTTAATATAAAACTTTTATTTTCTGGTCGTAAGGAAAAGTTTATATGAATTTTACTGGTAGACCGTATTATCAGTAATCGCAGAAAACTACACTTATTTACACATTTATAAAATGCTCAACTGAATCTCAATATTACTCTAATGTAAAAATTTTAAATTTCAATGATGGCTAGCTCTTTTGTATTCATTTCACCTAACAGAAACAACAACACACCAATCCCTATCCAACGACACCAAAAACTCGCAAATCAATTAAAAATGTTAGGAGTATTTAAAAAATATTTTTTTTTGTTTTAAATTAGGACAGATTGCCCACCCTTCCTCATAAGCTTAACTGTCATGGTAATAACGCTGTGCGCCATAAAAGCGTTTATACACCGTGATAAGCTTTGGAACCCAAAAGCCACTAAATGTACGTAACATCTCTGGAAGCACCCGCCCCGACCCCAGCAAGCACTCACGATAATTGAAAAGTGCGCGCACCTTTAGTGAGCTTAAGGTGCATTTTTTAAGAAAAGAAAGTCTTCTTGCATTGTTCTGAGTGTCCTCCTTCAAATTGTTGATATAGTGCCGCAATGTAAGCAGATGAGACAATCAGGAGAACAAGATAAATCTGATCCCTTGAATAGAAACCTGAAAGGCTGATTTAAAGTGTGTGGGGCCACACGAGAGTCCTGTAGAGAAACTTCCACACTTTTCTGGAAACGGGTATTCCGATATATTTAATATTACAAAAGCGTATGTTTACGCACCATAAACTACTGTAACTTCATAAAAATTGCTTCCTCCAAGTCGAAACAACACAACATCATTCAACATCAAACTTGTTATTCGTTTATTAAGCTTTTCGACACTCTTTCGCAGGGTTTAAGGGAACAGTTTAAGGTTTAAGGGATTCGTATAGAGGTTCAAACTATTTAATTGGCGAGGTATTTATAAAGTATAAAGTAATGTTCAGCTGAAATATATTGATTTAATTTATTAATATTTATAGTATCTTTTTCCTCGTTTGATAGGCAATCAGTATAGCTAACCGTTGTCAATACACTAGTACTACCATCGATGATGGTACTACCAGCCTAGTGGGTGAATCTGGTGACAAACAATTCGACAGTCTCGTCATATCAGGCGGCAGACTCTCGGCAGACTAAGGTCGTGGCGAGAATCTCAATGTACAACGCTTCAAAAAAGCTAAATCAGGTAGCAGTTGCAGAAATTCTCATCATCAAAATGGTGTCTTGCAAATCGCCATCACGCGACAAACGCTCAGGGTCGGTAAAGAAGTACGCGTGATTTTCATACGGTCGGTATTTAGAAGCAGTTTACCCGAACGCGCCACCAGATGGTGTTGTTGATGTCGTTAAGATATTTTAGAATCGAGCTGGTAGTCTATTATGATAATCTATGCTACTATTGCAACGGCATGTCGACTCTGTTCAGTATTTCCATTATGCTGATAACAATGGAGTTTCTCGATCTAGTTGGCGTTGCGTCGAGTTGGGAAACTCCAGTGAAACGGAAGCGTCTCAGGATCAGGATCCGCGTGCTGTGCCGGTCCAAGGTCTCTCCAGCGGCGCGGCGGCGGGGTCGGACTTCCTAGGGCGTGGCGCGACCTTGGACTTGAACATATCCCGTGTGGCCGCCCCCGCCCCGCGGCGCCGCCGGGCCGGGCGTCGTACCTTACCGTTGTCTATACACTCTCGCCAGCTGGGTCGCCAACGTAATTAGGAACTTGGAGAAAAATGATTAGAGCCAGCACCACCCTTGCAATTTCGATTGTTGTGATGATAATCAAGTACTGTAATCAAGTTACAATACTCATTAATAGGTTCACTGTTTTCTCCACTACCAACCTATATTTTGGCAAAACATTCAAATTGTAATAGTCAAAGTTTGGCAAAACATTCAAATTGTAATAGTCAAAGTTATATCATTTTTATAAAAGTTAATCAATTAAAGTCGGAGAGGAAGTGCACTTTATAGTTAGTCTCACAAAAAGATCAAATGGCGCGCTGGCGCTATTAATGGATTAGCACGAGTGTATAATCAATGGTTTAACTCATTCAAGTAAACTCACGAGGAGTAACAAATCTTGTTTCGTGGTCCACCTAAGTTTGTAAAACGGGATGAGGAAATGCAGAGAGGTTTCTTGCAGCAACTTGTGTGCCAAAGACCCGCCACCTGAGTTTGAATTGTTTGAATTTGATGTAATTTAAACAATTGACATTTTAATCAATTTTAATTAATGTGCTTGGTTACATTTCCGTTCGTTCATTAGGACGTTTTGTGAAAAGTCACTGACGACCTGACGAGTGGTATAAAAAGCAGCGGCCAGTAGCCAGTAGTGTGAACTTGATTGATTGTCACCGTCCCGCACTAACTGGTCTACGTGATTCGCATACTGCTCTCACACCTGTTTCTTATGTCCACTTCTTCCTGGCCGATTGTATACGGTTTCAAAGTTAATACAATACCGTACGAGGTATAAAAGTCAAATGCTGCAGGTTTAAAATAATGTATGTTTGTCAAATAGAACTTTGCTAACTTATTCATCGTTTGGTGATTAGTTAATCAGTCCACAGCATTCATCTGAAGGTTTCACAATCTCCGATTACAGGGATTATGAAAAAATGGACGTATAAGTTTCAAATGATACGTATGATCGCTCCGAATAATTCACTGCTTCAGTTGTATTCCCCGTTGTTAATTTGTTTTCTATTTTATTGGGACCAAAATTACTAAA
This sequence comes from Neoaliturus tenellus, assembly GCA_030545055.2. Taxonomy (NCBI): domain Eukaryota; kingdom Metazoa; phylum Arthropoda; class Insecta; order Hemiptera; family Cicadellidae; genus Neoaliturus; species Neoaliturus tenellus. The sequence goes on from CM061536.1 coordinate 47,868,579, forward strand.
ATCTACAATTTTTAGCGAATTTCTCTATAGGGAATACGCTATTACGGTACTAGCCATGGTAAGACCTAAGCCGGGGACCACTTTACTTTTTCATTTTGAGGTCCCCAGAAGCCAAAAACACCATTCGTTCATTTTCATTTATATGTATATATCTATTTATCTATATATATATATATATATATATATATATATATATATATATATATATATATATATATATATATATATATATATGTGTGTGTGTGTGTGTGTGTGTGAGTGGTACTGATAACTTTTGAAGGGGACCTTCGATTTTGATTAAATTTGGTATGAAGATGTAAGACCAGGTCTATTTTCATGAGTTCGCGAACCAGCATTGTCGGGTTATGGGAACGGGGTTTTATGGGGTTTTAAAGGGGTCAAAAATGGGTTTTTGGCATTTTTGGACCTCAGTTTTAAAAATTCGTAAATTTTAACTGAAACCATTTAAAAGAGATTAAATACCCCCCGTCACAGCAGACCTGCGTACTCAGTGAATTTCCAAATTAGTAATATTAATTTTGGCCAGATAAACCTGTAAACCAAATATCATCACATGCCCATAAATAGGGAAATAAATGTCTATTCTCCTTATGATAAAAATATAGGGAAAGAGTATGCAGGTATGCCATGGGGAACACTAAAAGTAGGTTTATAGCTCAAAAATATAAATATATTTCTACCATATGAAGCCTTATACTTCGTTTCTTCAATATCTGTCCATTGCTAAATGAGTTTGCCTATTCTCCATATGATTAACATGGGAAAAGAGTATGCAGGTTTGCTGCCATGATAAGCATAAAAACTAGGATTTCTTTATCATAAATGGATTTATCTCAACTAAATAAAGGTGAATACCAAGTTTCATCCAAAAATATTGGTTAACAAGTGAAATATTAACACATCCTTATTCTACATAAGATTAACATTGGAGCCCCAAAATACAATGTACTGTCTTTAGACTTTTGAATATCTCGGTAACCAATGGAGATAGAGCAAAGCTTCAAAATACTAACTTATGTGTTTTTTTGAGCTAAATACAATGGTCAAAATATAAATTTAAAATTTTTAAAAATTACATATGAAAAATGCAAAAAACCCATTTTTGGGGTACAAAACCCCCCAAAACTACCCCTTCCGGTAGGTCGATATGTCTGGTTTTCGAACTCATCCGAATAAATGTAGGATTACACATCTCTACCAAATTTGGTGTCGATCGGACCATTTTTAAGAGAGTTATCGTGTCTAGGGACACATATATATATATATATATATATATATACACAAATATACATATATAAATATATACATATATATATATATATATATATATATATATATAAATTTTAATGACTATTATTTTTGGTCTCTGGGCACCTCAAAACGAAAAAGTAACATGGTCCCGGGCTTAGGTCTTACCATGAGACCTACGGTAATAGCTTATTCCCTATGGGAAATTCGCTAAAAAACAAACAATTTGGTATTTTGAATTTTTATTTTAGCATAACTGGTTACGGGGAAAATCCAAAAATGTGTTTTCCATGTTATTTTTATGGGAAATCAAGAAACCCCTATATCTTGCTTATTTGTAAACATAACATAATCTAATTTGGTATGTACATTATCTAGATTGGGTTTATTTTATACTTACCTACTAAACCCATATGGCAGCAAACCTACCTCACCCCAAATGGGGTTTATGGAGAAAATAAAAAATTGCCAGAGCTTGATACAATTTTGTGTTTACCTTTATCAATTATTGATTAACTTAGATTTTCTAACAACACCCCATGGCAGCAAACCTACATACTTGATCCTATGGTGTTTTTATGGGAAAAAGTATATAGTCTGAAATTCCATTGGAAATTCGTTTAGTACGCAGGTCTGCTGCGACGGGGGTATGTTCAAAGTTCCATTACAATTTTGAAAATCCTCATGAAATTTCACTGTCTAAACCAGTGGTTTACAGTAAAAAACCCAGGGCAGAAGGTTAAAAAGCTATTGAAGTGGATCTAGCAGAAAAAACAGACATATCTCCCTCGAATTCAACAGACAATATAGGGTTATTCAATGCATACGTCTGACGAAGTAGTTATCCTTTCGCGAAATTGCCTGCGAAGAGATAAATTTGTGCTTTTTCATTATTTTAAATAGGTAACAAAACGCACATCGGATAGTGCGACGTCATAAAGGAAGATAAAATGTCGTTGCAAGATTTAATTTGACCAACAGCAATGAGTGATTCGAGACATCAAAAGGCTCTCTACAGATTACAAGAGATTTTTTTTATTTCTTAGAAAACGTTAGCTTATATTGCCTTTTGCTCATTAATATCTTGAATCGTTGAATTTGATGAAATGTATTCTGTGAGTAAGTAGAAGTTGGATACATTCGCCCGTCCAACATTCCGCAAGGGGTAGCTCGAGGAGGTAGACACACAGGGGATGAAAATAGACTGGATTATATAATAATTGACAAAGCAAATATAAAATTACATCGACAAAACAATCAATTGTCTTCGTAAATTTTACATTATAATTATGTAAATGATTATGAAATATTCTATAGCTCACTGGGTGTGATGGATTTTTTTGACAACTTGAAGACGGAAATCCACAAACGAAGGGTCAAACAGTACAGAACTTCCCACACTACCATCATACTGAACCCGTTGAACACTCCTACCACACCGAAGCTGTAAGCGATGAATTCTGATGTCGTGGTAACGCTGTGTCTCGCTGCTGACGCGAATTCTTCGCTTTTAAACAGAACAGTTAACAATCTCATTCTCAGATCAGGATCTTCAATGTTTCCAAATCATAACTTTAAAAACGCAGTCCAGTGGGCAGTCGCAGACACAATAGCTTTCAAAATCTACGATTTGAATGTACTCGTAACATGCGAGTGTTTTCCGGCAGCCACAAATTCTTACCGAACTGTTGATGATAGGAATACCAAGTGGAGAACATCCACAAGCTCTCAGCGCACAGTTGATCTGACACTCAAACAAGCAGTTGCTACGGGTGTAAAATTTAAACTATGTCAGTTATATTTCATAAGAAAACGCACAACCTCTCTGCGTCAAATCTATATCAGACAGATCGTCGCTTGCTGTAACAAGTCGGGGGGTCAATGAAATGGTCACATTGGCACCTCGAAGAAATCTTTCCTCAGTGCGAAGCCTCTTATGGAATCTCGGGTTGTTGCGGGGGTTTATATAAAAACCTCGAGTTCTGTATTAATAAACGGGTACACGGATATGTTAGGGAAGTTATTTTTATCATTTTTTATAAAATTGATACTTAGACTTTCAATAGTGTATAAAAGTTCAAATTGTTCTCTACAATCGCATGATAACATCTTTTCGGGGGTCCACTCGCATTTCATAGCGGGTTTCATAGTTACACTGGGTTCTCTCAATATGTCATCGTATTGTATTGGATATTCCATACGTGGAGGTCCACGCTTAATGGAGTTGTATATTGTGCACAGACTGCCACTATCAAGGGAGATATACTGGATAAAAAACTTTGATGGATTAAATTGTCCGTGTCCAAAGTGCCTTTCATATCCTGTCACTGATTTCTCACTAACATGACGGAATGTTAGTTAAATTAATTAACTAATGTGCGGTTCGGATGAAGGATCTTACTCTCCAGGAAACGTCTTAAGCGAAACTTTGCATGTAGAGTTTTAGTCACATAATGGTCTCTCAAATAAGCGAGTTGTAGTTGAATCAGCTCATCTTCCCCACATATCCACGTCTCGTCGGACAAACACTTTTCTAAAATTTGAAATTCATCGAATCCGTCTTTAAAGAAAAGCGGCTCACACACGGCAACTGAAGGAAAGGGTATTTCATCGACTGCCGTCAAGGAATTGTTGATACTCTGCACTATCGGCGAGCTCTGCCAGTGATGATAGGCGTCCAGGATGTAGGAGGTGCTCATCAGAATGGCTAAGACATGTAGAACAATCCACAGCCACCTGTGAAGTCTTGACTCGGCCCTCTAAAAGATGTAGCTTACTCCAGGTAAGCCTATGTTGATGCATATATCCGTGAAGAACAACCTAGAGGACACTGTTGGTACAAACTCTTCTTTCTTGTACACTCATCCAGTTTTATTCCCGATATAGGAATACCAAATGTACCACCAAGAGAAATTTTACATAGAATCTTTTCAAGTTTCCATAGAATCTCTCTATAGTGTCAAAACGATTGTCCAGTTGATTGATGAATAATTTTGCCACATTTTCTTCCAGGCGCAACATTCTATCTCTTAAAAGATGATGGCTAAATTTTTATGTTGAATTTGACCCTATTTATTCACATATTCCTTTTTCATTCATTTCAATTTTCTTTTCAGTTTCTCCAATAGTTAAATCAACTATTTAATAGTAAAATTTTGTTTTGTTTTGTTTTTATTGGGTAAGAAATATACTCAGGAAATCTGCTGTAAAAAATTTTTATGTTACGTCTTTCAACAAACTAAAATATTGTTTTTTTTCTTCTGACCAGGTGTAGCCAAACCGCAATCGGCCGTCCAGGAGACCATTGTTGAATTAGTGATAAGTACTGATTGTTTAGTTTTAAGAATTATGGCAATAAAGGCACTTTTCATTTCATTTCAATTCATTTGAGTTAAATCAACGAAATTGAGATTAAATTTATATTAGAATGAATCATAATGAATGAGTTAATTTAACAAATTAAATTAACTACACAAATGATTATTAATGTAGTAATTACATTGCGAGGATGAAGTGCTGAACTAGACCCGCGTTTAGCTCTCCATTGTGCGATGATGATGACAGTAATTGTGCTCAGCGAGTATTTTGTTGCATGTAAGATGTGCGTGCAAATATGCAGGGTTAGTTGAAATTTAAACCGGTCAATCCATTAAGTGTTTTTTTAATTCCAGTGGAATCGAAATATTTGCCTTAGCATAGGAATTAATTACTTTAACTGTGTTTATATTGATCCCAGTCTTTAAAGTATTAAAAGAGAGATAAGTTTGAAGTAATAAGAATGTTACTGTGTTGGAATGGCGGTTTTTAAAAATAAACCACCATTTATATAAACCTTCACATTACTTTATTAACACAAGTAAAATGTCATTCTACGTTCATTGTCACCAGCCTCAAGCCTTCAGCCATCCGACTTTGCTTCCTAAGCGTCTCTTGTGTACTGTACAGCCTCCGACTTCCTTTCCTACACTGTTGTTCCTCGCCTTTAATGTCTCCTTGCAGTCATCCGGAGCAAATCTAACCGCGGCCTATAAAATACACTAGGTAAGTTATTTAAACGGCGATCAGATATTGCGAATAAACATAATCCAGTAATTTCAATTATTTATATCCAGATAAAAAAAACTTTGGGAAGAAATTGATTATATATAAGGGTGTAGGAGAATTATCTAGATAGTTATTATAGAGTGAGCTGAAGAAGTAGCCTAAACTACAGTACTTAGCTCGAACCGCTTGCAAGGAAAGCTCGATAACATTAATTAATACGTCTATTGCGAGAAACAAAGCAGCGACGGCGACCTCGCCAGACGCTGCATTGCTGAAGGCGCAAGGTCCATTTCACCTGCCGGGGCCTTGGGCGCCACCGCCGGCGCCCTGGGCGCGGACCGAGGGCGCGGGGCGCCTGCCGTGCAGTCGTGTGTATTATGGCTACAGTTGCGGGACACCAACGTCACTAGAGGGGAACTTCATCAATGCGACGTACCAGGTCCAGACGGAAAGCGGGGTTTGACAATGCTATCCTGGTACTTAGGTTCTCACCCTCTCATAATTATCAGCATGAAGTACTTCTGTATTCCAATAATGATGAATTATTTTTCTTATAAAACGTATAAGTATTTAAACTATGCAAACCACTTGTTTTTACTTAAGCACATACTTTGATAGTTTTTGTCTGCTGTTTAATAATTCTTTTAGTTTAGTGTAAATAACCAAAAAATAAAATTATAACTTCATATAATAATGTTGAAATTTTATAATTTCATTGTTTTAACAAAGTTAATTTTTTAAATATATACACAAAATAAATATAATTTCCATTAAAAATGTGTCATTCTAAGGAGACAAAATCATACTGGCTGGAGGCTGAAGACTAGAGGATAGAGACTGAAGAAGCGACAGGCTAGAGGGTATAAACTTAGAAATTGCAGAAAAGACAAGGAATGCAACATTCCTTTGATTTAGGCTGAGCACTGGAGAATAGAGAGAGGATAATGAAGGAAATTTACCAATTGGCCTGGAGGCATAAGAGATGTAACTTCAGTCTATTGGCTGGGGGCTTGAGAATAGAGACTAGACGTTAAGGAAGTAATATACTAAGATGCTGAAGAATGGATAGTAAGAGAGCAATAGAGTATTAACTTAAGGCTAGAGAATTGAAAATGGAGGATACCATGGATATAAAATGAAGCAAGCACCAGACTTTTGGAAATTATATACTATAAAGCGGCTCAGGAAATGATTTTTTTTGCTGGATGTTGGAGGCAAGAGTAGACGTCAAAAGGAAAAGGAACAGAACTTTGGCTGGAGCTGGAGGATATACGCTAGATACAATACACATAAGAGTAAGTAGCATTCCATGTGTGTGTAGGCTAGGCCTACATTATACATAGGCTAGACGACGGACTTGGGATAACGAAGCTAAAATCTTCGGTGAATTCTGTAGAGACTTGAAGCGAGAGGCCACAGTAGAGTGTAGTTGACGGTAGAGGTTGCAGGTGTGGAGACGGAGACATTGACAGTGACTGTGCAGCACAAATGTCAGACCTCGCCGGGGGGCAGGGCGCGCCGTCGCCGTTATGTAAGCTGGAACGACGCCGAGGCTTTGTACCGAGCGGTCAACATCCCCCCACAATCACTACACACACACACACGCACACACGCACGCGCACGCGCACGCGCACGCGCACGCACACGCACGCACACACACACACACACACACACACACACACACACACACACACACACACACACACACACACACACACACACACACACACAACACACACAAACACACACGCGCGGCACGAGACACACCGCTGGAGTGTACAATGCTAATCACTGATGTTATCTGCTCCATTCAACGCGTCTTCATTGTATCAACTCATGGACTACAATCTGGTGTTTCAACTTGGTGATCGTTGAAGTTCAGTTGCTGACCTTGCCTGATGTATGATTGCATGGTAATGTGTTACGGAAAATGTATATAATACAGTACTGACTTAATTCGTAACTAAATAATAACATGGCATATTTTCAGTTTAAAAAAGAATAAGGGTTAAAGAAATGAATTGAGTTGTTTGTATTAATGATCTAGCCCAAAGAGGAACTAGATAGTGTGTAGAGTGCTACAAATATAGGGAAGTTTTTCCCCTGTTGTTTGGCGCTATTTTAAAAACGATTCAAGCCGTTTCCTCGGTAACCAGTCCTTTCTTTACACTTTCCCACTAGTTATTTGACATTTTACCCACAACCTATCCGACGTTTCTATAGTAACCAACCTCAATAGCCTTCTAACAGGCCATAATATCAATTTTTTTTATGAAACAACAAAATAATCCTATGTTTTAAAAGTATAATATGTGATGTTTGAAGCTTGTTGCGACCAATCAGAATAGCTAAAACTGGTAACTAAGTAAACAAAGGTAAAGTGAAGCATGATTACCGAGAAAGCGGGAATCGTGGGTAAAATTGCGACATTCAAAAGAGGACAACAAATTGACACGTGTTTATCATTCTCTATGTAGTTTAACCTGGTTGATCTAGACGTAATGTGATATCTGTTCCATGAGGGACAAAGCCTGGAAAAAGTGTGTATTTAGTGGATATGAACGGGGCCTACGTCATTGTGGCTCCGTTATAGCTTAGGTGAGCCCCACAAAACGTCTGTATAGGGGCGTCCCAACTTCTTCTCACAAATAAAAATAAAAGTAACATTTGAGAAATAGCATCAACAGCACATAGTTGATACTGCAAAAAGATAACTCCTTAGAACAAAAGAAATTACTTTTTTTGTAAAAAGTTCTGGTGATTATTGATTAAGTTTATCTCAACGAGAGGCATACATTTTAGTAACACAACAGTTACAAAGAGCACTAACAACAAAGTTACGTCAAAAAAAAATAGATTGATTCATTTTTGGTTTGTTTTGATATTTTATTTGACTTGTGAAAATAAAAAAAAAGGTTTATAGAAGAGTTTTATAAATTAGGCCTAATATCTTAATACATTGCAATCAAATATCTAATGACGTGACGTCATACGCGTCTTTACTGACGTCATATCAGGCCGTCCTAGTGAGAGAGAGAATGCATTTAGTGGTTGTGCGCCTTCAACCCGCACATCGCAAAATGGATACAGTAACAGCACAGCTGCAACATCGATTGGCTAAGCTAAGAGCGGAAGATAGTTCAATGATGGAAAATAATTGTGTTTAGATATAATGGCGGTTCAAGTGAATCTTTCAAGTTCAAAGAGGATGTAAAAATTTAATTAATTGTACAAGGACTTAAGTTTTATCAAATGTATCCTTACGAAATACCTTAACATGTGCTCACTTATTTTTTAATTAAAATTTAATTACTACAGTGGTTAGTTTCATTTCACACGTTTTTGTAACAAGACTATAGTGTAAGTAAAGGATTGATTTTCTGGCGTTTATCTTACGGTAAGGTTTTAGTTTTAGCCTCAACTATCGTTAACTCCATGCCATGGATTGCCCTTCCCTTGTGTGTTTGTTTATTAAAGTGTTTCAACGCAAATTTTCTACCTTTTCTTTCATTTTGAATTATATTTGCCTGTAACGGAAAAAGTAAGTAAAAATATTTGTTCTTGATAGCCAACATGAAAACATCGGAATTCGAAGATTTTTCTGTTAAGGAAATCGAAATCCTACACTTCTGTTGCCGACATGGTAAGACAGAGGCCCGGGACATGATAGGGGAGACCGGGGCTGAAAGTCACACGGGTTGGTTGTCACAAAGCTTATAACTTCTGCCACCAACTATCTTTTGCACTAGTTTTACGAGTGCTGTTTCTTCCTTTAGTATGGAGATAATTGTTCTAGAGAGTGGGTGAATATGTGTACTTTCCAATGAATTTTGGGGTTTTTTCTGATTTTACTCCTGGCGAGTAAATTTTCTTAAGACACTTAATTATTTTTCACCATTCTTATCTGATGAGTTATGAACAAAAGCTCCATTTTATAACATTAGGCACATTGTGAGGTATTAAATCTGATTTCTTACCAAAACAAACGATTACCAGTTTTCGGTATACATCGATGTTTGTAAAAAAATGGCTGCACGGGGCAAGTTGTCACATAGAGTAAGGGGTTGGTTGTCACATGTTAATCAAATAGTTAATTTGCAGTTAAGTTTTAAGTTTTCAAAACTACTTGAATTTACTGTAATTTATTTTAAGTATCATTTTTCTATTAAACTATTGTTACTTTTGAATGTTTTGTTTGATTTTACCCATATCAATAATTTGTACATATTCTTTTTTTATCCATAAGAAATACTAGGGACAACCAACCCCATACGTTGTGACAACATGCCTCGCCGTAGGGGCTGGTTGACACACTTGCAATGCTCTTTTTAAACATTTTTTACAAATATCTGTCGTATAGATTTCAATTTGAAAAAAATATATAGTGTAAAGGAAAGTTTATTTCAAATGATAAATATATTTTTTATAAACTAAGATTACGAATAACTTTGTAAAAATTAACAATCTAAAAAGTGTGACAACCATCCCCGGTCTCCCCTATTTATTCGTTTGATTTTTACACTACGGTACTTAATAATTTTCCGATCTTAATCAAATGTGTACTACAAGATACATTCGCAGACTACTGGAGTGATAAACAAAGTTTTATTGAGACTCAATAGGTTCCTCAATAATGTTAAAAAAATAATTTTATGTCTAATCATTTTAATTGCTATACAATGGTTAAACATAGTGCAAAAATGTATAGCATGTCTTCAGTTGGGATTTTTCACCTCGAGGTTGGGATTTTTCACCTTAAAAATAAAATATAATGGCGAATAATGATTCGCCGAATCGCATTGGAAATTCGCTGTGCACGTAGGTCAGCTACATCGGGAATTCTCGTAAATAAATGAGGTCGAGTATTAAGAGAGTCCCTTCTTTGGAGTGACTTTAGGAGGAATAAGGGAATACGAGGTGGCCCGTGCGCAAATTGCGCATCTTATGATTCTGTATGAGTGAAACTCACCTACAGTACGTGAATGTTGATTATGAAGTGACAGAGATCTATTTTTTATCTGGCTTTTAAAATTCTTCTGAAGGTAATCAGCTGTTAAATTACAATTCACAGAACTTGCAATAAAAGTTGGTCAACATTCTAAAGCGCCCTCTAGAAATAAATCAAAGGCGAGGGATGCGAAGCCCCCTTTTTAATTACGATTCGTCACTGCGGTATATCCTAAGCTTTAAAATGACACCTCAATCTTAAAAACCGGTTCAGTAGGTTGAGAGAAAAAGGGACGTAACAGACCAAACCCTTATAGAAATAAGAAGATAGCAGATCTAAGGGACTTCATCAAAGAGATAATCGCGATTACTTCGCTAAAACCGATCGCATGCAGACGAGCAATATAGGTGTTTAGTTGCCGGCGACCCCGTGCCCCTGACCGCAGCGCCGCCGTCGCGCCCGTGAACCTCAGCGTTAGTTCACGGCTACAGCACAGCTGATGCCACGTCCGGCGCCGTAACAACACTGTAATGACCAATATTGGACTGGTCGTGCCGCAGTGTTGCACAAAGCTTCCGCATAGCTCTGTGGTACATTATTTGAAATTATCTGATGGAAATTAAGCTTATTACCTGATGAAAAATCATGGAGGTTACTTCACACATTAATTTAACATTTAATATCTGCAGATTTTCATGCTCGCCAAATTGTTGGATCGCTTTTGCTATACCAAAAGTGCAGAGTGTTATAAACTGAAGCCAATATGAAAGTGTGGCAAGGACTGTAGTGGCTCAGTCACTTACTGTATACGTAAAGTTGCACGCCTTAATTATGTACACCTAACTGTTGCCGAAAATTCTTTTCCCTCATGCAACGACAACAGTTGTAGTAGTTTGCGGTTGTATCCGTACATAGCTAACGTTTTGTACGCTAACGTATAAAGTCAAAGGTCAGTAATTGTACCAAATATTCTCGGTTCACCGTTGCAATCACGGCAAATATCGTTGTCACGTAACGTTAACAATGACAGTTGCAGTCGTTTCACAATTCATTACAATTCCGATTCTTCACGTTGCGCCATTGTAACGGTATCATGTCACACAGTGTCATCATATCACAGATAAGTCACCAACCGAGAAGTTTCGTGTTCCAACAATTAAATATTATTGTCACAAATCAGTCATAGCTCCTAATATTGTGCAAGTTGCAACTGAAACAGCGACAGTGACACTTGAAGCCGTTACAAGTCAGTAGCAGGTCCGAAATCTTCGACGTACACTTGCAACTGTAATTGTTGCCGTCGTCTCACAGATCATCAGTCACAGCTCATTCTTCACGTTGCATCGTTGCAACGGTAACAGTGAGGCGGTGTCACAGGTCAGTAACGGTTGCATAACGCAAGGTCGCCACCGGACACCGGCCTTGGTCACGTGATATCGCGTCACACGCCGCGCTTCCGTTACGCTGACTACGAGCAGGATACAGCACAGCGCACGCTGAAGCCTACACAGGTCCGGCTTGCATGTCAGATCACGGCGTGTCAGATGCGATTATGATGTGGGTGGGTAGGTTTTATACGGAATAAACACCGAAGCGTGCGCCTACTTAAGTGATATCAAGATTGAAGATATAGGTCTTTCTAGACTTATCTTAGTCTTCTGATTGTGTGGACCACAACTTACTCCTTGACAGCTATCGTCCTCTGTATGGTGTTCGGGGCTTACCACACGAGTGGTCGAAGTCATTCCTTTCCGGAGCGACACTACGAGTTCATAAAAAATGGAGTTCTTTCACATACAATTTTGAGATTACGTTCCCCGGTCCCCAGGGATCTATTCTAAGCCTCTTTCTTTTCAGGTGTACGTGAATGATCTGAATTTTGAAAGGGGCAACTCATCCTATATATGCCGACGATATGGCTCTCTGTTTCATTTAAAAAAAAGCAATGGAAATTTAAATCCAATCTTTTTATAAAATAAATTGTTACCCTACACTGAGTACTTAAAAAAAATCATAAAAAATTGTTAAAAGTAAACTTATCAAAATCAAGTGCATGATACTGGGAGACAGCCCGCTTTGTATGCTCACCGTTCGATTACACTCATGGGTGACGCTGACATCGACGAAAGTTGGATTCACCAAATTTCTCGGAATGTTCGTGGATTACGAGTTTGACAGATCATGTGGATAGTGTCTTATGAGAGCCTCTTCGGCAATATACTTCTATGTAAGAAACCTCCCTAAACACTGTCTCAAAGACCCGTTGCTAATGTATTGACTAATTCACTTCCATCTTTCATATAATATTTTTATGTAGAATGGTAGCTCGCGGAGCAATATCAACCGCAATTCTTTCCTTAGGAAAAACCCATTGGAATAATTTCAAACCCCAAATTTAAGATCATGTCATAAATCCTTTAGGGCGTTGAGTTTGTTGACTCTATAGCTGAGATTTATATAATAGAAACAACCTACTAATGAAAACTTGAGAGCAATACGTGGTGCTGATGTACTCATCTAAAACACACCGATCCAGAAAGGTTTTCAGAGTTGGTCAGCACAGGCTAGCTAGGTATCTCGACTACGTTTCAACTATTTCAACAGAATGGTATACAGTCAAACGTTCGATGCTACGTTCAATTAAGTTATACGTAAACTATTACAAATATAGTAGAAGGATTAAGAACACAAAGTAAAAACCCAGATGTCGGTTTAAATATAGCCTGCAGAGGTCAATAGCAGCGGCCGGCCCACCGTCCACCCACGGACTGAGCGGCCGCGGATGTCATCATCATGATGGACGATGAAAGGCAACCGACACTCGCTGTTTGGACAACCCGTCCGACAACCTGATTGGATTATCGCACTGATTATTCAATCGATAAAACGATAATCGTCCGAATGGTTAAATGATTTGTTGAGTTAATCAACACATAGTAGCCAAGCCATGCTACTAGATCGATCTCGCTAACTAAAAATTTACGGCACTACATATTTTCTTCGAGTTACGTATAATTCGACTCAGGAATAGTTCGAGTTACAAAGGTAACATGCAGTAGATGACAGCGGAAAAATTCTGTACCGAATGTGTCATAGACTCGTTGCGAACATAGTGAAGGGAATTCGATTTACGGAGGTCTATGGGAATATTTCGATATATAGAGGTGAAATTTGCTTTGTGGAGGGAAAACCAAATTCAAATTTGACTCATCCTCTGAATTTTTAGTTATATAGGTAATTTATATATCCTTTCGGTTTATGTAGATTAAAATATCTGTCACATTAATTCGAGTTTTGTATGGTTTATTTTTTTACATTAACGTTTTTCAAAGACTTTGAAAGTAATTAGAAATATTGGACAGTAGAAAACAAAATCGATTGTACAAGGGAGTATCTGTCTGTACTTCCTAAACTATTCACACATTATAGGTGCACACAACTTTGTAAACACATCTGATTGAATTTCATATTGAAGGGTGAAAAGTTTAATGCATTAATTACGTTATATTTGGTTTAGCCCTCCAGCAATACACTGTGTTGTCCATTATTTACAACATTTATTCAATTTAAATATTTATACAACAGTTATTCAATAAATGTGTAAGCATTAATCCAAAACTGTTCATTGTTACCGTGTGTAATGTGTCTGTAAAATACATAAGGTAACAGGTATGTTACACTGGGATGTTCTTTCGAGTTGGAAGATATACACGTCCCAACTACGTGTTGAATTATTGAATTGATAGTTCAAAAAACGAACTGAAATCTAAAGCTACAACATATTAGTCCGTAGTGAAACTAAATACGTTTTTAAATTATGGAATCAGTGCCATTCCGGAAAGCACTTAAGCCCCTCATTTATCCAGACACCCCGCTAATACGGCACCGTCGGCACGGAAGGCATTATTATGGTAAACAGCCGCAGTAAGAGGCCATTGTTGTCGGTATCGCTGCCGATGAATGAGGTGAAAAGTGAACATGGGCGCTACCGCGTGATTATTGGGCGGTCGTACCTGGCGTTGTCACAAATTATGATAAAACAATGTACAAACAAACGTTTATTTAAACTGCCTATCACAGTTTATCTGTTGTATATAAAATGTCAAATTAATAATTAAAATTTAAAAAGTGTCTATAAGCCTTACTATTTTACACTCTACAAAATTTACGACACAGGATTGAAGTTTAATATCAAAATGATATTTTGATGACAATGCAGTGGGGAAACACATTTTGAACTAATTAACAGACATTCAACTCTGCATAACTACAAAAATAGCATCTACGTTAAAATACTGTAGTTATGTAAGAAATAGGTTAGAACTATCCAAGAAAAATAAACAAATAGATAATAAAGATTGGTGATGAAATTGAACTACGAATTAATTAATAAGATAGTTAAAACCTTTACAAACCATTAAAAATCGGAGCAAGAAAAAAATACTGGGTTCAATACTGATTATGTAAATCAGCTCTTTTCCCTTAGACCGATATTATTTTGTGCACATCACAACAAAATTCCAGTAGGTAGTTAGTTCATGGTTCATGGCACTTTAAACAACACACTTAAAACAATGAGGGTCATAAAGGGACTCATTAGCCCAGAAACCGAGAGAGCAAAACTATGTTATTGAATTAAAGTAATTCATATATTTTATACCATTGAAATGTGAAAAAAGCTATTTTGATAAAAAGTGTACGAAATATGCGACCAAAATTGCAGATGCTATGTCGGAAAACATATAAAGAAGCGAATACATAAAGCCTGGGCCCTATATCTTTAGCTAGGGTAGTTCAGCCGTTTTTATATTTTATGAAATCAATAACTTCCCAAAGAACACTGTAGGACTCTAAGGCTGGTTATTACCCTAGCTAACACTTCATAACCCATAACCATTATCAGACGAAGCCACTGAAAAATACACTGTGATAATTTTTTTTTTTTAATCAAAGCAACGGTGATCAGAACTGTGAAAAAGAGAGTTATTTTATCGAAATTAACGAAAAAACACTTCATACCTAAATTTAATTGTTCCATTAGAGCACCTCAATATTTAAAATTTCTCCCCGCTCCACCAAACAACGCTGTACAAAAACCGTCGGATAATTATTTTCGTCGCGACGTCTGGACCCTTTACCATTAAACGCGCATTCTACCCATTATTACCCCAAATTGGCGTGTTTTCGCGTGTATGGCGGCCGGCGTGCGGGCCGTGCGAGGAGGATGTAGCCACGCCCGGCCCGACCTTGGGCCCGGGACCGCGGTATATATACCGGCGCGGCCCTCCGCCTGGCACTTAGGTCTCCAGTAGGTTGTCCTTAAGCAGCGTCATGAAGGTCTTGGTGAGTACACGACAGACTAGTGATAAGATTTGACGAAAAACACCAGTGCCGGCGGAGACGAGGACGGTCGGTTTTACCGAAGTGGCGGCCAGTGCGCAAAACAAGTGCGATATATTTTTATAAATTAATTTTTTGTCGTGTGGGACTGTTAGCGTTACGTTAATGTGTAAATTATTTACTGATCAAAGTGCAAATTTGCATATCGATACAAATTGAAGCGTTGAGCTTTGGTGACTTGAACGACCGGTATTGCTGAAGTGGTATTGCGGTGTTGGTATATAGTGGATTTTGCAACTATAACATTAAAACGTTCATATATTTTTAGAAAATTTGTACGTACATTTTAAATCTTATAAGTTTAAACCTTTATAAACTCACAGGTAAAGCCTATTCATTAAATTATAATCATTATTTGATTTGTGTTCGAGTCTAACCATAAATTTCTTTAAATGATTAAAATGGGATATGAAGTGAAGATAACTTAAACTATTAAAATTCAACACTTTAAGCAACAAAACCATATGCCGGTAGTTTATGATAAATATATTTCTTTTTGACGATTTTTGTTAGGTAAAAATAGGCTTTAAAACTAATCTTAATTTTGATGTTCAAAGTTTTAAGAAATCAATTTCAACTGTGGAACAAACAAACTTACATCTAACGCGTTTAAATCACAGTTACAAGTTTTAAAATATTTAAAAATATCACAAACTGTAATCATTTCTTTAGTAAATAGCCCTAAATAAAAACTATTATCAGTACGGAACAACAAAAATTTGAGTTTAAACTAAAGCCCAGTAACATAACTAAAACTTAGATTCGTAAACTCTTAAGTCGAAATATATGTTTACTTGAATTTAATTAACCATAGAATTTTAACACTACTAGACTACTTACACTACTTACTAGACTTGCGGCAAAATGTTCAAATATGCCAATATAATGCGACAAAAATAAGCTTTGGCTACACTACTCCAATTGCAATGTCTTGTAACTTCCTTGCCGATTTTTTTAGTTTGTCGCGTCGTATTTCTGTGACAACATAATTAATTTAATTCAATAATAAAAAACCTGTGCTTGCATTTATAATTCAGTATATTACATTCATATAGAATATAGACTCGCATGTGGCTTTCTGATGGGGGCTCCGCTCCCAACCCACTTTTTATTGTTCTCCAAACAGTTTGATAAAAAAGTAAGCACTAAGCTTGTCTAACTTTATTTAGTTATCGCCCGGAAATTTCCCAATTTTATCTCCAGTTGATCGTTATTTTTTTAATGTTAATGTTAATGTTTCTATTACCCTATAAAATGAACAAATTTAAGAGCCTGAGTAGTATATTTTGGTAGTTAAAGATTGATCCATTGTAAGGGTAACAAACACCAAGTATAATCCGTAATGTTTACAGTTTCATAGAGTGCAAATTTTTACAAAATACGTTAACATTTACACAGTTGTTTTTATGCATTTTTCATTACGATATCATGTTGTTCTGTGCTATGTCTAACGTACCGCCCCGTTTGCCCCGCAGGTTGTGCTGTGTGCCGTGGCTGCCGTGTGTGCGGCTAAGCCGTCGTACCTCGCGTACGCCCCCGCCTACGCCGCCCCCGCCCCCGCCACCAGCTACAGCTACAGCACGTCTGTGGTCAGTGTCAGCAAGCCCGCCCCCGTCGCCGCCTACTACGCCCCCGCCACCCCCGTCGTCCATGCAGCCCCCGCCCCCGCAGTCTACGCTGCCCCCGCTCCCGCCGTGGCCTACGCTGCCGCTCCCGCCCCCGTTGTCGCCGCCCCCGCACCGGTAGCTTACGCTGCCCCCGCCCCTGCTCCCGTCGTCCCCGCCCCCGCTCCCGTGGCCTACGCCGCCCCCGCCCCCGTTGCCCCCGTCGTCCCCGCCCCCGCTGTGGTCGCCGCCCCCGCCGTCAAGACCCAGTACCATGCTCAGAACGAGCACGGTGAGGCTTCTTACGGACACTCCGAGCCCGGCCAGACCCACAACGCCGTCCAGGTAAACACTTCCTATAGTTTTAACTTGAGAAATGATGGGCTGATGATAAAGTAAAAGTTGAGGCAACAAAAATATCATAAATTTAGCAAGGTAAATATTAAAAATTTGAATGAACTCAATTGTGTGTAAGGCAGCATGGATACATTTTCACATGATTTTTTTAAGACTTTCGCACAAGATCATGTTTGAGAAGTAAGATAGATTTTTCATATTAGGATCAATCATTTCAGTTTGTACTCCTACTCGGTAGCTACAAAAGGAAATCATAATTAGTCCAGAAGGGATTTGACATACTATTAGTTACAGTCGGGGTTTCTACAAGTGTCTGTTGTGTTGCAGGACGCCCACGGCAACAAGATCGGCAGCTTCAGCTACGTGAACCCCGAGGGCCAGGTGCTGAGGACCGACTACGTCGCTGACGGTGCCGGCTACCGCGTCGCCTCCAACGCCCTGCCCGCCGCTCCCATCGTCGCCCCCATCGACACCGTCGAGGTGGCCGCCGCCAAGGCTAACTTCTACCACCAGTACGCCGCCAAGGCCGCTCCCCTGCACCGCCGCCGCCGCAGCGCCGTTCTGGTCCAGACCCCCGCTTCCACCGCCCCCCTGCCCGCCCCCGTGGCTTACGCCGCCCCCGCCGTCGTCCCCGCCCCCGCTCCTCTGGCCTACGCCGCTCCCGCCGTCTCCTACGCCGCTCCCTTCCCCTACGCCCCGTACGCCGCTCCCTACGCTGCCCCCGTTGCCCCCGTCGCCCCCGTCGCCTACGCCGCCGCCCCCGCCGTCCGCCCCGCTGTGCTGACCACAGTCGTCAACAACCCCGGACACGCCGTCAGCTACAGGGTAGACTAGACGTCCTCACCGCCGTCTAGCCCCCCCGCTACGAGTCAGAGCTGTCGAGACCTCTGCTGGACTTTAGCGGACCCCTGAAGCGACCCGCGCCCCGACTGACTGTACATAGACACCACTTAAGTACCTACAACCAAACTGAAGTCAATAAACTAGTTACAAAACACGGCTGTCTTATTCATTGATCTTGACTGTTTCCTTTTTATTTATTATGTAAAAAGTAGTTTTAGCTGAGTCTCCATCGAACGATGGTCGAGACTAATATAAGTAACTCACCAACAAGGGATACTTCAAACATTTTTTCCGTAGATTAAGCTAGAAACTTGAAATTTGGCACAGAGTGCATAATACCCAGATTTTGAAATTTTACATTATTATTTGAGCACACTGGAATAAAAATAATAGAAACTTAGTTAATTTTTAGTGTGCAGCCTAACGATTAACTAAACATTTTATTTGTGAGACGTGTACAATGAGCTATGAGTTGTGGTTCAAGAAAAGCTTTCATTGTTTACATTAAAGGAAGTGTTTTGGTTTGATTTTAAAACGAGAGTGAAATATTGTTATCACTACGAATGAAAATTACATATTAATTCAAATCAGTAGTGTGGCAGCCAACCAAATGTTGGTATTCTGCTGTCATAATCACCCCAGATAACGTTTTAGGCGTTTTACAAAATTGTATAATGATAGGATGGAGAGTGCAAATTAAAGATTTTTGTTCCTCGGGCCATGGAAAAACTTACCAGCTTTTCTATACTAGTTGCTATTCTAAGACAGCAACATTCAAAAAGCCTTACAAATAAATTAAAAATAACGGGGAAAATTCTCCATAAATTGTACGGGGATTTAAAAAAGTTTCCTTTGTCAATACGAAAACACGAGTTTTGACTAGGAGAGCCGAAAGTTGACAGTGAGTGAAGGTCTACTTTAAGGTGGTGTGTTACGATTTTGTGATGCTAAAAAATAACAAAGTATGGCAGGAGATAAAATATTAATTCAACTTATGGACAAGCAAGATAATCAAATGAATGGAAAAAGTATGGTGTATGATGACCACTATTGGACGTGTATTAATCCTGAAATGGGTGCTGATCCGCCACGTTTTTGCCCATCGCCATCACTTTCAACTTTATGTTAATTTTTCGCCATAGACAATTTCTTTAAAAACTTATTTTGTAGATCGATATAGGTTTTAACGATGGGCAATAAGATTAGGCAATTATGTGTGTCTCAAGATTGTAAAGAGTGCTTTGAAAGCTGATGGTCTATGAAACGATATTGCTGAAATACCATCGATAAAAATTAAATCTTCTGGAAACTTTATAATTAAAGTACTGGTAATCCACTAAAGCCTATATTATTTTAATTTTATGGTTAGGTGCTTTTGTCCCTATGAGCCAAGAAAAAACGGATAATAATGCTGTTACTTAAATAGTTGCTGATGCAAGCGCTTCTTTTTACATGTCAAACGTCAAAATAAGCATATTTGTTTATGTTCTTGGAACAATTACTGTATAAAGTGACAAATTTCTGTATAAGAAATTTGAAAAAGTGCAATAATTTTTCTAACTCAGATTGATTGGATTATTGGATGCAGGAGGAACGGGGAAAATGGGGGAATTGAAACCCGCAATTACTGTAGACCGCACATTAATTTTAAACAGACAGTGGTCAACCAGACATTTGGTAATGTATGACTATTGCTCAAACTTGGGTCATCAAAGAAATAATAACAGTGAACGACTAATAATTAACAAATTATTAACCATTTATAACCATTATTATTAACCAATTATGGACCATTATTTATAACGAATAATAGTCATATTCAGGTTAAAAATTAGTCAAACTCCTTTAACATCTTAAAGAAAGTGGTCTAATGAATGAAATGTTTAATACGAATGTAGTTTTTTTGCGAAATCGTGTACCAATTCATAAATACCAAAAAGAATTACTGTTTACTATCTTCTATATATTAATAGGCAAGCATGTTTCATTTCCTCCTTTTTTCTCAGCTTATGTGCATCATAGAAGAAATCTGCGCATACCATTAGAAAGGTATTGTGCTGTAGATGAGCAGAATCGCGTTTTAATTCACATCGGCCCATGGGGCTACGCCCTACAGGCTTCCAAAGTTTCAATGTTAAACTTATGAGAGAAGGATAATTAATTGAATGAATCATTAGACAGCTGTTGACATAACACATGCTACCAAATTAGGAGGAACAGATGATTCAGTTATGACTTATTGTTTTAACGAATTGGATCCATACGGTCGAAATCGACTAGAAAAATTTTGGTTGAATTTCAACCAGGAGGCGATTTCTAGTACTCAATTAATGAATCACCAAAGTGATTGTGAATGCATTTCAGGTATTGTCCGGAGATGACTTGTTGGCCAGTGAGGGGGTTGAGGGTTGGGGGGGGGGAGGGAAGGTGAATCATGCCATTGGACAAAATAATTTGCTTTTTGTTTTTTTTTTAATCTACCATATGTTCATATGTTAAGCTATAGCAAAAACAAAAACATACAACATCCCTACGTTGTTTTCTTTTATTTTGCAGTCACCTGTCTTTCTGTACATTAAATTAGGCTAGCTAGTTTGTCAACAAAGATAATTGTTTAGTTTTTTTTAGCAAAATGTTTTTATGTACAATAGTACAATCTAAGTTTGTTTTTATTCCTTAGTTAACCAAATGACCAGTAGGTTTCGGACGTAAATTTCCCCTCGCCCCCCAACCACCTCAGTGGCCAACAAGTCATCTCCCGACAGTACTCTACAGTTATAATCTTCTGGACATGTCGGGGGCAATAGAACAGGCGAGTGAAGGTCAAGCTAATTAACATGCAGTTAAATGAGCAAAAATCAGCTGGCTTATTAAAAAACTTTACCTTGAAACGCCTGTTCTATTGCTCCCGACTATAGAATTATTCACTTATTCAACATTCTGACGACAACTTTTGTCCGTATGAAAAATGTATAATTCTTTTAACATTTTTAATTATAGCTACTCGATGGTTGCATTTTTATACTCTACCAATTCCATGGTATTGCATTTAGAAGGTAAATCATTAATCATATTCAGGGCATAATGAATTTCAGCCCCTAAATGTATACTTAATATTTTTACATAAAGTATTATTTTTTTATAAGAAAACCTATCAAATATTTCACGGGAATCTGTATTTTCATTAAAACAATCATATGGTAATATAGTCGTAAACGTGGATTAAATTTACGATAATGGGCAAATAAGAAAAATACAGCAAATCGATGCAAGTTTACGTACACTAAAACGTCGAATGTTAAGACTGATAATTGCCTTAACAAATTGCTCGGGTTATTAAATATACAATTACACTCCCGAAATGTCATCAAGATACATTCAAACTGTACATTGTCCATAAAGCACTGATCACGAGCCATAGAACATAAAGAAATTAAGCATGCGTACGTTTTTTTACAAACAGACAGCCATCGCTCTAAAATATGAATCTTTTGTCTCAGTTCTATTTCAAATCAAAATTAATACTAACTACTAAAATTTGAAAATTTCCTTAAAATCGATACTTTATAGAGATTACGCGATTGGTAGAGAAAAAAATTCTACACTTACATTCAATAGTGTAAAAATTAAAACTCTTTAAAAAGACAATATCATTAATACCATGATAAAAAGCAAATAAAATTAATTATTATTGCTATTTTAATACTTTGTTGTATATGTAGTTATGTTCTGTTATTCGTATTAAATCGTTCGGGTTCGTTTGGTTTCCGCAGTGGAGCGCCGCGATCTCTGAACTCGGCCTCTTGGTACTTTGCCAAAGAATGTCATAAAGATTCAAAGTGCTTTACAAACAAATATACGGACTGTCTCTAGAATTACTGACAAACTAGGAAGAAACTAATTTGGTGTCAGTACAACAATAATTTTTTGATAAAAATCAACAAATATTTAAAGTTTCATTGACGGATAACAGATTTATAATTTAATTTCCAGTAATTTGACATTTGCCATTTCTTTCCACTAATTTATAAGAACGCATTTTAAATTGGTGATCAAGGGTGATAAATTTTCGTGTCTCGCTAGCCGTCAGGTTGGGGTGAGTAACTGATGGAGGTTCGGGGAACTGTCAAATACCCATAAATTTCTGGGCCTACTCGAGGTGATCCAATACCCACAATTATTAGTGAGGATTATAAAGGTAAACTCGAGGAGGGGAAAACTATCAAATAACCACAGCGCCCCCGGGCAAATGGGAATTTAAATGTATATTTAAATTTATCATACGAGTCCGGTAAACACATTTCGGACGAGCTTGATGATATTTCTCATCAAGCTACTAAAAGAAATAAATATTTATGTTTGAACAAATATTCATTTTACATCTGATGCAATTCCCATGAATAGACTAATCTACTTCACTTTCGTGAGATTATACCGACGAATAAAAAAAACAAGGTCAAATCTTATGGGCAAAATGTTAAAAAAAAAGTTTCGGTCAGTGTAGAAGGGCATATCCACCATAAGAGCGCGCATGGCATAGTAACTCAGTCAGTTTACATTCTGACAGTTGCCGATGGCCATCAGCATAGATTCTCTATCAAACGCCCACACACTACACTCCCAAATACTGTACATAACGTATGGTAATTTTCTGTCATTTGACCTATTCTCACAATTTCATCACTTTCTTATTCCACTTGCTTTAGAGCGCATTAACTCCAAGTATATAAAAAAAGAAAAATTGCGGGATACCATGGCAACGTAAATCACTTGTCAGGTATAGTTTCTTTTTCTTAAGATTAACAAAGTTTGGGAGCGTATAGGTTAAACCCCTAAAATAAGCGCGTTATCATGAAACTCCTATAACCCCATAGTTACGATTTTCCTAGAAAATCTTTCCAATAACACTGAATAATCTAGGTAAATGTTTGTTTAGAGGTGTTATTAACGACGCCATACTAAATAAATTTCTCGCATTATGCGGAAGCACGCGCCAGAGGAACGGCGCTATCTATGGAGTGATAAATCTTGGTTTACAGCGCTTGTAGCGTAAATATTTGTTTGCCACACATGGGAAGTGACCTTATTTTTTGTGGTCATTGGTTAAAATCATTTGCTTATCACAACTATGCTCCTTAAAAACAGCTGTAACTGGAACCCGGTAAAGTTTACTACAATAACTGTAATGAAATGCGATTGTCTATGGATTCTGCAATAAACTCCGGGAACGGTTTGAATCCAGACTTGGTAAATTGTATAAATTGAAGTAGTTTGGCGAAAAGTACTTTATTTTGATATCAATCAAAATAATAAATAAACAATTTATCTATCCTTTGATGAGGATAAGGGCGTTGGTCCAGAGCAGGGTTAAATATTGTTTTACACTAAAAACAAGCATTGATTTTTTGGGTCGCATTCGGTTGCATATTTCATTTTCATCTTGAGATAAAAAAAATAACTTCTTTAGATTCTTTTATCATTTAAATGAGTGTTTGATAGTATGCTTCTCTTACCAACCACGACCTTAGAGTACCCTGTACAACTAAATAATTGAAGGAAATGAAAAGCAATGGTTTAAAACCAGATTTTTTTATAGACACAGAAATAGCCCCCCGTTTTGGAAAAGCAAGTAACTGCGCTAGTTTCCACCTCATTCACGAATAATTGAAAAATATACATTCCGATGACTCCCCCCCCACCCGGTACATAACATAAAAAACTGAACAAAACAAAACTGATCTCGCCTGGTCTTTATTTTTCCTGGGCCGGAATTCCCCGCCACTATATCCGTGGTAGCGTATGCAGTATGCACGGTCGTGCTGCAGCACTGCATGACCCCGTCATGGGAGAGCAATGTCGTCGTCCTTACCCGACACCGGAGCAAGGCTGCCCCACGAGCTTAACGCTGATCTCGCCTTCCATTCAAAACATGTTCAACCGGGGCTAACGGAAAACTAATTCAATTGTTGCATGACACTCGTATATACCGCCGTATCTCATAGTGTAAAGCGGATAAGGGCTTTAGCACTGGAGATTAGGATGGTCGTGTCGCGTAAATCGGTCACGAACAGCCAGGCAATAATGAATACAGAATTTAGTAAAAATACAGACAGTGCACCTAGAGACGGATGGAATTTAATATGGTACTTAGCTAAATTTGGTTTTAAACAAATTGCGAATAGTTAGAACGGATCCAAACCATGTGGTATGATGCATGGGAGGATCAACCATTATACCCATAGCCATCTCTATACCAGGCGTCACGAGAGATGTCCGATGAAGGCGGGGCTTAGCGACCACGTGATTTTCTGCAGACGAATAACATTCAAGCGATGTTGCCGTATTGGCTATGCCTTGATCATAGTTGCATTAATCACCTGTTTCAAATAATTAAATTTCCAAGTGTAAATTTCCAAAGTGTGTGGCTATGTCTCCGTTGGTTATTATCTCCATTATTACCTACACGGATATTTAACACAGTAGTTATTTGTGCATATAAAATTGTATACTAAAACATTTAGATTTAAATTGTATACTCACATTTAGAGTGAGTGGCTGGAGTTACAGCAAACTTTAATTTTAGTTTTAATTTTTCCTCTTTGTGGACTGACTATTGATTTGAACACTGTTCCACACACAGGTCCGCCTATGTGGGACATTTCCAAACATTACTGTAATATTATTTGTAAACATTATTTTGGAATAAAGATATATTTCATTTCATTTCATTTAAAAAAACATTGAATGTAAACAGACAAAAATAAAGCATTCTATGTGGCAACACGGCGCTTATTTTCTATTGGGTGTGGCTCAACAGACATCTCTCGTGACGGGTGGTATAGTAACAATTTTTTATTAGCTGGGTAGATAATTGGTTATAAAGATAGTTTTTTATATTTTTTTAATAAATGTTGCCGATTCAATCTCATCCCGAGTAAGGTACGTAGCTTTTTAATTTTCGAAACTGGACTAAGCGACCCAGCTGCCATTAGTTGTTGTGTTAATAATAATTGACCCTGTCTAAAGAATCAGCTGGTCTTAGACATTAACGAAGCTACACTTATGATTCTATGGGCATCATATCCATTCTACACTCATCCTTCAATCATATTCGCATTAAAATACACCCTGGTAGAGTCGGCGTTTAATACGAAGTGACATATTGACTAAGAGATTACTAAGATAACCACATAAAACATTTAAATAAGCATATTTTTTAATTATGTATTTTGTGACAGAGGGATAAAGAAAAACAATAAAGCGTATAGGTAGTATAAAAAGTAAACAATTTTTATACCTGTGCCACTAAGAAACTATTGTCTAAACATTGTTCAAAATTAACAAACGGCAAAACACTTACCCACAGCAAAATTCGAAAGATGTACATACCTGCAAAAAAAAAAAAAAACACATCATGGTTAGTGAGAATTAAAATAAAAACATGATTTGGAAGAGGACAGGCATTTTAGGCATATGCGCTTTTCCAGCAAATGGCAAAATGATTAATTAATCAATTGAAACAGCTTTACTCTTTTGACGGAGATGGTAAGTACTTATGTTTTCGCAATGGGCCTCTGTAAATAAAAAGTTTAGCACAAACTAAAAATTAACACCTTAAATTAAAACCATTGAAAATTATTATATTTTCTCAAAATTTTTTTCCAAAGTTTTGATTCAAAATATACTATAGATTGTTAAATATAATTAAATGTTTAATTTACCATTTACAGCGACAAAAAACCTTGTGTGTAATTCAACGAGCTGATTCAAAGCCTGTAAAATAAATTAATTGCAAATTTTTCAAAATGTTTTGTAATTTAAGAAAGTAAGATGACGTTAAAGTAAATCTAACCTGCTAATATAGAAAAGTTTAGATTTATTTGGTACAAACTGCATGTAAATCGGTCCAATGGAAGTCTCAGACGAACTGTCCAAAGGATTGAAAATTACTTATTCCCCCATGTTAAATCCCCATAAGAAAAGTTTATTTTTATTTTTCAACCAATTTAAGATAAATAGTTTTGGAATACAAAATAAGACCGGCTAATGTAGGACCGATAAGGTTTGTTTTGGTACAACCCGGAGTAAATCGGCCCAGTAGAAGTCTCAGACGAACTGTCCAAAGGATTGAAAATTACTTATTCCCCCATGTTAAATCTCTATAAGAAAAGTTTATTTTTCTTTTTCAACCAATTTAAGATAAATAGTTTTGGAATACAAAATAAGACCGGCTAATGTAGGACCGATAAGGTTTGTTTTGGTACAACCCGGAGTAAATCGGCCCAGTAGAAGTCTCAGACAAACTGTCTAAAGGTGAACTTACTGTATTAAATATATGCTTACAGTACTGTGGATGTAAACTGTTGAACATTCTAGGCCGCTTAGCGCCACCGTCTTTTCCTCATCTCTGGTCTCGTTTAGCATTTCCCGGCAGGTTATCGGTCGATGAGATTAGCGGCAAAGGTTATCTCGCGGCTCAATTATCGGTGATCAAGGCCGCAGTCAAGGCCGATCCGCCCTCAGCTTCCTCCGCTTCCGTAACGCGGGAACCGCACACCAGCAGCACCGGCGCGACACCGGACCGCACACCAGCAGCACCGGCGCGACACCGGACCGCACACCAGCAGCACCGCGCGACACCGGTTCGCACACCAGCAGCACCGGCGCGACACCGGACCGCACACCAGCAGCACCGGCGCGACACCGGACCGCACACCAGCAGCACCGGCACGACACCGGACCGCACACCAGCAGCACCGGCGCGACACCGGACCGCACACCAGCAGCACCGGCACGACACCGGACCGCACACCAGCGGCACCGGCGCGACACCGGACGGCACACCAGCAGCACCGACGCGACACCAGACCGCAAACCAGCAGCACCGGCACGACACCGGACCGCACACCAGCAGCACCGGCACGACACCGGACCGCACACCAGCGGCACCGGCGCGACACCGGACGGCACACCAGCAGCACCGGCGCGACACCGGACCGCACACCGGCAGCACCGGCGCGACACCGGACCGCACACCAGCAGCACCGGCGCGACACCGGACCGCACACCGGCAGCACCGGCACGACACCGGACCGCACACCAACGGCACCGGTGCGACACCGGACGGCACACCAGCAGCACCGGCACGACACCGGTCCGCACACCAGCAGCACCGGACCGCACACCAGCAGCACCGGCGCGACAGCGGACCACACACCAGCGGCACCGCGCGACACCGGTTCGCACACCAGCAGCACCGGCGCGACACCGGACCGGCCGGCGGCGCACGGAATCGTGCAATGTGTGCGGTGCAATCGGCTTGCATCCATGCTTGCATCATATGCGGCATAGCATAGCGGCGAAAACAAACAGATAGAAGACCAGTCCCGCGAAGTCCGGACTTGACGCCATTAGATTTTTTCTTTTGGAGTTCTGTGACAAAACACGATGTATTTCAAGAAATCTGGGGATTTGGTTCCATCGGAAAAGTAATTAAAGCTGGCGAACCTAACTATTACTCGAACAATGTTATCACTGGAGTTGGAAAAAATTGATTTTTGACATGTGCCAAGTCAAGAACGGGGATGCATATCAAATTTTATGAGGAAAAAATAAGGAAAAATATGTTTCCAATTAAATATAAAAATTCCATGCACTGTAAACACATTTATGTATAAAATAGTATTATTTTCGAGAGTACCAAAAACAGTTTTGGTATACAGTAAAAAACAGTGGTAAAACAGGTAAATAGTTTAGTGACGTTATAATATTTCGTTGGCATATCTTCAGACGTAACTTTGGTTAATATTGAGCTGGTTTTGTTGAGTTGGTTTTTTGGGCTGGTTGGTTTTGAGCGAGTGATGAATAAAGCTCAATTGCCTTTAAAATAAAATCCTATAATGGAAATTATTTTTTGAAATTATTACGGGTAAAAAGTAAAATTTTACAACAAACTATCTGCTCTAAAAATATCATACTCAACTCAAAATCCTATTTCATGAATGAAGTTTTTAGCGGTAGGCCAAAGACATTTAGAGAGTAAAAGTCATAACTCATAGCAAATCGCCAACATTATTCATAACATAAAGTCCACAGAAAGCAAATACAATAGTAATTTAAGCATAAAAAGGGACATAAAATTAAAGTACCGGTACCTCAATTCAGGTTCACAATTTTTTCCATCTCAACTATGCAAAAAGTTTCTCAATATACCCAACACAAAAGAAAGAAAACGAAGATATATCTTTGACACTAAACACCAATTAAGTCACAGTGAAAAAAAAACTTTAGCGTCGCGAAAAGAAAATACAAAAGTCTGGTTCCGATGGGTCCGCAGATATATCTGTAGATACGACACTTTGCAGTGACCGTACATTATACTGGTCACATCACAAAACAAATCGGGCCCGATAAAAACCAGACGCCCCAAAATGGTAGCGAAAATGCCGCCGTCCTTGCTATGGGTCATACCGCCTCTTTGTCGGCGACCTGCTGTTGTCTTGGTCGTCATATTCTGCCATCTGTCTTCTCCGGCATGTCGAAAAACGGCGCGCGGAATTTTGATCGAGTTTTGCAATGCTGTGTGCCCAGTGTCGATCTCGGACGAATTGTGAAAAACATACTTCAGAGAACATGACAGATGATTTTTTTGTTCACTGAGGAGGTTTTATCAACCGAAATGAAATCCGGCAGTGGAAAATTTGGTGGGGTGTAAGATTTTATCAAAATGAAAAGAGAAGTTACAAGCGGTTCTCAATTTGTTTTTCATATTTAAGAATTAAATAAATTGGTTCCATAATACTCGTATCTAGTAAAAGGCTCCACATGGGGTTCTGCGAAACACTCCTCTGTCCTTCGTTTACTCAACTGCTTAGTACTGCGCTCCCTTGTGGTTAAATAGTGTGCATGTTAGAGATCGACGTCCAGCTAAACAGGACCATGAGAGCCATTAGTGATACACTCATAGCCATGGAGGAAGAGAGCACGTCCCAGGTCTCCTTCTCAATTAGAAGAACTATGGGGGATGGGGATCTTGCTGAGAAGTAGTTGAACTGATAAAAATCCATTTATTTAGAATATCTTATTTGCATTTTTTTACGAAACCACAAATCAGTTTTCAGTGGCCAATCAAAAGTTTTCAAGCCACAAATTCAAACCCATTGGCCGCATTACCTTTCCAATGTTGTTATAAAATATCGTGATATTGAAAGATGATTATTAGAAGTATAAAAGTGTTTTCCTACCACTGCATGGAAATAATTGCATTGCCACACCTGTAACACCTATGCAAAACGGTTCATTTCCGGTTTCCGTTTCTTTCCCGCTCTAGAGCGGCAATGATTCTTTACCGCTCGCTAGATCAAACAGCAATTTTAAATCAGCTGTTATTACAAACCATGCTACAGCTGTTATTCATTGTTGTCGTTTAGTAATTGCTTCTTTTTTAGTTTGAGGTTATGTTTGATAGTTAACATTATGTTCCAACAGAAACTAATAAAAAATAATCTAAATGACATTTCGTATACAATAAAACATGTAATATGTTACAATTGTGTTGGTATGAAAAATCTTGTGTGTATTACGAGCGCAAATAGTCATTGCCGCTCTCGAATTGTTTACATCTACAAGTCTCGAGTGGCAATGACGTACTTTACGCTCTTATTACACAAATAGCTATTGTAATATTAAGGAAAATAGAAATGAATAATGTATGTGATCAACTATTAAACATTTTGCAAAATAACGAATACGTGTAACATAAAAACACGGTCAACAAAAACTACTCATAATTCGACTAAATTTTTATTGTTCTGTTTTCAATAACAGAACTTGATAAAATTTGGTATGTACATTCACTAAGAAGGGGTTAACTTATATTAGCTTACAATTGCAAATGGCGGAAATAGTACAAGCCCATGGTGTTTATGAGGAAATTACAAAACACAAACATTCCGTAGGAAATTCGCTGTGAGTACGGAGGTATGTGCGACGCGGGTATTATCGTGTTGTCAGTATATACAACACTACTTACTCCCCACGTTGCATCCAAAATCGGTTCGAAATCCTCTGAACGATTCTTGAAATACTACAAAATATCCACTATCCTTAAACTATTCGTTTTTAACCAGTCAACACATTAAAGCATTCGCAATCATAAAGAGTGTTTAAAAACCAGTTGAAAGTCGCCCTTATTTTTGTAAAAAACACTCAAAAAGTAAGAGACCTCGATTTAATCTGCAATTAGAGGGCTTTATAGCACCGGGAGAGCAATAAATGGTTGTAGATGTTATCATCTTGGTCGCAAGTTGTCTTGAATCCAGCTGGCCGCCGGTTTATGGCACCCCTGTATATTTGCATATCGGCCTGGACGTCGCAACAAATTTGGACTCTTGTGTCCAAACAGATTTTTTCCTCGACCATTCGTGACCAGGTCACCTTGGTGGGTACAAACAATGGAATCAGTTTGTGTAAGTCGTTCTAGAGAAGAGGTGTAAAGTTTAAATCGGGATTTTAAGGTGTATTTTTCCTGATTTGAAGGTTTTCTACCGAAGATACTTTAACCGGTAGTGATCCCCGAATTTGTCAAGGTGAAAAGAGCTATCGAACAGAACACAGTCCAACTTTTGAACATCCAGCTTTAGTCAAAGGCTCTGGAATATTTTACACACTGTGAAAATTGGGCTTAATAAATGACCAGTTGCGTTACAACATTTTGTAGTTTTTAATATCTTTTCATTAAAGTTTTTACAAACGTTCTGCAATCGTTTTTCTCAGCACGTGTGCATTGTAAGAGAACTTCGCGCATACCGTTAGAAAGGTAATGAATGTCCTGCATATGAGTAGAATCCCATTCTAATTCACTTCGGACTCCAGGGCTACGCCCCACAGGCTTTCCTATTTCCAATGTTAAGTACCAGGTTAACCGAGCCTTGCTCGTTGGCTTTAATTCACTTTTGTTATAGTGTCATGGTAATCAAGCTATTAAATGTACACCAGACTCTTCACAGATAACAGCTGTTAAAAAAATGTTTTTTGTTTACTTTTAGTAGTTATTTCGTTACAAAAATAGCAACCCATAAGACCAGTGTTAAAAATTGCGACTTTTAAACCAAAATTTAGACCAAATTAGATTTTTCCTGAGATTGAGGCTGTTTCTAAACTTATTTTTGGGCCAAACTTATATTTAAATGCGAAATTGAAGCAAAATCTACCCGCTAGATTTCGAGATCGTGGAACACACATCCCACATTGCTCATATTATATAGTATATAGGATATTATGGAGGAAGGAGATGCGATTGCATCGATATCTGTTGTAAAAACAACTGCTAGAAAAAAGGACGAACATATTTTCACACTGAGATTTTATAAACAGAAGTTTATAAAATGTTTTTAAACTTCTTGGGTCCAGATTAACTGAATCTTTAGTCGATTTTCGATCAGGAGGCAGTCCTTAGTTATTATCCATCCTTTATCGTTATTATGTACCTAAATATTAAGACTTACCACACCATTGTCATGACATATCTTTAATCCATTATGGACCAATTTGATATAATATTTCACCACTCATTCTGTCCACTCCAAATTTTTTTCTTGATGTAAAACGTAAATTTCTCAATGTATTTTACTCGAGAAGATTCACTCCACAAGCATCAAAGTTCAATCGGTTGAAAAAAGAGGTGATTTCCTTTAGTAACGACACGACACCGAACAATACGCCCACTGTACTTAAACAAACGAAACATTCCGCACAAAGAAATCCTGCAACGGATAATAACGGGTGTAAAACATTGATATAATTACACCGTCGTGTTGGTGTACAGCCAAAGGCAGCGGTCGAGGCCAGCTCCAGTGTCAAGGTTGGTCTCCATGTCCGCTTGCAGGTTGGCTGGTCCATTTCTAGACACTCTTGGTCAAGACTTGTTCCCTACACTACAGTTATACCACAAGAAGAAGGCCAACTTATTTCTCTTGCTGGATTGCGGTTACATTTTAAAGATCATATTGAGAGTTTTCATTTATTTATGTGGTTTAACAACAGCAAAGTGGTCGTAATTGCGTATTGCGCATGTCTTCTTCCAGCAGACATTTTAGATCACTAGGTTTCTATGAACTATAATGTTATACGAAAAAATATCCCTTTTGATGAACCGCTATTGGCTTTTAAACGTCATATTAAAATTTTCAAATTGTTTCATCGAGTTACTCTCATGTGCACCTTACAACTTATTAGTTACTATAATATACTAATGACTTGGATGTTCCTGAAACAAAGGAGTCAGTCAATGATAAACAAGCAGAGGCATATTACCTTGGTAGCTCAGGGGTAGGGCGCCGGCTGCACACGCCGGCGGACCGGGTTCGATTCCTGACCTCGCCTGAGACAAATTTTGTTCTTAAACTCTAACCCCTACATCCTTCCTCGTCAAAATCCCACAAACAAATGAGCTCCCAATACCTCATCCCTTCATTAAATGCCTCCCTCGTCTCCCCATCCCTCCCTCACCCCCAGCCGCTGCAATCCCTACAACAGTTACAACCGCTGACCTTGACCTGCACCAGGACCGGCAAATTCCATCTACTAGTATTTTTGTTTTATGTACTCAATTTGATGTTGATCTGTTTCGAAGTTTCTTTAACATGGGAAACCAATAGCCTACTCTTTGTAGCATCAGTCAGTCAGTCACACAGGCTTTCTATTTGTGATTGAGTATGTGCTTGCTCATACCATCTCAATAAACTCCTGCCTATTGTGACAAGAGTACTTTTTATATCAAAACCACTGGGATTTAGAATATAAAAAAATATGTACACGATTTTATAGCAAACGCGGTCGACACTTAATCAATTCTGTAGATGTTTGAGAAACCAAACCCGGAATTCTGACCCAATAGGTTTAATATCGGGGCATATCCCAGTATTGATATAGGATTATAAACCTGAAATTTTGAAAAGAGATGATTAATGTTACCATCACATTCCCGAGGGAGGTGATGTTGTCGCTGTTACCTACGCTGATACTTATCCAGCAACAAGAAGAAATCCTTGATATGCCACTAACTGTTAGCTTAAACAAGCCAGCATGTTCAAGCAGTGAAGTTAGTGTTAGGTAGCCTAAAGCAACTCGGTTACAAAAATTCTTCATTTTCCCCAAACTGAAAAAAACAAAGAAGTATTTTCTACATCAAAGGACGTTCTTCACAAAATGTTACAAATTACTGTAAACTCCCAACACAGGAATACCCTGGTATAAACAGTTACCACCCTTGTGGTATAAACCACCATAATGTCAGTAAAACTTAAATTCGTTTACATGTAACAAGTTCATAATTTGTAGTCACCGCTTTTACTATTAGTCGTATTAACGTGGTGTGCTATTATAAGGGGCGCTGAAGGACATCAACATTATTTACTAAAGCATTAAACCCGTTAATGAGAAAATAGCCTGAACAAACTGCAGAGCGTTAACTTCTTCCTGGTGCCAACGTGGGTGAGGGTGGATGTTAAGTTTTATTTCCATAATAGTGTACCTGGCAACTTTGTACTATTTATAGTATTTATAACACTTTTCAAGAATGCCATATAAACTATCATAAATAATACGGCTAGATATTGACAGTCCGTAATTACAATTCTATGCCATTGAAACTACATTAAAAACGAAAAGAAAATCCGACACAGCTGCAGTTTTTTAAGACTTAAATTAAATATTATGCTAAAGAGAAACTATAAATACCGTCAAGAAACTATAGGTAGCCTAAGGACCTATAGGGAAAACTAAGGGCTCGCCCTTGAATCGTAAGGTGATCTGAGAAAAGTTAGTAGCTTTTTAAAGTCTTGATTCCGGACCCAATTGTCACTTGTCATTGATCAGTTGACTAATGATGATTCCTAACAACTGAACGCTGTTGGGTAGGCCTAAATCTTACACTAATGCGTTTCATTGCTCGTTAGTTTTTCTTCGCTTTCTTTCTCATGGAGCCTCATGAACCTGGTATTTTTGTGACTGCAATTGTTAACTCTACTAAGAGTACTAAATTGTTGTATTTTAAAGACATAACACAGAAATTATTATTATTAATCTTTTATTGGTACTTTTTACCTAAATATATGACGTGCAATCCAAGTAAAGATGAACACATCATTGCCTTGACAGATTTTTGACAACAATTTATAACCATTTTAGCTTAACACAACATTTTAGTTTAAACATTTTTGTGACTGTAATTGTTAACTCTACTCAGAGTATTAAATTCTTGTATTTTAAAGAGATAACACAGAAATTATTATTATTAATCTTTTATTGGTACTTTTTACCTAAATATATGACGTGCAATCCAAGTAAAGATGAACACATCATTGCCTTGGCAGATTTTTGACAACAATTTATAACAATTTTTGTTTAACACAAGACTTGTGTTAGGACAAAAAGGTACAAAAAAGTGTTTAACACAGTAGTATTATTAATTTTCAACGGATGAGCAAATTTTATTCGTCAGTATTTTAAGGCTTCATTTTAAAATCAATCAAGAAAACGTCTATTCCAAATTAATATTAAACCAATTCTCCTATTTTATGTTAGTGATATCATAGGTCAGGGATACATATTGTAATCTTATTAGGCAACTCTCACCTATTTTATGTTCATCCAAGGGGCCTGTCAAAAACATGAAGATACATAGGCTACACACAAAAACTAAACACAAAGGCGTCCCGGAATGTCATCCGCGAACGTCCACTTATGTGTTATGTGTATGTGTGTTCATGTTTTTACAAGTCCCATGGATGAACATAAAAATGGTGAGAGTCGCCTAATAAGATTGCAATATGAATTTTACCTCACCTACAAACTGCCTTTCAAAAATATAAGGTCAAGGATACGTCAGGTTACCACTACAACATGTCAGTGTCCAATGTCCTGAGAGGCCGATGTAATACAATGTAATGTCGTGTCGCCGGCCTTCTTGACGACCCACGGGACGATCTTGACACAGACACTGCGAGTGATACGGGGATGTCGTGTTACATAAGGGCATACAGTCATAATCGAGCCTTTCCGAAAGTTTTAAGCCGCGTCCGCACTGGTCGAACATTCGTGGCGAACTTGTTCGGCGAACACAAATATCAACAAACATTCCTAACGAACAATTACCGTCCATATGATTTAGATTCTAAAAGGTTAGCAACGAACAAACAAAAGTTTGGAAGAACTATGTTCGGCGAACATGTTCGGCCAGTGCGGACGCGGCTTTACAGCTTAAGTAAATGGGCCAGGAAGATTTTGGATTTTAAAAACAATCTAGACCGTGTAATAAAATGTCCTATTTTATCAGCACAGTATCATTTTACTTCCAAAAATTCAAACGCGTATCAAGCACAGACAGTTAAAAAGAAATGTATGCCAGAACAGATACTATACTTACAGAATTATAGGTCTAATGTAACGGTTTTCAAGAGTAGGCTATATCTTTGTCGCTATCTAAAATTAGTTTTCAATAAAAAAAAAAAAAAAAAAAAAAAAAAAAAAAAAAAAAAACGAAGGAACAATTCACGGGTATGTACAAATAGTTCAAGTTTTACTTGGAGTAAAAATAATCTTACGATGTATGACAATATTTTATTATTTGCACGGTATTAGCAACTCTTTAGACAAGATCAAAGATAAACCAAGTGAAACAAGAGTTGACACTTTAAAGTTTATGTTAACCGGTCGGGTTGGTTAGTTTATGGCAGTTTTGAGCCTACGACAAACCTGAGGATCACCTTCCAAGTGTTTCCCAATAACATTTCCTAAAAGCATTTTTTTTTTCTTCCAACCACTTTCCATCAAGACTTCAAAAGCAATCCGACGCTCCCAAATAGGCTTGTCCTGCTACGAATGCAAATCCGAGATGTAACCGCGCGAGTGCATGAGTCACAAAGCAGTACCGGTTATGTAGTGCGATATAATGTAAGTTCTCCGTACCGCAAACGCGCGTGGTAACGGCCGTATACCAAGGACAGCCTCACATTGTGCTGGTGCAGTACACAGAACTCCCTCTCGACACTAGTGAGTGCAGAGTTGCAGCACTTATCTTGGTTTTACCTAAATAAATAAGTAAGAATTTCATGGTCATTAAGGGTCACAATACATAAACACGGATAAATGTCAATCGTACATCGCTAAACATTAAAATAGAACATTAAAAACAAAAGCAGTATTTCCCATTTCTTTGGATTCGAAAAGTTCCAAAACTGAATAAAATGGTTCATCGACTAACAGGCTATTTATCACTATGTGAAATCCATCCCGCAAGTAAATCGTCTCCGCTGTAAATGATAATAACTGAAACAAATCTATATCTTATAAGGGAAAACCCCTTTTTTAAAAGGGGGGGGCCTATGTTTTAAGAGAATTTGCTACCAAAAAAGACAAAAATGGCAAAATTTTACTTGGATATTTTTTAAAATATTTTTTCTTTTAGGTCTTATTACGTAAGACATAAATTAATATTCCAACTTATAAGTGCCAAAAAAGCGTGATTTTGTTAGTGAAAACGGAGATACACTTTCCAAATGTTCCGAAATGGCCCAAATGTTTCCGAAAGTTTTATTTTTTTGTGTTTTTTTCTGATTAAAACTTATATATCTCAGAAACTACGTTATATATTCTTTAAATTAATGTAAACATCATCGAAATCTAGCAAAAACTTTTGGAGTTATTTCACTTAGAAAATGACAAAAAAATTACCCAAAAACATAGGTTTAATTTTTTTCACCATGTTAAGGGTTAAAAATGTTATTTTTATATTTTTCCATTTTTATATTATAGCATGTTTTTATAGCGTGTCCTGCATTAGTAAAAACATTTTACAAGCCATTTTCCCTTCTGGGTAACAATCCCCTTAACTTTTTACCGGCGAGAAAATTTACCAACCGAACGGCCTCACGAAGGGTGAGGCTCCAAGTAACATACAACAATGGTATACTGGTAAGATCTCATTCTAGCCATAGAGTCTCAAGAATGGTGTGTGTGTATAACATAGCGGAATGAGACATGATACGCCCGTCGTTCCGTTCAATGCCGTGAGCACCGCCCACACGAGACGAGATGTTGCAGTTTATTTTGCTAGACGCAAACTAGTCCCACAATATATCATTGACGGGATTCTCAAATATGAATTTGCGATACGAGGAATCGGTTCATATTTTCTTTTTAAAATCTCTCGCTAGAGTTGACATGGAAAATAACTTTAATTAAGATTATTAACTTAAAACGCTATTTTCACATAACAATTCATTTACTACTATATTACATTTGCCGTATAACGCTGGATTTAGATTCAATCTTAAGACTAACATATTTTGAGTTATTTAAAAATTTTGCGGCATGTGAACCCTTCCTGCTTCATTTTAATTTTACGTATATGTGTGAAACAGAAAAACCTACTATTATTTTATTATCATGCAGAATACATAAACTCAATGAAACATATATTTGAAAACATAACGCCATCAAGCTTAAGTTCAAGTTAAAAATTTAAGTTACTTTATTTCAAATGTAGCATAATATTAGCGGCATATTCAAAATGTAGGAGCTCCCAATGTTTAAAGTAAAATTTCCTAAGAGTACCGTAATTTTAATTAAAACCATTTTTTATGTTAACAAACAATAAAATAATAGAAAGAAAAACATGTTTATACGATTCAACGGTGGATACAATAAAAACAAAGCGATCTCATTTGTATAAAGTATAATACAAGTAAATATGACTTTAAATTATTTAGCCTAACAGTTAAAAACCCTAAACACCACAGTAG
Organism: Neoaliturus tenellus; assembly: GCA_030545055.2. Taxonomy (NCBI): domain Eukaryota; kingdom Metazoa; phylum Arthropoda; class Insecta; order Hemiptera; family Cicadellidae; genus Neoaliturus; species Neoaliturus tenellus. The sequence goes on from CM061536.1 coordinate 47,906,846, forward strand.
TGTCAAATTGTTGGTGCTGGCTCAGTTCAAGGTCACCTGAGGGATGACGTCATCGAGGTCAATGACCTCACCGATGACGTCATCGATGACGTCATCGATTGCGTCATCGATGACGTCATCACCAATGACGTCATTTTGATGACGTCACACCCATGACGTCACAGAAATGACGTGCTGATGACGTCATCACCCCTTACGTCACGAAAATGACGTCACCGACACCACTAAGGTCAAGGTCATGCCGAAACTTAAATTTTTTTGGCACTTTTGCCGTTTCTCGCACTACGCTCCGAGTTTCAGTCCGAGTCCCCGTGACCTTGACCACTTGGAGCGAATTTTCGACGAGAAACGGCAAAAGTGCCAAGTTAAACTCGAGTTTCTGACATGACTCAGCCTAAATGGGCAATCGGTTATCCCTCAGGTGACCTTGAACCAGCACAACACCAACAATTTCATATTACTGTGACCTTGAAAACCTAACAACGGAGCGCCGACACCGATGCGCACCCCACGACAGCCACCGAGTGACTGACTGTCAGGTTCTGTGTACTCTAGGTATATGGGGAAGTGGAGGGGGAAATCTCAAGGTCATCCAAATGGAGTTTTAAAAAAGTTGAAGAGTAGAAAGACTACTCTTGTGCTTCCTGGGCGACTTCATCAACTTCCAACGGATCTGTAAACCAATCCGATCTGTAGCGGCAGGAGTCCAGAAAACAGGTGCACCACCCATCAGGTTGTCCGTAGCACTTCCGACAATTGGTAAGATTGGAGAAGTGAAATTTAATACACCGCTGCGGACAACAAGTATAAAAGTATTTGGATTTGTAGATTTTGAAAGTTTGTAGTACCGGTGGTGGCAGCTGTTGGTTCTTGCATCTACACCTGCAACATCCGAAGCATTCACATTGCCGGCAGGCCAGCCCATCCACTTGCCACTTTGGTAAGAGGAAACACTTATCCTCACAGCAATAGGTTGTCCCCGTCTCTTCCTCCCAACGCTTCTTTGCACAATATGTGACGCCTTGTATCTCCAAACACCTATGCTCGCAACATGAGATGCGCTTACTTTCCATAGTTGATGCTGCTTTGACGAGGGAGCACGATGAAGTGATGCTGTGGTCAGTGGGAATGGGGTTTATATAAACTAAGGGGAGTGGAGGGGGAAAGGTCAAGGTCATCCAAATGGAGTTTTAAAAAAATCAAAGAGTAGAAAGACTACTCTTGTGTATCTATAGCGATTTCATTGATAGTGAGTGCTTCTGTATGCCAAGTTGATCTGTACTGACAGGCTCCTAAATAATGTTTGCAAAAACCTGCAAAATGATTGTTGCACAATTTGCAGCCAGTTAGCTGTTTTAGTGTGAATTCAATGCAACGTTCAGGGCAACAAGTGTACTTATGCCCTCTCATCTGGTACACATGGAATGTCTTCAACTCTGGTTTCGGCTTCTTCCAAGACTTGCACTTACACATGCATTGACCAAAAGCTTCACATTTTCTACACGCCAGGCCATCCGCAACATCAATGTCATTTGGCCATGAAAAACATTTCTGTTCGCAACAGTAGTTGAGTTGACTCTCCATGTTGCTGTGGTGAAGGTGCGCGATGAAATGATGCTGCAGTCATTGAGAGTGCACCTTAAATAAACTCAGTGGAGGGGGAAAGGTCAAGGCCATCCAAACGGAGTTTTAAAAAAGATAACTAGTCGTCCTCCTCCTCCTCGTCCGTTGTACTTAGAGAGCTGTCAGACGAAGAGCCCCGTGCAGGTGCTCCCCAGATGAAAAACAAATCAATTTTAAAACGAAGACCAGGATCTTGCATCATCAATTCCTTTAATTTGTCACATACTAAGTCGACCTTGTGTAAGGTGTCAGTCTGTTTTGTATAAAACTTAGGGTGTCCGCGCAACAGTTTGCGCCACTTAGCTAAAGTCGAAACCCTCTTAACTTTGAGTGGTGGACAGTGAGCAACTAATAAAGCCTTAACACGGCTAATTTTCTTACCTAAAGCGTCCCGCGACATGGCTTCTCCTCACAAAAGTCCGCACAATACTGAGAGACTGCTTGTAGCGCATGAGTCAAGGGAAAAGAGGTGGGGGAAACAGCAGGAGTGGGGGAAGGTCACAGTGGTGGGGGAAGGTGAGGTGGTACGCTGGAGTATCGCATCACTTCACCATGAGCTGTCCTACAGTCAACACACTGTTCTCTTGGCCCGAGTTGGCACTAGAAGAAACATTTCTGTACAGCTTAGGCTGTGAGAGCCGAGGAAGCAAAGTCAAAGTGGAAATTGTGTTAAACTCCAAGATGAAGAGTCTCCTAAATAAACTAATTGTATCCCTGCAATCCCCTATAACTTTAGAGAAATACCACTTTATTAAGCGACACCTTATACTTTGGCAAAACGAAGTGGAAATGGAAAAGATTACAGTAAAATTAATTTAACTTAAAACTTGGACTGGACACTCATGGCGATACCACGTGGCGTGCAAACGCCACCCTAAACATTACAAGTTAGGTTATTAAGCACCTCTGGTACGATAACCGATGTGCTAGAGTTAAAGTGTGATGACCTTGAGTCAAAACACTGAAATACTACAAGTCGATATCGTCCCAGTGTTAAAGTGTAGTGACCTACATTCAGAACTTGTAAAATTACTTACATATAGAGAGCTAGAGAACAGCGAGACGCACCGCATGGAAGCCGGAGACATACTGGCGAAGCGGTGTTGTGCAGCCTAGGGACCCAGTTGTGGTGGGGGTATAGCCAACACTTAGAGTACAAGTGTTGTGGGTGACCTTGACCCACTTAACTAACCTGCCCCCCCCCCGACAAAAAGTGCGAGCCCCCCCCCCGACAAAAACCGCTCCAAAACACTAAGAGTCCAACACAAAAGAAACGTAATCGTGTTAAATGCCCTGCTGGCAAGCGTGATAAATGCGATTATGTTTGGTTTAGCAGAGAGGCTGTGGTTCTTTGTTGTCCGAGTTTTGCTCTTCCAGAAAAAGATCGTTGCCAACGACACTTGAATAAGAAAATCAAAATTCCGACACCAAAGCCCTATAGCCTTAATATTATGCCTGAAAAGTCCAAGTTCAAACACCCCAACAGTCCGCAGAAGCTGAAAATTAATAGGCTCAAGAGGGACAAAAAATATTATTTCATTGTTCAAGCTTATGGAGCATTTAACATAAATGTGCAAATCATTCTAAAAGGTGATGGCCGCCTTCATAGAATGAAAGTACCACCTGCGATGGTACAAAGAGAATTTTTTGTCCCCGGGGCTTATTTAATTCGAAGAAAAGGATGCCTATCTGTTTGGGAAATGGACTAGGACATGGGCTCACCAAAAAATCAAAATTGTTTAAAAGTGTTGGACATTAATTAAATTTCTTCTTCCAAATTAATTTTTCTAAATTTAGTCTTAACCCTCTTAAAGTAAGGGAGAGGGGTATTATACAAGTCAAGGAATAAAAAAAAACAAACACTTGACTTGTATAATACTTTAACCTGGCGGTGATGTAAAGTCACTGGGACAATCTCAAACCGTGTCCTTGAGGGTGAAGACTAAGTTACAAAAATCTTTAACAAATAAAAACTTACCTCCAAACACTTGTAGCTTGCTACAAGTGTTTGGAGGTAAAAAGTTTTCAAAGTTCGAATGACCTTGACCCATATAAATTACAGTTTAAAGTAAAGTGCTAACCTTACAACTAATGTAGTGTATCACGTAATACCCCCACTCCAACGCTCTTACTAAGCTTGTATGAGCCGTTCATGTGCTTCAGTCTGTTCCTGTGCTTTGTGGTAAACATGTCACGGTACAATTACAAAGGTGGTGACTTCTTGATAGATCAACACAATGCTTGGGAAGTGCTAAACCGGCATAGAATGGAAGTTGAGTGTTGTATAAGACGAGATGGGTCTACATTTTATTTATGTATTATAAACAACCAAACTCATAAGTATGAACACTGGACAAAAATTAATTATAACAACATAGATGAGCTGTTTGCTTGGGTTTTTGAGGTGTGTAAAGTTATTGAAGAAACCAAAACGATGGGTGTGTTAAAGGTATGTAAAACCGATGACCGCGAAGACTAAGAGAAAGTTAGTGGAAGTCCTTAAGATATCCCCCCCCCCCCCCCACCCCCACCCCACCCCACCCGCCCCCCACCACTACAAATAGGTATATATAGGAGTGGTAATCCACTGTCCGCTCATTCAGCTTGCAACTGTTAAGCCGAACGTTTCGCACCATGTCTGGCAACGCTTCAGCTTCTGCTTCTGCTTCTAACTCCGGCTCAGGTGTTGGGCCGATCCGATCGGGGCCTTCGTCAAGAAGTCGTGTCCGGTTCTCCGGCTTTGGTCCTGTGAGGAAGGAGTTGCGAAGCAGCGGAGCCTCTCAACCAACCACGTCGGACGCATCAACTCAGACCTCGCCAAGCATCATCGACTGGTACAATGAAGTGATAGAGGAAAGGGACAGAATGTTAGAGAATACTCGCAGTGAGCTACTTCATATCCGGAGTAAATGGGAGAAACTAATTAGGAAGTGTGAAAGCCTGTTGGACAGTGATGATAGTGAGGATGAGAGTGGATAGGTGTGCGGGTAAAGACTTGGACTGGGACTTGTGTGTTTGTATGAATGTGTGCGTGAATGTGAAATACAGAGCGGGGGATAGATCACTCTGTGGCAATGGACTAACATGCCACTTAGTGATCTATCCCCCGTTCTGGTAATGTTTTTGGATGGCCTTGACCCACTTTACCAAGGTTAGCTGGTACCCCCACCACTGATAAGTGTATATATATACGGGTATTGATGTGCAGTTTGGTTATTCTGCTTTGTACCGCTTAGCTGAATACTACACTTTTAACATGGCTTTCAACTCTCGGGCTTCTTCTTCTTCAAGAAGGCGTGCTGCCAACGTCCTGCCTGCTACTCGTGGACCTGCTCGACCATTCCATAGCATAACTGTTGCTCGGGCAAACGCCTGCAAAGCTCCGATGCTACGGACCCTGCTGGAGGTGAGTCGAGACGGGCAAGGCTTGCTTAGTCCTGGTCAACGGCAGGAGCAAGAGAGGCGTATGGCATACTTTAAGCTGCAGGGTGTAGTTCCCAGCTTGAAGTTAGGCGACCCAAGAGTAGCAAGTGTCACCGAGGCAGCGGACTACATATCACACCTCCACACTGTTTTGGAAGTGAAGGACCAACAAATTGAAAAACTAAAAGAACAATTAAAACAATTTAACTTTAACCCGATGGAGTTTGTGGAGGCAGTGATGAGTGATAGTGATGATGAAGGAAGTGAATATATATTAGGTATGTAATGAAAGACTTGGACAGGGACATGTGTGTGTGTGTGTGTGTAGAATACAGAGCGGGGGATAGACTACTTTGCGGCAATGGACTAGCATGCTGCTTAGTGGTCTATCCCCCGCTCAAAGGGTAATTTTGAATGACCTTGACCCACTTTAAACGAAGGACAACCGGTTAACTGGTATAAAAGAGGGGGTCTGTACATCCCGACTTCATTCTGCTTTGGACCTTCCAGTGGAACGCTAGAAAATGAGTGGATCACTGATCATTGGTAAGGAGTGGGAGTATGTGACCGTAAACTATTTAAATTGTAGAGGGATGTTAAAGAAGGTGTACGATATTGTTAAAAGAATGGTTGTTGAAGAAGGTAGGGTAGTGATTGTAGCGTGGAAGAAGAAGCAGTATACAGGACAACAAGTGAGAGCAAGTGACTTTGGGGGGAATAGTGTGTTTCAAATTGGACGAGCGAACTTGGTTAATTTGGACATTGTGTTTTGGGATTTGGAAAGGTTAATTGAAAATAGCGGCAAACATGGGGAACTCTTAATTGGCAGGGAGGACAGAGTATATGACTAAGTGTAAAAGACTGGGGGCTTATGTGTGTAAAGACTAGGACTTGTGTGGAATACAGAGCGGGGGATAGATCACTTTGCGGCAATGGACTAGCATGCTGCTTAGTGGTCTATCCCCCGCTCAAAGGGTATTATTGGATGGCCTTGACCCATATAAAGGTAGAAGGGGAATGAGTAATGGGAGGGGGAAATTGGTATATATGTAGGACTGATGAATAAAGCATTTAGTCAAGCATTTGTCTAGACACTATCAACAACAATGGAGAGCTTCAGTGTTGAGTTCATCCTCTTGGAAGAAGACATCAACGAAGTGGTGGAACTTATAGAGGATAAGACCAGCCAGGGCACATTGGAACTTGTGAATTGCGAACCGTTGGACAATGCCGCAATCGATAAGATTGCATATTTTATGATGCATTTGTATAACGAACAAACAACCAATATGGAGTTTGTGCAGTACCTTTATCAAAACCAAGTAAACGTGCGAGTGACAATTACTTGGTGGCAGTAATAATAAAGTGTAACATATGGATGTGGACTTGGATGTGGACTTGGACTTGAGTGTGGTCTGCGGAATAGAGCGGGGGATAGATCACTTTGCGGCAATGGACTAGCATGCTGCTTAGTGGTCTATCCCCCGCTCAAAGGGTATCTTTACGTGACCTTGACCCACATAAAATGTATAGTTGGTGGGGGTATAAAAAGGGCAAACCAATTGGATAGATACACCACTTTCATACCATGGCTCCACTTGACAACACCGTGTTCCATCGCGACAGAATTCTTTCAATTCTGGAGGTAATACCTGTAGAAGTTATAGAAGCAGAGGACCAACTACCTGCGGTTGACCAGGAAGAGGAGGAGGAAGAAATTATGGATATTGAAACGGATTCTGACGAAGCTGGTTTAACGGATAATGAAATGGACTTGCACGCCTACGAAACATTAGAGTCATCATCTGAGTCGGAAATTGAAGAAGAAGAAGAACAAGACACTCCTCATCGTCCAATGGATAGGACGTTAGTAGCCAGAAGAATTATGTATTGTCATCGCTACCTATTTCGTGATGAGAATGATTCCGACTCTGATGGTGATGTTTCACCTTTGTAAAAAGTTTAAACAAAAAGTCAAAAAAGAATGTGAGCGGGGGATAGAGCACTTTGTAGTAAATGATGCTGCTTAGTGCTCTATCCCCCGCTCAAAATAATAATTCCAAATGGCCTTGACCTATATAAATTTTGCTCAAACAGACGTCTTTAAAAAAAACTTGTACAAATTATTGAATCGAGACCAAATATCATCAATTTATCAAGCCTACTGATAAATTTATTACAAACGGTTGTGTAAAGGCTAAATTTAGCACATGATTGATAACCTGTTTCTATATGACGTCACTTTCCCCACCTATCTGCCTCGGATATAAAGGATCCCTGTGGAGCGCGCTGCTCATTATTGCGTGGACATTCACAGAGTGTGCATTCAAAGCCAAACTGTTTGAAATGGCTCTTTGCGACATTTGTGGGGATATCTTTCAAGACGAAGATCTTTTCACCCTATACAGAGAATTACATGAAGACGAAGATAAAAAAGAAGATATTACCATGGATGAAATAGACTTAGACTCAATTGACCGGTTTTTGGAAGAGCACCAGAAGCAGACGGACTACTGGGACAGCTATCTACAGCAAATGCAAAGAAGAAGACCTAGTGTGATACAATTTGCCGGTGCTGGACCATCTACTGCTACAAGACCTATTGAAGAAGAAGACACCGAAGAAGAGGATATGGAAGAAGAACTGGAAGATGTAAGACAACTGCGCACCACGGCCTTGCCAGGACGAGTTGTAACACATTTCAAAATTAATAACGTTCAATTGGAACTGGAAACATTCATAACCCAGGCTAAGGAACTTGTTGGTCAAACTTTGAGGGAAGAACTACAAAGGCTAAATTTTATTAAATTTGGAATGGTGTTAGAGGCTATGTTTAACAATACTGATGGTGAAACAGCATTGAGAGCATTCATTACCAAAAATCGAACCCTTACCTTCACCTCCGACATTGATGATATTATTGAAGAATGCTTGGAGGAACTTATAACCAAACTCCAAGAACATGAAGGAAGAGGATCTGGATGGACTTTGTCATCAATTGAAGGTATGGATGTTAGGGTTCATAAACATGGATATGGTTTAAGAGGTAGTAGTTTTATCCCTCTACCAAAGAAAATCCAAAACACTAACTCGTGTAGAAATGTTCAAAATGAGGGTAATGAATGTTTCAAGTATGCAATGTTAACCAAGTATGTTAAAAACAATTCTTGTAGAGTTGGTAGAGAATATTACGAGAATGAACACCGCTACAACTTTCAAGGTCTCACCTACCCAGTTACCTTGAAAGACATTGGCAAATTTGAAAAGAAAAATCCTGGCGTTTCAGTCAATGTTTTTGGTCTGGATGATTCGAACAACGTTTATCCTTTGCGGGTAGTAAAGGTTGAGCAAAGAAACCACACGGATTTGCTATTGATAACTAAGGGTGAAATTTCCCATTATGTATGGATAAAGGACTTTGAAGCCTTAGTTGTAAAACAATTGACCAAAAGAGTAAATAGGATTACAGTTTGCAAGAGATGTTTCTGCTTTTCTTGGAAAGATTCAAGACGTGGAGGATTGGACTGGTTATTGGAACATAAAAGACTTTGCAACGAGAACTATGAAGTAAAGATAAGTCTTCCACCGCCTACCCGAGCTTCAATACAATTTAACAAGACAGTTCACCAATACCGAATTCCACTAGTGGTCTACGCAGACTTTGAATCAACGTTAGTACCACAGGAGCTGCCGGACGGCGAAGTGACTAGAAGAACAAAATATCAGTTGCATCAACCCAACAGTGTTTGTTTACTAGTTAAATCAACCTTGTCTGAAAACCAATTGCAAGACTATGGTTTAACATCCACTCCAATACTCTACCGTGGTGAAGAAGCCGCTAAGTATTTTGTAGACCAACTGTACGATATTGCTGGAAAGGTTCAACGCTTGTTCAGTAATAATGTACCTATGGAACCTTTAAACCAAAATCAACAAGAAGAATACAACGTAGCGACAAGATGCTATTTATGCAAGAAGATGTTCAGTGAAGAAAATCCAAAAGTAAGAGATCACGATCACCTGACAGGGTTATACAGAGGAGCTGCTTGTAATTCATGCAATATAAATTACAAACTGCCAAACTTTATTCCTGTCGTTTTACACAATCTTAGCGGCTACGACTCCCACTTTATTATTCCAGAGTTAGGAAGAGATGACGGTAAAATTGATGTTCTTGCTACAACATTGGAAAAGTACATCAGCTTTTCAAAAACAGTAGGTAAAATTAAACTTCGCTTCGTAGACTCTTACAGATTTATGCCATCTAGTTTAGCCAAATTGTCAGAGAACCTAAGAAGAGAAGACTTAAAAGAAACCAGCAAAATTGTATCTGAAGATAAATTGGACCTAGTATTACGGAAAGGAGTTTTCCCCTATGATTATATAACATCTACAGAAAAGTTTGAAGAAACCAGTCTGCCACCGATTGAAGCATTCAACAGCAAATTAAACGAAAGTGAAATTTCCGTTGAAGACTACAATCATGCTTGTAATGTTTGGAACCAACTAAACATTCAAACCTTAGGGGAATATTCTGACTTTTATATAAAATTGGACGTAACTCTGCTGTGCGATGTGATGGAAGAATTTCGAAACACCTGCTTCTCCGCCTATGGACTGGACCCTCTACACTCGTACACATCTCCAGGATTAGCATGGCAAGCTATGCTAAAGTCAACCAACTGTCGACTGGAACTTCTAACGGATATTGATATGGTGCTCATGATGGAATCTGGTGTACGGGGTGGTTTGACACAAGCTGTAACACGTCATGTCAAAGCCAACAACAAGTACATCCCCGGCTTCGACGAGCAACAACCATCGGTCTACCTTGGCTACTTTGACGCAAACAACCTTTATGGTTGGGCAATGTCAAATCCGCTTCCCTACGCTGACTTCAAATGGATCGACCCGGCCACCATCGGAGACATCTCACAGATTCCAAAGGATGGTCCAAAAGGCTATATTTTGGACTGTGATTTTGAATACCCGGAGCACCTTCATGACCATCACTACGACTTGCCTCTCCTAGCCAAGACTGAAGTTTCACCGACAGGAAGATGGCCAAAATTGATGATGACCTTGGAGAATAAAGATCGGTATGTGGCTCACTACTGGGTAGTTCAACAGGCTCTTGAATTGGGTCTACGTATAGTGAGAATTCATAGAGCAATTGAATTCACCCAGTCTTGTTGGTTGAAACCATATATTGATTCCAACACTACAAGAAGAGCTGCAGCGACAACAGCATTTGAAAAGGACTTCTATAAATTAATGAACAACGCCATCTTTGGAAAAACCTTGGAGAACAAAAGAAAACACAAAAATGTAAAATTAGTGAGTGATCCTAGGAAATTGGAAAAATTAGTGCAAAAACCAAATTTTGGAACATCCATGATTATAAACGAAAATCTAGTCGCTGTCAGTATGAAGAAAACAACAATAGTCATGGACCGTCCGTTATACATAGGTATGTCGATTTTGGACATAAGTAAAACCCTGATGTATGATTTCCATTATAACAAAATGGTTAAACATTACGGAAGGGAAAACATTGGAGTCGCATACATGGATACGGACGCGTTTATCTACTGGATAAAGACTTTGGACATGTATGAAGACCTAAGGACTTTTCCATACAAAGAAGATTTCGACTTTTCTGACTATCCAAAGAACCATCCAAATTTTAATGAAAAAATTAAAAAAGTAATTGGAAAATTCAAAGATGAAGCAAATGGAATGCCTTTAGAAGAAATAGTGGCGCTGATGGCGAAATTGTATTCATTTAAGATGTACCACGAGAACAACACACCGACAGTCAAGAAAGCAAAAGGAGTGAAGACATCTTATTTGAAAAAACACGTGACATTTGACCACTACAAGACTTGTTTGTTTGAAGATACTACAATATCAGCAACATTTAACAATATCCGAAGCTTCAAGCATCAAGTCTACAGTGTCACCGAAATTAAAAAAGCGCTGTCAGCTCGGGATGATAAAAGACACATTATGCCCGACAAAATCCACACTCTTCCTTTTGGCCACTACTCTCTAAACCCTATCAACTAGTAACCTATTCTTCGTCCTTCTACAACTTCGACCTTATTCCTTTTTCCTTCCGTAAAAAAAATGGGGAACACAGCAAGTCAAACGCCGTGTTCCCCATTTTTTTACACAAGTTTGGATGACCTTGACCCATATAAATGATGTGAATATTTAAAACAACATTCATTGTGATTATACATGTGATACAACAAACATTGAAACCTGCAATATGAAGGACTTGAAGCAACAAATTGTCAACGAACTTCATAAACCTGCAAGAAGAAAGTTTCCACGAAGAAATACGGTGATAAAAGGAATTAATGATTTATATCAAGCGGATTTAATCGAAATGATTCCTTATAGCAAACAAAATAAAGGATATAAATACATATTGACTGTTATTAACTGTTTTTCAAAAATGGCAGATGCTTTACCACTAAAAGATAAAAGTGGCAAAAGTGTTACAAAAGCAATGGAAACAGCTATACAAAGAGACAAACATACTATTAAACATTTACAAACAGATGATGGAAAAGAATATTTTAATAAGGAATTTGCAAATTTAATGAAAAAACACAATATAAACCATTACTCAACCAATTCAGAGGTAAAAGCCTCAATAATCGAAAGATTCAACAGAACTTTAAAAAGTGCAATGTATAAAATGTTTTCCAACAGAGGATCGCACATATGGATTGATATGTTACCAAAACTTATAAACGATTACAATAACAAATTTCATAGGACTATCGGGATGAAACCAAACCAAGTAACTAGTAAAAATGAAAACCTTGTATTAAAACGTATAAAAATGAATACTAAACCAAAAGTTGAAAAACTAAAGCCTAAAAAATTTAATGTGGGTGATAAAGTGCGAATAAGTAAATATAAAGGTGTATTCAGTAAAAGATATCTGCCAAATTGGACCAATGAGGTTTTTACTGTATTCAAAGTACAACCTACAGTACCTGAGACATATATTTTAAAAGATAATAAAGGACAATTGCTTGAAGGAGGGTTTTATGGACATGAAATGTTAAAATCAACAGTAGGCGATGTATATTTAGTTGAAAAGGTGTTGCAACGGAAAAAAGATAAGGTCAAAGTACGATGGTTAGGATTTAATAAGACGGAAGATTCTTGGATACCTAAAAAGGATTTGATATAACGATAGGGAATCATTTTAGGTTGAACCATTACAAAGGATGGAGATAGTACCACAAAAAGAGAGTTTTACTATTAATAATATAGATGAACTCACAGTGGATAATTCAGAATTCAATAGTGGGAAACATGGCAATTTGTTACCAAACACCGTTCGTTGTCTGGTTACCGGACCTTCCAACTGTGGAAAAACTAATGTAGTATTCAATTTGATTACAAACCCTAAAGGATTACGTTTTAACAATCTATATGTATTTTCAAAATCACTACAACAACCAAAGTATCAATTATTGGAAAAGATACTGACTAATGTGCCTGAAGTTAAATATTTAAAGTTTAATGCAAGCGAGAGTGTCATGCAACCACAAGAAGCTAAACCATTCTCCGTGTTCATATTCGACGATGTATCTTGTGAAAACCAAAACACAATAAGAAATTACTTCGCTATGGGTCGACATAACAACATAGATAGCATTTATATTGGTCAAACTTACAGCAAAATACCAAAACAACTCATTAGAGACAATGCAAACATGTTAATTGTATTTAAACAGGACGAAACCAACCTAAAACATATATATTTTGATCATGTAAATGCGGATATGACATTTGAACGATTTAAAGAGTTATGTGGAAAGGCTTGGGCTGAAAAGTATGGGTTCCTAACAATTATGAAGGAACAACCGCTAAACAATGGTCGATACAGGATAGGATTTGATAAATTTATATTAATACATTGAACGTGGTATAAAACATTCATTGTTGTACAACACGTCTTGCTACAAACATGGTTAACCAAGAAAAATTAGTAAAAGAAATAAAATCACTTAGTGTTTCTATTCGGGCTAAAAACAGAGCATTGAAACTAGGTATTAGCGAGAGGGAGAAATTCCTTGAATCTACATTTAAACCTATTACTGAACCCTTGAAACAATTAAACAAAAAATTTGCTAAACCTGTATTGGAAGGAGATGCGATTGCACCTATTACGAAGTTTGAAAGAGAAAATGTAAAATCAGAAGATTTTAGTGATGAAGACCCGGAATCCTCTACATATAGTGGTTTTACCGGTGGAGAACCCGAAAGAGAGCTAGAATCACCGGGCTATAGTGGAATAAGAGAATTATATGAAGTAAAAGCCAAAAGAGGACATGAAGTTGTATCAACTGCTAGTGAAGAGGAAAAAGAAACAAGGGAAGGTCCGTCAAACATAAGCTTGTTGGGTGAAAACATTCATAACAAAGGACCTTTAGGAAGGAAATACATGATAAAAATGTTAGCTGGAACAAATCCTAATAAAAACTACCATAGTTATGGAGTAAGATTAACAGAAGACGGTTTAATGGTTGGTAATAGCCCGGTAAACATTGATGAACATGATAATATTATTGTTGGTGATCAAAGATATAAGGGCACAAGGGGATTATTTGAATTATTATTTGAAAATAAGCCTTTAGAATTGTTAGTTAAAGAAAAAGACATGGAAGCATATAAAAAGATTTTGGAACAAACTAATGCATACAGGAGGAAGTATTCAGCTGACCAACCTGTTTTTAGATCAAAGTCTTTAAAATATAGAGAATTTGTATCCAAGTTAATACCAACAACGAGAAGACAACCAATGCCAATAATACCAAGAAAACCTGTAAAACGAAGGTTTGTGTCATCCACTTTGGATATAAGTGCTCCAGAACCAAGAAAAAGAAACAAATCTGTTACAGGTACAGGTTTAATGAAGAAACTATATAACACAAATGTGATTTATTACAATAATATCAATAAATTGGTGGATAGAATGAAACTAATACATGAAGCTAAAGAAGCGGGTCATACTGGATTGGAAAACGAATGGGTGGCTTTAGTGGATGAACTCCGAAACCGTGGGGTAATCTCATAAAAATGCGTTACTCCCTAGAATACTATTCAGTTGCACCATGAGTGTCGACAAGTTCGGACGTTACTCCTCGGATGGGTTATATTATGCGAATAGTTTAAAAAGAAGTGCTGGTTTACCACAAACACCTGATGGAGATTATGATATGAGTAATAAAAGGTTAAAAAACATAAAAGATCCTACGGATGAAAACGATGCAATAAATTTAAAAATATTAAAGGAAAAGATATCGCCAACATTAAGACTACAAAATAACACATATGACGCAGAAGATCATAGAATCATCAACGTTGGTAAACCAAATCAAAACGGTGATGCAATAAACAAAGGTTATTTGTCATCTGAATTAAAAAATACGTTAAAATTCAATGGGAAAACGTATAGTGCTAACAATAAACGTATATCCAACGTAGATGACCCTAAAGATGCAAAAGACAGCGTAAATAGACGCTATTTACATTCCTTGATACCTGAAAAGACAAAAGATGGATTTTCTTTTTATAAATTTGTTATTAACGATATAGGTTATCCAAAAAATGAAAATGATGCTGTAAACCTCAAATATATAAAAGATCATTGTATCATACGTGATGTAGGGGTTATAGATTGTTTTGGTAATTGTTTAGCAAATGTTAAAGATGGTTCGGCGCCATCAGATGGTGCAACAGTGGGTCAAATGATGGAAACCTTAAAACAAGAAACAACCTCTTTTGTAAAACAAAATCAAGTAGTATCGAAGCAAGGGGATGAATTCGTTCAAGGTAATGAAAAATTTAATTTATTAACATACAAAAATAATGCTTGGGATTGCATGGATAAAAAGTTATCAAATATGGGATGGGGTTATGAGGATCATGATGCAGCTGCTTTATCACAAACCGTACATTTAGATCCAAATCATTACTTTGTATATTTTACATGTAATGATAAAGTGATAAAACACTTGAAAGAAGGAAGAGAAGCAAATGATGCTGCAACTGTAGGACAGACCATTACAACATCATTAAAGGATAGTAAAGTGTATAATTGTAATAATAAACGTATAACAAACCTTAAAGACCCTGAACATGTAGATAATGCTGTCACTGTTAATTTTCTTGTAAAAGTTTTAGGTAATGCGATATTTGATTTACACAATCATTTTACACCAGATATTCTTCAAGGAAAATCGGGTCATAATACTTATGATGAATCCATGAGAGGTGAATATATTAAACGAGAAATTTATAATAAATACTTTATTAACCCTAAAACGAAAAAGTTTAGATCATCAGATTGGGGTCATTGATATTTAATTAAAAAACTCAATAAATGACTTCATTTATGTGCAACCTGTCATAGAGGTAACACATAGGATACGCTTTTCGAATATAAAAGACAATCATGGCATTTCATTACACCAGTCCATATCGAGACACTATACGGAAAGGAGGCGGTATCACGTCCACAGCGGTTTCTCTGTTAAGTAAAGCTTTAAACCGTATTCCAGTAGGATCTATCGTAAATAGAGCAATAGACGCTTTACCATACGAATTTCATATACCGGGAGGTTATCAGTATTGCGGACCAGGAACTAAATTGAAAAAACGACTGGAAAGAGGTGATCCAGGCATAAACAAGTTAGATCAGGCTTGTAAAAAACACGATATCGCATATTCCACGTTTGCCGATTCAAAAAATAGATCGATAGCAGACAGAAAGCTTGCGGACATAGCTTGGCAACGAGTAAAATCAAGTGACGCTAGCATAGCAGAAAAAGCAGCAGCTTTAGCAGTAACAGCAGGTATGAAGGCTAAAACAGCAGTAGGAGGTGGAAAAAGGAGGAGAAGAAGGGTAAAAAGGAAGTCAACCACAAGAAAACATGGAGGAAATATAAGAAGACGACGATCTAGCAGAAAAGGCAGGAAGAAGCCCACCGTGTGGTAAATGGTAAAAAACGGGGCAGGTCTTTACCTAAGACCTTATCGTGCATATTAAATGAAAGAAATCAATTGGTCATACCACATAAAGCATTAACCAATAGTAGTGGAGAAACGCGGGAGCTGGCTCAGTTCAAGGTCACCTGAGCGATGACGTCATCGAGGTCAATGACCCCACCGATGACGTCATCGATGACGTCACCAATGACGCAATCGATGACGTCATCACCAATTACGTCATTCTGTGACGTCACACCCATGACGTTGCAGAAATGACGTGGCGATGACGTCATCACCCCTTACGTCACCAAGATGACGTCATCGATGTCACAAAGGTCAAGGTCACGCTGAAACCTAAAATTTTTAGGCACTTTTGCTGTTTCTCGCACTACGCTCCGAGTTTCAGTCAGGTTTCAATGACCTTGACAACTTGGAGCGAAATTAGACGAGAAACAGCAAAAGTGCCGAGGAAACTCAAAGTTTGCAACGTGACTCTGCCTAAACCGTCATGTGACACCGCTCGAGTGACCTTGAACCGATACAACTCCCGCGTTTCATCATTACTGTAACCGCGATGCGCACCCTACGACAGACACCGAGCGACTGACTGTCCGGCCCCGCGCACTCTAGGTATATGGGAAGTGGTGGGGGAAATTGCGATGACCTTGGGAAACTTGAAAATGTCAAGCCAGGTAGCACTGTTTTGGTGCTACCTTAAATTCACATTTTAAAGTGTGATGACCCTGAGGTTGACTGTGAACCTGGGACTCAGGATTGTCTTTAACAGGTTGACGTTTTTGCCAGAGTTCAAGTGCGGTGACCTTGAACTGGTTAAAATCAAAACTGCACAACACGGATGTGCACCCTACGACAGCCGCCGAGCGACTGACCTCCGGGCCCTGCGTACTCTAGATATATGGGGAAGTGGTGGGGGAAATTTCAAGGTCATTCAAACGGAGTTTTAAAAAAAGTCAAAGAGTAGAAAGACTACTCTTGTGAGTCTATAGCGATTTCATTGATAGTGAGTGCTTCGGTATGCCAAGTTGATCTGTACTGACACGCTTTTAAATAATGTTTGCAAAAACCTGCAAAATGATTGTTGCACAATTTGCAGCCAGTTAGCTGTTTTAGTTTAAATTCAATGCAACGTTCAGGGCAACAAGTGTACTTATGCCCTCTCATTTGGTACACATGGAATGTCTTTAACTCCGGTTTCGGCTTCTTCCAAGACTTGCACTTACACATGCACTGACCAAAAGCTTCACATGTTCTACAAGCCAGACCATCCACCACATCAATGTCATTCGACCATGAAAAACATTTCTGTTCGCAACAGTAGTTGAGTTGACTCTCCATGTTGCTGCGGTGAAGGTGCGCAATGAAATGATGCTGTGGTCAGTGAGAGTGCACCTTAAATAAACTCATTGGAGTGGGAAAGGTCAAGGTCATTCAAACGGAGTTTTAAAAAAGATGACTAGTCGTCCTCTTCCTCCTCGTCCGTTGTACTTGGAGAGCTGTCAGACGAAGAGCCCCGCGCAGGTGCTCCCCAGATGAAATGTATGTCTATTTGAAAGCGCAGGCCGGGATCTTGTACCATCAACTCCTTTAATCTATTACATACCAATTCCACTTTGTACACATTGTTAATAATCAACACCCAAGGCTTTGGCTGAACATAACGTGTAGTTGAGTCAGCCTCGCAGACAGTTACATCTTCCGGTGATATTGGAATGTATAAATGTGTAAAATCTCGTTGCTGAGGCTGGCTTGAAGTTGAAGGTTCTGTGCCGACCCTGGTTGCATCAAAATTCAAATCCATTCTACATTCAAGAGGTCCAGGGTTCCCGTTGAATACATAGAGTAATTTTTGATACAAGACTTCCACTTCTATCATATCTTGTAAATGAACGGTCCACCGCAAGGGAAATGCTTCGTCCGTAGTGGAGTCAACTTGAGAAAGAGTCCTGTCCGCCATGGTATCTAATCAAGGAATGAGGTGAGCTGCAGTCAGTTGTAACATTATCGAAAAGAAGAGGGGGAAAGTTCAAGGTCATTCAAATTGGGTTTTAAAAAAAGGAAGGAATGGAGGGGGAAAGTTCAAGGTCATCCAAATTGAGTTTTAAAAAAGGAAAGAAGGTCACTCCCCATCAACCTCGTCGTTGTCTCCTACATCTTTATCCGCATCAGATTCACTGTATGGGTAAATCGGTGACATTGGTGAGTATTGCGGTGAGTGCTGATCGTTGTTGTCCTCCTGCCGCAATGTAACTTGCGACCAATCATAGTTGAAATTCATTTGTATTATGATCCCAGGGTTGTCCCGCAGTATTTCTTTCATCCGTTCGCAAATTGTTTCCAAATAGTGAACACTGTCGATGGATAGTGTCCAACTTGTACTCGTTCCAACATTAGTAATGGAGTCAGCTTGGCTGATGGTGTTGTCCGCCATGGTTGCTTGTCGAAATGGAATGACGGGTGATGTGATGCTCATGCAGGAACATGGTGAAGTGGTGGGGGGCGTGGTGGAGTAGTGGGGGAAGTTTCAAGGTCATTCAAACGGAGTTTTAAAAAAAGGAAAACCTACAAAGTAACATTAAAACTTTCCAATTGATGGTGACGAGCGTTTTCTTCTGCAACCTTGCCTACACATGTGACTATGCCATACAGTATGAAAAGTACAACCATAATAAGGCCGAACAATAAAAGATAGCCGTTGACTATCATAATATTTTCTGAGTGGATCTGCTTTCTTCTTATCGCCCTCTCCTGCATCCTCTTCTCCAACTCGTGGACGAAGTCACAGCATGCGTGAGGACATCTTTCATCTGTCGGTAGGTTTGCCATTGTTGATGTTGTCGGTTTGGCTGTTGAAGATGGAATGAGGTTTCCAATTGTGATGTGTCAAGTACACCAATAGTCAAGTGGTGGGGGTAGCGAAGCAGTGGAGGGGGAAATTTCAAGGTCATTCAAACTGTGTTTTAAAAAAACCTATCTTGTTACTGAGCTCATATGTCAGTAACAAGATAGGTGTTTTTGCTCTTTTACTTCTTTAATATAATGAAAAAATAAACATATTCTACAATGGTTAGAACAAGAAATACAACTGCTAGTCAGCTGAAGTAATCCAAGTTGTCCGGCTCGGTCTTCATGGACGTTGGTGAGGAAGCTGTCGAGGAGTGTCCAGGCTCTTCCTTTGGCTGCCGGGTGTTTCGTATATTGCAAGCGTAGACTTGCACATTTATACGGTAGCCTCTTGCCACCATTAGCTGCAACTCCTTGTACAAATCGTTCAGCTCCTGTTGCGTCTTAATAGTCACCTCCTCATAGCTGGCACAGCTTACGTTCAGAGACATCCTGATGTTGCTAGGTTGGCTGCTGGAGTAGAAATGAAGCCGAGGCACAGCGCTTGGAGGTATATGAAAAAGTGGTGGGGGTGTTTGCATTCAAGCAGGTTTGACTTGTAGCGTGGTGGTGGGGGTAACTGTGAAATGCAAAGGTCAAAGGTCAAGGTCACCCGCGAAGTTTAAAAAAAAATGCAACATATCAATATGTGACAAACTTCACATATTGATATGTTGCATTTTTTGTCTTTTGTATTTTTTTTGTCTTTTATGGTTTATTTATAAAACATTACAATAACATATGTACAACAGTAAAACTTAAATCTAACACTGCTGCTTGTCGGCGATGTGGATGGTCAACTCGGTGGAATTGCTACCCGTGCAACCGTGGGAAACCAGGTAGAGACAGCCGGGTTGGATGGAGCGCAGATCCTCGTTCTGGAGGAGATGGACAAACCGTTTCGGCAGGTAGACTTGGAACTTGGGCTCATCCCCCGGAGTGAATGGTGCCTCGCTAAGACTGCAGCAGATGGCCTCTCCAACTGTAGTCTCCATCTTCTTCATGGCGTGGATAATGTAGTGCTTCTCGTCTTTAAGTTCGGAACACTTCTTGACGGGTAGTATGGTAGATTTGGAGTGAGCATTGAACTGCTCAACCAAAGTTTGCAGGAACTGGTGAGATGCCATGGTCGAGTTATAGATCGTCTTCTTCGTCTTCTTGCTGGGAGATGTTGTCGTCTCGGAATCTCGAGTAATACTCATGCCAGGTCCCGGTCTGCTCCTCACTTATATAACCCCCGTTACCCCCACCACTCCCCATTTCCCCACTTTGAAGGTAAGATGCGAGTTTATAGGCGTTTTTTAAAGCGCAATGTCTATCTTTTTCATGTTCTGGACTTTTAGTACAAATACAAACATTTTCCATCGTATACTTGTAGTCTTTATCCAATTCCACATCATTAACCGGAATATGAGTAAATTCTTCGATCCATCTCTTCTTTTCCAGTCCTTTTGTGTAAATATCGGTAAACCTGTTTGAAAACTGATGCATGATGTGATACAAATCCGTGTAACTTGCAAAACCATCATACCAATCGATATGATGGAAATATTTTGAAATCCACCTGTTGGTAGTAGCGGCTTTGCTAGTTAAAGATGAATAAGAACATGGCGGTTTGAACAAAAATGTATATGGAACGCTTGTATTGATGTCGAAAAACACAAGTTCTTTTATGATAAATCTATCATCATTACCCCGAAACGCTTGGAACTCAATTATACCAGGTTTGGACTTTACTTGTTCTTCTTCCTTGTCCATTGCGAAGATCACTCGTCTGCTCATGACGAAGTCCAAAGGTCAACTGATTTCCACACCACGGTAGGTACGACTTTTATACCTGGCCGTACAGTTGTTGGCGCGTTGGTGTATATTTAACGTGGGCACCGTCCCCGGTAGGCCTAACCCCACAAAGTGTTTGATATTGTTTTAAAAATTAACCATTGCTGTGTAGTTAATTGTCATTTAGGTTTCCATCTTTACATTTTCCTTGTTTTCATTTTCATCACTAACACTTGATTCTTCTCCTCCTTCTTCTTCCTCTTCTTCACGTTTTACTGATTTCTTATGTAGTTGAGCGTACTTTTCCAATTGTCTCCACATTTGTACTTCATGAGGAACCCTATTGAATATAGAAGTATCCACAGGCCCGTACAATATAGGTGCGTCCGGTTGTTTGTCCAAAGTGTCTTCCAGATAATCTTTAATAATTGAACTTGAAAACACCAGTTGTCTCAAGTATCTTGTTATTGGTTCAGTTGCACAAGTTAGAATAAAAAACTCTTCTCGATTAAGTTGAATCTTGTTATCATGTCTTGTTGTGTCTCTAAACCGCAACTGATGATCACCACGATGTTTAACAATATCGATTTCCACATTTGAATCCAAAAGGCCTACTCTTGTCTTTCTTCCAAACATGTTACTACTTAAATAGCATTCTAGCAGATGCAAGTGTTTCATAAACGACTCCCAAGCAGTGTCCGTAAACAAAATCATTTTGGGCCCATGAGTTAAAATTACAGTAGGTGAATAATCCGTCGATTTCATAACACCGATTAAAACACTTTTGTCCAAACTTGATGAAATTGGATAAAATATTTGCAAGAATACCTTACTCAATATGTTAGGAGAAATATTATCTTCAATATCCCTTTTCCTCTTCTGTACATTCTTTCTTCTTTTACCTTTTTCCTCAACATTATTACTGGCGTGTAGTTGTCCGCAAGGGTTGTGTTCATCTCCTTCCGGTTGACCTTGAAGATCTAAAAAGTCAGATATCTCCTTCTCAATATCTACTACATTTTCTGATGTACCACTAGGAGAAGCCATATTGAATACGATGCTACCCATACAACAACAGGCAACAAACTGATGAGGAGTGACCTGAACGCTCTGCTTTTATACTCGCGGAATGCATTGGAATGTGACAAAACCGGTTTGTTGCAATACATTTTTAACAATTCCAGTTAAAGGAGTGTATGTTACGATTTTATCATGTAGAATTAAACAGTATGCAGTTGTATTAGCCGGTATAGCCGCGTTGAATTCCATTTCTATTTTTATATCCACACTTGATGATTTTACCGATTCATTTTGTTTAGAACCATCGATTACAACTATAGGGTAACCATCCAAGTATTTTTCTGGTGATAGTAAAGGTGCATTTGTTTTACCGTAATATGAACTTTGGAATCTTGCATACATATCGTACAATATGCTGTACTTTTTATTAGCAAATGACACATTTAAATTATCGTATGGAAAAAATTGTGAATTTAAATAAACTTTAATATTTTTTAAGTTGCAATGATCAAATTGACCTGCATGTTTGGTGATGGTGTCTCTTCTGCCTGTTTGTAAACCAAATATAATATACCTGGCTCGTTCCACATAATTGGATGTTTTAACAGTCCAAGTGTGGCGATCCGTAGCTGGCAAACTGGGATGTTCATGGAATTCCCAACTTCTAAAAGGAATTACAATATCACGATCAGCTTTTAACTTTCATAATAGTAGCATTCTATGCTCGTCAGCTAATTTAACATGTGGAACTCTCCATACAATTTTGTCTAATGTTAATTTCCATTCTAAAGTTGCATCTGTTGTACCGTCTGGAGCTTTAATAATGTCTTTATCGTTTGAAGATCTCAACAAAACTAATTCTTGTTTAACGTTTAATATTATTTTCCTATAATCTTCAGCAAAACCAAGCAACAAACGTAACGGAATATGAAAATCAAAATTTCCATTTGTATCTGGAGTGATTGTGTCTTTTGCAGGTAAAACCCATCCTGCAGGTTGTATTAAATTGGTTTCATTAGGTGATATAGATGTTAATCCCTTTAAAGTTGTTGCAATACCTACTTTTTTAGTGGAATCAACTGTTACACCTGATATTTCATATCTAATTTCATCAAACAGGAAAGCCATGGGATTATTTATAAATGGAACTGTTGTACCAGTAGTAGTACCGTCCTTTTTAGTAACTTTTCCTTCAATATACAAGTAACTTTCACATGGTAGTGTGTAAATGTCTTGATTTTGTATGGGAATACGAATTTCATCGTTATTGTTTAATTTTGATGAAGTGTAAGGGTTGTGGGTGTGATATTCTTTTTCCCATAGGGTTTCGTCGAATGTTGGACCCTGAGCTATATCCAGTATATCCATTATCGGTTACTTTTAATCCAATTCTCTCTAAGAAACGAATGTTCTCGCGTGTTAACTCCTCCACAGCTGAAGAGCTACTAATGCGGATTCTCGTAGGTTGTTCGCTTTTAAATGTTAAACCCATGATTTTGTATTAAAGTGTCGATTTTAAATGTAATCTAACCGTAATAGGCTCTTCTCGGAAATCTATCAAGTTACCGTCTTGATCCAATACGTTCAACACGATGTCTGAAATGAAAGTGGTGTTCAACGGTAGATATACCAGGTTTTGTGGCTTTTCAACAATTTTAAATCCAGGTGGTACACTGGGGTAAAAAGTATGTATTATATGAGTATTTGCTCCATCTCTGTAAGCTCCTTGTATAATGTTACAAGTTATGTCTATACTATTGACTTTTAATATTGTTACAGTTTGTTTACCGGAATGTGTTTTATTTGGTTCTAAAATTGCTCCATCTTTGGGAAATCCTAATAAATCACCAATTGAGTCTGACTTACTGAAATCTATATAATATTTTGAAATAAGCTCAGCTTTCATTGTATTGTTATTACCTTTTAGTGTTATATTGTCTTTTCCCATTTTATTTTGCAAAAATTCATTAATATGATCAATTTCATAAGAACCTGTGGGTAGAGTGCAAACTTCTAAGTCCGTAAACTTCCCACTGGCATCTTTTCCTTTATAATAATGCAATAAGTTATTTTTACCTTCCGTAACATTGGGAATAGAGTTGTAAGTTGTAAAATCCAACAGTGCTGCCTCCCAAAATCTTCCTTTTTGCAAGCGTAATGCTGGAAAAAGGATACTTCGTAAAGTGGACGATTTTCCTGTTAATGATACCGTATAGGAAGACATCTCAATAGTGACTGATACTTTTAGCTAGGAATTCCAAACATAAATGGCCGCATATTGAAGTATTATCAGGTTGTTCTCTTTTATAGTTGTAATATATGTTTTTAGCAGATTTAAAGTAAAGTTCAAGTTCTTTAGGTGGTGGCAAATTTCCAAAACTATCAAAATAATATACATTGCTATTTAGTTTCTTATAACACACCCAATGGGTGCCGGGCCCTTCAGTATTATCCAAATTTACGATTCCAGTCTCATTTTTCCACATTTTCTTTGGTAAACTGTCTTTCATAAATACTCCGCGGAAAAATGGTATTTTTAAACAGGAAATATATTTAAATAATTCAACATTAGTCAACGCTTTATGTGGTATAACCAATTGATTTCTTTTATTTAATATGCACGATACGGTCTTAGGTATAGACCAGCCCCGTTTTTTACCATTGACCATATTGTCGGTTTTTTGTTATTTTTCCTCGGAGAACGTCTTTTTAGTCTAATATTACCACCATGTTTCCTCATGGTTGATCCTTTTTTATTCTTACCCCTCCTTTTTCCTCCTCCTACCGCTGTTTTAGCCTTCATACCTGCTGTTACCGCTAAAGCTGCTGCTTTTTCCGCAATACTAGCGTCACTAGACTTTACTCGTTGCCAAGCTATATTCGCTAGCTTTTTATCAGCGATTGACCTATTTTTTGAATCGGTAAACGTGGAATATGCGATATCGTGTTCTTTACAAGCCTGATCTAACTTATTTATGCCTGGATCACCTCTTTCCAGTCGTTTTTTCAATTTAGTTCCTGGTCCGCAATACTGATAACCTCCCGGTATATGAAATTCGTATGGTAAAGCGTCTATTGCTCTATTTACGATAGATCCTACTGGAATACGATTTAAAGCTTTACTTAACAGAGAAACCGCTGTGGACGTAATACCGCCTCCTTTCCTTACAGTGTCTCGATATGGACTGATGTACTGGAATGTCATTATTGTCCTTTTATAATCGAAATGTACAACTTATGTGTTAACTCTATGACGAGTTGGACATAAATGAGGTCGTTAATTGCGTTCTTATATTATATATCAATATCACCCCAATCTGACGATCTAAACTTTTGCGTATTAGGGTTAATAAAGTATTTTTTAAAAATTTCCTGTTTAATCCAACTACCTCTCGCAGATTCATCATAAATATTATGACCCGATTTTCCCTGAAGAACATCCGGTGTAAAATGATTGTGTAAATCAAATAACGCATTACCTAAAACTTTTACAAGAAAATTAACAGTGACGGCATTATCCACATGTTCAGGGTCTTTAAGGTCTGTTATACGTTTATTATTACAAGTATACACTTTACTATCCTTAAATGATGTTGTGATGGTTTGTCCTACAGTTGCAGCATCATTTGGATCTCTTCCATGATGCAAGTCTTTTATAACTTTATTTTTACATGTAAACCATCTAAAATAATGATCTGGATCTAGATGTACGGTTTGTGATAAAGCAGCTGCATCTCGAGCATTATAACCCAATGCCATATTTGATAACTTTTTATCCATGCAATCCCAAGCATCAATTTTGTATGTTAATAAGTTAAATTTTTCATTACCTTGAACAAATTCATCCCCATGCTTCGATACTACTTGATCTTGTTTTACAAAAGAGGTTGTTTCTTGTTTTAAGGATTTCATCATTTGACCCACTGTTGCACCATCTGATGGCGCCGAACCATCTTTAACATTTGCTAAACAATTATTAAAGCAATCTATAACCCCTACATCACGTATGATACAATGATCTTTAATATATTTTAGATTTACCGCATCGTTTTCAGTTTTCGGGTAACCTATATCATTAATAACAAATTTATAAAAAGAAAATCCATCTTTTGTCTTTTCAGGTATCAAGGAATGTAAATAGCGTCTATTTACGCTGTCTTTTGCATCTTTAGGGTCATCTACGTTGGATATACGCTTATTGTTAGCACTATACGTTTTCCCATTGAATTTTAACGTATTTTTTAATTCAGATGACAAATAACCTTTGTTTATTGCATCACCGTTTTGATTTGGTTTACCAACGTTGATAATTCTATGATCTTCTGCGTCATATGCGTTATTTTGTAGTCTTAATGTTGGCGATATCTTTTCCTTTAATATTTTTAAATTTATTGCATCGTTTTCATCCGTAGGATCTTTTATGTTTTTTAACCTTTTATTACTCATATCATAATCTCCATCAGGTTTTTGTGGTAAACCAGCACTTCTTTTTAAACTATTCGCGTAATATAACCCATCCGAGGAGTAACGTCCGAACTTGTCGACACTCATGATGCAACTGAATAGTATTCTAAGGAGTAACGCATTTTTATGAGATTACCCCACGGTTTCGGAGTTCATCCACTAAAGCCACCCATTCGTTTTCCAATCCAGTATGACCTGCTTCTTTAGCTTCATGTATTAGTTTCATTCTATCCACCAATTTATTGATATTATTGTAATAAATCACATTTGTGTTATATAGTTTCTTCATTAAACCTGTACCTGTAACAGATTTGTTTCTTTTTCTTGGTTCTGGAGCACTTATATCCAAAGTGGATGACACAAACCTTTGTTTTACAGGTTTTCTTGGCATTATTGGCATTGGTTGTCTTCTCGTTGTTGGTATTAACTTGGATACAAATTCTCTATATTTTAAAGACCTAGATCTAAAAACTGGTTGGTCAGCTAAATATTTTCTCCTGTATGCATTGGTGTGTTCCAAAATCTGTTTATATGCTTCCATGTCTTCTTCTTTAACTAACAATTCTAAAGGCTTTTTTTCAAATAATAATTCAAATAATCCTCTTGTACCCTTATATCTTTGATTACCAACAATAATATTATCATGTTCATCAATGTTTACCGGGCTATTACCAACCATTAAACCTTCTTCTGTTAATCTTACTCCATAACTATGGTAGTTTTTATTAGGATTTATTCCAGCTAACATTTTTATCATGTATTTCCTTCCTAAAGGTCCTTTGTTATGAATGTTTTCACCCAACAAGCTTATGTTTGACGGACCTTCCCTTGCTTCTTCTTCTTTTTCCTCTTCACTAGCAGTTGATACATCTTCATGTCCTCTTTTAGCTTTTACTTCATATAATTCTCTTATACCACTATAGTCTGGTGATTCTAGCTCTCTTTCGGGTTCTCCGCCAGTAAAACCACTATATGTAGAGGATTCCGGGTCTTCATCACTAAAATCTTCTGATTTTACATTTTCTCTTTCAAACTTTGTAATAGGTGCAATTGCATCTCCTTCCAAAACGGGTTTAGCAAATTTTTTGTTTAATTGTTTCAAGGGTTCAGTAATAGGTTTAAAAGTAGATTCAAGAAATTTCTCCCTTTCGCTAATACCTAATTTTAATGCTCTGTTTTTATCCCGAATAGAATCACTAAGTGATTTTATTTCCTTTATTAACTTTTCTTGGTTAACCATGTTTGTAGCAAGACGTGTTGTACAACAATGAATGTTTTACATCATGATCAGTGTATTAGTATAAATTTATCAAATCCTATCCTGTATCGACCATTGTTTAGCGGTTGTTCCTTTATAATTGTTAAAAACCCATACTTTTCACCCCAAGCCTTTCCACACAACTCTTTAAATCGTTCAAATGACATATCTGCACTTACATGGTCATAATATATGTGTTTTAGGTTGGTTTCATCCTGTTTAAATACAATTAACATGTTTGCATTGTCTCTAATGAGCTGTTTTGGTATTTTGCTGTAAGTTTGACCAATATAAATGCTATCTATGTTGTTATGTCGACCCATGGCGAAGTAATTTCTTATTGTATTTTGATTTTCACAAGATACATCGTCAAATATGAATACTGAGAATGGTTTAGCCTCTTGCGGTTGCATGACACTCTCGTTCGCCTTTAATTTAAAATATATTTAACTTCAGGCACATTATTGAGTATTTGTTCCAATAACTGATATTTTGGTTGTTGTAGTGACTTTGAAAATACATATAAATTATTAAAACGTAATCCTTTGGGATTTGTAATCAAATTGAATACTACATTTGTTTTTCCACAATTGGAAGGACCGGTAACCAGACAACGCACCGTGTTTGGTAACAAAACACCGTGTTTCCCAGTATTGAATTGAGAACCATCCACTGTGAGTTCATCTATATTATTAATAGTAAAATTGTCTTTTTGCGGTATTATCTCCATCCTTTGTAATGGTTCAACCCAAAATGATGCTCTATCATTATATTAGATCCTTTTTAGGTATCCAAGAATCTTCCGTCTTATTAAATCCTAACCATCGTACTTTAACCTTATCCTTTTTTCGTTGCAACACCTTTTCGACTAGATATACATCACCTACTGTTGATTTTAACATTTCATGTCCATAAAACCCTCCTTCCAGCAATTGTCCTTTATTATCTTTTAAAATGTAAGTTTCTGGTATTGTAGGTTGCACCTTAAATACAGTAAATACCTCATTTGTCCAGTTTGGAAGATATCTTTTACTGAATACACCTTTGTATTTGCTTATTCGCACTTTATCACCAACATTAAACCTTTTAGGTTTTAGTTTTTCAACTTTTGGTTTAGTATTCATTTTTATACGTTTTAATATAAGTTTTTCATTTTTATTAGTCACCTGGCTTGGTTTCATACCGATAGTTCTATGAAACTTGTTATTGTAATTGCTTATAAGTTTTGGTAACATATCAATCCATACGTGTGATCCTCTGTTGGAAAACATCTTATACATCGCACCTTTTAAAGTTCTGTTAAATCTTTCAATTATTGATGCTTTTACCTCTGAATTGGTTGAGTAATGGTTAATGTTGTGTTTTTTCATTAAATTTGCAAATTCCTTATTAAAATATTCTTTTCCATCATCAGTTTGTAAATGTTTTATAGTATGTTTGTCTCTTTGTATAGCTGTTTCCATTGCTTTTGTAACACTTTTGCCACTTTTATCTTTTAGTGGTAAAGCATCTGCCATTTTTGAAAAACAATTAATAATAGTCAATATGTATTTAAATCCTCTATTTTGTTTACTGTAAGGAATCATTTCGATTAAATCCGCTTGATATAAATCATTTATTCCTTTTATCACTGTAATTCTTCGCGGAAACTTTCTTCTTGCAGGTTTATGAAGCTCGTTGACAATTTCTTGCTTCAAGTTCTTCATATTGCAGGTTTGAATGTTTCATGTATCACATGTATAATCACAATGAATGTTGTCTTAAATATTCACATCATTTATATAGGTCAAGGTCATCCAAACTTGTGTAAAAAAATGGGGAACACGGCGTTTGACTTGCCGTGTTCCCCATTTTTTTACGGAAGGAGAAAGGAATAAGGTCGAAGTTGTAGAAGGACAAAGAATAGGTTATTAGTCGATAGGGTTTAGAGAGTAGTGGCCAAAAGGAAGAGTGTGAATTTTATCCGGCATAATATGCCTTTTATCATCTCGAGCTGATAGTGCTCTTTTAACTTCAGTGACACTGTAGACCTCATGTTTAAAGCTTCTGATAGTGTTGAACGTTGCAGACATTGTAGAATCTTCAAACAAACAGGTCTTGTAATGGTCAAATGTCACATGTTTCTTCAAGTATGATGTTTTGACTCCTTTAGCTTTCTTCACTGTCGGTATGTCATTTTCCTTATACATCTTGAAGGAATATAGTTTCGACATTAGCGCAACTATTTCCTCCAAAGGCATTCCGATTGCTTCATCTTTAAATTTTCCGATTACTTTTTTATTCTTTTCATTGTAATTCGGATGGTTTTTCGGATAGTCAGAGAAGTCAAAATCGTCTTTGTATGGGAAACTCCTTAGGTCTTCATACATGTCCAAAGTCTTTATCCAGTAGATAAACGCGTCGGTATCCATGTATGCAACTCCAATGTTGTCTCTTCCGTAGTGTTTAACCATTTTGTTGTAATGGAAATCATACATCAGAGTTTTATTTATATCCAAAATCGACATTCCAATGTATAACGGACGATCCATCACTATTGTTGTTTTCTTCATACTGACGGCAACTAGATCTTCGTTTATAATCATGGATGTTCCAAAATTTGGTTTTTGCACCAATTTTTCTAATTTCTTAGGATCACTTACTAATTTTACAATCTTGTGTTTTCTTTTGTTTTCTAAGGTCTTCCCGAAGATGGCGTTGTTCATCAATTTGTAAAAGTCCTTTTCAAATGCTGATGTTGCTGCTGCTCTTCTTGTAGTGTTGGAATCAATATATGGTTTCAACCAACAAGACTGGGTGAATTCAATTGCTCTATGAATTCTCACTACACGTAGACCCAATTTAAGAGCTTGTTGAACTACCCAGTAGTGAGCCACATACCGATCTTTATTCTCCAACGTCATCATCAATTTTGGCCATCTTCCTGTCGGTGAAACTTCAGTCTTGGCTAGGAGAGGCAAGTCGTAGTGATGGTCATGAAGGTGCTCCGGATATTCGAAATCACAGTCCAAAATATAGCCTTTTGGACCATTCTTTGGAATCTGTGAGATATCACCGATGGTGGCCGGGTCGATCCATTTGAAGTCAGCGTAGGGAAGCGGATTTGACATTGCCCAACCATAAAGGTTGTTTGCGTCAAAGTAGCCAAGGTAGACCGATGGTTGTCTCTCGTCGAAGCCTGGGATGTACTTGTTGTTAGCTTTGACATGACGTGTTACAGCTTGTGTCAAACCGCCCCGTACACCAGATTCTATCATGAGCACCATATCAATATCTGTTAGAAGCTCCAATCGACAGTTGGTTGACTTTAGCATAGCTTGCCATGCTAATCCTGGAGATGTGTACGAATGTAGAGGGTCCAGTCCATAGGCGGAGAAGCAGGTGTTTCGAAATTCTTCCATCACATCGCACAGCAGAGTTACGTCCAATTTTATGTAAAAGTCGGAATATTCCCCTAAGGTTTGAATGTTTAGTTGGTTCCAAACATTACAAGCATGATTGTAGTCTTCAACGGTGATTGCACTTTCATTTAACTTGCTATTGAAGGCTTCAATTGGTGGCAGACTGGTTTCTTCAAATTTTTCTGCAGAAGTTATGTAATCATAGGGGAACACTCCTTTACGCATTACTAAGTCCAATTTATCTTCAGGTACAATTTTGCTGGTTTCTTTTAGATCTTCTCTTCTTAGGTTCTCAGACAATTTGCTCAGACTAGATGACATAAATCTATAAGAGTCTACGAAGCGAAGTTTAATTTTACCTACTGTTTTTGAGAAACTGATGTACTTCTCCAATGTTTCAGCTAATACTTCGATTTTTCCATCATCTCGTCCTAACTCTGGGATAATGAAGTGGGAGTCATAGCCGCTAAGATTGTGTAACACGACTGGGATAAAGTTTGGCAGTTTGTAATTTATATTGCATGAATTACAAGCAGCTCCTCTGTATAACCCTGTCAGGTGATCGTGATCTCTTACTTTTTGATTTTCTTCACTGAAGCTCTTCTTGCATAAATAACATCTTGTTGCCAAATTGTATTCTTCTTGTTGATTTTGGTTCAAAGGTTCCATAGGTAAAACATTACCGAATAATCGTTGCACCTTTTCAGCAATGTCATACAACTGGTCTACAAAATACTTAGCGGCTTCTTCCCCACGGTAGAGTATTGGAGTGGATGTTAAGCCATACTCTTGCAACTGTTCTTCAGGCAAAGTGGATTTCACCAATAAGCAAAAACTGTTAGGTTGATGCAATTGATATTTGGTTCTTCTAGTCACCTCACCATCTGGAAGCTCCTGTGGTACTAACGTGGATTCGAAATCAGCGTAGATAACTAGTGGAATCCTGTATTGGTGAACTGTCTTCTTAAACTGGACACATGCTCTAGATGGTGGTGGCAGGCTAATCTTCACTTCATAGTTGTTATTACAAAGCCGCTGGTGTTCCAACAACCATTCCAATCCTCCACGTCTGAATTCCTTGCATGTAAAACAAAAGCATCTCTTGCATATTGTTATCTTACGATTTTGTTTTGACACTTGTCGTACAACCAAAGATTCAAAGTTTTTAATATAAACATAATGTGAAATCTCACCTTTGGTTATCAATAATAAATCGGTATCGTTACTTTGCTCTACTTTTACTACTCGTAGTGGATACACATTGTTTGAATCATCTAAGCCGAACACGTTAACAGAAACACCTGGATTTTGTTTCTCAAATTTAGTAATTTGATCAAGACTCACAGGATACGACATTCCTCGAAAGTTATAGCGGTGTTGAACAGCTTCGTATGCTATGCTAGGTCTAATAGCATTATGTCCCACGTATTTTGCTAACATTGCATACCGGAAACATTCATTGTCCTCATTTTTCACATTGATACATGATTTGGTATCTCGGATTGCCTTTGGTAGAGGGATAAAGCTGCTACCTCTCATACCATATCCATGCTTGTGAACCCTCACATCCATACCTTCAATCGATGATAGCGTCCAGCCAGATCCTCTTCCTTCGTGTTCTTGGAGTTTCATTAGCAGTTCATTCAAACATTCTTCTAGAATTTCGTTAATATCAGATGTGGTTGTAAGGGTTCGGTTTTTAGCAATGAATGCTCTCGGTGAGTTTTCACCATCGGTATTAGTAAACATAGCCTCCAACACCAATCCAAATTTAATAAAGTTCAATCTTACCAATTCTTCCGTCAATGTTTTTACAACTAGATTTTTAGCTTGGGTTATAAAGTTTTCCAATTCCAATTGCACATTATTAACTTTGAAATGAGTTACAACTGGTCCTGGCAAGGCTGTGGTACGCAGTTGTTTTACATCTTCCACTTTTTCTTCAATTTCCTCTTCAATATATCCTCCAGCTGTAGATGGTCCAGCTCCGGCAAATTGAATAACACTTGGTCTTCTTCTTTGCATTAACTGTAAATAGCTAGCCCAGTCCTCCTTCTGCTTCTGAGGTTTTTCAAAAAACCGATCAATCGCATCCAAGTCTTCTTCACTTACTACAATCTCTTCTTTTCTATCCTCTTCACGATGCAATTCTCGGTGTAACTGTAGATAGTTATCACAGTCGTCCATCTGCTTCTGGTAGTTTTCCAATAACCGATCAATCGCATCCAAGTCTTCTTCACTTACAACAATCTCTTCTTTTCTGTCCTCTTCATGATGCAATTCTCGGTGTAAAACAAAGATATCTTCGTCTTGAAAAAACTCACCACAAATATCGCAAAGAGCCATTTTTTACAGTTTGGCTTTGAGTGTGCACTCGGTGAATGTCCACGCAATAATGAGCAGCGCGCTCAACCGGGTCCCTTTATACCCGAGGTTGAAGGGTGGGGGGAGGTGACGTCATATACATCCGGTTTATCAATCATGTAGTAGATTTGGCTTTTAAACACCCATTTTCAATACATTCTTCAACAGGCTTAATAAACCAATGATGTTTGCTCTAAATCCGCTACTTTGTACAAGTTTTTTCAAAGATGTCTGTTTGAGCAAGTTTATGTGGGTCAAGGTCATTTGGAATTATTATTTTCAGCGGGGATAGAGCACTAAGCAGCATCAATTACTACAAAGTGCTCTATCCCCCGCTCACATTTTTTTGTTTTAATTTCTTACAAAGGTAAAATATCACCAGTATTACCTCCAGGGGGGGGGGGGCACTTCTCGTCCGGAGCAAAAAACTTTTTGGTCAAGGTCAAAAAGTTTTCAAAAAAAAAAATTTTAAGGGGAGGGGGTGGGGGTGGGGGTGGGGGGGGCTTTAAAAAAAATTAAGCCCCATGGCATTCTTATGTTACCATCGCTGTAGTCTCCGAAAAGACACAACTATGGACAACTCCAAACTTGTGTTAGTAATGCCTACCCATTAATGTTTACAAAGTACTTTAATATATTTACTGTGTTAAAAAGCATGACTGTTAAAGATTTGAAAACTTTTATATATATAGGTCAAGGTCACGAAAAAACTTTCAAAAAATTAAGCCCCACACCCCCCCTATGGGGGTGTGGGGCACTTGGGTTGTCATCGCTGTAGCCTCCGAAGACACCCAACTATGACAACAGGGCAACATCCAATGTCGTCTACCCTTTGCCACGCGAGACTTGTAAACATTTACTGCATTGTCTTTTCAATAGCTAACAAAGATTCATTTACATAATTTTGAGTTTCCAGAAGGAAACAAACTGAGGACACCCTAGTGGCTTACGTCCTCGTCCGAGTGCAGAGGCTGCCGCAACCTTTTGCATGCCAGCGTACAAACGGACATGCTCCCAAATGCCATCCGCAACCTTTTGCATGCCTGGCAGGAGCCTACCAATAATTAAAAGTGGCTTTACACGGGGGCCTACTCCCGTAACCTATCTTTAATATTTTAAATTTAACAATGCATTGAATTTTTACAAGTCCTTTGTGGGTCAAGGCCATACGAACATTAAAAAATTTCGGCCCCCGTACATCCATGGCGAACCACGAATGTTCGGGGGCCTTGGGGACAAAAAAACACAAATAGCTAACAAAGTTTCATTTACATAATTTTGAGTTTCCAGAAGGGAAACTAACTGAGGACACCCTAGTGGCTTACGTCCTCGGTCCGAGTGCAGAGGCCATCGGCTCATTACCCCCATATAGGCGTACAAACGGACCAACTCCTATTTCTCAGCCGCATTGAAGCATGCATGAGAGGAGCCTAACAATTATGCAAAAGTAACTTTACACGGGGGCCTACTCCCGTTCCCTGTCTTTACAATTTACTTTGAGCATTGAAAAAGCTCAAGGGGGGATTGCTAAAACAAGCGTATACACTTTAGATAAATGTAACACACTTACAACACAACATTGAGCTCAACGTAGTAAATGCTGGAACAAGCACATACACAATAAACGCATATGACAAACAAGACACACAGAATAAAAGACACATAAAAGACATAGGGTACAAGTGAAACACTCTCATATAAAACAATTCCCAATACCCAAACGCAAGCGCAATATTATCTTAGAACTAATACAAGTCTTAAAGTTAGAGTAGACTTCGCTAAACAGTGAAGGCGCCTTTCAGTGTTTAGTGAGGCCTATGGCGGTCCGTCCCGATCGTTCACGTTCAACGCGCGGGAGCGGACTGCGAGCTGGCTGTGGCCGGGCCGCCTTATATCCCCACCGGGGCTGCCACGCCCAGGATATCAGGGGTGGGGGAGGGGGTGGGGGTGGGGGAGGGGGAGGGGGTGGGGGAGGGGGTGGGGGTGGGGGAGGGGGTGGGGGTGGGGGAGGGGGGGGGTCACTTCTCGTCCGGAGCAAAAAACTTTTTGGTCAAGGTCAAAAAATTTTCCGAAAAAAAAGTTCGGGGGGGGGGGGTGGGGGAGGGGGTGGGGGTGGGGGAGGGGGAGGGGGTGGGGGAGGGGGAGGGGGGGGCACTTCTCGTCCGGAGCAAAAAACTTTTTGGTCAAGGTCAAAAAATTTTCCGAAAAAAAAAGTTCGGAGGGGGGAGGGGGTGGGGGAAGGGGGGGGGAGGGGGGGGGTCAAGTGGGTCAAGGTCACCCACTACACTTCTACTCTAAGTGTTGGCTATACCCCCTCCACAACCGAGTCCCTAGGCTGCACAACACCGCTCCGCCAGTATGTCTCCGGCTTCCATGCGGTGCACCTCGCTGTTTTCTAACTCTCTATATGTAAGTATTTTTACAAGTCTTGAATCTAGGTCACTACACTTTAACTCTGGGACGATATCGACTTGTAGTATTTCAGTGTTTTTGACTCAAGGTCATCACACTTTAACTCTAGTACGTCGGTTATCGTACCAGAGGTGCTCACTAACCTAACTTGTAATGTTTAGGGTGGTGTTTTCACGCCACGTAGTATCGCCATGAGTGTCCGGTCCAGATTTTAAGTTAGATTAATTTTACTGTTGTCTTTTCCATTTCCAATTCATTTTGCCAAAGAATGAGATTTCTCTTTATATATCGGTATTTCTTTAGAGTTATTGGAGATTGCAGGGATACAATTAGTTTATTTACACAACTCTTTATCTTGGAGTTAAACAAAACTTCCACTTTGACTTTACTTCCTCGCCCCTCACAGCCTAAGCTGTACACCAATGTTTCTTCTACTGCCAACTCAGCCCGAGAGAACAGCGTGTTGACTGTAGGACAGCTCATGGTGAAGTGATGCGATACTCCAGCGTACAACCTCACCTTCCCCCACCACTGTGACCTTCCCCCACTCCTGCTGTTACCCCCCTCCACTTTTGCCCTGGCTCATGCGCTACCAACAGTCTCTCAGTATTGTGCGGACTTTTGTGAGGGGAAGCCATGTCGCAAGACACTTTGGGTAAGAAACTTAGCCGTGTTAAGTCTTTATTAGCTGCTCAGTGTCCACCGCTCAAGGTCAAGCGGGTTTCGACTTTAGCTAAGTGGCGTAAACTGTTGCGCGGACACCCTAAGTTTTATACCAAACAGACTAATGTAAGTTTTACTGATGAAGATTTGTTTAGAATATTGGAAGAAATGACTTTTCCTTGCAAAGTTCAGTTAGTTACTCCCATTCCTGACGGTTTAGAGTCTTAGTCTCTCGAGCCAATATACCTAGAGTGCGCGGGGCCGGACAGTCAGTCGCTCGGTGTCTGTCGTAGGGTGCGCATCGCGGTTACAGTAATGATGAAACGCGGGAGTTGTATCGGTTCAAGGTCACTCGAGCGGTGTCACATGACGGTTTAGGCAGAGTCACGTTGCAAACTTTGAGTTTCCTCGGCACTTTTGCTGTTTCTCGTCTAATTTCGCTCCAAGTTGTCAAGGTCATTGAAACCTGACTGAAACTCGGAGCGTAGTGCGAGAAACAGCAAAAGTGCCTAAAAATTTTAGGTTTCAGCGTGACCTTGACCTTTGTGACATCGATGACGTCATCTTGGTGACGTAAGGGGTGATGACGTCATCGCCACGTCATTTCTGCAACGTCATGGGTGTGACGTCACAGAATGACGTAATTGGTGATGACGTCATCGATTGCGTCATTGGTGACGTCATCGATGACGTCATCGGTGGGGTCATTGACCTCGATGACGTCATCGCTCAGGTGACCTTGAACTGAGCCAGCTCCCGCGTTTCTCCACTACTACCAATATTGAATTATTTAAATATATTTCCTGTTTAAAAATACCATTTTCCCGCGGTGTGTTTATGAAAGACAGTTTACCAAAGAAAATGTGGCAGAATGAGACTGGAATTGTAAATTTGGATAATACTGAAGGGCCTGGCACCCATTGGGTTTGTTATAAGAAACTAAATAACAATGTATATTATTTTGATAGTTTCGGTAATTTGCCACCACCAAAAGAACTTCAAAATTACTTTAAATCTGCTAAAAACATATATTATAACTATAAAAGAGAACAACCTGATAATACTTCAATATGCGGCCATTTATGTTTGGAATTTCTAGCTAAAAGTATCAGTCACTATTGAGATGTCTTCCTATACGGTATCATTAACAGGAAAATCGTCCACTTTACGAAGTATCCTTTTTCCAGCGTTACGCTTGCAAAAAGGAAGGTTTTGGGAGGCGGCACTATTGGATTTTACAACTTACAACTCTATTCCCAATGTTACGGAAGGTAAAAATAACGTATTGCATTATTATAAGGGAAAAGATGCCAGTGGGAAATTTACAGACTTACAAGAGTGCAGGTTACCCACAGGTTCTTATGAAATTGATCATATAAATGAATTTTTGCAAACTAAAATGGGAAAAGACAATATAACATTAAAAGGTAATAATAATACGATGAAAGCTGAAATTACTTCCAAATATTATATAGATTTTACTCAACCAAACTCAATTGGTGATTTATTAGGATTTTCCAACGATGAGCCTGTTTTAGAACCAGATGTAACACATTCCGGTAAGAAAACAGTAACAATATTAAAAGTCAATAGTATAGACATAACTTGTAACATTATACAAGGAGCTTACAGGGATGGAGCTAACACCCATATCATACATACATTTTACCCAAGTGTACCACCTGGATTTAAAATTGTTGAAAAGCCACAAAACCTGGTATATCTACCGTTGAACACCACTTTCATTTCAGACATCGTGTTGAGCGTATTGGATCAAGACGGTAACTTGGTAGACTTCAGAGAAGAGCCTACTACGATTAGATTACATTTAAAATCGACACTTTAATACAAAAACCATGGGTTTAACATTTAAAAGCGAACAACCTACGGGAAACCGCATTAGTAGC
Organism: Neoaliturus tenellus; assembly: GCA_030545055.2. NCBI lineage: Eukaryota > Metazoa > Arthropoda > Insecta > Hemiptera > Cicadellidae > Neoaliturus > Neoaliturus tenellus. The sequence goes on from CM061536.1 coordinate 47,945,083, forward strand.
TCTTCAGCTGTGGAGGAGTTAACACGCGAGAACATTCGTTTCTTAGAGAGAGTTGGATTAAAATTAACCGATTATGGATATACTGGATATAGCCCAGGGTCCAACATTCGACGAAACCCTATGGGAAAAAGAATATCACACCCACAACCCTTACACTTCATCGAAATTAAACAATAACGATGAAATTCGTATTCCCATACAACATCAAGACATTTACACACTACCATGTGAAAGTTACTTGTATATTGAAGGAAAAGTTACTAAAAAGGACGGTACTACTGCTGGTACAACAGTTCCATTTATAAATAATCCTATGGCTTTCCTGTTTGATGAAATTAGATATGAAATATCAGGTGTAACAGTTGATTCTACTAAAAAAGTAGGTATTACAACGACTTTAAAAGGACTAACATCTATAACACCCAATGAAACCAATTTACTTAAACCTGCCGGATGGGTATTACCTACAATTGACACGATCACTCCAAATTCAGATGGATATTTTGATTTTCATATTCCATTACGTTTGTTGCTTGGTTTTGCTGAAGATTATAGGAAAATAATATTAAACGTTAAACAAGAATTAGTTTTGTTGAGGTCTTCTAACGATAAAGACATTATTAAAGCTGCAGATAATACGACTGATGCGACTTTAGAATGGAAATTAAAATTAGACAAAATTGTATGGAGAGTTCCACATGTTAAATTAGCTGACGAGCATAGAATGCTACTTTTAAGAAAATTAAAAGCCGATCGTGATATTGTTATTCCATTTAGAAGTTGGGAATTCCATGAGCATCCCAGTTTAACTACTACGGATCGACACACTTGGACTGTTAAAACATCAAATTATGTAGAACGAGCCAGGTATATTATATTTGGTTTACAAACAGGTAGAAGAGACGACATCACTAAACATGCAGGACAATTTGATCATTGTGACTTGAAAAATATTAAAGTTTATTTAAATTCACAATTCTTTCCATACGACAATTTAAATGTGTCATTCACTAAGAAGAAATACAGTATATTGTACGATATGTACGCAAGATTCCAAAGTTCATATTACGGTAAAGCAAATACACCTTTATTATCACCTTCAAAATATTTCGATGCCTACCCAATAGTTGTAATTGATTGTTCTAAACAAAATGAATCAGTAAAATCATCAAGTGTGGATATAAAAATAGAAATGGAATTCAACGCGGCTATACCGGCTAATACAACTGCATACTGTTTAATTCTACATGATAAAATTGTAACATACACACCTTTAACTGGAATTGTTAAGAATGTACTGTAAAAACCGGTTTTGTTTCATTCCGCGAGTATAAAAGCAGAGCGTACAGGCCGCTCCTCATCAGTTTGTTGTCTACTGTTGTATGGGTAGCATCGTATTCAATATGGCTTCTCCTAGTGGTACACCTGAAAATGTGGTAGATATTGAGAAGGAGATATCTGAGTTTTTAGATCCTCAAGGTCACCAGGAAGGAGGTGAACAAAACGTTTGCGGACAACTTCACGCCAGTAATAATGTTGAAGAAAAAGTTAAAAGAAGAAAGACTATACAAAAGAGAAAAAGGGATATTGAAGATAATATTTCTCCAAACATATTGAGTGAGGTATTTTTGCGAATATTTTACCCAATCTCTTCCAGTTTGGACAAAAGTGTTTTAATCGGTGTTATGAAATCGACAGATTATTCCCCTACTGTAATTTTAACTCACGGACCCAAAATGATTTTGTTTACGGACAGTGCTTGGGAATCGTTTATGAAACACTTGCATCTGCTAGAATGCTATTTAAGTAGTAACATGTTTGGAAGAAAGACAAGAGTAGGACTTTTGGATTCAAATGTGGAAATCGATATTATTAAACAACGTGGTGATCATCAGCTGCGGTTTAGAGACACAACAAGACATGATAACAAAATTCAACTTAATCGAGAGGAGTTTTTCATTTTAACCTGTGCTACTGAACCTATAACAACATACTTGAGACAACTGGTGTTTTCAAGTTCGATTATTAAAGATTATCTGGAAGACACTTTGGACAAACAACCGGACGCACCTATAATATACGGACCTGTGGATACTTCTATATTTAATAGAGTTCCTCATGAAGTACAAATGTGGAGACAATTGGAAAAGTACGCTCAACTACATAAGAAATCAGTAAAACAGGAAGAAGAGGAAGATGGAGGAGAAGAATCAAGTGTTAGTGATGAAAACGAAAACAAGGAAAATATAAAGATGGAAACTTAAATGACAATGGTTAGTTTTTAAAACAATAACCAACTTTTTGTGGGGTTAGGCCTATTGGGGACGGTGCCCACGTTAAATATACACCAACGCGCCAACAACTGTACGGCCTGGTATAAAAGTAGTACCTACCGTGGTGTGGAAATCAGTTGACCTCCTGACTTCGTAATGAGCAGACGTGTGGCCTTCAAAATGGACAAGGGAGAAGAAGAACAAGTAAAGTCCAAGCCTGGTATTATTGAGTTTCAAGCGTTTCGTGGTAATGATGATAGATTCATTATAAAAGAACTTGTGTTTTTGGACATGAATACAAGTGTTCCTTATTCGTTTTTATTTAAACCACCATGTTCTTATTCATCTTTAACTAGTAAAGCCGCTACTACCAACAGATGGATTTCAAAACACTTCCATCATATTGATTGGTATGATGGTTTTACAAGTTACACGGACTTGTATCACATTATGCATCATTTTTCAGACAAGTTTACCAATATTTACACAAAGGGGCTGGAAAAGAAAAGATGGATCGAAGGATTTACTCATGTTCCGGTTAGTGATGTGGAATTGGATAAGAATTATCAATACATGCTGGAAACAATATGTATTTGTACAAAAAGCCCAGAACATGATAAAGATAGACATTGCGCTTTGAAAAATGCCTATAAACTCGCCTCTTACCTTCAAAGTGGGGAAGTGGGGAGTGGTGGGGGTAACGGAGAGTATATAAGTGAGGAGCAGACCGGGACCTGGCATGAGTATTACTCGAGATTCCGAGACGACAACATCTCCGAGCAAGAAGACGATCTGTAACCTGACCATGGCATCTCACCAGTTCCTTCAAACTTTGGTCGAGCAGTTCAATGCTCACTCCAAGTCAACAATATTACCTGTGAGGAAGTGCTCAGATGAAAAGCACTACATAATCCATGCTATGAAGAAGATGGAGACTACAGTTGGGGAAGCCATCTGCTGCAGTCTCAGCGAGGCACCGTTTACTCCGGGGGATGAGCTCAAGTTCCAGGTGTACCTGCCCAAGAGATTCGTCCATCTTCTACAAAACGAGGACCTTCGCTCTATTCAACCCGGCTGTCTATACCTGGTGTCCCACGGTTGCACAGGTAGCAACTCTACAGAGTTGACCATCCACATTGCCGACAAGCAGCAGTGTTAGATTTAAGTTTTAATGTTGTACATATGTTATTGTAATGTTTTATAAATAAATCATAAAAGACAAAAAAAATAAGAAAACAAAAAATGCAACATATCAATACGTGAAGTTTGTCACGTATTGATATGTTGCATTTTTTTTAAACTTCGCGGTTGACCTTGACCTTTGACCTTTGCATTTCACAATTACCCCCCACTACCATAATTACCCCCACTACCACACTAGGATTCAAACCTGCTTGGATGCGAAACACGGTCAGTCTGTTGCCAACTAGCAAACGATGAGGACCTTGTACGAGCTTTGCTTACAACGAGTTATAACTGACGCATCTTTATTCCAGACGGCTTTACAAGATAATATCCCTATAACAGTAAAGCAGGATATCGAAGAGTACAAGAAAGATAATAGAGGGTATTCGGGATACTCCTGGTATAGGTTCCAAGACGGGGAAAAGTTTTGTAGGCCTTGTGGCGATGCTGCCGTCAGAGACCTTCGACAGTTCGTACAGGAAGGTGGTAGAAAACAGTTCGGATTTCTAGCACCGATGTTTAGATTTGAAAACTACAAGGACACCTGTGCTATTTGCTCCATCCCATTGTATCGATGGAAAAAGTTTAGAAGTGTTTAATTGGATCTTCCATACCCCCACCACCATTACCCCCACCACTTTTTCATGTACCTCCAAACGCTGTGCCTCGGCTTCATTTCTACTCCAGCAGCCAACCTAGCAACATCAGGATGTCTCTGAACGTCAGTTGCGCAAGTTACGAGGAGGTGAGCATCAAGACTCAGCAGGAGCTAAACGACTTGTACAAGGAGTTGCAGCTGATGGTGGCACGAGGCTACCGTATAAACGTGCAAGTTTACGCTTGCAATATACGGAACACCCGGCAGTCAAAGGAAGAGCCTGGACACTCCTCGACAGCTTCCTCACCGACGTCCATGAAGACCGAGCCGGACAACTTAGATTACTTCAGCTGACTAGCAGTTGTATTTCTTGTTCCAACCATTGTAGAATATGTTTATTTTTTCATTATATTAAAGAAGTAAATGAGCAAAAGCACCTATCTTGTTACTGACATATGAGCTCAGTAACAAGATAGGTTTTTTAAAACACGGTTTGAATGACCTTGAAACTTCCCCCTCCACTGCTTTACTACCCCCACCACCTGACTATTAATGTACATGGCACATCACAATTGGAAACCTCATTCCATCTTCAACAGCCAAACCGACAACATCAACAATGGCAAACCTACCAACGGATAAAACATGTCCTCACGTTTGCTGTGACTTCGTCCACGAGTTGGAGAAGAGGATGCAGGAGAGGGCGATACGAAGAAAGCAGATACACTCAGAAAATATCATGATAGTCAACGGCTATCTTTTATTGTTCAGCCTTATTATGGTTGTACTTTTCATACTGTATGGCATAGTCACATGTGTCGGCAAGGTTGCAGAAGAAAACGCTCGCCACCATCAATTGGAAAGTTTCAATGTTACTTTGTAGGTTTTCCTTTTTTTAAAACTCCGTTTGGATGACCTTGAAAATTCCCCCACTACTCCACCACACCCCCCACCACTTCACCATGTTCCTGCATGAGCATCACATCAACCGTCATTCCTTGTCCGACAAGCAGCCATGGCAGACAACAACACCATCAGCCAAGCTGACTCCACTACTGATGTCGGTACAAGTACGGGTTGGACACTGTCGATCGATAGTGTACACTATTTGGAAACGATTTGCGAACGGATGAAGGAAATACTGCGGGACAACCCTGGGATCATAATACAAATGAATTTAAATTATGATTGGTCCCAAGTTAGAATGCAAGGGGACGATAACAACGGTCAACAATCTCCACAATATTCGCCGATGTCCCCGATCTACCCTTACGGCGAGTCTGACGTTGATGAAGATGAGGCTAATGAGGATGTGGGGGACAACGAGGCTGAAGAGGAGTAACCTTCATTCCTTTTTTTAAAACCCAAATTGGATGACCTTGAGAATTCCCCCTCCACTATTTCCTTTTTTTAAAAACCCAAATTAAATGACCTTGAAAATACCCCCTCCACATACTTTTGGTTTACCCCCTCTACTTTTCAATACTGTTACCGCAGTCTGTAGCTCACATCATTCCTTGCTTAGCTATCATGGCGGACAGCACTCTTTCTCGAGTTGACTCCACTACGGATGAAGAATGGCCATTTTCCTGGAATGTTCATCTGCAAGACTCGGCAGAAGTGGATATGTTGCATGAGAAATTGGAGTATGTATTAAACGAAAACCCCAACATTGAATGTAGAATGACTATGGATTTCGATGCGATAGGGGTCCACACTCAACCTTCCACTTCCAGCCAGCCTGAGCCTCAGCTACAGCCGAAGAACTTTACACATCTTTACACTCCAATACGGCCGGAGGATGTGGTTATCAGCGAGGCAGACTCTACTACAAGTTATATTGAGCCAACAAATTGGAAGCTTGTTGTTGACACCTTACACAAGGTCGACTTAGTATGTGACAAATTAAAGGAATTGATGATGCAAGATCCTGGTCTTCGTTTTAAAATTGATTTGTTTTTCATCTGGGGAGCACCTGCACGGGGCTCTTCGTCTGACAGCTCTCTAAGTACAACGGACGAGGAGGAGGAGGACGACTAGTTATCTTTTTTAAAACTCCGTTTGGATGGCCTTGACCTTTCCCCCTCCACTGAGTTTATTTAAGGTGCACTCTCAATGACTGCAGCATCATTTCATCGCGCACCTTCACCACAGCAACATGGAGAGTCAACTCAACTACTGTTGCGAACAGAAATGTTTTTCATGGCCAAATGACATTGATGTTGCGGATGGCCTGGCGTGTAGAAAATGTGAAGCTTTTGGTCAATGCATGTGTAAGTGCAAGTCTTGGAAGAAGCCGAAACCAGAGTTGAAGACATTCCATGTGTACCAGATGAGAGGGCATAAGTACACTTGTTGCCCTGAACGTTGCATTGAATTCACACTAAAACAGCTAACTGGCTGCAAATTGTGCAACAATCATTTTGCAGGTTTTTGCAAACATTATTTAGGAGCCTGTCAGTACAGATCAACTTGGCATACAGAAGCACTCACTATCAATGAAATCGCTATAGATACACAAGAGTAGTCTTTCTACTCTTTGATTTTTTTAAAACTCCATTTGGATGACCTTGACCTTTCCCCCTCCACTCCCCTTAGTTTATATAAACCCCATTCCCACTGACCACAGCATCACTTCATCGTGCTCCCTCATCAAAGCAGCATCAACTATGGAAAGTAAGCGCATCTCATGTTGCGAGCATAGGTGTTTGGAGATACAAGGCGTCACATATTGTGCAAAGAAGCGTTGGGAGGAAGAGACGGGGACAACCTATTGCTGTGAGGATAAGTGTTTCCTCTTACCAAAGTGGCAAGTGGATGGGCTGGCCTGCCGGCAATGTGAATGCTTCGGATGTTGCAGGTGTAGATGCAAGAACCAACAGCTGCCACCACCGGTACTACAAACTTTCAAAATCTACAAATCCAAATACTTTTATACTTGTTGTCCGCAGCGGTGTATTAAATTTCACTTCTCCAATCTTACCAATTGTCGGAAGTGCTACGGACAACCTGATGGGTGGTGCACCTGTTTTCTGGACTCCTGCCGCTACAGATCGGATTGGTTTACAGATCCGTTGGAAGTTGATGAAGTCGCCCAGGAAGCACAAGAGTAGTCTTTCTACTCTTCAACTTTTTTAAAACTCCATTTGGATGACCTTGAGATTTCCCCCTCCACTTCCCCATATACCTAGAGTACACAGAACCTGACAGTCAGTCACTCGGTGGCTGTCGTGGGGTGCGCATCGGTGTCGGCGCTCCGTTGTTAGGTTTTCAAGGTCACAGTAATATGAAATTGTTGGTGTTGTGCTGGTTCAAGGTCACCTGAGGGATAACCGATTGCCCATTTAGGCTGAGTCATGTCAGAAACTCGAGTTTAACTTGGCAGTTTTGCCGTTTCTCGTCGAAAATTCGCTCCAAGTGGTCAAGGTCACGGGGACTCGGACTGAAACTCGGAGCGTAGTGCGAGAAACGGCAAAAGTGCCAAAAAATTTTAAGTTTCGGCATGACCTTGACCTTAGTGGTGTCGGTGACGTCATTTTCGTGACGTAAGGGGTGATGACGTCATCAGCACGTCATTTCTGTGACGTCATGGGTGTGACGTCATCAAAATGACGTCATTGGTGATGACGTCATCGATGACGCAATCGATGACGTCATCGATGACGTCATCGGTGAGGTCATTGACCTCGATGACGTCATCCCTCAGGTGACCTTGAACTGAGCCAGCACCAACAATTTGACACTACTCACCACTAAAGTAAAAAAAAAACCGATCGGCTTACATGCATAGATCATATAAGGAAGTGTGTAGAACCATGTAAGTTGGCAGCAGTAATTTAAAAAATCAGTTGTCAAATCCAAATGGGATTAGGATGTTCAAATTTGGCAAAGCTTCGGCCACTTATCACTACGTAGATCAGAATGATGAATACCCGAAATGGGACCGCCCGCGCGCCGGGTCTGCCGAAAACTTGTTTGGCTCCGTGATTTATCAATTCAGCTGTGAATACATAAGTTACATCTCATTCGAATGGAACCCCTGGATCGTAAAAATGACATAATCGTGTCCATAGAAGGCAGTTACAGGTAATATTTCTTTCCCAAGGTTACAATCGGTTTATAATGGATCATTCTCGTGGGGCCCACGACTTCACTGAACACTTTGTTGGCAGAGACAAATCGAAATTGATAAAATAATTTAAAAAGGAAAGATAAAAGATAAATGTACGAATTAAGTAAAAGTACCAGGTTAACCGAGCTTTGTTCGTTGGTTTTAATTTATTTTTGTTATACGGGTAGTATCATATGCAGCAGGCTTTGAAGTTTATGCCAATTAAACCTTTTCACAGGCGACAGCTGTATCAAAACAAATGCTTAAATGTAGCATTATTTTATTTTTGTTTACCTTTCGTTGTTAATTCGTTGCCTCTATGGCAATTCATAAGACCAATGTTAAAAAATTTCAATATTTAAGGAGAGTTTTAGACAAAAGTCAGCAATTTTTCCTGGGTTTCGAACTGTTTCTAAATTTATTTTTTGACCAAAACAATCTCAAATGCAACGTTTAAGCAAAATCTACCAGCTATATTTCGAGATCATGCTAAATACATCGCTTCAGACACTGCTGTATTGTAGTTATATGGTATAGTTATAGTATTACTGTATTATAGTATACGATCATCACAGTAAAGACATCACATGTGCCTTAAGTCATATGTATGAAGAAGTTACCAGTTCCAATCAGTTTTCTTGTACTCACTTATTCCACATTACACCGGATTGACCGAACCTTACTTGTTAAGTGTAATTAAATTATGTTATAGTATCATGGTAATCAAGCTACAGTATAAGAAGGTATAATAAGTTTACACCAACAACCAACTATACCTCTTGACAGTAAACAGCTATTCCATTAAGTATACTAAAAGAAGTATTCTTTTATTTTTGTTTATCTTACGTTATTAGTTCGTTACCCCAAAATGGCAACCCAAGACGAATATTGAAACTTACAATTTTTGAGCTTAATTTTAGACAAAAATTGATTTTTCTTGCGGTTGATGTTGTATCTAAAACAATTTTTTACCAAAACACTCTTAAATGCAAAGTTTAAGCAAAACATATCCGCTAGATTACGAGATCGTGAACAAACTTTGCCACAGACACTTCTCTTATTATAGTATAGGATTTGTCTATTTCGACTCTTTTCCGTTAAACGACAACCAGCATTTTTTCATGCAAAAGGTAAAAAATTTCAATTTAAATAAATAATTTAATTAATTCAAAGGAGTACATTCGACATAATGCTATAAATGCTGTATGTGCGCAATGTGTCTATGTGCTATAAATGCTCTATGTGTGCAATGTGTCTATGTGCTATTAATCCTGTATGTGGGATTTGAGTCTATGTGCTATAAATGCTGTCTGTGTGCTATGAGTCTATGTGCTATAAATGCTGTCTGTGTGCTATGAGTCTATGTGCTATAAATGCTTCCTGTGTGCTATGTGTCTATGTGCTATAAATTCTGTCTGTGTGCTATGAGTCTATGTGCTATAAATGTTGTCTGTGTGCTACAAGTCTCTGTGCTAAAAATGTTATATCTGTACATTGAACACATTTTTTATCTCTTCATAAGTAAAACGATAACATAAAATTTTGTACTAATTTCCCTGCCATCTTTCCTGATCCGGATTATCAAATTTAGAACGTGAAACGAGGATTAGGTTATTGAATACCAAATTAGCTGTGTTTCAAAATAACCTTTAAAATAATAAAATTGACTTGGAATCTCGTCTAGAATACAATTCATCTAATGATATTAGCTTATTATTTCTCATTATTTTTCGTACATATTGTGAGAGCAGTATACCACAAACTTCATTGAGGGTCAAAACGTTATGCACACATAAAAATATATATTATATGGATTATTACATTTTTAAATTTATGAAATTTTTTCAAGCACCCGTGGTCCATTAAAGCGAAGTATATCAATCACTTCAACGCTTTACTGCGCGTTGAGGACAGAAAGATCGTTTGATTGAGAAATAAATCTTGGAGCCACCAGTATAGGCTGGAGGGGTGGGAGCGTGACAGCGTACATGCGATAATGACTGGCATGTTGAGGACGAAGAAAAACTCATCTGGGTAAAAAGCTGGCCCGCCAGTGACCGTGTGGTACGTAGATGGCGGCGACGAGCTGATTGGTTATTGGCTGAGTGGGATGTGATATTGAACGCGACTTTGGTGACCGTCAAAATGTTGTAGGTATAAAACAAAGTACATGGCAGAAAATTCCAACGAACCTTGAAGAGATATTTCTTATTCACAGGACTGTTACCACATATTTGATCAGTTTTAGAGAACACGTGGGGGAGTAACAGAGTAAGAGTTATAGCGGCGCTAGAGGTTTATCCTTCTTCATGTTACACATAAAAAATAGTACTATTTTTGTACAGTGCCCTTGTAAATTTTCTCCAGAATATTAAAAATTATCGTGACAGTAGTTTTATACGTTAAAAAAACGTAATTTTTTAAGCAAGGTAAAGGATTATCAAAAATATTAAAAAAAACTTTTCAGACGATGATGAAAGAAATAATAACCGATTCTTTTTTCCAGTCTAAACACATTATCTTACAACACCAAAAAACAAGAGTTTCTCACGCAATATGTGAGAACCTAAACAACATGTTTTAAAAAATCCTTCAATGCGGATATATCTGTATGGAGATACCCATTTCTGACTTTTATTGATTTGTTTAGTTATGTAAAACTACATTATTCCCCAGCAGCTACGTATGTGAAATATCACGGTGGTTTGTATGACGAGACCTTAAATAATTTTTAAGCACAAAACGTCACGTCAAATCCAATATGTTTGTGAGATTGCAGTAAAGGTAGCATTCGTAAGCGACGACTCTAGCGACTCCAGTCGTACGGCTGTAGCCAATAGAAATATAAACATGTTTATAGGTCTATGCTGTAGGTGCGCGACTATGACTCATACTGCTTCGCATGTTTTAGCGACGGCAGCGGCTCTAGTGAGGCGCCTCGAGCCGTACGACTAAACTGCTTGCATGAGCAGTCTAGTCGTATCAGCCGCGACGACTGGAGCTATGTTTTTGTGCTATTCCTACATGCGAAGCAGTGTGAGTCATAGTCGCGCGGCTACAGCATGGAACTGTAAACTGTTTATATTTCTATGGGCTACAGCCGTACGACTGGAGTCGCTAGAGTCGTCGCTTGGGAATGCTACCTTAAGTGGTACATCTTGGTAGATGAGATGGTTTGAGACCAAAAAGGAGCAAATTCCAAATATATGCTAAAAAATGATATTCGCGACTGATTTTCCATCGCGATAACTTCAACATGTCAAGCGCAAGTGATAAATTGCAGTCCTCGAGTGCATTGCTCAGAAAAGAAGACGAAAACAAGAAACGCTCGACCGCAGCTGTTACATTAATCTGAACTGATTGGACCAGATTTTCAACAAAACGTCCAATCTGTGTGTTAATGAAATGACATGATACGGCGCGAGTTTGGGAGTGGTCGATTATGAGATGCGGCTCTAGGGTCGACTAGTGGCGTTATGTATGGGGAGGGTCAGCCGGTCAGAGGCCTTGACTGGGCCGGCCTTTAGGACTAAATTACGAACGCGTCAGATTTGATGTGGTTTTCTGAGCCTTTTGTCCTAATCAAGTATAGACCAATGTTTGTAGAAGGGAACTCTGCGTTTCAGAGAGCAAACATGGAAGGGAGTTCAGAATAAATAATACCAACGCCATTGAAATGAATCATTACTCTGCTCAACTACCTCAATGAGATTCTCTCCCGATGCAAGTCATGACTATGGTTTGATGTTAGTGATGGAATGATATACTAATCCTAATTGAAAGTCAATCTGGATTGTACTGTCTATAGTGACAGAGTGAAAAAAATATATGACAGAGTAAAATAACATAAAACGCTTGTAAAACCTTCAACGGTATGGAGAAGTAAGAACTGTTGAGTCCTACTTTAGTCACCTGCTTATGAACTCAGAAAACTTGAAGAGGGGTAAAAAAAAGTATCAGCACGGACTAAAATTTTATCTTACAAACGAGAGGTCCTATAAGATTTAAAATGTGTCAAAAACTATGACCAAAGCACTTGACTTTACTACATGACTTGACTTTGACTTTAACTTGACTTTAACTACATGACTTTAACGAGAAATCTTACAAACGAGAGGTCCTATAAGATTTAAAATGTGTCAAAAACTATGACCAAAGCACTTGACTTTACTACATGAAAAGTAGGATAACAACTTAGAAATCTAAAGTAATGGTTATTACATGCCGCCATCGAGAAACTCATCAACTACTAGCGGCAAGTTTAAACACTAAAATCGACAAATCTAAATACCAGCAGACCTGTGTTCAGCGAATTTCCAATAAAATTTGAGATTTTGTATTCTCCCCATAAATCTCTTTGGAATGGGTATGCAGGTTTGCTTGGATGGGATGTTGTTAGTAAAAGTTTATTGTTAGGAAATGTAATGGTTAGGTAAGGTAAATATCAAATTTTATTAATATTCAGCACTTTTCAATTTTTCTCATAAACCCTATGGGGTGAGTATAGAGGTTTGCCGCCATTTGGGTGTTGTAAGCAAATATCAGTTAACCCCTACCTAGTGAATGTACATACCAAATTTTACCAAGTTATGTCTATAAATTAGCGAGGTACAGGGTTTTGTTAATTTCCCATAAAAGTAACACGGGAAACTAATTTTTGGATTTTCTCTGTTATCTGTTAAGCCAAGTTCAAAATTCAAAATACTAAATTGTTTGTTTTTTAAGTTCTTTTCAATGGTTTAATTGTCACATTTTGAAAATTAGGTAGAAAATGCCAAAATCCCATTTTTGACCCCTTTTTAACCCCATACCCCAGTTCCCATAACCCAATCACACTAGTTCGCGAAAATAGACCTGGTCTTACACATTCATACCAATTACCAAATTTCATCAAAATCGGAGGTCCCCTTCAAAAGTTATCAGTACCACGGACACTTGGCTTCTGGGGAACTCAAAATGAAAAAGTATTGGTCCCAGGCTTAGGTCTTACCAAGGCTACTACCGTAATATCGTATTGCCTAAAGGAGAATTCCCTAAAATTATCAACATATTCAACTATTGCCTACAAGCTCAATCGTTACCAAACAATCCAACCATCAACTCAAGTTCAACCGTTGCCGACGAATGAAACGGTTACTGCCCCTAATACAACCATGACAAATTCAACAAATAAAACCGTTGACGCGAAATTTAACCGTTAACGACAAATACAACCGTTAGGGACCAATAAAACAGTTAAAAACAAGTTCAACCGGCATTAACTAACGGATAGAACGGTCACCGTCAAAATACAACTATTGCTGACATACAACAGTTATTGACCAATAAAAAATCAACGACATATTTAACAAATGCAGCCATTAACGATAAGTTAACTACAATTACAACCGTTATTGGCGAATAGAACTGTTACTGTATAACTGTTACTGACAAATACAACCGTTGGTGACACATACAACAGTTACTCACCAATAAAACTAGGAGCTATGATCGAAAAATTCGACAAATACAACAGTTACCGACTAGTTCAAACGTTACCAACCAATACAAACATTGAAGACCAATACAATACAACCGTTGCAACAAATTTCAATCATTACCGATGGTTGCTCCCACACTACCACCTTCCAAACACCATCCATCTCCTCCCAGCATGGCACCCCGCGCCATGACTCACAGTCATCACGGCGGCGGCGGCGCGGCGCAGGAATGAAGCCGTTACTCATGCGCGCAAGGCCGGTAGCCGGTAGCAGGTGGCGCGCTAATCAACTGCCCAATAAACCCGAATTTGTCGCACAATATGCAAATGCCGCCGCCTTATCTCCATCTGGCCGTGTAGAGGCCGCCGCGCCGCCGTTACTGTGCCCGTCTCTCATTTTTATCGGCTGATTAGCAATTTCAGTGTGTTCTCGATGTGCATAAACAAGCCCCCCGTGGAGGATCGAGTTTGTTTCCTGTTTATTGTCGGCTGGAAAAATATACGTCGTAAAATGTGCACACAGTTGGATAAAATGTTGGGGATGAGGTTGTTCGAGTAACAATTTTCAGGATGAAGATTTTGCTGTGGAAGTTTTCACTGTTCTGGTCCAATCAGTTGATTACGAAACAACTGCGACGACGAAGAATATTTTGCCTTATTTCCTGCGCAATGCAGTGAAACAGGACTGCAATCTACAGGTGTTTGACCCAGTTATGGACATAAAATGGACAGATCTTTCCTTATTTTAAGCTCCTTTCCTAAAGCAAGGATTACTTTTTAATATATTGGAAGCTAGCATCACCGATAGGCCTAAGTCCTAGCATATTCTCTATTATCATTCAGTAATTTAAAATCAACGTGAATTATTACAATAATTTCAAATAGTGTAGTTTTTAATTTTTTTTAAAGATATTTAAAAAGCCTATAATGTCACATTTAACTCCTTCTTTTTACCTTAAAAAATTCTTTAGTGTCTGGCGAATAATTAGGAAGCATATGCTAGCCTCCTATAGATTAAAACATAATCCTTGCTTTAAGAAAATAATTTATCTAAGGAAAGATTAATAGGTTTTCACTTTGTCTGGAAATATGTCAAAAACGCCAGTAGTAGAGTGCAGTCCTGTGTAACTGCATTGCGGTGGAAATAAGACAACATCTCGTCGTCGTTGCAGTTGTTTCATCAGTCTCAACTGATTGGACCAGATTTTTAACAAAACAAGTCTAATCTGAGGTTTAATGACATTACATGAATATGCGAGTACGGTCGATTGGCCGTATGGCCTTGTCTTGGTATTGGCGTCTCTTAAACGTTTAAAAGGCACAAGAGCCAAATTTTATGAAGTTTTTGGATTTTAAAAATTCTGAATAACCGGGATTAATTTCAAACTGGTTGAGAACCTAGACCTTGTATAATGGAATGAGAAATACCCCAAAACCTTTGCAGATTGACGTATCATTAACGCTTTTACCTTCCAAATCCCAACATAAGATTTGCCTTCCTGATTTTGGAAAACCTGTATTAGTTAATCAGTAGGTTTTATGATTTACATTTGGCGTGAATTGTGCATTCTAATGCCGCTGGCACTTAAATCTATTTTTAAATTATTTATCTCCACACGCACAGAATTTTAGTCATAACTACGACTAAATTTTACTATCAATCAAATCCAACAAAGAAAGAATATAACCATAGTTACCATATATTAGAATTTTAACTTTTGTTGTTTACTTATTGAAAACAACATGTCGTACGCTTTAATCGCGTCCTCGTTGATCTTTGCTTACCTGGCGGGAGCCATCACCGTTCAGGTGGCTGCATGTTGTTGAGAATGCCGACAAAAAAGTGCAGGTGCGGCCGGAGATGAGGAACCAGAAGACCTGGGTACGGGGGCTGCCGCGAGACCGGGAGTTGGGCCAAAAGTACGCTGACGTTCCCCTCAGGGCCAGGATGTCTGAGAGTGCTGAGGAAGTCTTCCTCGTCAACCTGTATTTTGAGAACTACCCGCTGAAGAAGAAGGAGTAAAGAAATAGGGATCCAGAGAAGTATTTGGGGGTTGGGGCCAAGTTCTCGACTGGCACGTTCGAACAGCTTGTGCCAGGGGTGGTGGTGGGCGAGCAGGCCTCAGGGCCGAAACGTGCAAAACACCCCAAACCCCCCCCCCCCTTTCCTCGGGAGTGACGAACATTCTGAGGACATTCTGAAGGGGACTGATGACCCGATGAAGAGGAAAAGCACCGCCAACCCGGAGACAGCCTATCACAATGATGCTCGAGGGAAACAACAGCTGAAGGAGGAGAGCGGGAGCAGTAGCAACGTGTGACAATCATTCTCTGCCGGCCCGAGGCAGCTGATGGACAGTAGATGGTGCTTGAGGAAAACAAAACTTGGAGAGGAGAGCCGGAGCAGTAGCAATGTGTGACAATCACTCTCCGCCGGCCCGAGGGCAGCTAATGGCAGTGTCATGGTGCTTGAGGAAAACAAAACTTGGAGAGGAGAGCGGGAGCAGTAGCAATGTGTGACAATCACTCTCCGCCGGCCCGAAGGCAGCTGATGGACAGTAGATGGTGCTTGAGGAAAACAAAACTTGGAGAGAAGAGCGGGAGCAGTAGCAACGTGCGACAATCACTCTCCGCCGGCCCGAGGGCAGCTAATGGCAGTGTCATAGTGCTTGAGGAAAACAAAACTTGGAGAGAAGAGCGGGAGCAGTAGCAACGTGCGACAATCACTCTCCGCCGGCCCGAAGGCAGCTGATGGACAGTAGATGGTGCTCGAGGAAAAACAAACTTGGAGAGAAGAGCGGAAGGAGTCGCAACCACCATCTTGAAAGCGAGATTTTAGACTTGGAATTTCATTGCACCGTTTGTATTGTGACTAATTACTACAAAGAATTGTTTAACTTTTCCGAGCAAACTGCTCAGCTCTCATGTTAAGTAATAAATTCAGCTTATTAAAATTGTTTTGTTCTTATTTAAAATCTTTACAAAATCAAGAGTTCAGAAAGCAAATGATCACCTTAAATTTCTTCCAAGGCCAGTTTATAACAAATTTATATGGGACAAAAAAAAAATTAAGTTCAACTTTAACAACAAGTTAAAACACTCCAATAAATTGAAAAGAGAAGTCGTTAATTAAAAAAAAAGTTATCATTAAGGTTGATGTACCATTACTCATCACTGTTCTGTACTTATTGATTAGCTAACATTTATGAAAGGACGAAAAATTCAACTGTCTTCATTTGACTTTAACAAATATTACAAAATTTTGACACCGTTACGAAAATTTCAATGTTTGGTAAACAAATATATTTTTATATAATTTCACAGTACACTCTTGATAATTTGACATACAATGAACCAGAACCCCGTCGGATTAAAGATAGTCGTGAATTGCTGGAGGTACCAATATAAAAATTCAAACTAATCTTCGGGATATTGTAAGATAAGGCAAAACATTATTTAAGTGAGTTATAAACGATCCAATTACATAAAGAATCGCGGGGAAAGTGGGGTATAACCGGGTGGCTAAGCTTTAGTGACATGTAGATGCCATATTTTTATACAGAAAATTTTTAATAATGTCTCAGTTTATCTTGTGTTTATTTGTTTTTGAATTGCTTCTTTTAAAAACTTGATAAGTCTTATAGTTTTTTTTTCTGCGATTTTTTTGTAAAAAAGTGCAAGTACCCGGATTCACCCCACTAGTGGGGTGATACCGGGTACACATGTTAAGTATATAGGAAATAGAAAAAAAAACAAAGTATTTATTTAATAGGCCTAAAATTTTATTACTAAGTACACACAATTAAGTCAAAATAGTATCAAAGATAACATATTCAGTTAATTTATGAGCGAAAAATCAAATTTAAAATATTTAGATCATATAACACGTATAAATACCATCAGGTTTTACCCCACGCGTCATACCCGGTTTCACCCCACTGGTAGTAACTAACAAAAATTTAACATGTTGAGAGTGCTTAAAACTAATTTGAGATATTTCTTATATCAGTGTAAAGATAAAGGCATAGACTACACAACAGTGTAGTCACCTTCACTGAAACTCATGTAGTTTTTCCGTAGTAGGCGATCAAACTGTCTGTAACATTGGAAAACGAAATATCAAAAACAAAGAAACGCTCTTAATAGCCAGAGTTCTGCTCAGAGACTAATGGCGCAATGTCCGCCACTTTCCTTCTCCAACTACATGTTAATTTCGGCATTTATCGCCAGGTACCAGCACTTACTCGGTCGAAACCCGACCACCCGGTTTGTACCCAACCACCCGGTTATACCCACCTCTCCCCTACATAGTTACTCCTGCGGTTTATCTAAGAATGCTCTTTCTCTCTCCCGCACTCAAAGGAGATATGTGAGGCGTTGTCATATTACAGAACGTGTCGGAATAAAAACGAGGGGCAGTGGGGGGGGGGGGGGGGAGATGTCGAAGCAAAACATTTAGCTAAAAAGAAAATTATCGATATGCCAATATTTTGTTTCTACAAATGTTAGAGCTAAAAATTTCAAAGACTATTTTTAGAACCTACTTCATGAGTTGCAAAGATTTTCAAAATGACGGTTTATAAATGAACAATCAATATAGTATCAAACGTTTAAACCTCTACTTGGGACACCCCTTGTGTTAAACTAGATGGTAAGCGGACTAACAAACTCAACGAGCCCCCATTAGTGTCTTGATGTTTTTATAAAAAACATGTTTTATAACTGTAAATTCATATGTATGTAATGTTTATAGTGCCATTGACATTATTTTCACCACTGAAACATCATATGTACATCAATGATAAGCGTTCTTTTCATCAAACCTTGGCAAAGGAAACACCTTGCAGAACGCTGAAGTATTATAATATAGTTAGATGTTTCGTCGTAAACACAAACTTTGACGGTTCGCCAAAGTTTCGTTCAATATCACAGACCACTCAGCCAATAACCAATCGAACTCGTCGCCGCCATCTACGTTCCACACGGTCACTGGCGGGCCAGCTTTTTACCCAGATGAGTTTTTCTTCGTCCTCAACATGCCAGTCATTAGCGCATGTACGCTGCCACGCTCCCACCCCTCCAGCCTATAATGTCACTGGCAAGATTTATTTCTCAATTACAAGTTCAGTCTCTTCTAACTGTCACTCGGAGCTAAGTTTTATGACGATTTATGGCAACTTACTGTCATGAGGACAAAAATGCCCAATAAATTTGGTGGATGTTTGAATAATATATGTTTTATACTGATTCAAATATTTTAATGATGGACTGAAAATGTTATACATGGTGAACAACTTAACTGTGCCACCATTGGCATATCCTGAACTATGTGATTTAGAGAAAACTTAAAAGAGGGAACATCACCTATTTTTTAAGGCAATAAAAAATATGAATTCGATTTTCTTCTAAATGGCCACCATTTTCCAATATGGCGGCCAACATTAAAATTTCTTATGGAACACCCTACATTTAATGGTGTTTTTTAATGTTCATGTGATTTTAAGACATTTTTATTCTTTGACTTTTTTCTCTAACCCTAAGAGTTAGGCTATAGGTAACTAAAGTTCATTTTTAATTCCATAAGAATAACAGGGCAAACTTTATCTGCCCATATCTCCGAAACCAATCAGTAAAATAAAAAATACTCAAGAATAAAAATGTCTTAATATGACGTTTCAAGAACATTTCAGTCATAAAAATTATCATTTACGCATAATTTAACTTATTTCCAATATGGCGGCCAAAAATAAAATTTGTTAAAAAATTGATGTTACTATGAAATAAATGACATTAAAACATCAGTTTAAGACATTTTTATTCTTGAGTATTTTTTATTTTACTGAATGGTTTCGGAGATATGGGCAGATAAAGTTTGCCCCATGTTATTCTTATGGAACTAAAAATGAACTTTAATTACCTATAGCGCGCTTACCGTTAGGTTTAAAGAAAAATGTCAAAGAATAAAAATGTCTTAAAATTACATGAACATTCAAAAAACACAATTAAATGTAGGGTGTTCCATAAGAAATTTTAAAGTTGGCCGCCATATTGGAAAATGGCGGCCATTTAGAAGAAAATCGAATTCATATTTTTTATTGCCTTAAAAAAATAGGCCTAGGTGATGTTCCCTCTTTTAAGTTTTCTCTAAATCACATAGTTTAGGATATGCCAATGGTGGCACAGTGAAGTTGTTCACCCTGTATAGTCCAAGTCGATTCTATTATAATACGTTACACGTAAATCTCGGAATATTTAGGCGTAAGAGATATTTAGGCTAAGAGGTGGTTCCGTAGATTTCAATAGAAAAATACCTAACATAAAATAGGAGAGCAAAATTAATTTTCTGTTTTGAAATAAATTATTTAGAAAATACAGTGGAATGAGAAAGATATTTTTATCTCCATGGACAACATTTTAAAAAGGGTTTATAGCTTTAATCTCAAGATTTAAGATCGTAGTATATATTAAATTAATTTTTTAACATAAAGACGTGTGTTCGTATCGATGAATCTACTTCCTCGATTACTACTTCTATGTAGACTTGGAATTGTGAAAATATAACACGAGATCCCATGGTGAGCCTAATAATAAATAAATACGGACACATAGTTATCTAAATTCAAATTGTAAAACAAATAATCATAAGAAGAAAAATCAATACGGCTCTAGGTACTACAGTAAAAGAAAACAAGAAACTTCTGAATTAAACAATTTAGATAAAAGTTTGCAGATAATTCAGTTGCAAAAGCCAGCCCGGCACGGTATTTATGTCAACTGAGCACCAAACAGACCGTGACGAGAATGCTACAGTCCCGCCCACACCTACACCACGGCGAGGGACGGAGGACCTTGTGCCTGAGGAAATATCCCAATCAGCTTCCGGTAGTGAGACTGGTAATGAGAAACCATCTGGCAGGCTCAGGTTTTCAATAAAATGGGAAATGGGCGGGTATATCAAAATTCAGCTACAAATTTTTAAAATGGCTCTTGGTTTACAGAAAAGATGACAATGTTTGATCTTAAACTATAACATAGTACCAGGGGACCGAGCTTAAGCTCGGTAAAATTATTTCTTTCGTTCTCACACAAAAAGTTCGTTCGCTCCGCTCTCTCGCCCTCTTCCATTTTAAAGACGAGCTTGTTCGCTTCGCTCACTCGCCAAGCCAACGGGTGCTGCACTTTTGCATAATTTTCTTAAACTACAGGTTAAAGATGTAACACATAGTTTTATATCTACAGTTATCAGCTGATTTTTTGTTCAATTAATAAAATCTCCATATGGATAACATGGAAACTTTGAAGGGCTCTAGCGCGAAAACCGGATTTTTCCCAGCTATGGGACCACCGCCAATCGATTTCTGGTGGCCAAAACCCCCATATTCAATCAAATAATAAAAAATTCTTGGAGCGAAAAAAAACTTTGCCCGGACAAACGGAGCTTGTTTTAGAGTATAAGATAAGATTACAGTAAAATGTATGCACTGATGCTGCTGCGACTTTCTATTTGCTAACGACGAACACTCTTGGGGTCACCATACTGATATTAAACAAGTACTAAAGTCGCAATTCTAAATTAATCCCAATAGTTTCCATATAAGTAATTTTAATCGAATAGATGCATTAAAAAGAAATTAACTATCGACTAATAAACAAATGTAAAAATAATTTATCCTACAGTCCATAAACGACAAGATTTATTATTTATATATACTGTAACTAAAGAAATTATACGTTTTAGCGAATTCCCGCTTTATTACGGTATAGCCATGGTAAGAAAGAAGCCCGGGACCACTTTAATTTTTCATTTTGAGGTCCCCTGAAGCTAAAAACACCATTCGTTCATTTCAGTATATATGTATATATATATATATATATATATATATATATATATATATATATATATATATATATATATATATATATATGTGTGTGTGTGTGTGTGTGAGTGAGTGTGTGTGTGTGTGTGTGTGTGTGTGTGTGTGTGTGTGTGTGTGTGTGTGTGTGTGTGTGTGTGTGTGTGTATCTATCTATGTGTCTATCTATCTATCTATCTTTGTGTCCGTGCTACCGATAACTTTTGAATGGGACCTCCGATTTTGATGAAATTTGGTATGAAGGTGTAAGACCAGGTCTTTTGATGAGTTCGTGAACCAGCATGATCAGGTTATGGGACCGGGTTTCACGGGGTTTCACAAAGGTCAAAAATGGGGTTTTCGCATTTTTGGACCTCAATTTTCAAAATTTAACAGTTCCATTTAAAAGAGCAAACAATTTTGTATTTGAATTTTTTACTTAGCTTAACAGATTCCGGATAAAAGCTAAAAATAGGGTTTCCATGTTAACCTTATGGGAAATCAATAAAACCCTGCATCTCGCTCATTTATTGACATAAATTGGTAAAATGTATGTACATTCACTAGGTAGAGCTCATATTAGGTTAAATGATATTTGCTTACAATACCCATGGCGGCAAACTTACACTCACCCCCATGGGTTTTATGAGAAAAATTCAAAAGTGACGAATATTGATACTGCTACCTTTACATTTCCTAACATCCCATCGCATCAAACCAGCATACTCATTCCCATGGTGTTTATGGGGAGATTACAAAAATCTCAAAATTCTTTGAAAATTCGCTGAGTGTGCAGGTCTGCTGCGACGGAGGTTTTATTCCTTAAAATCTCCAAAAAAGCATGAATTTACAAAAATTTGTATGCTAAACCGTATTTACAGTTCTCGAAAGTGGAGCTTGCAAACTGCATGCAGAAACTGGTATAATTTCTGCGTAGAAGAGGCTGGGATGGTTTCGCCACATCTTCCTTTGCAGCAGCGACTGCGAAACTGACGGACAAGTCAAAACATAAACAATTGGCGGGTAACGAGACTTCAACACCTCGCGCATCACTTGACCTGCTTAGCTGAGGCTTTCCAACTCCCACACGAAATGGACAAACATGGGGCGAGTAGTACACTTTCCGACACTAGACTACCACATCCCAGGAACTAGTCCACCAGACATCACAAACAAGAGACACCAAACGCATATTGGACCGTCACAAAAATTACTAGCCACCGGCGTTAGTGCCATAATCCAACTATTGGACAATGGGTAGAAGTTGTAGTGAGTCGCACTTTCTGGATGAGGTATCAAATGCGACATGATATGCTTTGACAACATAATTTGCATCAGCATAACAGGAGTTTTCTTATATATGTGCTTAATAATAACATAAATTACAGTAACACAAAATCCACGGCACAAAAAGTTAGCAGTCACCAGGCATCAGTCCCAGAGATATCACGGACCAATTACCAATCAACAGGCCCCCCTCAACCCTTAAGGTTTTGAAGTCCCCTCATCGCAAGCAATTACGAGTCATAAGTTTCCCATACATCACAAGCTAATTACCAGTCACAAGAAAAATGTCTTGCATTGCCATAGTTCATCCCTAAAATCGATTCCGTTTACACAACAGAAAACACCTTTCCATATTTTCTCATCCAAAATGTATGTTTAAAATTGTCTTACATTTTGGACTAGCGCAATTTTAGAGTTATATCAGCAAATTAGCACGAAGCAATTTAAATACAGTTCAAATTGTAAGGTTCTTTTTATCATCAGCTTCGATGTTTTATCGTCAGTCCATGAATAATTGTAACTACCACCTTTATTTATGGCGATAAGACAAATTTAAAACAGGTCACTTCACTACTGTCCTTTCCAGCTTTCAGTTGACATCATGTGATAAAGTAACACGCAATTTTTCAATAATTTTATCACCGACAACGACTCTAAAGGGGGAAATGGGGGTTTGGTCGACGCTAAACATTTCTAAGGACTAACTGCGATATGTTAGGAAGTTTTCGCCCAATTTCGGATGACGGTGTTCCCCAATCACCCCGCCGACCTCCCGTGCCCCGTGCCCCGCCAGCCTCGCGCCCCCGTGCCCCTGGAGGCTAGGGCGGCCTTGGCTTCCCGTATATAAGCGGTGGAGTCGACGCTGGACGCCAGGTCTCCCACCGTTGTCGACATGAAGGTTCTGGTAAGTACACTCACAGCCACCGACTATACAGTGTGACAGTGCGCGGCGCGGAGGTCTATAGTGGATACCAAGTGTACCTCATCATGAGGGATTAGCCGAGAACAGTGCGTCTGTTGCGTGTCGGCGACGATCGTGTGCGCGAAAGGCATTTGAAATTGAACAAAAGAGTGATTAGTGAAAGATTTGTCTTTAATAAAATGAGTGAAATCCACTTCAATCGGGATTTAAAGTAAAAAAAACTTGGTTAATCAGTGAAGGAATTCGGAAATGCTACCTGTGTTATTTTTAGAGTAAACATGACAATAAACGAATAGGAAATAAATAAACTAATCAAATTTTAATATATTTTTATCTTATATTTTATGACTAAAGATACTGCTTTAAGTTTCACATCAAACCTGTGAACATACAAAATTCTATAACGCCTCTCCCGTCGTTCAAATGGCAAAGTGACCGTCACCAAACGTGAAGATAAAACGAATATTGTCGCCCGACTACCCTATTTACTTTGGGCCAATATTAAAATGAGGTCGAGTATATTCCAGTTATTAGAGTAAAAATGTTTTATGCGTTTTAATGAAACCTCGGGAAAAAGCATTCGTAATTTAAAAGTCTATAAAATTTCTAAATTAAAAAAAAATAATCTCTCAATAATTTGTCTATAGTTTCCGTGTTAATGAATATAGGGAATATATTCTAGTGCGAACTAATTATTTAAATTCCCTGTTGATTAATTTTAAATAAAAAAATTCACTTGATTTTTTTACCTGAGGCGATGTTCAAACAACCGCACAAGGTAGAGAGGAAAAGCAAACGCAAATTAAGCAACTAACCGGGGAAATATTCACGTTCCCCAGGCCGGGTGCAGTGATCCTAAGCGGCGTTTTCACGGCGCGGCGCCGCTAGCCGTTCCACATTTCACGGTACAGGTACAATGGTTCATTTGCTCAACAGCGTCACTGTTTTGCGTCACTCGCTGGCCAGCTTGTTGGCCAATAATGTAAACAGTAATGTTAATGTGCAGCTCTGTGTCGACGATAATGTACTCTTAGCCGTCCAATGTTACTTTATAGGTTTAAGAGAGGCTTGGGATTTTTTATTTAAACTACTACTACCAGCATATTTTAGGATTTAGTTTTTAAATTACAAATCAAACATTAATTGCTTAGTTTTTGATAGATTCTACATATATTTAGAAGCGAGACAAATGAAAATAAAATTATATATACATAGAATAACAAAGATAAAAAGAACCTAACCAGAAATTAGAGTTGTAATATTAAAAAGAACACGTCTAAGCAAAGAATTTTAAAGTAAAAAGAAGAAAATAAAACTTTGGTTAACGAAAATGTTGACCATGGATAGAAACAGGGACATATGTTTGAGCATTTTCTCGAAAATTATGTATAACGAATCACTGCATTGACACCCCGGTCCAATGAGGAATGATCTGTACACTTGTGATATATACGAGTGATATATCTGTCACAATATGCTCGCACAAGTAGCTAGCTGTTCAACATTGTACATGAAGTTAACCACTGTTTTTATTGTGCTATCTATTTGTCGCCGAGTCGGGATTTGAACCCAGGTCTGCTGAGTGATAAACCCAGAGCTCTCTCTACCCCACTGAGCTCTGGCCTTTGTATAAATGCAGAAGCTTCTTCAATATTTTCGAAGGCCCATTTTGTGATGGAGCTCTCTAGAAAGGAGATTCCTTGCAAACACCGATTGCCTTAGGTTGAGTTTTCGAAAGTTCAATTTCCTAGGTCTGCCTTAGTGTATATTGTGAGATGACTTGCTCGCACCGCATATAACGTGTGTCTTGTCCGCAGGTTGTCCTTGCCGCGGCGTGCCTCGCCTCCGCCTCCGCCAACTACGGCGGCTACGCGGGTCCCCTCGCCTCCCCCGTGGTCAACCCCAACGGCTTCCTCGCCGACACACCCGAGGTGGCGGCCGCCAAGGCAGCGCACTTCTCGGAGGTAGCCAAGGTGTCGTCCCCCTCAGGGTACGCGCCCGGACCCTACAACGGTGCTCCAGCTTACAACCCCACCCCCGCCTACAACCCCGCCCCCGCCCCAGCTTACAACCCCGCCTACACTCCCGCCGCCCCCGCCTACAACCCTGCCCCTTACAACCCCGCCCCCGCCTCCCCCTACTACAACAACCCCTCGGTGACCCCCCAGGGCTTCCTTGCCGACACTCCCGAGATCGCCGCCGCCAAGGCCGCCCATTTCGCCGAGAAGGCCAAGGTCGCTTCCAAGGGACCCGAGGCTTACGACGACGGCTCCTACCGCCCCGAGTATGACAACCCTAACTACGGAGCGCCTGCCCCCGCCGCCCCAGCCTACCCCGGCTACCAGGCTCCTACAGCCTACAGCGGGTAAGTTATCTTCTTTCTTATGTAGTCATTGTTAGGAAATCTACAAACGCTTTACTGAAAGTAATCCAAACAAATATTAAGACTAAGTACAGTACTCAAAGGATCAATACATCCTAAACTTTAGGCTAAAACCAGTCTGTTTTCTTTCTTATATCTTCAAGATATTTTATGGAGTGTGAATGTGAGTTTTTCTTTGGAAAAATCTTTTACGGACGTATTAGAATACGGGTTGAGCATATTTGGGATAGATCCCAAATATGCTCAACCTGCAAAATTTCATCTTCCAATCGAATTTAATTTTGAAGTCTTCGTTTCCGAAGGGTTTACATTTTTTTATATACTTTTTGTCTTTTATAACGGGAAGAACTGGTTGTCCCACTTCCATCCTCCCAGTTTACGTCCATAACAGGTGAATGAAAAAAAAAACTACTAAAACAATTTAGAGTAGGATAAATCCTGGAGAACCAACCCCAAGTTGCACAATAATGAATTTTATGACACCTAATTTAACCCCGCCCTCCCTGTTCCATTACAGGTACAACCCCCAGCCATACTCGGCGCCCGCCGCCCCCGCCTACCCCAGCCACCACGGCAGCAGCTACGCCGGCCCGCTGGCTACCCCACAGGTGACTCCCCAGGGCTTCCTCGCCGAGACACCCGAGGTCGCCGCCGCCAAGGCCGCGCACTTCGCTGAGGTCGCCAAGGCCGGCAGCGCCGCCCCCGCCCACCACCACAGGTACGCTACATTCATATAACATATGCTACGTATATTCAGCATGACACTACATAACATATACTCACATTCGGTTAAAAGCCTAGCTATTCCTTTTCCAATTAGTTTGCTCTCTTATAACCAATCACGAGTTGCATAAATTTTGTTTGTTTGGTAAATACAAAAAGACATCCGGGGGTTATTTTTTTAAATTAAATTTTAAGTTTAACCGATTTTGAGTATTTATTATGTACCTACAGAAAGCAATGAGAGTTTCGGTCCAATATTATAGTGCCATCAGATAATCTTTAACCACAACACTAATACTAACACAGCCTCGAAAATAATTTAGCCTAACCTAAAAAAAACAAAAAACAAACACCTAACTAATCCGGTGTTTAAGTCGGGAAGATAAAATACCCCCCGTCGCAGCAGACCTGCGTACTCAGCGAATTTCCAAATTAGTAATATTAATTTTTACCACATGAAACTGTAAACCAAATAAAATCACATGCTCATAGATAAGGAAATAAATGTCTATTCTACTTATGATAAATATAGGGAGAGTATGCAGGTATGCTGCCATGGGGAACACTAAAATTAGGTTTTTATCATTTAAAAAAAAATTATTTTGACCATATGAAGCCATTTACTAAGTTTCATCAATATCTGTCCGTTACTAAAGAAGTTTGCCTATTCTCCATATGATTAACATGGGAAAAGAGTATGCAGGTTTGCTGCCATGATAAGCACAAAAACCAAGATTTTTTACCATAAATGAATGAATCTCAACCAAATGAAGCTGAATTCCAAGTTTCATCGAAAAATATTGGTTAATGAGTGAAATATTAACACATCAAAATTCTCCATAAGATTAACATTGGAGAACCAAAATACAATGTACTGTCTTTAGTTTTTTTAATATCTCGGTAACCAATGGAGATAGAGCAAAGCTTAAAAATACTAAATTGTGTGTTTTTTTGAGCTAAATCCAGTGGTGAAAATGAAAATTTAAAATTTTTTAAAATTACCTATGAAAAATTCAAAAAAACCCATTTTTGGGGTACAAAACCCCCAAAAACTACCCCTTCCGGTAGGTCGATATGTCTGACTTACGAACTCATCCGAATAAATGTAAGATTACACATCTCTACCAAATTTGGTGTCCATTGGACCATTTTTACGAGAGTTATCGTGTTTAGGGACATAGGGACACATACATACATACATACATACATACATACGTACATACATATATACATATATATATATATATATATATATATATATATATATATATATATATAAAATTTCTAATGACTATTATTTTTGGTCTCTAGGCACCTCAAAACGAAAAAGTAACATGGTCCCGGGCTTAGGTCTTACCATGAGACCTACGGTAATAGCTTATTCCCTATGGGAAATTCGCTAAAAAAACACGTCTCTTGGATGAATAACTATCTATCACTATATAAGAGTACTGTTCCGCATATAATTCACTTAATTTACTAGAGTATTAAATTATAACCTATCCTATTCCTAACAAAACCTTAACTAATCTGACCTAACCTAACCTATCCTAACCTTGGCTAAACAAACGTGACCTAGAATAGCCTAACTTATAATATAAAGTAGCCTAGCCTACCCTATTCGGCCTAGCCTAGCATAGATTAACGTGACCTAGCCAAGACTAACCTAACATAAAGTAGACTACCTAACCTAAACTAACCTGGCATAGTTCCTCGCCTAGCATAATCTAAACTGACCTAGTTCCGACTAATTTATAACATAAAGTGGCTTAATCTATCCTACCTAACATGAATTGTTTGGCCTTGCCTAGCCTAGTCTAGACTAGATTAAAGTGACATAGCC
This sequence comes from Neoaliturus tenellus, assembly GCA_030545055.2. Lineage (NCBI taxonomy): Eukaryota > Metazoa > Arthropoda > Insecta > Hemiptera > Cicadellidae > Neoaliturus > Neoaliturus tenellus. The sequence goes on from CM061536.1 coordinate 47,973,740, forward strand.
AAGACTAACCTAAGATGAAGTGTACTACCTTAACCTAAACTTATCTGGCATAGTTCCTCGCCTAACATAATCGAAACTGATCAGCCAAACCTCCACTGTAATGCTTTGGTTGTTAAGGCCAAATGTTTAACAAATAAATGTACCTATGTAATAAAATATTAATTTCTTTAATAACTCTACTCAACAAAGCCTTGACATAACTTTGTTCTCGATTGCAGGTACCGCCGAAGCGCCGTGCTCGTCCACTCCGCCCCCGTCGTCACCCCCTACACCTACACCCTCCCCTACTACAGCAGCTACCCCTACCTGCACGCGCCCATCTCCCGGTTCGCCTACTCCGTGAGGACGTGGTGAGTGACGTCATCACCCTAGTGACGTCACCCAGAGCCGTCAGAGTCAGAGCTTGAGACCCGCTGGACTTTACCGGCCAACTACTAGTCCCCACACGCGCGAGTGCCCCCACCACACGTCATCTTAGCGACAATCAAAACGACAAAAAAGAACCTTCAAAAATATTAATAAACTATTTTTTATTTAAATTATCGTACATGTGTGTTTTACTTGATTCCTTTGCAGTGTCAACATGCATTTAAGTTGTTTGCTAAAATTGTAATTTGAATTTTTCCAAATGGATGATTCATTACATCGTTTTTCATGAAAGATATATAATAAATTGCCTAGGAGAATTTTTTAGATGTTTTAAAGGCACTTCAACAATGTTAACGCTCTGGTATAATATTGCCATTTCTGCTTGTGAAGGTAGGTGAACAAGAGCTCTTCCTCACACAATTCGTCAGAAATGTTCGTCTCATACTTTTGAGAGAAGCCAGGAAACCCTATAAAGCCCTAGAAGTTTAAGGTCATGGTTGAAACGACTCCAACAACAGGATTTTAGAGATGAGTGCACACTCACGGTTGAGTGTTAGAGTCATCGATCAAACCATTCGTAATAGTACTACAGTACCTCAGTTTAAAGCACCAATTTGATTATATCACTAAGAAGTCTAGCATGATTAATGGTTATTGCCCAAAACTAACGATAACTACAAAAACTTCTACGCAACTACACAGACTGACATTTATGGTCCGATAATAGATGGTTCAATTCGACTTCCGTAATATAGATAGGCTGATTGCCTTGCACGACATCTTTGTTAAAACTTTATTTATTGCTAAATTACGAAGATACCTAATAATTTTTACGACCATCCAGTTTAAACAATGCTCGCCGGTACTGTTTTACTGCTAACATGCGGTCCATCATCAGGATAAATGGCCCGCCCATTAGCAACGTGCTTGTACTTGAACTCGATCAACTTGAACTTCATTGATATCTCTGTCAACGCTCGAAATAAAAAATTTCCTAAATTAATAATTAGCTGTGGGTTGCATCGGAAATTTTATTCCAAGATCCGATGCGTTTTGACACTAATTATGACAAAAGTGCGGGTGCACATACATAATTCTGTTCATTAAATGGCAACCACAAATTAATACCACTTACTTAATATGTTAACACAAATAAGATATTAAATAAAGGGATTGAAACTTGATTAAGTACAGAAAAACATTACTTAATCACTAATGACCGCCCGTACCAAGGGTACTAATGACACCAGGGACTGACTATATTTTCATCTTATACAGGGTGTTTCAGAACTCCCTACCAATAATTTAGAGCATTGTTTCTGGGTTAAAAACATATCTAAATATCATATTTAAATTGTCCGGAAGTGTTAATTTACTCACACAGCCGCCATTTTGTTTTTTACACATAATAATTTTTATTTCCGTAACGGATCGTTGTATTCAGATCATATTTGGTATGAATCTTTATCATACCAATGTACATTCTCAAGAAAAAAATTAATTTTTTCCATTGTATATTTTCAAAATGGCGGCCATTTTAAATTTTTAAACTCAAATATCTCAAAATCGGTAAATTTTATAAAAATTTTACAAGACACAAAAAAGTTGCCAAATTAAATTACCCAACCAATGGTGCCAAGTTTGTAAGGATCTGACAACAAATAACGGAGATATTGCGATTTTTCTTCATAAAAACATTGATTTTGCTGTTAAAATGGCCTTATTTGCATTAAATTCAATGCAAAATCCACGTTTTTATGAAGAAAAATCGCAATAACTCCGTTATTTGTTGTCAGATCCTTACAAAACTTGGCACCATTGGTTGGGTAATTTAATTTGGCAACTTTTTTTTGTCTTGTAAAATTTTTATAAAATTTACCAATTTTGAGATATTTGAGTTTGAAAATTTAAAATGGCCGCCATTTTAAAAATATACAATGGAAAAAATTAATTTTTTTCTTGGGAATGTACATTGGTATGATAAAGATTTATACCAAATATTATCTGAATACAACCATCCGTTACGGAAATAAAAATTATTATGTGTAAAAAACAAAATGGCGGCTGTGTGAGTAACTTAAGACTTCCGGACAATTTAAATATGATATTTAGATATGTTTTTAACCCAGGAACAATGCCCTAAAATATTGGTAGGGAGTTCTGAAACACCCTGTATATTACATTTTTATGAAAATTATACCAACGCAACTATCCACGGTTCCCTACACAACCTTCTTTGGATTTTCTTCCTAAAACTCTTCTAAAATGACACTTTACTTTGTAAGAATTATGATCAAAAGTAAAACTAAGTTTTGCGAGGGGATGGGTAAACATTGTTCTAACTTGCTTAAGAGTATGCTTCAAAAAGAATAGCTAGGACATAAAACATTATACAAAATAGAGCTACAGTATAGGATTAGTGTATCAAGTCTTCCCGCAATTCAATTCATTAAGGGTAAGCGTATAAACCAAAAATATTTTTTATGGGAGACACCATTCTTTCTGTAATTAATACAGTTCTCGTCATTCTCGGGTGGAGAACATATTTTTCGTAAATGATAAACTGGAGTAAAACCTGTTACTGGGGACGATCTAGATGAGCATGTTTGTGGGTACGAAGGATCCAGCATGGTGTAGCATTATACATAGAGAAGTTTGAATTTGCCGATGACGCCATTATTTAATGAAGAAGCAACACATAATCTGTGAAAGCCACGACGCTCACACATGCATCAAAGAAATAGTGTGTCAATTTCGTCAATCTCAGGCTGAATTTCAAGAACGGTTTTCGCCAGCATAGAGGCAAGCCAAAAGGGAAACTTGTAATTTCACAAAGCACAGCCTCCTAATTGATGCTTGGAATGTGTTTAAAATAAAAGTTAATAGTCTAATACTGTAATTATCTCAAGGCGTTGATCGTTGTGCTCGGCTAGTAACGCGGGCATCCAAAATCTTCTACTCCTGGAAACTGTTCGCCACTGCATATGGGAGGTACACATAAAGTATTTTAGATATACAGGGTGATTCAAAAAGAATGACCTGATTTCAGAAAACTATAATTGTTTCAAAAATTGGTGCACACAAACAAATTTTACATAAAATTACTCACAGAAACATCAAGTTTATGATGATGTACTACAAATTTTCTATGCGCCCTCAATTGGAGGGTCTGACGACATTTAGACGATAGCCGAACTCATCCCTAACTGGTCCACTAGATGTCTTCTGGGACTGTAGCTACTCCATCTGATATCCTGGTTTTACGCTCCTCGATGTCACGAGCTAAGGAAGGAACATTAACACGTTCTTTTACTTATATCCCCACAAGAAAAAGTCGCACGGTGTTATGTCAGGTGACCTTGGATGCCAAGAATGAAGTGTCTCGCGGTCCTGTGCGCCCTATCCAACGTCTGGGGCAAGTGGTATTGAGGAAACCGGGAACATCCTTGTGCCATAGTGGTGTTGCTTGTCGATACATGATATCATCTTGTTGATAAATGAAGTTGTCAGAGTCAGCAGTAAGTTTTGGAAATAGCCTATATCGTAGCTTTTCTAGGTAAGATGCATAGTTCACTGTGTTTTCCCTAAAAAAGTAGGACCCTTAAACCTTGGTTTGTGACCAAAGTTTATGACTGACGTCACACCCACAGTTAGCTCTTAATTAGACATCTAGTGGCGATTTTCTAAAACTCTAAACCACCCTTCTTGTAGATACTGCAGTTTCAGAGGCGGTAATGCAATACTATCAATAATATCAAAAGTTAAAATCGGGTCATTCTTTTTTAATCACCCTGTATTCTGGGTATTGGCGAAATAAACATAGGTACATAAATTTCTGGTTTAGCAAACAAGGTGCTCAGATGTACTTTCACATGGCTGCATCCTCACCATTTTTTATATTCATCTATTTAAAGAGCCGGTAATTTTACTGAGCAACCTACTAATATTATTAATTGGGAAGCGAGTTTGTTGGTTAGTTTCACTCGAAAATATCTGGCCATCTTATGCTAAAATGTTTCAAGAATGAATACAACATATTAGAGATGGTTACCACTTATTTTTGTTTTAAAATATGGAGGGTCCATAATCAATATCATTATTTTTTCTTTTGGCCAGTGCGCGGTCTCTAGTACTTATTTAATAAGCTAGGGTAATGAGAATTACTCCATCAATTTTCAACAGATTTTAAAGTTTTTTGTGTTATTGAATAAATTTTGGTTTGTAGTTGTTTCCCCCCAAAAGTGGTGATAATCGGACATAAAAATATCATTCATACCATAATTGAAATTTGAAAATTTCCCATTTGAATAACATTGGGATTGGATTGATAATTTTAAACATCTGTTAATATCGCAAGCTGTAAGTGTACTTTTGGATGATTACTGAATCACTAAACTATATTGGTTGGGTGTAGTTAATTGAGCGCAGCGAGCGAAGCTCCTATACTACACTCTGGCTTTTTATTTACAAGTACTCCTCCAGAACGGCTAGAGTGATCCTCACGAAGTTTTGCTCGGTCATAGTAACCATCTATGGGAAGGTATAAATCTGAAATGGTCCAAATCGGGCATAAGGGTTCTGCCCTAGACGGACCTTTAAAGTTACCATGTTATTTTAATAGGAGAAATATTTTATTTGGTTTGTTAACAGAGTGTTGATTATACAGCTGTTATAAGGATCAAATTTAACTGCAGACTGTTACTATCGGCTGTCTGTGAATACAGTAGTTTTATGTGAAATTGTTATTTTGTTTATTTTAGTTGTTTGTTTACCTTTGTGCGTGAATGAAATGCCACGTTTACGGAGAGGAGGTGCAAATCTTGGACACCGCACCATTATAATATCTTTTAAACATATAATGCCCCGTCACAGGAAATCTGCGTACTCAAAAATTGTTAGAGTATTACAGATTTGTGGCGAGTAAGCGCAGCAAACAACCTAAATCTGGCAACGAGTGTGTGCAGCGAATGAGCTGACCAAAAAGGTGAGTGAGCGCAGCGAACAAACTAAATTGACGGCGAGTGAGCGTAGCGAATGAGCTCACAAATTACCTATAAAATATTTGCTATTATTGATTTAAAAAAAAAAACATTCGCTCCGCTCAATATTTCAAGCAGGCAACTGCATTGTATACCTAGTTTAGATCGAAACGTGACATTTTAGCAATGATATGTGTTAGTCCACATTAAGAGTCTGCAGTACCTACGCCATTTCAGTATTTTGTCCCATAACAACAATAATAAATTTGAAACCTAAGGCCTACTGTAAATTTGTAAAAAAAAAATAAAAAAAAATAAAACTATCCACTTGAATAACGAATTAAGAACTATGTATATTATCACCATTTTAAAACAATGTTAAACAATGGTTTTTAGGTTTATTAAACAATGTATCCACGTCAAATGAACCGCCATACCATTATGGTGAACATATTCAAGTTTCGTGCGAATCCGATGCAAGATCATCGAGATAAAGTGTTTATTTTATAGGTGTCTTTATATTTATGTCCTTATTTTTATAGGTGTAATTATAGGTGTCTTTAAGACACCTATAATTAACATTGTTCTTATGGGATGAAAATCAAGATGGCTGAGGTACTGCAGACTCTTAAGTTGCTCGATTTCGAGTAACAAGTACACTAGTTTTCTTTTATTGGCGAATGAACAAAAATCTGTCATGGGAAACAAGCCTTAGGGCAAAAAGAACTTGAAATGTACGCAAGCAACCTTGAAAACCCCGGCCTTATACACATTGCAAAACCAATCCACCCAACCATCGACTAACCTACCCCAACCAACGTCACCTTGCTGACCTGTCTCAAAGGAATTCCACTGGTTCAAGACCACAGAGTTCATATTTTATTTCACACAGCTGAAAACATCGAGTGCAAATATTTTCAGCTCGATAAAGTACGTAAAGTGTGACGAGGACAAGTTGCCAACTTGGAACAGAATATTAAATTATCCATCAAGGGGCATAACTTAGCCCATAACTAGGTCAAGAGTGCACGGAACCGGCACAATCTGTTATTATTTTGCATTCGTCACTGGTTGCAACAGAAGCATTCTCGATGAAACGGTTCACGAATCACGGAACATGTATGTATGGGTGATGCAGCAGCCAATAAAATCACTGCAAGCAAAATGTTTGGAGGATTTAACAAATTTTCTCTCCAGATTAAATATTTACCGTAATTAACAAATTGCGAGTTAAGAAAGATAAATATATTCTAAAACCTGGATATTGGTTTATGTAAGAATATAGCACCCCTGGAGCGTTACTCTTTTTTTTTGAGGTTTTGCATACTTTCAAATAAAAATTAATAAAAAATATATTTTATGACCTAGCATTATAAATGTATATATTATATGAAAGTAGATAAAATGGACTATCTAAAAATACAAATATTATTACCTACTTACTTATTGTTACCAAAATTAGTTTATAGGTTAAAAATAAAAAAAATACAAAAAATATTTTATGTAACTTTGCTCTCCCCTAAAATAATTTTAGAAAAACATGATCAAAATTCCAAGATATACATTTTGTTTAGAATTTTATGCTGTTCAAGAAAATATATAATTTATATAGGCTAGAAGCATTTGAAAAAAATTTATGTTGAATAAAACCAAATATGTCCTATGGTACTTACCCTATTCCCATAAGAACACATGTAAAATCAAACTAGGAATATTACCCTAATCCCTACTCATAATAATGGTTATAAACTCGATAAAAAATATTAATTTATTCCAATAATGTAAATTAACAGTATTAGTAACACTTTTGTTCATTTATAACCTTAAAACAATTGGTAAAATACGTATTTCCTTATTTACAAAGTTAGCAGATGGTAACAGTTTTTTTCCATATGTTTCATTGCATATTACAAACACAACCAATCACGTTCAGCCATTTGAAATGGGTGTCTTCACGTAGCTTGAAATTTGGAATCTCGCGAAAACAGTAGTCGCGTTCACGAGTGCATTTCTGTCAGACTATAAAGTTACACCTCATTTTCTAATTATCGAAATATCGATGCAAACGCTCGGAGGCCGAAAGGCTGGGCCGAAAAATCGACGACGAATAACGCTCGGAGGGTTAAAAATTGTATATGAAATTAACGTGATCTAAAAGAGCCTATATACCAAAATCAAATTTATAACTCCATCAGAAGGCTTTTCGTCACAGCTCGGTTAAAAAAGTTGTGCCCGTCAACCTACGACGCATTTGACGTCAATCATCAAAATAAAGCTTCAGTTACATTTTCGGTTGTGAATACATCGTCAAAGTTTAAAACATGGAACGAGAAACACGTACAAAAACACGTAGGCGCATGCACGTAGATAATTTACTTAAAATTAATCGGGCGCGGTCGACGGCGGTGGCGGCACAAGGATATACTTGATTTATCAAAAACGTTTTAGTTTTAGGAAATATACCATTTTTACGTAAATAAATAAGTATACATTAAGATTATAGAATATTGATGTATGAAATAACTGATTACTGCACTTCATTGCACATGTGTCTAAACTAAAATAATAAGTGCATTTTTTTTATTCAAAATTTTATAGTGTTGAGTACCAATTTCAATTGTTCACAGGGAGCTAAAAAATGATGATTTTACATGCCTCTTTGTTCTACGCTCCAGAAATTGAAAACCAATATAACATTTTTAAACATAGTGCTGAACAAAAAGGAGGAACGGGGAGAAAGAGTAGAGTATTAAGTTTAAAAAAATATCGTAACAATTTTGGCCAAGTTAAGTAAATTTGAAGAAACTTCCACGACGACAAAGAGAAAAATCACGTTTATAACAATGTAAAGTAATCTAAGGCAAAACAGTGAAAAAGCTTTAGCCAAAGATAAATCAGCAACTATATCGTTATTAAAGATAACTAACTAGGCCTTCCAACAAACCAACAACCCCTACAAAATGTAAAAAATCTAGAAAAAAAATGACATCTACAGGGGTTTTGGTTAACATTGTATTGTGCTGATTCACCCCATGGAGGGCGTGGGCCTCACATCATTGTGCCCACAGCTAGGAATGATCTAATAAACAATCAGACCACAAAAACGTCAAAACCACAACTCAGTCTCAGACCGGACGACCTTCGTGCTATTGTTCCTTTTTTGATAAACCGACGACTATTCTACGTATGTGACCTTCGCCCCAAAGACCTAGAATGAAATATACCAACACCTCTTAAGGTCTGGGTGAGATAATAAGAACAAAATAAATAACAAGTTCTCCCAACGTCTGTCCACGAAAGCGACCAATGTCCAGTGAAAAGCGGTTGTTCTCGCACTCGCGCGTCGTAAATCAGGCGATCTCCGTATTCATTTTACTTTGCGCCCTGTAGATTTACTTTGCGCACTCCAGTGTTTAAACTTCGGAACTCAAAACAGCATGCATTAGCGAGCAAGGTAACGTTGTTCAAGCAGTAATTAAGTTATCAACACTGGATATTAACATCTGGCCTATTGTCCTCGACCCTTGTCGTAGTTTTCGACCAGGAACTGATATAAACGTAACATACAAACTAGCTTCAGGGAGGCTGTGTGTAAGTGCACAAATTGAACAACTATGGCGGTATAACTTAAGTGATTTAGGTAAGTGATGACGAGCTTTTAGAGACTGCTAAAACAGTGTCGTTGAATCTTCTAACTTAAAAAATGAAACTTTCATTCATTCTAACTTATGAAAATTTAAATGTAATTTTAACTAACTGTAGGAAATTTATTATACATCACAAATATTAAATATGTATACTTATATAGTTAATATTTGGCAGTCGTAGGAAAAATTTAATACTGTATACCACAAAAAGTCATTGGGGTTTCTCAGTTACCGTGGGCAATAACTGACTTCACTGCAATCGAGAGAAATTATTGCGCACGTTTCTAAAAAAAGCGTCAAAGTATTACACCATGTATTTTTTCACTTTACGCCAGTGGCATTTTTGTTAAGGGGATTTGTACTGCGTGCACACGAACGCTTTATGGAAAAGTGGCCTAAACCCATCAAATTTTAACAAACAGAACATGATCTTATTGCATGTAGATTTAGTTATAAGAGCGTAATTTAATGAGTGAAACGGTAATACAGTATGTTGATGTTAAGTACTCAAACACGGGTAATGCAGCTTAGATCAGGAATGAATGCATCCATGCATATATATTTTGTTTTACTATGCCCTACTGTATTATGCTTTATTATAAGTTTTATAATTTCGTACCTTCCAGACAGATGTTAAAATTCGAAATTAAGGTTTTATCAGCACCTGCAGATTCCATCCGTCTGTCAGAAGGGGTGGAGAAAGACAGTTACGCCAGGAAAACGACGTTTGATCGAACACTGCACGAACGGGAGAAGGAAACGCCACTCGTTTGCTCGTGTGGCCTTCACTGTGACCCAGCAGGGCAGAGGAATTCGCACCGGCGGCGCGGCGACCTTTGTTGTCGAGACAAAGCTGCAGACCGCTAGGCCGGTGCATATCCGCGGCGTGGAATGTACAGTGATGGGATGACGGGGATGAGCTGCAGGTGCGCGACGATGGACGGTGTCGGGGGACTCACGAGGTCGGCGGTCGAGGAAATCCTGCGGGGGGCAACACCGTAACCTAGATTGTGATTTTCCCTCAGTGAAAAAATTAGATCTCTTTAATAAAAATAAACCTCGTGTGGAATGTAAAATTTTCATTAAAAAAATTAACCTATTTTGTATACATCATAATTTAATTTGTTGGTTTATAAATTGTATTCTAAACTGCTGATTATGACTGTTTAGCTAAGTAAAAGTAAAATAAAAGGATTAAACCAACGAATAAAAATAAATAAATAAATAAATAGACGAACACATCTTGGTTAAGAGAGTTCGGTCGACGTAGTAGGGCACTCCACAAAGCGAGCGCGCACGAGATAATAACCTATAATACCCCCGTCGCAGCAGACCAAATTTCCAGTGGAATTTCAGATTATTTACTTACCCCGTAAAAACACCATAGGATCGAGTATGTAGGTTTGCTGCCATGGGATGGTGTTAGAGAATCTAAGTTAATCAATAATAATTGGTGAATGTAAACACAAAATTGTATTAAGCTCTGGCAATTTTTTATTTTCCCCATAAACCCCATGGGGGTGAGTATGTAGGTTTGACGCCATATATATATATATATATATATATATATATATATATATATATATATATATATATATATATATTTCCCTACAGGGAAATTCGCTAATAAAACGAGATAATAAGGCCTAGCAAGATTTCTCTCTCGACCACCCATCCACGGTCCACGCACTACCGTACACTCACAGATCATACATAACCTATGACAGTTTTCCATTACTGGACCTTTTCTTACAATGTAGAAACACTTTCTTCCTCCGCCTACTTTAGTGCTCATTTTCAACTACAAGTAAACAAATTTGTAAATTCAGTAGTGGGATACAATGACGACGTTAATAACTCTAAAGCATTGTTTATTTTAATACCTCTATAAGAATAACTTTATAAGTTTGAAAGCCTAATAAGGTCAAAGCCCTAACGATAAACTAATTTATTGACTTTAAGTAACGATTCTCTTTGAAAAAGCTTTCCAATGATAAAAAATAAGCTAGGTAAGTTATGTATCGGTTTAACGGTGTTATTAAAGACGCAATACTAACTATATTTATTTAATACTAGCTGTTTCCCGTCACGGCTTCGCCCGTGATTGAATTTATTTTTTAGGTAATAAAATCATTAAAAGAGAAACCAAATCTTTTTTCCTTAAGAGTGACATTGAAACAACAAATTACTGTGTGTTGAGCTCTGAAGGGATTTCGCAAAACATTTTCTTAATGAGAACAATTGAGCAAAAAAGAACAACCATGTCAAATTTCAACCCCATAGGCCCTACAGTCATTTTAAAATCATGTAGGGCGGAGCCCTAAAGAACATAAAAAACTATATTTCTAAAACTGTTTCTTAGTAAACACCTATTAGCAAAACGGAACATAAACGTTAAATTTCAACACCGTAGGATTTATGGTAATTTTGAGGATTTGTGGGGGGAAGCCCCTGGAATAATTTTGAAGTCCTATGAGGCGGAGCCCTAAAGAACTTCGAAAACTATATTTGCAAGATCGTTTTTAAGTGAGCCTATTTGCAAAACGGAGCATCCACGTTAGATTTTAATCCTTTAGCATGTATGGTAATTTTGATGTTCTGTGGGGTGGAGCCCTAAAGTAAATTTGCTAAATTGTTTCTTAGTGAGCAACTATGAGCAAAGAGCCCGCGGGCCCAGAGTAATTGCAAGACTTGTGGGACGGAGCCCTATAAACCGCGCTCCGTATACATGGAGCAAAATATATATATATGAAAAACATTTTCTTAGTGAGTAACCTACCTATGAGCTAAGGGGAACGTCCATGTCAAATTTCAACCCCGGAGACCCTAAAATGTTTTTGAAGTTTGCTGTTGGGCAGAGCCCTAAAGAACTTCAAAAACTATATTTGCAAAACCGTTTCTTAGTAAGCACCCATGAGCAAAGAGGAATGTCCATGTCAAATTTCAACCCCGTGAAGGCACTAATGTAATTCTGAAATCCAGTGGGGTAGAGCCCTAAAGTGCTTTAAAACCCTTTTCTTAGTGAGTACCCATGAGCAAAGAGGAACGTCCATGTCAAAAATTTCAACCCCGCGAATGCCCTATAGTAATTTTGAAATCCAGTGTGGCGGAGCCCTCAAGTGCTTCAAAAACTATAATTGCAAAACAGTTTGTTAGTACCTATAAACAGTAAAAAAGTATATAGCAATAAAATACGAAATAAAGTAAACTGCACTTAATACAACCAAAGTACACCAGACTAAAAGTAATAGTACATAACTATAATCTTGAAAATGTCAAACATTATATCTCACACCTGATTACTTATATGCCTATAAGCATTTCCTTGAATGAATCATCATGTGGCAGACGTAAACAAACATAATTCAATTTCCATAATCATATGTTAGAATACAAAAATGTTGCTTACATAAGAATAACATGGTAACTTTGAGGACGTCTAGGGCGTAGCCCTTTGTGAATATTAATATGAAAATAGTCAGACTTTCCTATTTTGAGCCTAAAGAATGAGTATACCAAATTTCAGCACTCTAGCTAGTCGGGAAGTTGGAGAATTAGTGATGAGTGAGTCAGTGAGTGAGTGAGGGCTTTGCCTTTTATATATTTAGATCTCCCTGAATTAGGCATGACAATAATGATAAAATCAGCTGTAAACTGTACAAATAAATTCCACTTGTTTCAAGAACTAGTTCAAAAGAACTCAGACGAAATAAAGACAGTGAGACAAGTGATTGAAGTGAACGAGCTCGGATGGAAGAGAATGAGGGTTATTTGGGCTTTGCATTTCGGTGTACCGTCTGTAACTGATATTACTTCTAGAGATTTTTTTAAGTTTATCCAGCAGTTATTCAGCCGAGGCACTATCACATCTATGAAATCGCCTACGGCTCGATGAAGGTCCGCCATGGAGGTCCCCTAGTTGGTCCCGGCGTTAAACAAGTTACAGGTCAAAGTTCAATATTGGTCCTAGGACCAAAATATGTTTCTTAATATCACAGTTTATTTCGCATTTACCACTCTTTGAAAGTTAATGCCTATAGAGTAAGAAAACAATTATTAAAAATTAATAAAGTAATTCAAACATGAAAGCAATAAACAATTCCATTCAAAGCAAAATAAATAAATTATAAAATGAGGCTTACGTCCCCCTCTTAAAGAACCCGTCACAAGAAAAATTGTCGATGAGGATGGGGTCATAAAATTTCATATATCGAGTTGACTGTGCTCCGTGTATTCGGTTGCGACAAGCTATACAACGTTCTGCAGGCACTGCCACTGGTGGTAGTGTCTACCGTCGCCGCCTGGCTGCGCTAGCGTTCTGTGCTCGTAGTTGGCCGTTCCACGGTTTTCATTGATTTTTTTTAACAGAGGTCTATTTCATATTGTTTTGTCAATATTTAACATTTTTTAAAAAATTTTAAAGTATAATTATGTTATTTTAAGTTGTTTCACGACTTGAATATATTAATAAAGACTAAGAACATCATTAGCCTCTCGCACATTTACATACATTGTTACGGTTATGTATATATATAATCTTGCCTTTTTGCCGGTTGGAACGAACTTATAAGAATGAGGAAACTTTCTGTTTGAGAGGTCTAATTTCGATAACTTTAACCTAACTAGGCTTCGAATTTGACCTAATAACCACCCACATAATGCCAGCTTGCCGAACAATTAATCTCTGCCCCAATGTTGCGAAGTGCACATACCCACTCATATAAGTAAAACAAATATTATACAGTGCTTAAGAGTCATCTTCACCCCTGGGCAGTAGCCCGTTGTTGCGCAGTCGGCAACGTTAATCATACGGCTTTTATGCTAAAACATGGTCTTGTATTCCCCTGTTTCGGACGCCTTTTTCAACCGATTTTCTTTAAACTTGGTAAGTGTTTAGTTGAATAGTTATACTATGTCGCTCATACCTAGGAATTTTGAAAATTTAACAAATATTACTTTCTGTGACGTCGCAAAGTAGGCCTAACTCGATTTTCCTTAGTAATAGTTAAAAATTTAGTTGAAAAACGGCGTCCGAAACAGGGGAATACAATACCATGTTTTAGCATAAAAGCCGTATGATTAGCATTGCCGACTGCGCAACAATGGGCTACTGGCCCAGGGGTGAAGATGACTCTTAAAAACTAACGATTGTGTTGAGGAATTTCATCCAGTGTTTCGAGCCATGAATGGTAGGCTCGTGCAATAGCTCTTACCAACTCAAAATACATTTCAAAATACTAATGGATTTGTCGGTTTGCCTTACCGCCTTACCACTGTGGCCAACCTGCTAGGCCTATATGAATAAAATAGTAAATTTGTTTGGACGAGGAAATAATTTTATTTATTGTTCCAATAATACAAACCGTTGCTAGGAAATTGAGAGTGAAGACAAATTCAAATTTAGTTTTTTGAAGCAGGCTTCGGAAGATTGCAGGAAACTATCTACGTAAAGTAAGTGTAACTTTATGTGTAACTTGAAAGTAACCACCTTTCAGATACTAATCAGTTTCCCTTTCGTTTGTTGGTGTAAAGAAATTAACATTGTAAAATTGGGTTCTCAGTAAAATCTGATAAAGAAATTACAACTATAACACCGGATACACTAAAATACTTAATAAGATGGGTTCAAAGGTGTAAGGGAATCGTAATTAAACGAAAACTTGTATTTTCTACATGAAGTGATCAATTAGTGGTAGATTTTTACGATCAATTTGCAGCCTGCAATCGAACGAAGGCAACAAGTATTACACTTCTGCTTGGGTTTGCCGCTGAGACTTTGAAGGCAGATATCAGTAATGGTACTTTCACTGTGGTCGTTTTGGATGATTCGGTAATTTGAGCGGTGTCATGGTATTCATTTCAGCGGAGGGGGGTTTTTTAAGGGAGGTGCAAGCATTTCCTCTGACTTTATAATGACTTTATATAAGATAAATCCTCCAAATGAAAATGTTTAAAAAAATTAGTTCAAGTTTTAGTTTGCCTTATATTTATTTGCGTTCTAAATCTTATCTTAATGTTTCCAAAATAACAGCTGTCAAAAAACTTGCAGCATGTGTGAGCCTTGAGCACTTTTTGCAAGTGTGGAGGTAACCTCTGCTACGCGCCCGATGTATTGTTAGAAAAGCATACAGTAGACATACTCGTATTTGTTACTCATTCGTATTTTTATTTCAGATCACAAGTGAAGAGGGAGAATCTTCGAACAAAACATCTGGGTCTAAAAGTGATCTTCCGTGTATGGACACTCCTCCATTCAGCCTAAATAAGAAATCCAATATTGACAATTTACCAATATTACCAATCCAACTGGAAAGGCATCAAGGTTATGGTTTGTAATTCCTCGATTTTTAATTATTTAGATACTGAATTTTGTATTTAAGTTCAATCATATTTTGTCATTTTGAATTTCATATATCCCAAGTTATGTTTAATTTTATTTTTAAAAAAGTGTCTTTTATTATCTAGGTTTTTTATTTCCCCTCTACGCACTGCAGATACAGAAATTTTAACTAAATTAAATTAGTGTGTTTTTATATGGAAAACATATAAATGCAACCCATTACTCGATAGGTATAACAATCTGAGTTGAATTTACTAAATTAAAAAATATGGAGTAATAATTTTTAATCCAATTGGAGTCAAGTTCGCTCAGTTATAGTGTCAATTTTACTCCCATTCAGTGTGTTATTAACCCCTTTAAGAGTTGGTGGTAATCCTATGTGTGTGACTTACTTGAATCCAACTAAGGAGTATATATTCACTCAAAATCAATGGAGTTATTTCTACTCCAAATGGATTGGATCGGACCGATTGGGACTCCAATTTTGGAGTTAATTTTGACACCATTTCTTACTAGATTCTTAAAAGTATGAGACGAATGATTGAAGCGAACGAGCTCGAATGGAAAAGAATGAGGGTTTTTGGTCTTTGAATTTCGGCGTACCGTCTGTAACAGATATTACTTCTACAGATATATATTTTTTTTAAATTACCGAGCAGTTTCTCAGCCGAGTTATACTATCTTATATAAGGACTCGCCTACGGCTCGATGGGGCCCCTCCCTCATGCCCTATAATTCTTTAAAATCTCAAGCATTAATCAAATTACATGTCAAAGTTCAAAATTGGTTTTAGGGCTAAACGGATAGGGATACGCTAAAACGTTAATAATGTTTAGAGTTGTGGTTAGTTTCAAAATATCTTTCTTAAAATCCCAGTTTCTTTAGTATTACAACCCATTTGAAAGTTAAAGCCCACAGAGATGACAAAACAATTATTAAAATAGAATAAATAATTCAAACATGAAAGCAATAATAAATCCATTTAAAGCGAAATTAATAAAACTATAAAATAAGGCTGACACCCCTACTCCCCCTTACAGAACCCAACACAAGAAAAAAAAATCGTCGATGGGGGTGAGGTCATAAAATTTCATAAAACTGTGGCTCCGTGTATTCAGTTGAGACAAGCTATACAACGTTCTGCAGGCACTGCCACTGGTGGTAGTGTCTACCGTCGCCGCCTGGCTGCGCTAGCGTTCTGTGCTCGTAGTTGGCCGTTCCACGGTTTTCATTTATTTTTTTTTAAACAGAGGTCTATTTCATATTGTTTTGTCAATATGAAATATTAAAAAATTAATTTAAAGCATAATTATATTATTTTAAGTTGTTTTACGACTTAAATATATTAATTAAGACTAAGAACATCATTAATCTCTCGCACATTTAAATACATTGCTACGGGGATATATAATCTTACCTCCCCCCCCGGAAGTCCAAGTTTTATCACTATTTTAAGCACTAAACTTAAACGTTTCTGTTTGAAAGGTCAAATTCCGATAGTTTTAACCTAAGCTTCGAATTTGACCTAATAAGCACCTAAATAATGCTAGATTGCCGAATATTATGTGAGAATTCCACAAACCCACTCATAGAGGTTAAACAGATATACAGTGCTTAGGAACTAAAGATTGTGTTGAGGAATTTCATCCAGTGCTTAAAAGTCATCTTCACCCCTGGGCCAGTAGCCCATTGTTGCGCAGTCGGCAATGTTAATCATACGGCTTTTAATGCAAAACATGGTATGGCATTCTCCTGTTTCGGACGCCGTTTTCCAACGGATTTTCTTGGTAAGTGTTTAGTTGAATAGTTATACTATGTCGCTCATACCTCGGAATTTTGAAAATTTAACAAATATTACTAAGGAAAATCGAGTTACTTTGCGATGCCTCAAAGAGTAATATTAGTTATATTTTCAAAATTCCGAGGTATGAGCGATATAGTATAACTATTCAACTAAACACTTACCAAGTTTAAAGAAAATCGGTTTAAAAACGGCGTCCGAAACAGGATAATGCCATACCATGTTTTGCATTAAAAGCCGTATGATTAACATTGCCGACTGCGCAACAATGGGCTACTGGCCCCAGGAGTGAAGATGACTCGAGACGAATGGTAGGCTCGTACAATAGCTCCCGTAGCAATTTTAAGAAGTAATCAGTAATCCTAAGCATCCGCGGTTAATTTTACCACGCATATCTAGGGCAAAACCATTTTTTTTTTAACATGGGATTCCCCTATTTATTTGGTTCTGTATATACATTGCATTAATGCAACTTACAGCCTAAAGTGTAGGCTATTCCTACATACGCAGACTATGAAACTTCTTATTATAAAGCGTCAAGAATTAGGCCTACTGTACAATTATCGAAGTTTTTTGTAATTCATAATGTTACATGCAAACTGAATAAAGTAAACTAATGGGTTTTCAACCAAATCAGAGCATGCAAACATTATTATTGTATGTCGAAATTCAAATATGGACTAGAAATAGAAACGTAAAGTAAAAGAGTAGCTGGTAACATTAGTACCCAACATATACAATATCATCGCAAACGAGGCTAATTGAGTGAATAAAACCAGTTATGGAACCTGACAACCTAATAGACCAACAGACCTGAGATAGTTACAGAAGGCAGCAGAGGTGGGCATTGTTGGCTTGTCGGAGGCCAATGTCGCAGTGATCAGTGGCCTTACTTTCTCGTGAACCCGCGTGTATCGGCGGATAAAAGGATCGGTAGCCACGAGTGGTATGGACAAGGAGACTTGTTAGGCCCCATTCGGTAGTGGGATGTCAGAGGAGAAGATGTGCATTATATCGTACTCATGTCGAGCGCTGTACTTACAAAAGGTACAGTGCAAGAAGATTTTTACAACAAATGAACAAATATGAAATAAGAAGAGGTAGCTGACATAAACCACATGTTATGTACAACTATTAAAAAAAACGTTAGATGTTTGTAAAAAAAAAAAAAAAAAAAAAAAAATTTAGGTATAGACAGTGATCATGAGCTAACGCTCGAAACATGTTGCTCGAAATAAACAACCAAAAATAGAGTGCTCTGTTAAAAATGTTCATTTTGATTATTATATGTATACATATATATGAAAATGAACGGATGGTGTTTTTGGCTTCTGGGGACCTCAAAATGGAAAAGTAACATGTCCCTGGCTTAAGTCTTACCATGGCTACTACCGTAATAGTGTATACCCTATAGGGAAATTCGCTGACAAAAGAAGGGAGACGAAAGGCATTTTAATTGACAAATAACCCGTTGCTAGGAAATTGAGAGCGAAGACAAATTCAAATCAAGTTTTATGAAGCAGGCATCGGAAGATTGCAGTGAACTATCTACGTACAGTAAGTGTAACTTTATGTGTAACTTGAAAAAAGTAACTTACTTAAGTAAAAAAGTAAGTAAATGAAAGTGTAAACTAACTTTGTAGAATTAGATTCTCAGTTAAAATAGGATTTTAACAAAAAAAAAAAAAAAAAAAAAAAAACATCGGATACATTAAAACCTTAAATAAGATTGGTTCAAAAGGTGTAAGGGAATCATAATTAAATGAAATCTTGTATTTTCTACATGAAGTGATCAATTAATGGTAGATTTTTACGATCAATTTGCAGCCTGCAATCGAACGAAGGCAACAAGTATTACACTTCTGCTTGGGTTTGCCGCTGAGACTTTGAAGGCAGATGTCAGTAATGGTACTCCCACTGTGGTTGTGATGGATGATTAGGTAATTTGAGCGGTGTCATGGTATTCATTTCAGCGGAGGGGTTTTTAAGGGAGGTGCAAGCATTTAGTCTGACTTTATAATGACTTTATATAAGATAAATCCTCCAAATGAAAATGCTTAAAAAAATTAGTTCAAGTTTTAGTTTGCATTATATTTACTTGCGTTCTAAATCATCTATATATATATATATATATATAATTCTGTAAGCCGAATTTCTTGAGCAAAATTGTGAGCGTCATACAGATCGCAGAAAGATGGGAGAGGTCTCAAATTAAAGGTCTCGGTCCCATGCACGAGGGAAAACTATCGGCGTGTCCATAATGTTAACAGGAAATGAGAAATCACGTAAAACTTCCTCCATAAGAATAGCATGGGGATTTAAAAAACGTCTGCTTTGTATACATTAAAACATGTGTTATGGTTTAATTTCAAAATGAGACACAGATGATAACATTGAGTGAAGATAACAAAATAATTCACACCAAATTCACACCAAGAGAAGCAATCTATATAATAATTCTGTAAGCGAAATTTCTTGGGCAAAATTGTGAGCGTTTTACAAATCACTGGAAGATGGTAGGAGTCTCAAATTAAAGGTTCCGGTCCCATAAAGCGTATCCATAAAGTTACAAGGAAATGAGAATAAATTTAGTAAAATGTCCTCTTTAAGAATAGCATGGGGATCCGAAAAATGTCTTCTTAGTGTATATTGAAACATATGACGGGGGTGAGGTCATAAATTTTATATCGAGTTGACTGTGGCACCGTGCATTCAGTTGCGACAATCTATACAACGTTCTGCGGGCACCGCCATTGGTCGTAGTGTCTACCGTCGCCGCCTGGCTGCGCTAGCGTTCTGCGCTCGTAGTTGGCCATTCCACGGTTTTCATTTATTTTTTTTTTAAACAGAGGTCTATTTCATATTGTTTGGGCAATATGAAATATTAAAAAATTAATTTAAAGCATAATTATATTATTTTAGGTTGTTTTACGACTTAAATATATTAATTAAATGCTAAGAACAACATTAGACTCTCGCTCATTTAATTGCATTGTTACGATCATATATTCTTACCTCCCATACTCATGTGGTGAAGACGACAAGACAAAGGACGCAAGTTTTAGGCCGGCCGCACACTGCATCGAACGCGACACGACACGACACGACAATTTCTGTTTTGTTTTGTTCTGTTCTGTTCTGTTTTGTCGGATGCGCGAAAAAACATCGTCCGACACGACAAAACACGACGGCTTCCTACGACCCCTCAACCCGTCTATTTCACTGATTATTATTACCTGTGACTATTATTTCACTGTGATTATTGCCTGATACATCAATCTCTTGCCCTGTGTCATTCCAAATTTTTTAGTTAACATCGACGTTGTGATGCTCTTTCAAAGTAGAGTTGTAAATAGGCGGGTTGTTTTGAACTAAAAATAATAGTTTGTCCACATCCACGGCCGCACTGTCTTCACTAATTTTCACTTCAACTTCCCAAGCAAGCAAAGCAAAAATCCTGCGTAGACGTTCCGTAGATTACATGTGTTTCTGGGGAGGGAGAGGGAGGAAGGATTCGCAACGCATGCGCAGAGCTGGATTCTCTGAGATTGATAGCGTTTTGTCATAAAACGAAATTTTCAGTACCTTCGCCAGACGAGGAAAAAACGCCTTAAGGCGTTTTATCGTCGTGTCGTGTTTTGTTCGATGTAGTATGCGTCAGCTTTATTTAAACTCATACAAACTGAGCCGTATAAAACGCCTTCCGTCAAAATGTCTTGTCGTGTCGTGTCGTGTTCGATGCAGTGTGCGGCAGGCCTTACACTTCTTATCGTGCAAACGTTTCTGTTTGAAAGGTCAATTTTCGACAGCTTTAAACTAAGCTTCGAAATTGACCTAATAACCACCTATTCAATTAGTCGAATAATAAATATCAATGCCCCAACGTTAAGAAGTGCACATACCCACTCATATAAGTAAAACAAATATACAGTGCTAAACGATTGTATTTTGGAATTTCATATAGTGCTTCGAGAAATGAATGGTAAGCTCGTGCAATAGCTCGGACATTGATCAGTCTATACATACAGAACAGAACCAAATATGTACCTCTAAACACGAATAGAACCACCAAGAATTAATTTTTTATTCAAGGATTATGTCGATTGGTTGAATAGAAACAGATAGTCTGGATATTTTGCGGACTTTTGTTATTGTTTTGATTTGTTGCAAACAAATATGCGCATATTAACATTTGAGAGTTAGAAAGAGCCCTTCCCGTGGCAATTATAACAAGAAATCCTGGCCTCCGCGCTTAATTTTACTACTGATTTCGAGGGCAAAACTAAAATTTTTAAACATGGGATTCCCCTAATTATTTGGTTCTGTATACATTGTATTGATGCAAATTACAACCAAAAAGTGTGTATACGCAGACTCTGAATAAACTTCTATTCTTATTATAAAGCGTTAAGAATTAGGCCTATGCTGTACAATTATCGATGGTCTTACCATGGCTACTACCGTAATAGCGTATACCCTATAGGGAAATTCGCTAACAAAAGAACAGAGACGAAAGGCATTTTAATTGACAAATAACCCGTTGCTAGGAAATTGGGAGTGAAGACAAATTCAAATCAAGTTTTATGAAGCAGGCATCGGAAGATTGCAGGAAACTATCTACGTACAGTAAGTGTAACTTTATGTGTAACTTGAAAAAAGTAACTTACTTAAGTAAAAAAGTAAGTAAGTGAAAGTGTAACCACCTTTCAGATATTCATTTATCAGTTTGCCTTTCGTTTGTTTGTGTAAAGAAACTAACTTTGTAGAATTGGATTCTCAGTTAAAATAGGATTTTAACAAAAGTTAAAAAAAAAACAAAAATACCACCCGTCGCAGCAGACCTGCGTACTCAGCGAATTTCCAAATTAGTAGTATTAATTATGACCAGATAAACCTGTAAACCAAAAATCATCACAAGCTCATAAATATGGAAATAAATGTTTATCTCCTTATGATGAATAGGGAAAGAGTATGCAGGTATGCTGCCATGGGGAAAACCAAAAGTAGGTTTTTAGCTTAAACAAAAAATTATTTTGACCTATGAAGCCATATCCTAAGTTTCATCAATATCTGTCCATTGCTAAAGGAGTTTGCCTATTCTCCATATAATTAACATGGGAAAAGAGTATGCAGGTTTGCTGCCATGATAAGCACAAAAACCAAGATTTTTTACCATAAATGGATGAATCTCAACCAAATGAAGCTGTATACCAAGTTTCATCCAAAAATATTGGTTAATAAGTGAAATATTAACACATCCTCATTCTCCATAAGATTAACATTGGAGCCCCAAAATACAATGTACTTTCTTTAGACTTTTTAATATCTCGGTAACCAATGGAGATAGAACAAAGCTTCAAAATACTAAATTGTGTGTTTTTTAAGCTAAATCCAATGGTCAAAATAAAAATTTAAAATTTTTTGAAATTACATATGAAAAATTCAAAAAACCCATTTTTGGGTTACAAAACCCCCAAAAACTACCCCTTCCGGTAGGTCAATATGTCTGGTTTTCGAACTCATCCAAATAAACGTAGGATTACACATCTCTACCAAATTTGGTGTCGATCGGACCTTTTTTACGAGAGTTATCATGTCTAGGGACACATACATACATATATATATATATATATATATATATATATATATATATATATATATATATACATATATATATACATATATACATATATATACATATATATATACATATATATACATATATATATATAAAAATTTTAATGACTATTATTTTTGGTCTCTGGGCACCTAAAAACGAAAAAGTAACATGGTCCCGGGCTTAGGTCTTACCATGAGACCTACAGTAATAGCTTATTCCCTATGGGAAATTCGCTAAAACATTGGATACATTAAAACCTTAAATAAGATTGGTTCAAAAGATGTAAGGGAATCATAATTAAATGAAAACTTGTATTTTCTACATGAAGTGATCAATTTAATGGTAGATTTTTACGATAAATTTGCAGCCTGCAATCGAACGAAGGCAACAAGTATCACACTTCTGCTTGGGTTTGCCGCTGAGACTTTGAAGGCAGATGTCAGTAATGATACTCCCACTGTGGTTGTGATGGATGATTAGGTAATTTGAGCGGTGTCATGGTATTCATTTCAGCGGAGGGGTTTTTAAGGGAGGTGCAAGCATTTAGTCTGACTTTATAATGACTTTATATAAGACAAATCCTCCAAATGAAAATGCTTAAAAAAATTAGTTCAAGTTTTAGTTTGCATTACATTTACTTGCGTTCTAAATCAGTACCAGGAGGACCGAGCGTTGCTCGGTGAAATATTAGTAAATTTAAATATCAGAATAAACTTTATTGACATTTAATATGCAGTACATAAACAGCTGTTACATTTCTTTTTGAAGTTCTGAATGTACTTCTTGTTTATATGTTGTTAATTCGTTGCCAACATGGCAACCCATAAGCCCAATGTTAAAATTTTGTAATTTTAAACTTTAATTTTTAGCAAAATTAGATTTTCCCTGGGGGCGAGACCCATCTCAATCGTATTTTTAAGGTAAAACTAAGTTTATTCCAAAATTTGAAGGAAATCGTCGGAGCCGTTTTTGAGATAATTGTGCAAGCAAGCAAACAAGCAAACAAGCAAACATTGCTCGTATAAGAGTATAGGATAGGATATCTTAATGTTTTCCGAAGTAACAGCTGTTAAAAAACTTGCAGGATGATCTTACTGATATAAACTGAATGGGAATCTCTTCTAAAACTATTGAGGACATATCCATATTCGTACGCGAGACCCATCTCAATCGTATTTTTAAGGTAAAACTAAGTTTATTCCAAAATTTGAAGGAAATCGTCGGAGCCGTTTTTGAGATAATTGTGCAAGCAAGCAAACAAGCAAACAAGCAAACATTGCTCGTATAAGAGTATAGGATAGGATATCTTAATGTTTTCCGAAGTAACAGCTGTTAAAAAACTTGCAGGATGATCTTACTGATATAAACTGAATGGGAATCTCTTCTAAAACTATTGAGGACATATCCATATTCGTACAAAGAGTAGCTTACTCCTAAAAATTTGTTACAGCAATTTACGCCTAAAAATAAGAATTTGGGAAATGTTTCTTTTTATTAATTGCATTATTCTAGTGTCTGGGACTGGGAGCTCATTAGAATTTCATTTACATTTGATTCTACGAGTATTCAGAGACGCAATGTGATATACATTTGATATACAGCTACGAGTATACTCTACAGTATAGCTCATGTTTACAATTCACCTTTGTTTTAATTATTTATTAATTTAACTTAAAATATTATTTAGAGATATTTTTTATTATTTTAAAAAGAAAATGATAAAAATTGCAACAATGAATGACTATTTAACTATAGGTTTGAGTATTGACTATAAATTAGGATTCTGGATCGACGTAACTTGATCTTGAAGTCTTAGAAGACTATGTACCAGTTCTTATTTTTAGTGGATTATTTTTTTCATGCATAACAACCGGTATAACTCAGGAGCATCCCAACGTCTTTTATTTTTTTATTTTACTTTGAATGGTAATCCCTCCAAACCGTTCACAATCAAACAAACTAATTGTAATTTATTCACATAAAAACATTTCAGTATAAGAGTAAAAAGTTATAACCTATCGTGAATTTCAAAACACTAATGGATATGTCGGTTAAAAAAAATCCAAATTAGTGAAATTCTATAATTGGTAGTAAATAAATTACAATATAATTTGTATAAAATTGCGCCCCAATTTTTTATTAAAATTCTATAATTAGCTTCCCGGCTGGATCCTATTGTACACAAAGATGGCAGGATAAAACGTTGCACAAACCACCCAGTTGAGGTATGACCAAAACTGCTACTGCAGAGGTTCTGCAGAAGGCTAATGTATTTTTAACGCCTGCAAAGAAACCAACAGAAAATCTAAGCGGGAGTGTCAACTGTGTTGCTTCTTTATATGGCAGGCAGTTTCATCATTTCACAGTAAAAAGCGTTCTGTACGGTGGGCCTACACAATAAAGCTAGGGATGGTATGATTATTGATTTCGATAACAAGTATTTTTTTCTTTAACCCTGCGATTTGATGTGTATATTCTAAATTCATTCATGTTTGAACACTTCAAAACAATTTCTTCTCTAAATAATATGACAAATTTTGTGAACCAAATTTATATGGTTGACGTGTACCGTAGTAAGTGACCAAGTCCTAATTAATTAGTGATTGTGCAGTGAGGTTGCGGAAGGGGGAATTTAGAAATTGCTTTTGTAAGGATTTCCTTTATTTCTAAAGTGTAAGCTGCGGTTGTATGACAACTTAAAATAACACATAGGAATTTCTGAGAGGATTTTTAAATTTAAATTATAAGTCTATAGATTTTTAGTTTTCTCAGTTTCAATTCTGAAATTCTAATATAATGCTACATCAATGTGTGATAGTGATATATCCTTACAATTAATCATGTTTAATGGCAAATTAAGTGCATTATACACAGGGTGTTTGGTAGTCAAAGGGAAAAATTAAGGAGTTATTATGCAAGTAAAATGCAACAAGAATACACAATTTAGGCAATTATATCTCACTCTAACTTCCAATAACAGCAAGTTTTCAATTTTTCAAAATTTCTCGACATTGTCCATCAAAGTGTAGTTTTTCTTACCAAACATATTGGCACTTCTTACGACATTTTTAGAATGTACACAAAATTCCTTATTAGAATAAGTTCAATGTGTCCCAGTTAAGCCCTCTTAAATCCTTATAAAATCTATTTGAAAACAAAATTTTAGAAATTTTAGGAAAAGGTACTATAACTTCCTGAAGAAAATTTGTTTATGCTTCCTGCAATAAACTATCAAATTTCTCCAAAACTTCGCAAAATTCTATGCTTTAAAATGATATAAATAACTTCTTGATTAGCATTATACGTGCTGGTACTGATATTCAGGTTGAAATAATAAAACGTCTTCCAACACTACTTGATATATTTACACTTATACTGTAATTGTTTACAAGACACAAAATGATATACAAGAAGTGATATTCCCTATTTGTCTAAGGGGAAGGAATTGGCATGAAACATAATTATTGACCTGTTTTTATCATGAAATACCTGTACCGATACAACCTAGATAGAAGGCCTAAATTCATTCAAGCGCCGTATCTAACAAGTTTTTAAGAAAACTTTATTGGTTTTTCTTACATCAAACAAAACTTAAACCCCTTAAAATTTAGAGATGTAACAAACCACACCTTAAATGGCCGAATATAATTATAGATATACGTAATGGAGTATTTAGGTTTTTGTCATATAATTTAATGGAAATTTTGATTGCCTGCTGCCATTTCCAACTTGGTCAACCATTTGAAGTGCAGTTTGCGTCATTAGACTCTGTCAAAAAAGGCCTTTAATTTGATGTACATATCAACCTATGCTTACAAGATTTTGGACTGACTCCTAGTGGGCCGTCCCCCAGAGAGGCCATCCTGTAGGTTTTTGGTATAGATAAGTAGGTTATTATCATCAGTAATGATTTGTAATGAAGTTGATTTTGAAGTTTTTGAAATTTTTGACAGTTTGAATTTGAAATTTTTTACCGTGATCTTGAAGTTGGTATTTTCATCTGCTGTGGTATAAATGATTTCCGAACTTAACTGTAAACCTGTATAGTGTGCAATGATTTCCAACAATATATTATTTCATGAAAAAACTGGTCAACAATTATGTTTAACGCCAATTCATGCCTTTTAGGTAAATAGGAAAGGACCATTATATAGTACACTATTTTAAAACTTAGAATGTGGGGAAGTTTTGGTGACATTTGACAATTTGTAGTATGAAGCATAAACAAAATTTTCTTCAGCAAGTTATATCTAACAACCTTATACAAAAAGTTATATCTGTGTAACTTATTGGGAGACAGTCACGACCTTACTGGTTAGACCTTAAGGTTGGAGGGATACCTTACAACCTTAACAAGTTATATCCAAGTTATCTCTAATCTAGTGCTCTTTTTCTAATTTTTTCAAAATTTTGTTTTCAAGTAAATTTTATAAGATTTTAAGAGGGCTTAATTGGGACGAACTACACTTATTCTAATAAGGAAAATCAGTAATTTCAGCAAGTGTTTCTTTTATTGAATCAATAATTGACTCAATAGACGCTGGAGATCCTTGTGTAGGAATATTCATGGATCTGTCCAAAGCGTTTGACAGTGTGTTCCATTCAAACCTCATTTCAAAATTATATTCACTTGGTGTTAGAAAAACTTCTTTGAACTGGTTTAGGTCATATCTAGACAATAGATATCAATTAGTTCAGATAGATTACATTAAAGAAAATAATCGAATTTTCAATCAACAATCAGAACTTAAACCAATCAAAACTGGAGTACCACAAGGATCAATTTTAGGTCCTTTACTTTTTGTGTGTTATTTAAAGAACATTTCACAATGCTTAACAAGCACACAACAAAGTAATATTATTCTTTATGCCGATGATTCAAATCTAAAAATTTCAGCTAAAACAATAGAACAAATAGAAATCTTGTCTTTTATAGAATTAGGAAGTATTGCACAGTTTTTAGAAAACCAAAATCTTATTTTGAATTCCTCTAAAACTAATTATATTTCATTTAAGACAGCTCAATCCCGAGTTACAACAGAACCAGCTGTTCTAATTGAGTCTGAACCGCTTGAACAAATAGAAAGCACAAAATTTCTAGGTCTATGGGTTGATAATCATCTTAATTGGAATGAACATGTGGGAAAGGTTTTATCCAAAATTAACTCTGGTATATTTGCTTTACGAAAAATGTCTAGGTTGTGTAGCGAGTCGACTCTTAAAATGATTTATCATTCCTACATTCACTCCCATATTTCCTTTGGGATTTGTCTGTATGGATCAACAAAAAAAGAAAACCTTGACAAAATTTTAAAGCAGCAAAAAAAAGCAATTAGAATTATTAAAAATCTTCAACCTGAGAATTCGGCCAGAGAATATTTTAAATCCCTAAACATTTTAACAGTTTATGGGCAGTATATTTTAGACACTATTATGATATATAAAGATGCTGGTTTAACAAATAACTCTGACATAAAAATTTTAAACCATCCTTACAATACAAGACAAAAATCCGAAATCATACTCACTCGCCACAGACTCCAGTTTCATACAAAAAAGCCAACTTATGCAGGAGCCAAGTTATTTAAAGAGCTGCCCAAGGAAATAAAAACTATTGATTGTATTTATAACTTTAAAAGAAAATTAAAGCGGTACCTTATAAGTAGAGCTCTTTACTCTCTAGAAGAATTCCATATTAATTAATTTGTATAGGATATCACTGTGTAATATATTAGGTTTAGAAAATGCATTATTATTATTATTATTTTTTTTTACATTTTTGACACTATTCAAATGTACATATATATTGATAAATAAAAAGAATTTTGACTTTGACTTTGACTTAGGAAGTTTTTTTAACATGCCGCTATTTTCCTTGAGTCCCAGGTATCTATATACAGCCTCTTTACTGTATGACCACTTCCACGGTTCATACAACGATTTCAGTGGAACGTTCACATTTTCCGCTTACATAGTTACGAATCTGCAGTACCGGCCACCTTAGGTTTTTATTCCTGTAATATTAAACTTCCATTGCCTGCTACTTCTGGCTCGGTTGTCCGATTGAAGTCGGATTAGCACCATTGTGTTCTGTTAAGTGAGACCTTTAATATGACGTACATATTTCCCTATGCTTATACAGGGTGTCCAGCTTCCAACTTTACAAACTTTTCCAGGTTATTAAGCATGTCAAAACAAACAGAAAAATTGTATAAACATATGTCCGGAAATGCTTCGTTAAGCCGCTAGCCACCATTTTGTTTTTTACACTTATGAATTTTTATTCCCGTTACGGTTTGTTGTATTGAGTTTATATTTGTCATGTATCTTAATCACGCCAATGCTCATTTTTAGAAAAAATATTATTTTTTTCCGATTCATATTTTCAAAATGGCGGCAATTTTAAATTTTTAAACTCAAATATCTCAAAAACGGTAAATTTTATAAAAATGTTACAAGAGACAAAAAAGTTGACAAATTAAATTATCTAAACATTGACACCAAGTTTGTAAGGATCCAACAACAAATAACGGAGTTATTGTGGTTTTCTTGCAGAAAAACACTGATTTTGCACTATGATTAATGCTAATTTAGGTTATTTTAAGAACAAAAATCTCAATACCTCTGTTATTTGTTGTCGGATCCTTACAAACTTGGTATCAATGTTTAGGTAATTTAATTTGTCAACTATTTTGTCTCTTGTAAAATTTTTATAAAATTTACCGTTTTTGAGATATTTGAGTTTAAAAAATTAAAATTGCCACCATTTTAAAAATATAAATCGGAAAAAAATAATATTTTTTCTACAAATTAGCATTGGTGTGATTAAGGTACATGCTAAATATGAATTCAATACAACAACCCGTTACGGAAATAAAAATTCTTAAGTGTAAAAAACAAAATGGCGGCTAGCGGCTTAACGAAGCATTTCCGGACATATGTTTATATGATTTTTCTGTTTGTTTTGACATGCTTAATAACCTGGAAAAGTTTGTAAAGGTGGAAGCTGGACACCCTGTATTTAAGATTTTCTTGTGGCTCCTAGTGGGCAGTCCCCCATTGGGGCTAGAAATCACATTGTACCACAAAATGAAGTACTAATGGCCAAATATGGATGTTTGAAGTTCCATTCCTCTAAGTCATCCCTTATAGAAAAAATAAGAGGGGAAGACATTAAAATTCAATAATGTCTGTACTGAAATGGGCAAAGAACAGAGCCTCTTTTCACAGTCACCATAAAATAAATTACAATATTGCTCGTTGTCCTCAAACTGAACTCAGTGACATTATACATCATTGTAAAGCTAAAATAATTCTCTACAAACTTCAGATTTACAGTTTTACATATAAACTTCATACAAAGGAGCTTTAAGGGAAGGTTTTTATATAATATAAAGAAAAAATCTATTTTTACATTTGTATCGATTTTTCCACAAAACCGTAAGGTTTTTGTAATAAGTGATAATGGAAATTTTTGTAGCAAATTTTATTGGGAACAAAATAAAAGCAACCCCACTTCAATTGCTTTTTTTGGAACTGTAGTTGAGTTTCTAACATACTGCAGCTTTAACTTTAAAGGGCCGTAGGGCGGAAAACTCAAGAGGGCTTTTTTGGGACTTTTGGGAAAATGCACACCTTATCATAGTCTATTAACTGTGAAAAATTCAGCTCCTCCGGAATTACTTCCGACAAGAACATATTTTGACTGGGCTAAATTAACAACTATGAAATCAGCTGTTAATCAAATAATTAGAATCCATGTGTTATACAACATGTGGTATATGCTTGAATTTATCCTAATTAAAGTACTCAACATACATTAATGTGGAGTATATATAGTACATATACTCAAAATGAATATCCCCCACCCGTAGAAACCTAACTCAAAAGGTTGAACTGTAGCCGTTGTAAAAGAGTAATACTCTTAATGACCCATACGATGAAGGAAATAACATTTAGGCGGGTATGAGCATCAGACACCCACAATCCGAGCGGACCTGAAGGTCGACCAGTGTAGGAGGCCTTGTTATTTAAAACTGGAGGATCTATCAAATTATTTGGTCCACACCTTCTACGCCTGAGGATCGATATGATAACTGTTTGATCACTGAGTAGTTCTGCACACTTTTCAATCAATACAATACTATACCAAATCTTCCAAATGTATAAACTAACAAATGTGTTAATTAGTCTCTCCCAAAAACTAATGGGATTGATTTGGGAACTGAAAATTTAATCTAAAATTGCTATGGGTGTAAACATGTATTTTGATTACATGTAGTGTATTATATTATATTTGGCAATTATTATTTTTTCCCATCTTGCAACTAGCTTATAATTGGGGGTTTTGTACATCAATCTCATTTATCCTGTTGCTGTTGTTTATAGTCTAAATTGTTAATAATTTTCATCATATAATTTACGTCTTGCACTTTGCAACTTATATACTAATACAATTTTATTGATTTATTATAAAGTTTTTGAAGCGATAAAATAAAAAGTTTAAAATGCCATTTTCAAACTGATGTTATTTAAACCTGTCAAGTTTAATTCTGTAGCTTAAACGTTTTCAGAATATCACTTATTTAAAAAATAAAAATTACATTCAAACAGACGGAAACACAGACACATAGAAAAACAGACAAGAGACAGGAAAACAGGCAGGAAATACACACATAGAATACTTATTGTAATGAACTATTTTCTTCTTTCATATGAAAATTCAGTCTATGAGGCTAGTCACAAATTGAAGCTAGACATCCAGCAAAAAACAACATAATGAAACATACCACGATAATCAATATTCTCAAACCCTCTTACAGCTAAATACGTGCTCTAAATAAAACAAACTTTTGCGACTAATATAAACGATTAAGAAGCTTCTAGCATTGCTAAGAAGACCCAATTAATTAGTGGATAAAACGAACACCGTTGAAATGTCAAGCGGGGGGGCAATAATTCACCGCAGACGGCTATAAATAGACGGTGAAGAGCTGAAGAGCAAGGCCGGTCAATGTCGGACTCCACCCAGACCAGACCGGTTCATTAGCGACACAACCGGTTGCCGGTTTGCAGGTGAACTGCACTGTTACAGATACTGTGTCACCCACGCAGTACTGGTGGCGGTAATGTGCGATTAACCGGTACATGAGCAAGCGACGCACATGGCTAATTATGCAATGATTTTCTTAAATCTAAAAATGACTATTTTTGCATTGAGTGCTTGTAAAATTATGAAAATGCCTTGTTCAAAGATATAAAATACCTATGTGTCTCATTAATAATGAAATTTTAGAAAATACTATCAAGTTTTATCCAATAAAATTCATATTAGGGCCTAAATTGGACCAAGGGAGGTCGCGTTGGTGATAAAAAGCCAGATTTAAGGAAAGACTTGTTTGCAGTATAACTCAAATTGTGTGCGTACAAAAGCATACAGAAAGCAACTGTTTCTTTGCGGTATGAAATAGCTATTTGTGTAATAAGAGCGTAAAGTACGTCATTGCCACTCGAGAATTGTATGTGGCCAAACAATTCGAGAGCGGCAATGACTATTTGCGCTCGTAATAAACACAAGATTTTTCCTACTAACAATTGTTACATATTACATGTTTTATTGTATACAAAATGTCATTTGTATTATTTTTTATTTGTTTCTGTTGGAACACAATGTTAACTATCAAACATAACCTCAAACTGAAAAAGAAGCAAATACTAAACGAAAACAATGAATAACAGCTGTAGCATGGTTTCTAATTACAGCTGATTTAAAATTGCTGTTTGATCTAGCGTGCGGTACAGAATCATTGCCGCTCTAGAGCGGGAAAGAAACGGAAACCGGAAATGAACTGTTTTGCATAGGGGTTACAGGTGTGGCAATGCGATTATTTCCATGCAGTGGTAGGAAAACATATTTTCACCCAACATGTGTTTTATTTAGGGACCTAGTTTTTATTCATTCAAACAACAAAAATGTTATAAGACATTTGAAATTGTCCAGACATTAAATATGACAAAAAAATTTAACCAAATTTAATTTTTGGTTAAAAAAGTTTTGATTTTTATTATATTTTTAGGTTACAAGAAGTTTATTTCTATTGGAAAAGTTTATTTATGTTGGAAAAGATAAACATGACTCCATGAAGTCATAAACTAGGGTACAGTAGACCCTCTGTGATCTGTCATATCATAAATCAGGCCCTCTGGTAAACCAGCATTTTTGAGATTACGATTCCGTTGCTACTCTGGCTGCTTTTTTATGGATTGATCGAGGTGGGTAGACTACATTACAATGTTTGTTTTTGAGGCCAATCTACATGGTTTCATCCCTGAATACCGCTTTAGAGACCGATAATCTAAAGACAATATAAAACAAACTCAACAATTCAGTGGCAGGAGTAAAATCAATCCAGGTGAGTTATATCCTTTCACTAGTTGTTCATTTTCATCAATCCTGGTTTGATATTTGACAAATTAGAGAGTGTATTCTCTATTTTGGGACAAGTGTACGATAGCCTATTTTTTGCATTGTTGCATTGGTGAGTACAGAAGCAGAAGTTCTTCACTCGGCAACCAATCTCACTAATTTGCTTTTAATCCTCCTTAACATAATGTGGCATAGTCATCAGTTAAAAAATCAGAGGTTCTGGTAGTGTTGTTTTACATTAGGGCGAGTAGTAACAGAATCAACATTCCTATCAATCATTATGGATCACTTCAGTCTTGTTGAGAAATAAACTACAATATAAACAATAAATATCAACTTACAGCATGGCAGCAAATAGAACCAAATGATTTACCTGCAACAAATAGAAACAATAAGATGCTTTTGCAATTTAAATTACATCAGCACACAATTAAAATTGCCCTTTGTTATGAATTATTTCGTTAATTATGATATCAAACAACAGGTCAATATTATATTTCTTCAATGGGTAATGTATTTTTGGGTATCACTAACCTATTATGATTGTCGTCAGCTCGGGACTTATAAGGATTTAAAAATGCATTACGGAGATCAACATTAGATAGTAACAATACAAGGGTTTGTAGGCTACTATTGCCTACAAAAAGTTAAAATTGTTATTGGTGCAGATTATGAAAATATGAAAAATATTTTTATTTATGAAATAAAAAAACGAGTAGTGTCCAAATTTTAGGTACATACTGATACTAGCAAAACTCATGCCAGTACTGGTATTTACTAATATGTAAAATACCAGTTATTTTTTAAATAAAATAGTTAGGAAAATTAAGACAAATTTAATACTAAAATCTATTTTACTCAGTTAAATATCTTACAATTAAAAAAAAAAATAAAAAAAATAGTACAATAGATAAGGAACCGCTTAGTACACAGTATTTTTATTCATATTCAAATGAATGGATTTTTTCTATTAAAAAGTTGTATTTAAGTTAAATTTTGTAAACATTCGGACCCTAAATTCAAACTTATTAGGTAGGACCTACTAGAGTAAATTAAATTCTAACGATTTAGGGTTTTCTGTAAAATTTCACTTGTAAATTTGCACCCTGTAAAGTAATAAGACAGTAGCTTTTATCCTAAACTCCAAAGACAGTGGAAACCAAAATATTGATGTAGATTGGACTTTGCCCCTTATCCAAAACTATACAAAATTACCAATAAAAAGTTTATTTTTATGGTGGTTAATAGTAAAACAGTTCTTTAACCAAATTACTCTTAAGTTGAGTAAACGCAGACAGTTAATAATCTTTCTTTCTGAAGAGTGCTGCTCAATAAGTGAATAAGTGCTCCTCAATTACTGTTAAAATATTTACTTAATTATTTAGAAGACTTAATGGACACCTCGGTAACCTTGTTCAGATAATAAATTCATAAACTTCAAATCACTCAATACGGGTTGTTAACATATTAAAATAATTCTGTCAAAATGTTTTACATTCATCTCAAACATAAATTTACAGACCAGCAGCATTGCTTGGATGGGAAAGAGGATATTCAAAACGACCCAAGAAAAGAATAAATTACTAGGCCCCTTTTATTGGCACCGTCTAAAAAATTGCTCTACATAAATTAGCCTCGTTTGAGTCGGTTTGGCCAAAGGAGTCAGTTGGCAAGGAAAGTGAACGTTGAAGGAAGCCTAAAATTTTTTGCCAATTCGAGATACAGATGAGAACCAGTTCCCAAGGTCGCCGGACAGTCAACCGGACGGCAGATTTACTGGTTCACAGCCTAACGCCCGCGTTGTCCCACCCGTTTATCGTCTTAGCTCTCTACTTTACAAGCTAACTGATATTAGTCTCGTACAGAGTTGGCATTCCGGAACGAAATTCCTGGAATTTGTATGAGGTTGTGGGCAATGTTCAACACTAATTAATGCAAATCCGGCTTGATTTTTTAAAATTTAATTCTACTTTAAAAACAATTTTACTATGTTATTTTACATTATGTAAACCACATTATTATTGCTTTTTTTCATGTTATGGGTTATTTTATAATGAAATTTTTGCCAAAAGGATAGTTTTACTTATCTATGATTATAATTTTTACTGGCACAAAAATGGTTTTAGTGGGGGGGGGGGGCTGTGGTTTGTTTGAACATGTTAAAATAAATCCATACCCAGTAATATTAATAAGCTAGGGAGGGAAGCCTGTGCAGGGCAATTCGCTGCATTTATTAAAGTACCGGGAGATCTATCCTTGCTTGGTGGCAATTCATTTAGACCTAGTTACTTTGAATAAATGATATATTAAGCCATAATGCTATTTAATTTAGACCTTGTTAATGTTTGAACAATAAAAAAATTATCGCTAATTCTCAAATTTACTACTGTGTTAGTGTTGAAATTTAATGTGTTTTTTAAGGTTCAAATTAGGATTCCTTGAAGGTTCTTATGAGGATCTGTCTTAAGGGCTAAAATCCATCTAAAACTTCTAAAATGATAAGAAAAATTCACAGTTGTTTGATCTAGATAGTTCAACAAACCAACACACAGAAACGCGGAGAAAAGATAAATATAACAACTTTCTGGTGCTGTACAACGTAACGCTGCACTCATTGTAGCTATTTGTCATATTGGAGAGGCTAGTCATCAAAATAATGAATGATTATGCTTTAATTTTATTTATAATGACAATTTGAAATTTTTTGAATATTTTTAAATATAATTTTACTACGTTTTGCTTAAAATTTCTCTTTATACAAACATTTTTGTAATAAACTTGTTACTTATATTATTTATAGTATCACTTAATTTTTTTCATTCAAACAACTGTTTTAAAATTTTCTTATTCACTTTTGTCATTGTATCATCGTAAACTAGTTACCTTAGACAATTTACACCAACAACCAACTACATATTTTCCTGTTTCACAATGTTTGAAAACCCATGAGTACTTTACAAAGTAAATGTAGTGTTTTCCTGTAACTTTGATTTTGATTGTCATTGTTGTTTCAGTACCAACATGGCAGCCAATAAAACCTAAATTTAAAATGCTGCATTGTGTATTAATTTACGAACAAAGAATTATTTGATTTGATTTGATTAGATTAATGTCTTTATTGAAATGGCGACCTAACTAAATAGGTATATTAAGCCAAGTATGAATGAGAGATAAGTGTAGGATGATTGTGGCGCGATCTTGTAGTCTTGTTACTGACTAAGGCCGACATTCACCTTAGCAAATGTTACTGTTAAGGCCTTTTCACACCGGCGTCTGCGACGTCCGCGGAAGCCGCAGAAGTTTTGGAAGAAATAAATCGCTTCCCGTGCTATCAAATGAGACCATGTACACCGCGCTTCTGCGACGTCTGCGGAAGTTTTTGTGAGAATTGGTCGGAGAGCGATTTTCCACAAACTTCTGCGGCTTCTGCGGCCTAGCGAATGCGCATTGCGCAATGAACACTTCTGAACCACGTGCTTCTATCCCTCACCCGCATCCTGCGTCATCAGCAGTGTGATTACTTTTGTTAGTCGCTGTTGCTGGTGTTCTCTGCCTTTATATATTTATAATGTTATTTTATGGAAGTTATTATAGTTCAATTAATTATAGTTAATGTTATTATTTTTAATTCATTTTTCTAAAGACTCAATTAAAAACAAGAATAACAATCGTTATTAACTTTCTTGGGAAAAACAAATATTATTTAAAATAAAAATCATGGTATGTCATGCAATTTTATTCTTATAAATTTAAAGATATAGGCCTACCCCCGTTGCAGCAAACCTGCCTACTTAGCGAATTTCCGATGGAATTTTGGTATTTTTTACCCCTGCTGTATAATTGCGTATTCCCTATAGGGAAATTAGCTAATATAATACTTGGTACAGTAACCTATAAAATGGGCATGTAAAGTACTTAAGAAGTGCATTGTATGCATTTATATGTGTACATATATTGTATTTCATAGCTAGCAGTGTCGCTTGAAATAAAACAGTGTGTACTAATAATAAAAGTAAAAACATGGTAAAACAATGTAATATTACAAGAACATATAATTTTATTCGTCTAAGCACATTGTATTAAAAACGAGAACAAAACAAGCTATTTAATAATTTATATACAGGGCGTCTGCGACGTCGTGAAAAGGGCGGGTCTGCGACGTCTGGTGTGAAAAGGCCTTTAGTGTGACATTGCTTTATGACTCTATAAACTTTTAGTTAATCGGAAAAAGTTACTTTTAATATTGGAGTTATGTCTCGTATTGTAGCCTTGGATTTCATTACAAGATGTGCAAAGCTAAAAGTGATAACATGACTTTATTAAAATAAACTTTAAATTACAGCATAAATATACTATTCTATTTAACTGATATGGAAAAAGATCATGAAAAAATGTTAATACTGTAAAAGTAAAATAGGTCTGGTCGGAAACTTCCTATTAGCCAGGACAAAATAAATGACTATTGATGGACAAAAATAAAATTGGTTTGTTTTTCAGTTGGAAAAGAGTTTTTCTTTTAGAAGCACAAAACTGATCTTTAGGCTTATAATACTGAAATAAATTACGTTATTATTTGCAATGGTAAGTGTTTCTGTGCCTTTAAGCACAAAACCTTTAGGATTAATGATTGAAAAACTAATCTGTTAGACCTGTAATTCATATACTCTACATGTACATTAACTTCAACAAAC
The DNA here is from genome assembly GCA_030545055.2 of Neoaliturus tenellus. Classification (NCBI taxonomy): domain Eukaryota; kingdom Metazoa; phylum Arthropoda; class Insecta; order Hemiptera; family Cicadellidae; genus Neoaliturus; species Neoaliturus tenellus. The sequence goes on from CM061536.1 coordinate 48,011,613, forward strand.
AAAAGACAGAAATAAAATTAATGTGTTTTCAGAAGGAAAATATTTTGTATTTTTTAAGCACAAAACTGATCTTGCTTTACACTGAATATGGGTCTCAAAATTGTTTGTAGTGCATATATTAAACTGGTAATGAACTACAAAGCTTAAGCATTTACCAGAAATTTTATAAATTTTTACCCTAATACACACTTTAAAAAAGATCATAATTAAATAACAAAACTAGAGAACCAATGAGACAGAATAATTTTTGCAATTAATTAAGTTTTACTAATAGCACAGATAAACTAAAATTGCCTGCATTACATAAACAAAGGTTACCTTAATGTTAGGTAGGCCTAAAGGCTTGTTAGTCTTTTATTGTGGTTAAATCCTCTTTTTGGTTGAGCTAAATAAGCTTAATAATTAACTCACATTCCTTAATATTTAAAAAAAAAAACTTGGTTTAAAATGTTTAACCTCCAACAAATATGTGGCCTCTAATGTTTAAAACTGAAAAAATAAAGTTTTAAGAATGAAAAGCAAAGGAAAGTTGTCCATTAAATTACTACTGATTACCGGTACAAAATGTTTGAGGGGACTAGAGTACAGACATAACTAACAAAAATCACTGTGTAAAATTTTTAGAACTAACAACCTAAAATATACTCACTGTTGATGACATTTTCAAATGTTTTATTCAACATGACAGTTTAAAAAAGCAAACAAGATGAATTTGATACCCAAAAATGGGCATTCGTTCCGACAGTTGTTTTCAAAGAACTGATCAAACCCCTGTAGGCTCATAAATTTTAAAATGTCCAATTAATTGAAGGAAAAACACACTTGAGTTTTTATCGAATCTAAAATAAACTGGTCAAACGAATAACAAAATGTTTTAATATATTTTGAAGAAATGGTTAGTATTTCTATCTGCTCCATGTTCAACACAGTATGATACCTGTATATTTAAGGAAAGGATAGATATACAAAATAACCATTTAGTAGGTTTTGATGTTAAATATTTTTTAGTGAAGTTGACAATCAATAGTAATAAATATTTTAGGCAATGTAAAAACATTGATTGAGATTATTTATCCGTTACGACGTGATGCCATCAGAGCTAGTTACCAGACCAGAGATCTGGACAGATGCGATTAATGATATTGGTTACCTTACATCTTGTTGTATAAGACCACCACTTGTTTGTGATCTACAAATTTTGATTTTAAATAATCATTGTGAAAATCAAAATACAGGGTGGCACGAAAAGGATAGTCAATTTTACTTGCATGGTAGTAGTGATATAGAAAAGGGGTGACATCCACCGGTCTCCTTTACGTCAACCATTTTAGCCGGTACTCAGTGACAGTAAATCAACATGTTTTCACTATGAAGCAGTTTTTTAGAACTAATATTTTTCAGCGGGGTGGCTTGTCGACAACAATTAAATGCAACAAGATATGGACAAATCCATGATTGAGGATCGATAAACAATGGGTCTCTGCTTTATGGACCGCAGGGTCGATGATGAGTAGTAAATAGTACTGGGCGTCTACATTCAGCGGTCAAACCAGAAAACCTTGAAATTAAATGTAAAAAGTGCAAAAGCATTAGTGCCCCAGAGACCCCTCTGGGACGGTTAACTATGCGGCGTGCTTCAACCTTAAGAATTAAAATTGTGAAAGAGAAAGTAAATTTCATTTCCACTCTGAACATTACAGTATTGACTCAAATTGGGGAAATTATCAAACCCGAAAATGAATCAAAGTATATGTTGAAAAGCACTGAAGTTATATTAATTTGTGACCATTCTTTTAGTGCCACCCTGTTTAACTACAAGCGAAACTAAGAATAATGGGGTCAAAAGCTGAAGAGTATAAAAATATAAACAATCGTTCATTGACTTTGACTTTGATTATTACAAATTATGCCGTACAATTTTAATTTTTTATATATTTTATTTTAAAAAGAGGTTGGCAGGCCTCTTTTTGCCTTACTTTGCCCTGTAGATAGACTTTTGATCTGTGAGTGGATCGTATTAGACAAAGTAAAGAGGTGAGCCGCTACAATAAAGGTGTATGGTACAGATTAAATTTCCAGGCAGAATGCGGATTCAAACCCACGATATCACTTCCATGGGCCCTCCATTTAAAAAAACGAATAAGGAACTTTTAAAAACAAGTGTACACTTAAGCGCACACCAGCCAGTAGGTGATTCTAGATTACCCGTGTGTCCTTTTTGGATTGCCAAAGGAATTGTAACTAGTGAAAAAATATTGACAATATCCGTCAAAAAGCAACTTATGAGGGGGCTAATGGGCCGCTCTCAGAACGTCATGCAATGCTTTACCTGCTGCTATTTTGAGCCTTTGTTTTAAGTCCGATAAAATTGGGAGGGGTTTTCATGAAATATAGAGACTAGGGCTATTTGACCTAGGCCTACTTTTATTTTTTTATATTATGGATCCTTATCAAGCTATAAAAGATCAAAGTTGATCAAAGTTCTATCTACTTTGATCCATTATTGCTCCAAATGAATTTTAAATATAAAAAATTCAAAAAGTAGGTAAAATAGCCCAAGTTCTTTTATTTCAAATTACTTCAGCTTTCATCGAACTTAAAATAAAGGCGAAACATGGGAGCAGGTGAAACACTACACGTTGAATTTTTGACCCACGAGACCCCCGATACTGACAGCCTCTGTCAGCAGCCGCTGAAACTGCTGGGCGCGCAGGCTACGAATGAACAATGAATTAATTAAAAACCTACTTTCCGCGGCCAAATCACCTTCCTCAACATCATCTAACTGAGTCTTGGGTCTCACACGTGCTGAAGTGCAGCAGCGTTTCTTTATCGACAGTGTTTTACACTGAATACTAGATATTGTTTCTCGCCCTCAGTATGCTTTTAAAAAATGCGAAACATCTTCAGTTAGTTTCAGCAACATCCAATATGACTGATTCTTTAGCCCCCTCTTAAACCAGACCAGGATGCTGAAGCTTCAGGGTGGTGCTGTATCAGTTGGACCACCTTGACAGCCTTGGTGACATTCAAATATCCCCTTATCACTTGGAGGCAGCCTTGCACTACAAACACGGATGCCCACCGTCACACTTTGACATTTAGAATACAAGATATTTAACAAATCTGATATTAGATAAGCTTTTAGCGAATTTCCCTATAGGGACCACTTTACTTTTTCATTTTGAGGTCCCCAGAAGCCAAAAACACCATTCGTTCATTTTTTATATATATGTAAATGTATATATGTAAATATATGCTCATATATATGTAAGCGTTAATAAAACTATATTAACGCTTATTTATTGGTATAACTTGATAAAATTTGGTATGTAAATTCACTAGGTAGGGCTTACCTGATATTTGCATACAACACCCATAAGGGGGCAAACCTACATACTCACCCCCATGGGGTTGATGGGGAAAATTATAACGTGCTGAATATTGATACAATTTGATATTTACCTTACCTAACCATTACATTACCTATCAACTAACATTTTCTAACGACATCCCATGGCAGCAAACCTAAATCCTCATTCCTATGATGTTTACGACGAAAATAAAAAATCTCAAATTCCTTTGGAAATTCGCTGAGAACGAAGGTCTGCTGCGACGGAAGTTTTCTTGTTTTAGGATGAAAAATTCATAAGTAAATTAATATTTATTGATTCAATATCAATTAAAGGTACTTCAAAAGTCTGTGTTGCATGCTAATTTAGAACTTTACCATTGATGGGATTAACGACAATGATACAAAACACTGTCAGCATGTCATATCAAAACTACTGCTTATGGGTTATATCAAATCTGATAACAAATTATTTACATTAGTTCTGAAAAGCGCTAGATTACTCATGTATCATCATTTGTAATGTTAAGAGTTTCCGAGGTGGAACAAATGTGCATGAGAAAACATTGAACAAAAATAACAACATAAAAGTGCTAGATATTGATATTTTCTATCTTAATCATATAGAGAATCAAAGTTAATGAGCAGAGTTCTGAAATAATAATTGACTCAACGAATATTCCCATTTAAGTCACCAGTAACGACAGTGGCAACAAGCCTTAGGACATCACGAATGAATGGCGAGGCGTGATACATCGTTTTGTAGCACTTTTGGGGAATAAGATTTAGAATGATGATAAACCTTTGTGCTAAATTGATTTACCACTCATGCGAATAGCATCATTAAATATTATACTGTAATAGATATTCTTGAAAAAAAATTAATGTTTGGCAGTATTAAGATTGAAAATTGCTACAAAAGAGAGAGAAAAGAAAAGCTATTTCCGATAATCTGGAAAATTATCAAAGTATGGCCAATTTGAAATCTATAGGTTAGAATATAGGTTTTCAATCCATAGGTTTTAGAACAATTTGATAATCATAAGGGATGAACAAGAAAATCAAATACTTACCTCTAAGTGATGAGAATATAGGTTTTCCTTCATTATCAAGCATTACACAGTAGTTTGGCAATATAAAACGGGTTTATATTATAGAAGAAGATATGAAAACCTGTTTATTTGGCTAATTTAGTTCAAATACTTCTGTAAATAATGAAAAGGTAAAATTTTATTGTTCATTAATTAAAAATATTGAAGTAAGATCATATTGCCTAGCAACAATATTTTAATACTATGTTTAGGTGTCTGATCATCCTTTTGCATTGCTCAACATGACTGATTTTCTATCAATGTAAAACTGAATATTTTAGATAAAATACACTTTTAGACTATTTTTCATTTTTATAATAAAAAAAATATTTAAGTGACAAATGAGAAAAGAATAAAGATTTAAAATTGTAATCTTTGTTCATGTTAGAACGTGTTTCAAGTATCCTCGTTATGTTTTTAAGATGCAATTATTAATTTCGGACTATGTTAGAGCCTTTAGTATGCAAAAGAGAATATATATGATGTTAACTTACGGGAGCTTTAAGTTAATTATTAAACTTAATTATCTATTCATCATCCATTGGCTTACTGTTAGTAAAATCTCATGCTCAAAGATTTTTAGATGAATTTAAGTAATATTAAATTTATAGAAAAACTATTGTAGTAAAGTCAAGCTAAAATATCACTAAAGTGGCTTCAACCAGCACATCAATGAGAATTCTAAGAAAAAGTGCTACAGCAACAAATTCAGGGCATTGGCAAACGGTGTTATCCAGTTGACTCCCTCTAATCTTGACACCTCGGGACCGGACCATTGTCTCCATCCCGGTATGCATGATATTTTTTGTCCTTTTCATCTATTTATTGCTAATGTTTGTAATTGATATTAGTAATCTATTTGAATTCAGATCTAGTGTTAATAATATAGTAATACTGTGCGTTGTATTTATATTTTAGAACTAAGCCATTAGAAATTATTATAATTGTATCAAATGTAAAATGGTGTATTGCCGTCATTAAATGAAATGAAATGAATAAAAATTTTTTAAACCATCCAGCTGTTGTTTACTTATGTAAATTATAGTCTTTAATAGTACACATATAATTATTTATAAAAAAATACAGTATTATGGAAAAATTAACAAATGCTGTCACCAAAATCTTCAAACGAAATGACACAACAACGAAATGGCTCATTCGGTCAACAACACCTTACAAAAGTTTTTCCATACCAAACGAGCCACCACTAACAACTATGAAAAATCAGGCATCTACAAAATTAAATGTGACGACTGTCCAAAATATTACATCGGTCAAACTGGAAGATCCTTCAACCAAAGATTTAAAGAACACATACCTAATAGACTTCACCATCAACAATCCTCGTATGCAGAACACTTAGTATCAGAACGCCACAGTTATACATCAATCGAGAAAAACATGGAAATAGTTGAGATTTTACCAAAAAGCCTTAAACTTGATGTAAAAGAAGAATTCACCATCTACAAAGCAAAAAAGACTGATCCCAACAACATCCTCAACAATCAAACTTCTTTAAAATCAAATATTATATTTGATACATACATAGACAAACAAAAATGCAAAGAAATCTAAAGTGAAAGTAAGAAGAACATCAACATAGACAGCATTGGAGAAAATAATAATAATAAAAGAAGAAGAAGACAACACCTTAAATGAATCAGTTTTATCTAGTTTGTGATAAGAGTGAGGTGCTAGCCAGCCCAAGTTCAATTTTAATCAGTTTTATTCTGTTTTACTAATTTTATCACTATGACAACTTTTAGTTTTAGTGACTGGGACAACCTTTTATTGAATCATTTGACAAACCACAATGTAATAATACATTGGATTATGTGGTAGTTGCATACTATAGACCTGATTTTTTGACCTGTAATTTTATTTCATTATATAATTATTAATAACACTTTAAATATTTATATCACATCAGATATATGAAATTGAACTAATGGTGTTTTTAGCTTCTGGGGACCTCAAAATGAAAGAGTAATATGGTCCCCAGCTTAGGTATTACCATGGCTACTACTATAATAGCGTATTCCCTGTAGGGAAATTTGCTAATAATGAAATCCTCATCTGTTAAAACAAACTCAAAGAAAAACAAAAGAACCACATCACGCTCCTGCCGATGACGTTGCACTTAGTGCATTGAAACACAGTGCACTATACAGCTCTGACAGGCTTTCCGAACTATCCAGAATTCTGTGTTATTGAAGTCTTAGTCTGGGTTCACAGGACTCTACCGTATTGAGGATTAAACAGGACCTACGTCAAGCAAGCTTTTTGGGACCTGATATAGCGGCCCCATTTTCAATTCTTGTTCAGTGCAGGTTCATATTATTTCAAGTGACAAATTGGATAAATACCCCCCGTTGCAGCAGACCTGCGTACTCAGCGAATTTCCAAAAGATCTTGAGATTTTGTATTTTCCCCATAAACCCCATAGGAATGAGTATGTAGGTTTGCTGCCATAGGATGTTGTTAGAAAATGCTAGTTTTGTTAGGTAAGGTAAATATCAAATTGTATCAATATTCGACACTTTAAAATTTTTCCCATAAACCCCATGGGGGTGAGTATGAACGCCATATAGGTGTGGTAAGCAAATATTAGTTAAACCCTACCTAGTGAACGTACATACCAAATTTTATCAAGTTATTCCAATAAATAAGTGAGATACAGGGTTTTGTTAATTCCCCATAAGAATAACATGGAAAACATATTTTTGGATTTTCTCCGCAACCTGTTAAGCCATGTTAAAAATTCAAAATACTAAATTGTTTGTTTTTTTAAGCTCTTTTAAATGTTTTTATTTAAAATTGCTGAATTTTAAAAACTAAGGTCCAAAAATGCCAAAAACCCATTTTTGACCCCTTTGAAACCCCATAAAACCCCGTTCCCATAACCCGATCATGCTGGTTTGCAAACTCATGAAAATAGACCTGGTCTTACACCTTCATACCAAATTTCATCAAAATCGGAGGTCCCCTTCAAAAGTTATCAGTACCACGGACACACACATATATACACATATATATGAAAATGAACGAACGGTATTTTTGGCCTCTGGGAACCTCAAAATGAAATACCCCCGTCGCAGCAGACCTGCGTACTCAGCGAATTTCCAATGGAATTTCAGATTATTTACTTTCCCCATAAAAACACCATAGGATCGAGTATGAAGGTTTTCTGCCATTGGGTGTTGTTAGAAAATCTAAGTTAATCAATAATTGGTGAATGTAAACACAAAATTGTATGAAACTCTGGCAATTTTTTATTTTCCCCATAAACCCCATGGGGGTGAGTATGTAGGTTTGCAGCCATATGGGTTTTGAAAGCAAGTATAAGTTAAACCTTGTATAGATAATGTACATACCAAATTTGATTAAGTTATGTCAATAAATAAGCAAGATATAGGGTTTGCTTGATTTCCCATAAGAATAACATGGAAAACACATTTTTGGATTTGCCCCGTAACCAGTAATGCTGTGATAAAAATTCAAAATACCAAATTGTTTGTTTTTTTAAGCTCTTTTAAATGGTTTCAGTTAAAATTGATGAATTTTAAAAATTAAGGTCCAAAAATGCCAAAAACCCATTTTTGACCCCTTTGAAACCCCATAAAACCCCGTTCCCATAACCCGACAATACTGGTTTGCGAACTCATGAAAATAGACCTGGTCTTACACCTCCATACCAAATTTCATCAAAATCGGAGGTCCCCTTCAAAAGTTATCAGTACCACGGACACATAGATATATAGATAGATAGATATATAGATAGATATATATATATATATATACATATATATGAAAATGAACGAATGGTGTTTTTGGCTTCTGGGGACCTCAAAATGAAAAAGTAAAGTGGTCCCGGGCTTAGGTCTTACCATGGCTACTACCGTAATAGCGTATTCCCTATAGGGAAATTCGCTAAAAGTAACATGGTCCTGGGCTTAGGTCTTACCATGGCTACTACCGTAATAGCGAATTCCCTATAGGGAAATTCGCTAAAATCTAGTAAAGATTGTGATTTTTCTTTTCAAATATTATTTAAAATAAGTATTTTAAAAACCAACAATATTTTTGTGAGTGTTGGAGTGGACAATATTTGTTGTCCTTTATAATAAAAAAAAAAAAAAAAAAATAGTTTGATAAGAGATTAAGTTACATTTCTAAATGCTGGATGATCTTTAAAATGTTGCAGAAAATTTAAAAATCAATCTAGCAGCAAAAGGCAATTATAGAGAAACTACTAGACCTAATTAGTAGTGGTTTAAAAAAAATGAGAATAGCTTCTGCATGCTGAATAGTCAGGGAGCGAAAAATGAGCAAAAAGCGGGTGGATGAGTTTTGGCGGCCTTGGGGCGGGGTATATATGTGGGGGCGGGCAGACGGACTGGCAGTCTTGGGTCTCTGACTGAACAAAACTCTACAGCATCATGAAGGTCTTGGTGAGTGTCTGACAATATTAATTTTAAACATTTATAAAAAATTTTAAATAAAAACCACTCTATTTATTATTTAAAAATAAAATTATTATTTTTGAAGAGTTAAACTAAAAAATCAATCATAATTCTTATAAAAATTCTAAACTTAAATACCATTTTATTTTTTTTTTTATTAGTGGTTAATTTTAGAGGTAAAATGTAACTAAATTATCTTTTGGTAGGCTTATAAAATTCAAGAGCTGAATTTGCTAAACCAAACCCAATTATATTCTTTTTTAACTGGCACAATAAGCTGCTTTTTAAAAGTTAATTAATTTTTATTTATATGACGGTTTCTCAAATTTGAAACAAACTTAAAATATTTTATGGACAGTTTAAATGTAGAAATTAATTCTTTTGTTCATAAAGCAGAAAAATTTTATAATGTACTTTATTATGATAAACCAACACGGTACTTCATTACAACACAAATTTTTAGCATTCAAATAAATTTAATTGACTAGACACATTTATTAAATCAAACACTCAATAGTACAATGTTTTGGCAAAAACTGGCTTTTTAGAAAATACAAAACTCATTGATATTTTAAAATAAAACGGACAGTAAATATATAAACAATTTAATATCTTCTCTCAGCTAAATTCTGTGATAAAGAATGTTTACTTTACTAAAACTAAAAATCATTGGCTTTTTGTTAAGAGATCAAGAAGCATATTATAACTTACTGCAAGACACTAAAATAAATAATCCAACTATTATTTGTTTATAAGGCATATAAAAATAACTAATAAAGACAACTTTTCCAAAATATCAGAAGTAGATATAAATGACAAACGAATAACTTGAAAGTTGAAGTATGTAAATCATATTAGGAATTAAAAGACAAGTGTTTTCAAAATTGGGATAAAGAACATTAAAAATATATAAAATATATATAGGGTATATAAAAGCACTGATCTAAGAATAATTTTTTTGTTCATTCTTCTGCAGGTAAATTATTAAAACTGATATAAACTTTTGGTTCTAGTCCAGCAGATTTGTAGAAAATTGTGGGTTTGATGAGAGAGATTTCAAATTTGGAACACCTACCCACATGAACAAAGGCTTAAATTTAGATAGGAAGCCATCTTAAATTTATTACCAATGGGGTTTTACGGGGTTTTAAATGGAGTTTTCATATTTTTCACCATTCAATAAAAAAATTGTTTAATTTTGAGTTACAAATCTTGCAAGAGCTAAAAAAATATACAATTAAGTATTTTCAACCATTAAATTATCTTAAGTCATTGCAGAGAAGATTCAAAAAGAAAATCTGATATGATCCGATATATCGATATTTGATCCGATGCAATACATCCATAAATATTTGATAGAATTATTAGTATTCTGCCTAAAATACTAAATCTATCAGTACAATCGATATATCACATTGGATCAAATATCAATATATCGGATCAGATCCTATTTTCTTTTTTAATTTTTTTATACAACAACTCAAAATAATTTAAAAATTCAAAATACTAAATTATTGATTATTTTTAGCTCTTGCAGTATATGTTACTCAAAATTATGTAATTAAAAAATTATGGTAAAAAATGGGAAAACCCCATTGGGAACCCCATCAAACCCCAAACATGGAAATTGTAAGATGGCCTCCAATCTAAATTTAAGCCTTTTTGTGTATGTAGTATTTGTGTTCCAAATATTCTCTATCATCAGATGCACAATATTGCCAATAATTGCTGCATAGCTCCCGGATTATTATGAAACATTGTTAACTTGCAAAGCCCAACATATCAACATTTCGACTCTACACAAACTAGCTTAGGAAAAATAGTTAAATACCAAATATTAGTTGACAATGTATTATACTGAATCAAAATACCCCCAATGTTTGAGTGTCGAACAACGGATATTTAGTAAAAGAACATTCTTGCACAGATTGCCTTACTTGTATCAAACAAAGGTCATTAATATACCTAACTCAAAAAGAAATATTTTAAATAGATTTCAAAGTGAACACACTAACTGAAATAGTAACATTTTTCTAGAATTAATAAACCCATCATAGCCACTATTGCAGCCGAGATTAAAGCTAATATTTGAATATTTTACTTTGTATAAAAAAAGTCAAACCACAATAAGGTAATTTCGGAGGAGACTCACTATCAACATGACTTTATGTACTTGATATACTTTAAAACAGTTTGTCATTGAACCAGTGTATCACTGATGACAAATACTATCACAAATCAATTTATACCTTTCCGCAGGTTGTTCTCTGTGCTGTCGCCGCGTGCGCCGTGGCTAAGCCATTCGCCGGATACGCATACTCTGCGCTGTCCCCCCTGGTCAGCCCCTACGCCTACGCCGGTCCCTACGCTGCCCCCTACGCCGTGTACCCCTACGCTGCTGCCCCCTACGCAGTAGCCGCCCCCGTCGGCGTCAAGACTCAGTACTTTGCTCAGGACATCGCCGGACAGGTCAGCTACGGATTCGCCGAGCCCGCCCAGGCCCAGAATGTTGTCCAGGTAATTATCTATATTTCTCAGGATTTGTGGTTAGGTTAAGCTATAGAAGGATAGGTTGCCGGAAAACTTACCAAACGAATTACTGCATGTTTTAAAAAAGAACTTAACAACTTTGAAAACTCATAAAAACTAATTGAGAGAACAACATTGATGATTGTAGTGTCAATTTTTAGGGAAATACTCAAAGTTTTCCCAATAATTTGTCAGCTCCTAAACTCACCACCGATACAAGCACTAGTAACGATTTTGTTAAAATAGAAACCGTGACTTGAATGCAGCATGACTTATACTAGTTGTGTTTGAGTTTGAAGAATCAAAGTGTGACATAACTTCTAGGCTGAACAAAAAATGCAGCATTCTTGGGTTCAAGTTTAAAAATCCTTTTTGAAACATTCAGAAGAGAGAATATTAGTAAAGTCCAATGGTAGAAAAACCCACAAAAACACAAAATAAAAGTTAAGCATTATTATAATTTTATCATTAACATTCTGCTTTCTCAACCAGTTATGAAATGTGTAAAAGGTCTGGATGTTAAAGACTCTGTAACACATCTTTAATGATTGTAAAATCATTTTACCCCAAACTAACTTATGTTTTGTTGTTTTATATGACTTATGACTTATATGACTTATTGCACTATACTAATTGGTTTTACTCATCTTGGTATGCTCTTTCCTTAATCCTTTTGTTTTTTTGTTGCTTTCCATAGTAAGAAATTTGTATGAGCAAATTAAAAAATACATTGCTGATATTTTTAAGAGTAATCATCTAGAGTTTTTCTTAAAAGAGTGACTTAGGTGTATTTACATTTAAAATGTTGGTAGTATTTTAAAAGTATCAATATGTTTTTACTTGTAATACAAATTTTTTATTCACATTATATGTGCCCCTTTAACTATGCCAGGTGTTATCAAATAGACTATATTTTCCAACATTAATATAAATAGTTTTTATACATATACTTACATTAAAAGTATTAAGTATATGGAAAGATATAAATATTTTTGTTTATGTGTACCATAAGAATTTCAGTGTCCTCAATGTGAGCATCTTAGGAGATTATAGGCCTAAACCAAGCAAATAAGCAGATTACACAATGATTTTTTTGTTTTATATGAATCACATGTTATGTTACCCAAGTAAGTACCAACGTTTTGGTAAGAAATTATTTTATACAAAATTTAACTTTAATACATGACAAACTAACACTTTTTTAGCTTTATTTTACCAAAAGTATTAAATTATATTAGGGAAAGTATTACAACAGTTCAGTTCATTTTAAGAGGAGGCAAACAGAGATTTTTCATAAATTAGTTTGAATTTATTTTTTTGCAATATCATCCATTATGTAAGTTTTTTAGTCTTTGTGTATTTAGTTATTTTGAAAATTTCCACTCACATGGGGAGAACCAGACTGAATCACAACTTTTGTTCGCAGGATGCCGCCGGCAACAAGGTCGGAAGCTTCAGCTACATCAACCCCGAGGGTAAGCTTGTGCAGACCAACTACGTCGCCGATGCCCTCGGCTACCGAGTGGCCTCCAACGACCTGCCCGCCGCGCCCCAGGAGCTGCCCCAGCCCCCCGCCGACACCCCCGAGGTCGCCGCCGCCAAGGTAATCTAACCTACCCTCGCCTAATATAATCAGACAAAACTAACAACCTTCTCATGCAACTTTACTATCTAACAAACTAAACTCATCTAGCCAACTAACCTAACCTAACTGCTTGATCAGCAAATACAGAAAAGAAATTTCAAATTAAAACGTTAAATTAATTTGATTTGATTCTAAAAAAATTTAAATCTAGCCCTTTTCATAGCTCTAATCTCTAACCTAACCTTGTAGTTGGTGTTTTTATTTTTTAAATAAGTTAGTTGGATAGGCATGAGGATGGTGGCTGCAGGAGGGGTGGGAGGGGAGTGTTAATATTTAGCATTTCAATTGTAGGGGAAAAATTTACCATTGCTCAGTGATGTTAAATTGCATCCCACTAGAGTTCCCTCTTTTCTCCTTGCTTAACTAATGTGTGTTATGTTATGAATTATAAGCTATATAAAGGATATAAGCTTTAGTCAGCTTAAGTTAAACTTTCATTTTTAAGGTAAAAAGTAAAACTTAAATTACATTATATTCAACTAATTATTGAGGGGGAGGGGGAACTGGAACAAATATTCAGTTTTGACATAGGCATAACTAAAAATAAGGAGAGTCCATGAATAAGTTATTTACACCCCTTCTCTTATATTCCAGGCCAAGTTCTTCGCCGAGTTTGAGCAGACCAAGAGCAGATCCCGCCGTGCCGCTGTTCCAGTCCAGACTCCAGCCAGCACCACCCCCCTGGCTGCCCCCGCCGTCGTCGCCGCCCCCGTCGCATACGCTGCCCCCGCTCCCATCGCTTACAGCGCTGCCTTCCCCTACTCCGCTGCCTACCCCTACAGCGCCGCCTACCCCTACAGCGCCGCCTACCCCTACTCCGCCTACCCCTACAGCTTCTCATACGGCAAGTAAATCCCCCGACGATGACATTTCCACCCTTCCGCACAGTACCAGAGCTGAAAGAGACCCCAGTTGGGTTCTAGCGGAATCTCTGTCAACCACATGGGCATTACCATTCGGTCTGTTACCTCTCTCTAGTTCTTCTTCTTTGTAAAAATTTCAATACAAATTTCCCCTTTTCAAACTTTGTGTTTTACTTATTACCGGCACATCTTTTGAATGTTTGTTCTCTGTGACAACTTACAGGTATTTTACTATGAAAAAGTCGGAACTGTACACAACCATATCTTGTTTATTAAAATTGTAGTATGTAAATCTATAAATATAATACGTGAAGCTGATGTTTGTGAACACAACTCCTCACTTATTTTTGGACCAATTTCAAAGTTTTACATGTCAAAAAATTTGTGTTGGTATGTTTTGCTGTAAGGTTTTAGATTTTTGATATTTTTATTCTGAAGGGCATGGGAATTCCTTAAAGTTTGTTGTTTGTCCATAAGATTAACATGGTTAACAATGTTTATTGGATTACAAAATAAAACAGCTGTTTATTTTGAAATCCAATGATGATTGGCTGTAACAAGAGATGAATATTATCTTCAGTTTTGTGATTTCCTTATTGAAATTATGCTTTGCTATGTGAATTTAAGTGGAAAAGATTTAAATTGTTATATAAGAAATAGTGGTGAAATAGTGGTGCACTAAGTCAACAACGTATTGCCTCTCTGTAGAAAAACAGTGGAATTGAGTGCTATATTGCATTGTACAGGGCAAAAAAGTTGTAATAAAATATTTATTTTTTCTCTGTGCTTCTGTACGTTTTAGATATACCAATATCAAACATTTGTGAATGTGTTCTAGTTAGATGGTTATTAGGCAGTGACCCTGAGACCGATCGGCATAGGTACCATCATAGAATCATAATTTGGATCTAAAAAAACACACCAAATCTAATAACTCTATCACAGTAGGAAGTTTAGTGATGAGTGATAATTAAAACCGTAACAAGTTGTTAGTTGATAGACATTATGGCTTGTTTTTTATATTCAAAATGACCAAGAAAATTACTAAGATTGTATTATGTGATTATGCTTACAAATTTTATCATCACACTCTAATAGTAAATCTCTTTGAGATGGAAATCTCTTTAAAAGAGATCAGACGTCCACCGCCATAGGTCACGTTTCACTTCAGCCATATCAAAAATACCATATCGAAAGAAAGCTCTAAAATCTGGCAAGGGATTCAAACAGTGAAAAAAATAAGACAGCCTTCACCAATACGTTGGCGAAGAATCCTTTCTACTTGCTAAACGAGGAACCCTTCCACCATGCTGAAAACACTTGACCAAAATTTTAAAATTTTCACTCCATTACAAATTTTCATGCTTTGTAAATAAATAGAGTTGGATTTGTTTTGATCCAAGATATAAAAGTAAGCCTACCTCTACTGGTGGCTTCTGGGTTGATGGGCCGGAAGCCGACGCTCTCTGCCTTGGATTGCAGCTTCGTCTGGACATTCTCAGCTCCTTCCTTCAGTTTGGCCAACACGCCTGAAATACAAAATGAAAAGTATAAAAAAAGAATATAAAAAGTCTTAATGCCAAGAATAATCATCGATTTTGCTGTGATTTTCATAAGCACTCTTTCGTTATAAAACAGTGGATGTGAGTTACAGATTTCAACTTCTTTCCCAAAATGAAAAGTAAAAGTACACTCTCGTTCATTGGACTCGGCGACATCGGAACTCCGCTTCATCAGAACTGAAAATCTGGATATATTTTTTTTTTTCTTACGAAATAAATACTTTTTTTGTTTTAGCGCCTTCAATTTCCATTCGTTCTATCCGCACAACAGTGAAGTATCACATTTTGCATCAAACGTCATCAGGCGTTTTCCATAATCTGTATACATCTAAGTGATTTACGAGGCCGTGGAGTATTCGCACAAAATTGAAAGAGGAAGGGGGCAGGAAGTGAACATCCGTTTCGACCGCTTCCCAAACTGTCATTCAGTCAGTCTGTCTCGCGTCGTGACTGCACCTGTGTTACGTGGAAGTCATTTGACTGCTGGAATATGAGTGGAATATGAATATGAATATGGAATATGAGAATAACGATTTTGGATCTTCCTGCGTTGCTTTATTCCCATAGGTTCATCGTTACCATGTTCAAAGTTTGAGTGCCTTATTTTCATAAAATCTCTTGTGTTATCTTAAAAACAAGAGTGAATACAATCACGATAGGTCACCGTACGGGCGGAAATGATGACTCACGACGGACTCCGCTTCATCGGAATTTTTTAACATCCGAACCGGCCGTCCGCCACATTAGTTCCGATGAACGAGAGTGTACTGTAGTTTATTGGTTAGCAGTTAGTTTAAATCTTATACAGATTTATGTCATTAAAACTTACTAAACACAAGTACCTGAAGGTATTTGTGGTAAGTGTCTTCTAGATCACTTAGTTGTAGACTTTTTTGTGAAACCGATTCCGTTTACTCTATCACAAGTCGTTTTCAAGTCTTAACCTTCGTTGTATTCATTTAATGTTTGTTTTATTTTTTAGGTGGTTGAAGTTGTTACTCAGAATGCTTAATCAGCATATTTCCACACAAATATAACAAATTTAATTTATGAACATGTCAAAGTTAATTTTATTGGCATTAATCAATATTTTAATTTGCAGTAAATTGAAACAGAATCTGCTGCTAGAAGAAATTTTGTCATGGTAAATAACATTCTTTGCTCGTATAAAATAAAAACAGTTCAAAATCTTACCTAAATCAATATATAAATTTATTTTTATTTTGCCACAATATTTCTAATGCTACACCTGTCATATTACAAGGAAAACTAACCGAGAAGACATTTAAAAGATAAGGTAACTTCACCAGTAGTGGACACTGAGCCAGTAGTGGACACTTTCGAATTTTAAAAGTAATAATTACCTCATTTTTTAACTAAAATTTAATTTTTTGTTGTTAAAATAATCTTTAATAATTATTTTCTTGACTATAAACAAAGGTTACAAATTATGCTTTATTTTTAAGCGCTTAAGCGTATTTTTATTTGAAGCCCACTGAATTGGCGATGGAATAGGTCACCCTTATTCAAAATTGATAAGGAGGTGAGTTTGGAATTACTTAATTTAAGTAAGGCTTAAAGATATATAGGTTTATAAACTGTATAAATCTGTAATAACAGAGAAATTTGTGTAACTTTTTTCTGTCCGCTTCTCGTACATGCTCTTTTTTAACTGTCAACCACTGAAACATGTGCATCACTTTATTTTATCGGTTCATAAGTTACAAGGTTATTTTATGTAGAAAACTACATTTATTAACTAATTTACAAACAAAATTAAATAAGCTTTCACCTTGATCTATTAATACCATTGTAGGTATTGAAATTAATGGCAATTAGGTGTCAAACTTCCTCCTTTTCTTATACTGTCCACTACGGGTGCGTTTACCTTATGCATAATTTAAATAACACTACGATAAAAGGATAAAAGCACACAACAAACAAGTATCTAAGCAAAACCACTAAATCTATCACAATAAAAAATGTGAAGCATATAAACTAAGCGACAGAACAACTGCTTATTATTTTTGAGACTGAAAGTATCCTCAGTAATGCTTAGGAGTTCATTCTTGTCATTATTTTGTTTTTCTTGGGTAGGATTTCTAAAATATCATCTAACAAAAGCTTTAAAAAAATTTTTACTGTAACCGACTAGTTCTCCAAAAAAATAAAGCACCTCAATAACTAAATGCACAACAAGCTGATATATTACAAAAAGTTAAATATTTTAAAATTTTGAATTTTTTTATTAAAATTTTGAATTTTTCTATTAAAGATTTTTAATTTTATAAGATACTAGCTTACCCAGCATGCTTTGCAATGCCAACTTGAGAAATTTTTTGCCCTTCAGGTGAGCTCGTTTGCTATGCTCACTTGCCATCAGATTTAGCTCATTCGCTGCGCTTACTCCCCGTCAGATTTGGCTTATTCGCTACGCTCACTCGTTGCAAGTCTATAATATCCTCTAGTTTTTATTACCAATCTTCCCCCAATAATTTAAATGAGAACAGCTGTTTATAAAATTAATATTCCTTTATGTAATCATATGTTTCAATACAAAAATATTGCTTCCATGAGAATAACATGGTAACTTTGAAGACACGTGGGGCGGAGCCCTATGGAGGAATATGGATAAAAAGTACCCTATATATGTTCTTCCTGGTTCTAAGCAACCTTCCCTTCAATTTTCAGCCAAATCAGTTCAGCCGTTTTTGAGATATAACTGGTGTAACTAACACAACTTTCTTGGATTATAAATAGACTAGCAGGTACCAGGCATGCTTTGCAATGCGAACCTGAAGAACATTTTCAGGTGAGCTTGTTCGCGTTGCTTTGCTCTAGTTTTTTATTACCAATTGTCCCTCAATGAAAACTTCCCTAAATACTTCAAATGGGAACTTCTGTTTATAGAATTACTTATAAAGAAACATTTTGTCATTGTATGTTGTGTTCATAAACAACTCATAAAAAACTAATAAAAACCTGACATGGGTACGTTTATGACAGTCTTGGTGCTATAACTCTGGCCACATCAGTTGACCAATGGTGAAACACAGCTGGGATGGGCGAGGGGGGGAGAGGGGGTACTTTTCCAAAAACATTGAGCTTACGTTACATTATAATTTTCATTGAACAGCTAATTGTCAAATAATTTTAACTGAATAGTTGTGCAAATTCATTCAAGTTATGGCTAGGCTTATAAGCCCTGCTTAGTATGCAAAACTAAAACCTTCTCCATGAAATTTTCTGAATATACACCAAGTGTCATGGCAAACAGTCCAAATAGTTTCCGAATCCATTGATAACAAATATATAAATATATGTACATACATATATACAAACATCTTCTTTTATAGGTGTTTTTACACATGTAATATAATAAGCAGTGCCAGTCATTATATAAACCATGATGAAATTACTGAGGGACAAGCCTGCTATTAGCTTATCTTATTTCAGAAAAAGACAAAGACCAGTTTTTGCTGATATAAAAGAATTATAGTGATTTTAATGTAGTAAGAACCAATGGTACACTACGATAGTGAAATAAATTTGCAGATCTTAGTACAATTCATGGAAGAAGGAAGGTATGGACGAATACAGAATGAAGAAAGTAAGCAAGTTAATTTGAAAAACAAGAAATATCTCTATAGCGCTATCCAGTGGATCAGGATATCATTTGGATGGGTAGAAAAATGGGTATCCAAGTAGATAATTAAACTTTACCTGAAAATTTTCATGTTAGCCTATTCTTAAAAATTTGCTAAAAGTGATTTTTAACTAATTTTTCATAATTTCTAAAAAGGTTGAGATAGTGCAACAGTTTTCCTGAGGAATACACACATTTTAGGTGCTAAGAAATAAAAAAAATTTCATCACTCTGTATTTGAAAATAGCTAATTTCCATATAGCTGACAGCTGAGGCCTTCGAAAGTCGTCAATTTCCAAACAGGTCAAATTAGTCACCGTCAGCTGTTTTTTTCCGTACATAAACATTACTTTCGGTCCAAGGAAAACTATTCTTTACCACATAACAAACAGTCTAACAGCAACAAACTTTTCCTGTACAGCAACAATCAGCTGACTTCAAAACAAAGAAAATTTTGATTTCTGGCTTTGTTTACTTTGTCTACTGATGAAAAAATTATGAATAATTCTCCTTTAAAAATTCCATATTCTTTTATTAATTGCATCGTGATAAAAAGTATAGTTCACAACTCGTCTGGAAAGCCCATTTTGGGGTTCGATTGGGTTTTCCACCCTCGGCTTTGCCTAAACCACTATTTCACCCTGAAATGGGTTACTTTCTGGATTAGTGGTGAAATATACTATTTTTTAAACTCGCCACAATAAATAAAACTAGTACAAACAAATGTGCCTATGTAAAAAGCAGAGCTAAAAACTCAAAAGTGATGAAATCCAGCACATATTTTACCGTGCTTGTCCTTCTCTTTGAGTATTCTTTCCATGTCTCCAGCTTTGTCCTTCACTTTGCCAAAGAAATCTGTCCAGCAGCATTGTAAAGAGAAAATCAATTCAATTCGGGTCAGCAACATTATTAATTGGTATGTTTGTAGTTTTACATAAATTTTATTACACTTTTATGCATTTCAATACATTACACTGATGAAGTGATACAATTAAAATGTGACGATCACTAAATGAATTTAGACAAAAATATCCACTGCAATAAGTTGCCGATAAAATTAAGGAAGAAAGTTTTACAAGGGTTCAGTTCATTTTAAGAAGATGCAGAAAAAATGTATAACAAATTTGTTTAAGTTTTTTTTAAGTAATAATTTATTAATTAATAACACACATAGGCTAGTTTAGTAATCTGATAAAAAAATATTAAACAATTATTAGACTGAGAAACTAAGTTAAAATATCTTACATTTCAATGTTAAGGTGAAAAATCAACCATTCAAAATTAAATTAAGTAAATTAATACCAAATCCAACCATTTAAATTTCATCAAAATCGAAGGTTCCATTCTAAAGTTATGTGTTCACAGACACATAGATATACATATAAATAAATTTGAATGAATGGTGTTTATGGCTTTTGGGGACCTCAAAACAAAACAGTATCACTGTCCCAGGCTTAGATCTTACTATGACTACCATAAAAATTGTTCAGTTTTATAAAATAAAGGTATACCTGTATAACTTTATTTTTATAATTGAAAAATGCCTTTGAAATAACAAAATATATGGTCATTTGCTAATAAGTACAAAATTACAGCTAATATCTAGCTGTTTGATTATAACTTGGAACCGATATTTCGCATTACAGCTATACTTGGCTGTTATAACACGAGGACACCTTCGTCTTAAGTGATTTTACGCAGTGCAACCATCGTTTATCCACTGATATTTCTACAGTGTCAGCTTTTTCTGTAACAATGTCATACCGGCACCCGTTGTTCTACTAAGGCGCCACCACAACTAGGATAGTTACAAGGTGCAACGTACCGGCAATCTTCTTGTGCGCGTCGGGGGAGGCGGACTGCGTCAGTGCTGCCACCTTCATGTACTCGGTGGAGTTGATCAGTCCCTGCGCCTCCAGTGTGCCGGGGGACATAGCGCTGTACTCTTCACTCAGCAGCTGAACTGTAAAAAACATGATATAAGTTTTTTTTTTTTACTGTATATTTTTACAGTAGAATCTCAATTTTCCAGGAGGTGGATCAACAGGGGTCAAATCCAGGGACAAGAAAAAAATTTTAAAATATAAAATATATTTCTTTTAACAATTCATTATTTGATCTCTAATAATGAAATATTTGTAGATCGATAGTGAGAGCAACGAATGAGGTGAAGTTTTTTTTCTAGGGATGGACGGGACCCGAAATTTTGGGAAAAATTTCGGGAGCAAATTTGTCCCGATCATCGGGCGGGATATTTTTTTACTCAAGAATTATCGAGACGGGAACTGCCGAATGGCGCGGCGGCCGCGATCGCGGCCGGCGATCTCGGTCGGCAATCGCGGCCGGAGGTCTCGCTAACGAGGAACGGCACAAATACATGCGGCCACATTCCACGGACGCTAGAGACGATCTATTGTTCAGCTTATCTATTGTTCGACCTTCGGCAGTAATTTATTCAAGAGGGGTGTTTTTTGCTCCTAGTATCAAATGCTACTTTCTGAACAAATTGTCTTAAAAAACTAACGGATGGCTTGTTTGATTCGTCTAATTCTTACAAATGAAACAAAATGTCAAACAAAGTTGTGTGACTTTCCAATTAATGGGAAAATGTTGAAGTATTGTTAAATAAATCAATCTTTAATAGAATTACTGTTTTATAATGTTAAAAGCATCTTATTATAATCTTATATAATAAAAGAGTGCATTTAAGGGTCTAGAGAGAGAACTACTGAACGGATCGAGGCCTTTTTGGTGT
Source organism: Neoaliturus tenellus (assembly GCA_030545055.2). Classification (NCBI taxonomy): domain Eukaryota; kingdom Metazoa; phylum Arthropoda; class Insecta; order Hemiptera; family Cicadellidae; genus Neoaliturus; species Neoaliturus tenellus. The sequence continues at coordinate 48,033,519 of CM061536.1, forward strand.
CAATGGATTTCTCATGACCCTTAGATGATAGGAAAAATATGGTATCCTTCGGGAAATGCCTTATAAAGCAGCAAAATGAAAATTAGACCTTATTTAGACCAATCTAAGACGTGATTTTGTCGATTTGTTTACTGCTCCAGATGATCATATCTTACATTGAAATTTGACACCACTGCTGCTTTACAAAGTGTTTTTGTAAACAAAACAGACAACTTTTCATTTCTATGATAATTGACAGATACAAATGAAATCAAGGACACGCAATGTTGAAGTGGTTTTAAGCAGTAAAATAAATATCTAACAGCTGATGTTTTAATAAAATTTTGTTGCTATACTATAAAGAGAGTTTTTTAATATAGGTTATTGAATTTATGTATTTAAACTTACAAGCTATTTATTAATATTTGTTTGCACATATTTTTTATCTATCAACTAATGATCTTTATGTTTTGAAATATATAAACCTAATATTTTGATTGTAAAATTCTCCAATTCGTATTTTAATCCATTAATCTTTTTTATAACTAAGTTATATAACGTCTGTATGTTCTTATTTTTCATCCTTTTAAGGTCGTGTAGGCTTATTATACATTTGTAACAATTGGTTTATTGTTCCCACTGATATAAACAATGAAGTACAAAAATGTGATGATGTGTAACTGTGAACCTCGAAGAAATAAGTCTTGAAATATACAAGAAGAAATGCCAAGAGTAAGAAAAGGAGATGGAAATAAAGTGGAAACAAAAGACAGAATACAAATTTTGAATAGTGTTTTAGTAAAGGTAAAAAACCTACTATACGATTGACTTAGAGGACAATTCAGTAACACTTAGTACACCCAGGAATGTACTTCTATACCATTACGTGAAAAATTCAAGTCAGAACTTGAAAGCAAGGTTCAATTAAATGCATAAATACTGTGGAAGAGCCCACAGAATGGTGCTCAGCGATGCCAAACCCTAATGGGAACGTTAGACTCATTGTGGTTCTAACAAAATTAAACAAGAACCAACGTACAGAGGCAAAAATGCCAGAGGTTGAGGACACACTTAATAAGATTGGTAAATCGCGATTGTTAAACAAATAAGATACAAACTCCAAATTCTGGTTAGTTAAATGGACTCCGAGTGAGTAAAATTATACAAATAAGTTAATTGGCCACACAACTGGAATGAAATAAATGGAAATACTATTACAAACCTTTAATCATTATCTTCTTTTGTAAAGTCTCATATTGTAAAACTATATGAGAGTAGGCCTAAGTATTATAAACTATTTAAACTTATAAACTTTTATGATATCGCCTCCTGATCGAAATTAGACCAAATTTTGAGTTGATCTGGATGCTATAAGTTTATAAACATTATATAACTGAAAAATCTGTTCTTCCTGTTTTTAACAGTGTTTTTTACAACAGCTGTCTAATTATTCAATCAATTCTCCTCCCTCCAAAAGATTAACATTGAAACTGTGAAAGCCTGTGGGACGGTGGGACGTAGGCCTGAAGTCCAGCGTGAATTATAATAGGATTCTGCTCACCTACAGGACCTTTCTAAAGGTATGCGCGGATTTCTCATATAATGCACATGAGCTGAGAAAAAAGGAGGAAAAGAAACATGCTAGAATATTAATAAATAGATAACTGTTCACATTGCTAAAGAAATGGAAATTGGAATACTATGTTGTCTAAATTCTGTGACCATATTAAAACGTGAACATCAAATTCATGAATAATCTTCATGAAAATTACCCGTCATATTTGACGGGCTGTTTGCTAGTTTGATATAATTTTGAAATAAAAAACTTCAAATCCCATCAAATATATTTTTTTATTATTAAACATTACAAATACATTTATTAGATATTGGGGTTCATAACTCTAAACTGTCATTGTTTTTTATCGATTTTTTCATCATTCACTCATTTTTATAAATAGCAAAAATTGCTAAATGAATATATAGAAATAAAAATAATTAGGTCTAATAGTGTATATTTTTACAGTTCAATTTTTATGATAATCAAATGCCTGTCTCAGTTAATAAATCAATAAGTATAAAAATGAAATAATAAACATTTCTTGGGGTTATAAATGGCTTTGGTTTGTTGAACCACTTCATTCCTTAGTGTGAATATTTATTATTATTTCAATTTTTTTTCTGAGCAAGCCTTAGGCCCATTTATGTAATACAGTTTTGTTTTCTTTACAATTTTTCCAATAGTTTTAATCTATACTTTTCATTCTTTATAGAAAACGTTTATAACTTTTATAAAAATTTTTAATGGACTTTTGTTATATGTATATTGTTTAGTGATTTGATTTAAATTTTTTTGGTTACAAGAAAATTTATACTTTATCCGTATCTCATTGTATACTAAAAATATAAAAATTAGATATTTTTAAATCTTTTCAACAAAAGGAGGTTCATTCTAACTTATACAAAAACAAGTGGAACAATTTGGAAACAGAACCAGTTGATATTTAACATTAATTTGTCTTTATACAACATTCCGATAAAAGTCAAAACAAATACTTCCCGATAGCGTCTAGAAGAGCAATCCCGTCCCGATCCCGTCCCGAAATTGAACTGGAAATAAAAATTCCCGTCCCGTCCCAAATTAAAAATCCATTCCCGTCCATCCCTATTTTTTTCTCATAAAAACTGTTTTACTTTTATAAGTATCAGCACGAAAAATTATATAAATTAATGAATAATCGACTTATTACACTTAAAATGCACTATATTACAATTTCTATGGATAAACAACTTGATGAAAAAGATAATGCAACACAACTGAGTCTGTGCTAGTTGCATCAACTTAATATTAACTGGTTACAGTTTTCTGTCTGATCTCACTAGTTGCACTCCAGCAGTGATGATTGTCTTTTATCTACCGAATATCGGACCGCATCTCACCTATGAGAGCCTCAATGTCGAAGCAGAGTATGTGGCTCTCCGGATCCTTGGGGTTGGTGCGCAGGCCCTGGATCATGAGTGGGAACGCGCGCGACTTCTGATGGTCGCTGCCGTCCTGGTTGTGATGCTGACTCAGCTGTTGAAGCTGGTGAAGACCACGCTGTGAAATATACCAGAAATGTCTAAAGGATCTCATTACCCTACCTTTAATGACACTACTTTATCTATAAACATTTATGGATGTAGTTATGTCATTTAGGCTTTGTTTGTCAATGGTGTGTAAGGAGACCCTGACCAAACTGCTGACAACTTTTGTGTCTAATGGGCATTTTGTACAAGCCCAAAAGGACAGGATATTGAAGGAGATTAAAGGGTGAGCGATGAAAGTAAAATGCCAACTGATCACTTATACCTCTAGACTGAACAATATAATAAATATTTAATAAACCAAAAACTAAACAAAAATTATATGAAATGTTTTGTAACATTAAATTAACATAGCTTGTAGGTAATTTCCCAATTAAAACGCATGACAATCAATGTCAGCCTTACTCATGACTCATGACCATAGATACATACTAAACACCTGGATCGGTAACTCCATGTTGCGAAAACGAGCCGTTACCCCACCACTAGCCAGTATTCGTGGTCAGTGTTGCCAACTCTGTGCGAGTAATTATGTACTGTAATTTTAACAAATAAATTAATTAATTAAATAAAGTAAAGTAATACTGTATTTTTTAGTCTTTCTTACTATGAAATGATAAATTTCAGCCTTTGGAATGTGCACAAATACATCCAAAAGCTGCACAGTACAGAACCATTTTTCATCATCATAATTATAATTGAACATTTAAAAGAATGTAAACAAACAAGAATGCAGCTGACGCACCGACGACAATCATGTCAGCTGATATTCAGCGTGGCGCGGCGACGGCGCAGTGGCGGTAATACTGGCTAGTTGTGGGGGAAGCCGGCTCCTTTTTAGCGCTATTCCGCCATTTCAGTTACCGATCCAGGTGTTTAGTATATATCTATGCTCATGACTCATGACTCCCGTACCTGCGTGGCATGCCGGATGGCGGACATGTTGCGGTGACGCAGGCCCCGCAGGAAGTGCACCGCCGGGTTGGCTAGCCCCGACTCCCCAGAGGACCGCTCAGCAGCCGTCGTCTCATCACACGCGTACAGCACCTCCTCCGCACTGATGCCGTGGAGCACGCGATCCAGGTGGCCTACAGGTGCAACAGTCAGGTTAGGTTAGGTTAAAACTGTGGTTCAAATTGAGTGGTTGTAAAAAAATCTAAAAGTACTGCATATCTTAAACTGATAATTCAAACAATTTAGAATCTTTATTTTAAATCACCCCGAAAAACAATTGTAAAAAGACAAAAGTAAGAAGGTAAAAACTTTTCACTACCGTACTATTATGTCTAAACAAACAAATCTGAAAATTAAAAAACAACCTAGGTCTATATATAATGAACAATTAAGATACCGTATACGTTATGTTGAATGCCATCAAATATCCTCAATCAAACCAAACTAAACTTTGTATTACTATATATTGTAAGACAAAATCCTTTGAAAAAGCGCTGGAAACCCACACTAACAGTAAACAACTTAGGAAATGAACCCATACCTGCTTGCACAGAGGTCCAATAATATAGAATGCTCTAACTGTTAAACTAGCGAGATGCCCAAAACTACTGACCGGTCTCCATCTGCCAGACGTAGACGGTACTGTCTGAGCAGCCGACGATCATGAAGTCGTCTAGAGGGCGCCACTTGATGGTGATCACGGGGAACAGGTGACGGGAGGCGAGCACGATGCACTTGCGCTCCGTCAAACTGAGCAGCGTGACGGAGTGGTCACTGGCAACCGAGCAGACGCACTTCTGGACCCTCACCTGACAAACGAAATCAATTAATATTTTTAAGACTTTCTTTGTGTAGCATCTGTACTTGCAGTGGCGAACCTTAGGGAGGAATAATAAAGTCAACCAAGTTGTTGCTTGACCAAAGTATAATAATTCTACATTTGATTTCAGGTTTAAGTTTAATTATTCTGGATAAAAGCCTGAGGTTTGAGGGCAATCTAAATTACTTTGTCTCCTGAATTGTAGGATACTGTTAGTGTTTTCACAGATCACCAACATTTTCTGTTCAAAGAGTTTAAGAAGTTGGTCATCTTTTTTTAAGAAAGAATACGCATTTTGAATTGACAAAAACTATCAGCTGTTCAAAACACCTTTATTAATACTGATCATATCATAGACCTATTTAAAAGCTTAAAACAATAGGCTGTCCAGAAGTAGGTTTAATGCATGGTGAAGAATGAAGTGTTGTGTGCATGGATGACTGCCTGAATCATGGAAAGAAATGGCGCACAAAACACAGGATTTCCCTGAACTCTCCACCAACCTCTTTAAGGTATTATTACATATCTAAAGACAAGACATAATATAATATTTAAAATTTCCAAAACTTCATAATTAACCATACAGACGCCTTTTGGTATTTTTGAAGATAATTTTTAGTTTACAAACGGTTTGTTTTAATAAGTTGAAACTTGTATACAGCTTTATGCAGCAAAGGTTTAATTGAAAAAAATATCAAATTTTTTTACACTTCATATTTTTAAAATGGCGGCTGTTTAAAATCGTTAACCTTAAATTGTATAAAAACTTAAATTATAAAAAAATGAATTGTAAAAACGTGATTGTTTCACTTTAATTAACCATTGTCCCAAAAAGCTGTACACCAAGTTTCAACTTATTACAAAAAAAACCAATCTTAAACTGAAAATACATCTTTAAAAAATACAAAATGGTGGCTGTGTGGTTAACTATGGAGTTTTGGAAAATTTATATGTGATAGTTTGGCTTGTCTTTAAGTTAGGAATAATACCTTAAGAGGTCGGTAGAGAGTTCAGGGACACCCTGTATGTTCTCATTAGCCCTTGTTGTTGCAAAAATTATGTACATTTAATTTTTATATTTTATAGCTACGATATTTTTTTGTTCCTGAACAAATAAAATTAGAGTCCAACTAATCTGTAACAAAAAAATATAACCTAAAAATCAAAAGAGAATAAATCTCTTCATCAAATTGAGTTTAGAGTGAATGTAACTAGATTTTTCGTTTTCCCTATAGAATTTGTTTATTAGGTAGCTGCAAACAAACTCAAAATTAGAGGTGTGCGGATAGTGAAATTTTTTTTCGGATCGGATTCGGTTCGGATAGTTAAGATTCGGATCGGTTCGGATCGGATAGTAACAGGATCGGATCGGATAGTTTTCGGATTCGGATTTTTGCGCAGTAAACAGAAAGGCAAACAAGTAACCAATTTAAAGCCACAATTTTTTAATTTGGTCTAGGCCTTGATTATAAAACAGTTTAGGAATATCAAAATCAATCAAATTAACAACAATTCAACTATTTTTAAACTTTAAAACAAAGTCAATTTATAATTTGTTATGATCAACGTAAACATCAATTGGCCCTAGGCCTAATACCTAAATGAACATGTCAACATTATTTTGAACTGCGCCTAACCTAAGCTCTAATTAAAGAGAGTTGCCATAGGCCTAGGTCAAAACTACTCACCAGGCAAACATCCCAGTGTACAATATGATAAAGTAGGACTTTCAACAAAATATCATTTTATTTGAAAACAAAATGATGGTAGGAAACATAACCTAGCTCCAGCTTGCATACAAAGCATTCTGTAAACAGTCATTTTCAGTTTTAGCAAAAGACTTCCATATAACACTTATTTACTCTTTCTTTTCCTTGTAAATAAGAATAATTAAGAGACAATAAAAATATTCAAATCAGTTTAAAACACGATCAGAGGTATAAAGACATTTAACCTATCAACATCAAAGAGCAAATAATTACAGACGACAACAGAACGAGAACGTACGGTTGAATCGCGATCGCGATCCAATGCCTTCCCAAGTTCATAGTCAAACGCGATCGTAATCTTCATTAGATTAAATCTTATATAGAGTCACGAAACGACGAAACTACGAATGATGAATTGTTCCCAACAACTAGCGCTCAAAATACCACGACACTAGCGATTCAGGCGGGTGGAATAAAAACTAGAGCTTCTCGAGCTGCCGTGATTGGCTGAGACTTGTATCTTTACTGCTAGCGCTCCAAGCGGGAGGGTTCAGAATTGGCACTTTGTCAATTGTGCAGTTGAATGTTAAACACTTAACCTTGGTCGCTGGGTGTCGTGATTATTTCGCGTTATTCTATTATCTGACTTCTTATTATTAGTCTGCTTCAGTACTTTGGACGCCATTTTAGACGTTCTGTCGCATCGTCAACATTTTATGCAGAATGGCCATCGCGCAAAACACAATATTTGACAATATTTGTACATTGATCTTGTCTTTAACACCAGATTTACACTCTATCCGGGAAAGTCGGATATCCGACCTGAATATACGGATATTAATAAAATCTTCGGATCGGATTCGGATATCCGATCCGATCCGAAACCGAACCGAATTTTCGGATATCCGCACACCTCTACTCAAAATAGAAATGACAAATGAAACACTTATTCAAAAGTGTAGCTGAGTGACTATGCAGGTTGGTTACTCACGCTGCAAGTGTTCGGAGGCACCAACAGTTGCATGATCTCGCCAGCATGCACACAGAAGCGATGCAGCAATGTCCCGGCGTACAAGTCCCACAGACAGACGGCGAAGTCCACGCCGCCCGACACCAGGTGGCTCTTGTCGTAGCGGGGATTGGAGTGGTGGGGGTAGAGCAGACAGTTGACCCTGCCCGCGTGGCCTAGCAGCACCTGGTGTGGTGGCCAGTCTGTGACGTGTTCGACAGTCTTAGTCACACGTAATACAGGTTGAACAATCGGTAGGAAAAATTTATTGAAATAACCCATTGGGGACGAATTAATGCGCTGCCTGCAGTACCCTTGATCAGCAATAAATTTTATCGAATTATAAACTTTTACTCTAATCGTTATAGAAAGAAAACCTTAAATGATAGTTAAATAATTCTTTCACCATTTTGTTTACAATGAAACTGTCTGCAAAAAAAGTGCTAATTGGATATTCAATGTAAATAAAGAATTAGAATGATGATAATAAATAATGTTTAAAAACAATTTTTTAAGGTAAACTTTTAAAAAAATTCTATGATGAATCCAAGGCATAAAATTACACTAGATCATATAAAGTTCAGTTGATTCCCTTCGTAGGAATATCATAAGTTGTTTACTTTTATGGGTAATAATAACATAGAAAATTTTGTTTGTTTTACCTTACCACAGCTCTTTTTCGGTGAAATAATCTGGTTTTCAAGGCTGGTTTGTCATCGACAGTTTATTGCACATTTTCAACTATGTTGCATGTAAAAGTCATTGTAAAAACTGTTAAACATACAGTGATAAACAAAACATCAACTTTGCAGATTGACTTTTAGAGGCAAAACTACTGTGCTACCGTATACATTTATAATTGTAGTTCACAAAAGTCAAATTCACATTATAGTTTTATAATAATTACGTACAGTCAAACTATTTGGTTGTTACAAAGCAAAATAGAACGTTTTTCAAAACATTCTTTTTCAGCACACAGCTTTTTTTATTAGAGTTTTAAGCAAAAATTAAATTAGTTAACACACAAAATAAGAAACAACACATTTATAAACATTGTAAGAGTGCATTTAAGAGCGATCTATTGGATTTCCAATGAAGTACAAGAACTAGTGGGGCGGCAAAGTGGGGACACAAGTGACGCTCGTAAGTCGGATTTCGGGCTAGCAGAAGCCTGACAAGTAGCGCTCGTAAGTCGGCAACTATGGGTCAAATTTGACTAACATACTTGAAAGACATGAAGGTTTATTCCATGTGCAGTAGACTCCCAATAATACGACAGGTATGGAGCCAAACTGGTGAACATGCTGGACTTGTGGAAGAAGTCGAGTTTCCTGGAGCTCATTTTACTCCCACATCGCCATACTTTAATAAACCGTAAGTTTACTCGCCGTGTGATGTCAGCTCCCAATGGCGTCTTTACGGGATAACACAATTGCTGGTGATGGAAGATAAGATTAACGGTTTTAATCACTAATCAAACATTGATTTCAATAAAATCAATCACTCTGTACTGCAATTTGTTTAAAACTAAGTTGTAGAAGCACTATCGAAATAAAGGTGGTTGATTTCACTGAACTGGCTTTGACAAAAGAAACTTTTTAAAACAATTTTCTGTTTATGGTCAGACAATATTCTATGACAATGCATTCCAAACACTCCCATTAAAAGACTTACAATTGGCTTTGTCATATCTTCTATAAAACTTTAAATTTGTCATAGTCTGTATTGCTGGACTTAATTAATACATTAACAAAATTTCACACTTTTAACACTGTAAAAATTGTACTTTTGAAAAGTAAAATTATTTAACCTATTATTAAAAAAAGTATTGAAAGTTTTTAAGTTTCCTGTGAATAAGATATCTTTATTTGATTCTGCCATGGCCTAGCATTCCACTGTAGCCGAGATTTCTGAAGCAGCCGTGTTTTCTGGCAAGGCAGAAATCTCACAAAACTCAGAAACTTACGAATAAAATCAAATCCTTTCCTCCTCTAGTACACTATGGCCAAATTGTTCACGCAATGCAGGAGCAAAACTTCGGACAAATTCAAACAAACTAACCATGTACACTATCAGTCACTGAAGAAGCACTAATATTGGAAAATTCGGACAAGCATTAAAAATGTAGGGCAACATGGATGTTGAATTTGCTGAATTGACATGTATAAATGGTCAATAAGAAAAAAAGGAGGAAATTATTATAGACAAAAGAGGATGGCGGATGATGACTCCGTATGATAATTCTCAATGACCTCTAGAACTACAGTAAACGCTTTCTTAACCGGCCACCTCGGGACTAGACAGTGGCTCAATAACGAAATGGTCATTTAAACCGTTGAACATTTATGACCGTTAAATTAGAGTTCTCCATGCCCAGAAAAAGTTGAAAAATAACACTAAATATACTACTATGTGGAATTAACACTACACACACGGGAGGCTACACACACCCTAAACTCATTTTTCTGGTTTAACAGAAGCAAATCACATCCAAACTCATACTGAAAATACTAAATTGAGAAAAAAAACATGATACTGTGATATTGTGATCCATGTGAAGGTAAATGAACGTATTCACTTCCATTCAGTTGTCTGAAACTGCAATATGAATCGTAATTGATTTGAGAGTTATATAAAAGAACATTTCTGGCAAAACAAGACCCATTAAAGCAATGTTATGTTAAAAAATGGCCAGTTAAAAGGAAGTTGGTTTTGTGATATGGTAGGCCTGTTAAAATGGAGGCCGGTAAAAGATGGTTGGTTAAATGGGTGTCTACTGTATATTATTTGACCACTGCATTAATATTAATCAGTATAAAACTTTTAAAAGAATGCTATGAATACAGAATAAACACAGGGAAGTACACCTACTAGGGAACAGAGCAGAGGTGAACTGAAGCAAACTTTAGCAAGTTTGTAATGGGTCAATTTATGCTTGATGCTCAGGTCTTGCGTCCTTTGATTCATGCGAAAAACCAACTCCACATGGAGCATAGGCGAGCTTGAGCACTGACAATGGGAACCAAGGCGAACTGAGACGAGCGGAGTCGAGGACACTCAGTACACTATCGTGCTCGACCGACCTTGCCTAGATTCGACAATGGTGTACTGCAGGCATTATACCTTTCTAGCAAAAAGAAGGGCAGGAATTCACAGTACGTACCGTCGTACTGCTGATGACTGCCATGCAGCAGTTGCAGCATGACGGTCTGTGTGGCCGGCACTATGATGATGGAGCCGTCCTGCCGTCCCACCACCAGCCGGCTCTGCTGCGGCAGGTAGATGCTGGCCATGAGCTTCACTCCGGGCACGTCGTTACAGTCCTGCCACCACGACCACACGGATAACATGGTGAATAAAAAAAAATTACTGCAATAATATCAAAGTTGCAACATCAAAAGTCATACTTCAACTGTCACGGATTAGTTATTTACAGTTTAAGTTTTAAACAAAAGTTTAAATAATTTAGAAACAATCTAACTTTTTAAGAAAACCTGGTAAACTATTGATCAATTTTACCTCATCAATCTCCAGAATGTGCAATATTTAAAAACAAACTGACACAATTTACTTGTTTTAAACTAATTTGGAATTAGGGAAGTTAAGCATGACGAGAAGGTGCAATGTATAGACTAGTATGAGCTTTGTCTAGGTCACAGAGTCTTTTGACCTGTTAATGCTTTTGATTATTTTTGTGTAACCATGACAAAAAACTTTTTTAATTAATCTATTTTATATTTAAAATCTTAATTAGAAATTCAGCTGTAAATGAAAATTTAATGTAAAACGTATGTTGATAGTATTATCAATGTCACTTTATAACACATATCTGGTTAAAATAGTTAACAAACCTTTGCTGCTATTCTAACTCTTCCTAGTAAAATAAATTCTGCAAAAACTAAAATATATTGTAAGTGGAAATTTAATGCAAAACATACTATGAGTTTCTGTCAAAAAATTTTAAGTGAACAATGGACAATTTTTTTTTTTTTTATAGATTTTTTAAAGAGTTTGACAAGCCTCTTTTAACCTTACTTTGCCCCCTCCACACAGGCTATTGATCTGTGTGTGAGTCATATTAGACAAAGTAAGGGGGTAAGCCTGTACAGTAAAGGTTGAATGATAGTGATAAAATTTTATGGCAGACCGCTGATTTGAACTCACGACATCGCTGCCATAATCCCTAAGTCTGGCGCTCTCACCACTACCCCACCAACTCACCAATGCATAGATAATATATTTTTCACAGATAAACACCACGGAACTTATTGATATTTCTAACTGCGTGTCATAAAATCATTAATTAACATTGTCAACAGCTTACCAGTTGGTCGAGGATGCCACAGGGAGATGGCTTCATGGCTGCCCACGAACTGGCAATGCTGTTGGTCACCATCGGCTGCATGGCTAACAGAAAAGGAATTCATAAAATCACTGACATGCAGAGTATAAGAATATTACCGTTAATTCCCGCTGTTCAAATCCATCTTATAACAAAGTTCCGCCTGATCCAAAATATCACAATTTGTAAAAAAACTATTGATTTTTTCAGACTTAAAAATGGGTGAAAATCAAAATCTATGTTACGTAAAACTTATAGTTGTTACAAGCAATTCTATTGCTATTGTGGCCGCTTTTCTATGATTCGATCTTTGATGGAAAATTTAATTACGATGTTCCATTAATATTTTCTGCTAGTGTACGCATTCCACGGTCCAATTGACATTGAGTTATGATATTATACACACTGTTAGAGTAAAAAGCGGGAGTAAAAGAGTACATATATTGAATTATTTATAAATTACATCTATTAAAAAAAATTCGCTAAACCGAACAAGGTCCAGTCGGATACTGGACTCACATGTACATACTAAAATACAAAACCATGTTAATTTTAAGTTGTTTTTATCTTATATACCTTCGTATCTCCCATCACTAGTAATTAAACATTAGTAGTCAACATTTTTTTAACAACTTAAGACTGATATATGAAAAGAAGGCAGTTTTTTTTTTTTTTTTTTTTTTTATAACATTACAAATTAAATACAGGCAATTTCAGGGGAAACGGATACTAGGTCTGATTGCTAATTTTAGGCACCAAAATTCAGTTATGTAACCTGCTTACCTGTAGGTTTTTTGCAATTAGGTACAGGCCTACCTATCTGCTACCAGTTAGGTATAAAGCTAAATGTTGGCTACATGTGAGCCTGTCTGTCAGCTCCCCAATTTCTGAATGTTGGTTACTTAGTCTCCCTGTTTGCCCTGCAGTCAGGTTAGGTTGCAATGACGCTACTCTCCTATCAGTAAGCTTTGCAGTTAGGTTACGCCACATGTCTGCCCGTCAGTTCTGCAGTTAGGTTAGGTTTGCCTACCCGTCGGCTTGTCCAAGGCCTCCTGTCGTATCTGCGCCAGCTGTGTCTCGCTCACGTCGGGCACCTGCCACACCATCACGTGGCCCTCCGAGTCCCCGCGGACCAGCAGCTTGCCGTGCTGCCCCGACTCCAGGTAGCACATGGCCGGTGGGCACGACAGCGTCTGACCACAACAAAACACTTCAGCGACCGACTGAACAACTTCTTTATATCAAGATAGCTTAGAGGTGAAATAGCTTTTTTTCTACATTTTCCTTTACAAGAGCTAAATTACTGAAAACAAACAAGAAAACTTTCACTTGTTATCAATATTTCACAGTATTATTATTGTTTTCTACAGAATTTGAAATATACTGATCTTAAAATAGTACCATTAGTAAGGTCTGGCCATGTTTTTTTTTTTTTTTTTTTTTTTTTTTTTTTTTTTCTCAACAAAGGTCATAGGTAGATTTTTCAACTACCATCATATAAGTTTTAAATTTTACCATATAGTAGATTTATAATCATTTGGATCCGCCCATTCTTGTTTATAGATAGTCCAAACCATTAGGCCTAATCAGCAATTTTATTATAGTGTATAAAAAGCTCCACTGCCCATTACCACAGGCAAGCCTATGCAGTGATTAAAAGACAGCAATGACATTCAGTCACATATGCAAGCTAATAGAGATGACTGCTCACATTTGTGTGAGTGTAAGTGTGTGTGTTTGTGTGATGTATGTTTGTGTGCTAAGGTCTAAATCAAGGATAGATGGCTTTTGAAATGAGAGCTGTACCAATGAACGGCCATGAAATTCACAGGTTAATAATAAATAAAAACCTAACGGTTTGGCATCCTCATTATTTATGCAATGTGCGCTTGCAGTACAAAAATGTCAATTAGTTTACACAATCAGGTGACTTTTCCAAACCAACATGTGAAATTAGCAATAAACGTAAGCAGCTTTTCTATGATTATATGAAATAAATAAATAAAAATGTATATATTGCACAACTTTATTTGAAATCTCTTTATGTAAAATTTACCACCTTTTGATCAAACTAATTTGAGTAAGTGATGGGGATAGTAGAATTTTTATCAATCACTCAAATTTTGTTTATAATCTCTTCACTGAATTTCAGTTAAAAAAATAATAATAATAATAATAAAAAAACTAACTCTGGGGATTACATGCCAGCCTACAAAATCAGTCTCACAAACATACAATATAATATCACAAACACTAGCTGCGTAGCTGAGTGGTCAAAGAGCTCGCCTTTGAATCTGAAGGTTGCCGGTTCGATTCTGAGAAAAGTTAGTGCTTTTTTATGGTTCGATACTGGACGCAGCTGCCTTTGGTCATTGGGCTATTAATTAATGATCCTTACAAATGAAACAGCTGACATTTGTCAGTAACAAAGCTACACCTCATCTGATCCATCACAACCCATCACACTCACCCCTTCAGTCATACCCACCTTAAAATATGCACCACAGAGTGTGTCGGTGTTTCAAATAAAGTTTCTTATAAATTAAGTCTCTTATAAATACTTTGTATCACATAATACAAACCTTTTCAAAAGACGGAGAGAGTAGACAGTAGAGGAAAGGAGAGTCGTTGATATCAGACTGCTTGTGGAAGTCTACGTTATCCGCTATACTGCTGCTCACATGGAACAATCAACCAACGTATTATAATAACCATTAGCGTGAAATTTCAATGTTTGAAAAAGTAAAAAGAGTCTCTAAATGGATTTATTTGTTAATGTATAGAGTGTGTTTGAAGATTGTAATATCATGAAAGAATTTAAACAGTGTAAAATTTTTGTTTAAAATTGTTATTGTTGTAAAAGTATTTGCTGTTGAAGTAGTTGCTTTAGAACTTCAACCACAAATACTTTTCCAACGATAAGTAAGTTGATGAAGAGTTATAAACCTTTTTGAAAATTTTTTAAGTAAAATATGGTTTTAAAAACATCCCTTCTGATATTTCTCATGTTGTAATATTAAATTCCAAATAAATTCAAGTAGAAGCATAAAAGAGATCGATGATGATTGTGTACTGGTCACGCATTTTAAACTCCAAGAAAGTGCAAAAATAAAGTGCTGAATGAAATAGATTGGTGCTCACTAAAAGCACACTCAGCCAAAAATAGGCATGCGTACAAACCTTGCCCTTGCGTATTGCTGATGGACGGTAAGAAAACAATCACATGTTATCTTATTCACACACTCTTTTATTTGTCTAAGCTTAGCAGCGTACATGGAAATTCTAGCTTAAGGAGAAACATTAAATTTTCAAGAAATAGACAGAATTTGGACAGAAATAGTACTGACTAATTTCATTTAACTAAATAGATTTTTACAATACAGTACACTCTCGTTCATCGGAACTAATGTGGCGGACGGCCGGTTCGGATGTCAAAAAATTCCGATGAAGCGGAGTCCGTCGTGAGTTATCATTTCCGCCCGTACGGTGACCTATCGTGATTGTATTCACTCGTGTTTTTAAGATAACACAAGAGATTTTATGAAAATAAGTCACTCAAACTTTGAACATGGTAACAATGGACCTATAGGAATAAAAAAAAACGCAGACAATAAAGATCCAAAATCTTTATTCTCAAATTCCATATTCATATTCCACTTATATTCCAGCAGTCAACTGACTTCCACGTAACATAGGTGCAGTCGCGACACAAGACCGACTGAATGACAGTTTGGGAAGCGGTTGAAGCGGATGTCACTTCCTGCCCCCCTTCCTCTTTCTATTTTTGTGCCACGGCCTCGTAAATCACATCAATGGGTACAGATTATGGAAAACGCCTGATGACGTTTGATGCAAAATGTGATATTTCACTGTTGTGCAGATAGAACAAACGGAAATTGAAGGCGCTAAAACAGAAAAATTATTTATTTTGTAAAAATAAAAATTAATAATATTCAGATTTTCAGTTCCGATGAAGCGGATTTCTGATGTCGCCGAGTTCGATGAACGAGAGTGTACTGTATTTTAAGTCCTCTGAAAAAGCTTTATTTCACTGCACTTTTTGAGCGTACACTAAAGTCAAGATGACAAATACTATGAAATAAAGTATAAAAAGGGTATCAACCAATTGTTCCACATTGAAATCGTTAATATTTCAATTAAAACTTACCTATATTGCAAAGAAAAAAAATGACATGTCACTTCCTACTACAATGTTTGTCAGTACCTAATACAAGAGCCCCTGGTTTAAAAAATATAAAGATATTTTATAATTATTATCCAATTGGATAATTACTATCCAATGACCATTTTGAATATTTAATATCGCTTTGTGATGAAATATACTCATTACAAAAATAAAGATGGGTGGATTCTAATGTTTGATCATTTTAGGTTGATAACATCAATCAAATTTAAATCTAAATCTAAATAAAAATATTATTTAGAAATATCTTTTAGAATCAACCCATCTTCAATACACAGTTTGCTGAAAAGATTTGCAGAGGAAGAGAGAGAAATTAGGATATTTTTCAGAGGCACACTGGGCAAAGGACAAGACAACACAGATGTTGAAAAGCGTACCCGACTCTGACAGGCCTGCCTCGCGGTTTGCTGTTAAAGACAGAACAAAGAGTGAGAAAACGTCACCACACCCGTAGTGACAGCGGAAACACACACACAAGTAGATGGCAGTACCATATCACTTCTGCACTTGTTTGAGTAAAACATAAAATTAATGACAACACCTGCATTAATAAAATGATTACACTACCTAGGAGTATTTCCATGATATAATTATGATCAGTCAATAATGACTCTCGAATCGGTGTGATATTCATTTTATTTTACTTGGTATATTAATTTTTCCCAAAAGGTGGTATTGAAGTGACATGATACTATCATCCCACACATACACAATGATAACTTCACACAGGAAAACCCTGAGCCAATTAGGGTAAATATTTTACGCTAAAGGATTGTTTCTTAACATTAAATCGATGATTGTGTAAGATCTACCATTTAAAATTGATTTACATTCCTGGATAGGTCTTAGTTAGGGGATGGATTATGGATAAATCACATCAAGTTAATATAGTGAAAAGCTTTCCTTTGGAGAAAAAAAACCATATGTACTGTACGGTACTCGGTATTTGTTTTACTCGTTTACAAATATATATATATATATTTAGTTGCAACTTAAAAAAATTTATCACATTGAGCACTTTTTAAAATCATTTCAATCTTTAAATTTAATTTATCAATTACATTAATAATAAATTGGGGAGAAAAGGCTAGGGCTAAATGCCTAGGTAGTAAGGATTATTGTGAGGGACAGGATAAGCAGGCTTACCTTGGAAAGTGAAGGCATCCTTTTATAGCACACATAATAGACAAAACAACTAAAAAAAAATGGAATATTTCAAGGCCACTGGCCTTTTTGTCAAACGAAGATGAATTCATCTTCATCTTGACAAAGAGGCCAGTGCCCTTGAAATATTCAAGTTTTTGTTTAGTTGTTTGTCTATTATGTGTGCTATAAAAGGATGCCTTCACTTTTTAAGGAAAGCCTGCTTATCCTGTCCCTCACAATAATCCTTACTAAATTGGGGAGAAAGATATTTGTATTTAAATATTTAGCAGTTTTCTAAAAAACTCTGAAAACTGATTTGTGTTTTTTATGTAAAATAAGCAAAAAATACTCATAAAAATGTAACATTCCAAAGAGATTACAAATATTTTACTGAATACAATCAATAAATCCAATCAGTTAAGTAAAAACATTAAAAGAAAGAAAGACGAAACCCCATAAAAACGTTGAATAAAGTTAGCATTGTTAAATTGTGACACTCTGCCATGACAACAGTCCAGAAAGCATTTTAACACCCATACTCAGTAGGTAAATACAGGGTCGCTTTCTCCAAGCCTCTTTAAACCTACACTGAAATTTTAACCAAAAATGAACTTATGTTTGATATTGAATTAAATTACGCTCCCAAGTCGAACATGTTTGGGGAAAGCGGTCCTCAGTTTATAACATTCCCAACACTAATCTAACATCCATAAGCTGCAACTAGTCATGCGATACATTGACTAGTTTATATTTACCATCTGGCTCTAGTAGTTTAAGTGACACAATCTACGTATGTATTGCCAAATAAGTTATTAAAAAAAAATAACCTGTATTTATGATTTGTGAAGCTAAATAACCCTATATTTGGTTATATTCAAATGAATCATAGCAGTAAATATAGTACAGTATTGATTGAACTAGTATTGATTAACTAGATTTTTGTAAGTAAAAAATATTTTTAAAAATAGTTATAAAAGCATCAAAACATTCTCTGATAAATTAAAGGCAAAGAATACTAAATGTTACATTACTTAAAATTTGATAAGGTTTCATTGTGTACAAAAAACGAGTAAGTGCTTAAGTTGCATGCAATATATAAATCACAAGGCAATTGTTTGGTAGATGCTTGAGTGTACTTTACCAAGTCTACCAACTACGTAACAGAAACTACCGTACCAAATAACAATACAGTACTGGGTAAGCGATTTCCCTTGGCAAATATCTAAGTCAAATCTAGATCAACACAGCAACAATTTGTTTTCTTTAACACTTGATTATTTAGGATCTTGTTAGACAAGGCACCAGGCAATAGACCTGGTTTGTTGCTATTGTTCTGTGTATGTTTTAGAGTAAGGAATCTGAGGTCTACATCTTTATCATAGCATAGGATCTGAGTACAAAATTATCAAAATACCCGTCGCGGCATACTCCAGAAATTTCCAAGTAATTGTGTGTTTTTATTAATGTTCACATTAAAATACCAAGGAGTTGATTATGTAGGTTTGCTGCCTTGGTCATTTGTAAGCGAATAATTACTGATCAAGTTAAGGTTTTAATATCAAGAGTACAGTTATTTATTAAAAGTAAATCAATGTGTTTTGTTCATTAAAAAATACTCATTTTAGAATTTTAAAAAATGGATTTGAATCATGATTTTTTTTATTTTGGCCCCATGAACTACTACCCAGTTGTGGTATTTGGATGTTTACAACCAAAGGAGCTTACTTGGCAGGCAGCTTGTACATGTAGGCTCTGCCGTCGTCCGTCCACACCAATACTCGGTCCGGTGTGAGGAACTGGCCACCGAGCCATCGCTCGCCGCGCGGGGAGATCACCGAACACAGGACCGAGAAGTCACCTGCGTCGTAAATCTGGAAACAGACATCGTCAGATCAGACTCAAAAAACAAATATTTACAGAGACCTTCCACCTAATCTTTATAATGATAGGCAGAAAATTGTAAACTAGCCTAAAAACATGATATGAGTATAATATTGTCATAACATTAGGCAGATCTAATCGTAATCATCCGCAGACCTCTGGTATTTGGCTGAACTCCCATTTAAGGGTCGGTTTCACAAAATGTTTTAATTTCAAGGGGGAAAAAAATTAAAACTAACTTCTTTATAAAAAATAAATTTTTGGCCTAATCAATTTAACATACTATACTAATCTCAAAACAAAAGCAGCTAAGCTGAATTTTAATTTTTTCCCCATTAATGGTTTTTTTCTAATGCAAAAGGCATACAAAAATACAAGTTGTTCACGCTAATTCTTGTGTTGCCGTAAACCACTATAAAAAAAAAAAAAAACACATAACCTAAAACAAAATTGATATCTTAATTTAAAAATATGTGTTTTATCACCAGTAATAGTTAAAAAGTATATAATTAAATATATTTACGATTTATCACAATTTACTACGTCACTCACGTGAGCGACTTGAGCGTGAGTGACTTGTAAATTCCACATTTAAACTCCAATAGCCGACATACAGCCGCATGTAGGCCGGTTTAATTTGAGGTTAGGTTATGTTTTAACTCTTCGAACATAAATACGCCTTTTTCGTGGGTAACATATTCAAAATTGAAAGTTTTATATGAGTGAGTGACTTGTAATGCAATTAAGGTATGGTATCAAACTTTCCTCTTATTTAACTTAAAATGAAATAAGAAGCAATAAAAACTCCACAATCAGCACACACTTCCAACTTATAACAGTTCTCAACTACACAGAAAGTGATTTCCCGCCAAATATCCAAAGCGGTAATATTTTTTTGGCTGGTTCCAATTTGGATGTGTGTGGCGGAGCTCTTTTGAGGGACAAGCTCCATAGACGACGAAATAAATAGCTGTTGCATAAAATCCTCCCGTTTGTCTATGGATTTCTTTCTGTCTGTCTTGTCCTCGACAGCTATGAAGTAAATTAGACGAATTTGTTTGTTTACGTGCATTTTTGCTGCGTCGTAACTTAAGACTAGATGACCGGTGACAGTGAGCGACTTGTATTTTGACCTATGTTTTGCGTAACAATTATTTGATAAATTCAAATATAGCTAAACACTTATCCTATTTAAGTAAAGGGCAGGGTAAGGTATAATACAACGCATTTTTATAACATATTCATTCATTTATTTACAACTAATAACCTTGGGACTTAAATTGTTACATTTTGTGAAACCGACCCTTAAACGTTCCAAACTAGAAAATTGTTTTGAAAAATTTTACAAAGTGATAGGACGATGGAAATGTTTTATTTAAAAATCTAAGAAAGTTATAAATTAGAAAGTTAAGGTTGAAGAGAGGTCTTGTATTCAATGACATTACTGATTAGTTTTCTTTATTCTCTCTCATTCTCTTTCTTTTGATTTTCTTTTTTTACCTCTTGGAACAAAACTCTTACATTAAATACAAATTCTCCATGAAAAATTTTATTCAACATTTACCTTAAAATATATATAGTCCAGTCATATTAGGAAAATTACCTAAAAAAACTCTTATAAGTGTAAAACTTGGTACGTTTACTGAATTTTACCTCCTGAATAACATACTAAAAGTCCTCGAAAAATAAACTTGTGCTATGGCCGCCATCTTGGAAAATGGCGTCCAAAAACCAGTTTTTCTCCGATTACTCAAAAACTATTCATCTTATAAAAAAACATTAAATGTAAAAAATGTTTGCCAGAAAAAGAGCTACAACTTTTGTCCTTAAGAGCAATATTTTGATATACTTAACCGTTTAGCCATAAAATGCAATATTTAGAAAATACATGTGAAAATCGTTAAAAAACATAAATTGCCATTAAAAATGTTTAAAATAAATTATTTTAACATTTGTTTCATTAATTTTATAAAAAAAATGAAATGTTCTGAACAGTTTCATACCAGTAACATAACTTTTACTTTTCCATTTATATTTTCTGTGATATTTTTAAATGTCGTTGATGGACTACCATAATAATCTCCTACCGTATTTAGTATCCATGGTTGGTTTTATTGATTTTTTCGTTTTGATATTTATGTTGGTCCTCAGAGGAGAACTCCAGTCTGACGATGAAGTTGGGGCAATTATGTAACAATATACAATAATAATAATTTGAATAAAAAAATAATTAATTGTATTAAAGGGGTTTGTTTTTTTATACATACAATATTAACATATCAACTTTTTAATTTTTAATGTCTTAATCCTTAGGTAAAATTCAATATCCATTTACTAAGATAACTGCCTACTAAGATAGGTGTTTTTGCGAGGGCTTTT
Source organism: Neoaliturus tenellus (assembly GCA_030545055.2). Taxonomy (NCBI): domain Eukaryota; kingdom Metazoa; phylum Arthropoda; class Insecta; order Hemiptera; family Cicadellidae; genus Neoaliturus; species Neoaliturus tenellus. Next base: position 48,055,026 of record CM061536.1, read on the forward strand.
GTTATGTTATTCCAGTTAATAAAACATACATAGTCACCAAATCCCATCCTTGTACCATAATGAACTCAGTATGGGATTATTATGGTAGTATATCAACGAAACCATCAGCAGCGTAACATTAAAAAATTCACAAAAATATATAAATGGAAGGGTAAAAGCTATGAACATTCCAAGTTTTAAATAAAAATAGTAAAATAAATGTTAAAAAAATTTATTCAAACATTGTTGATAGCAAATGAGGTTTTTAATGAATTTTCAAATTTATTTTTTTATATTGCATTTTATGGCTAAACGGTTAATTATATCGAAATATTGCTAAGGACAAAAGTTGTAGCTCTTTTTCTGGCGAACATTTTTTACGTTTAATGTTTTTTTATAAGATGAATAGTTTTTGAGAAATCGGAGAAAAACTGGTTTTTGGGCGCCATTTTCCAAGATGGCGGCCATAGCACAAGTTTATTTGACGAGGACTTTTGATATGTTATTCCGGATGTAAATATCAATATACATACCAAGTTTCACACTTATAAGAGTTTTTTTAGGTAATGGAGAAATTTTGATTTAAAATGACTACACTAATAGGTCTACTGTATTGATTTAGAAAGTGAAATTACTAAGAAATTCACAATCTAAAAATATTATTTAAAAAATTTTATAAACTGAAAGGGCAATAAAATTGCCCTGTTGTTGTTGTTCAAAAATCAAAGAAATTTATTAATTAGAATGTTATGATTGTATTGAGGTATTGTATTAGGTAATGACATAACTGTTTAGTTTTCTTCATTATCTTTCTTTTGCTTTTCTTTTTTTATCTCTTGGAACAAACCTCATACAAAATCTTATGAAACATTTTACTCGACATTAACCTTAAAACTATACTGAAATATTGATTTAATCAATTTAATTTAACTCTTTATTATGTAAGATATGTATTTTTTCAATTTAATGTACCGATGATGTACAGATTTATTATTTGGTGTTATTACAACAGTTGCATTTCTTAAGTTTATTGATTTATTTATTTTTGCTTTATCAACAATAGTGGCATTTTTGATAGTGAGAGTTAAACCCTTTTGTGGATAGGAATCCAAACCACTCACAAAGTTTTGATGGGGAACGGTCCAAACACTCATTTGGAAAAAAATTTGTTGTTACGTTTTGTAACTATCTAACTATCTAACTTGTGAGATAGCATCATTAGTTAATAAGCAATGACAAATAACAAGTGAACCTGAAAAAGCTACAGCCTTTATACAGTTACTGCTTACAGGCCTTGTAGCCTTTAAAAAGCTACAATATTAACTTTTTTCATGGTCGAACCTTTGAATTCAAAGGCAAGCACTAAAACCATTCACCTACCCTAACCCAGCAAGTAGCAGTTATTGATTGATTGATTTATTGATTGAATCTATATAATAGGGATAATGTATAGCCCTATGATACCTCATATTACACTCAGTTACATAGCATCTGTTGGGTAAAATAACTATAAAGCTATTCTCTGAAACAAAAGTGCTAAAAACATCGCTTACAAATAATGATGGTCAGGTCCCCAAATTTCGGAAACATTTTCGAGAGCAAAATAGTCCCTATTATCAGACAGGCTTTTTTTTACTCGGGAATTTATCATCGGGACAGGAACTTCCGGCCGGCTTAGGGCGGTGGCTAGCAATCGCACTAATGAGGAAAACACAGCACAAAACCACTTCAGCTTATCTACACCTATTTATGTTATATATTTTTGTTTTCTTTACAATTTTTCCAATTATTGTTTTAATCTCTATTTTTTATATACATCATTTTAATTTTCATTCTTTGTAGCCCTACCAAACGTTTAATATTTCATTCAACAACACTTTTGTAAAATTTGTAATCGACATTTTTTTTATATGTTCAGTGATTTATTTAAATTTTGTTACAAGAAAATTTATATTTTTCCCTCATCTCATTGTATACTGCAAATATAAAAATTAGATATTTTAAATCTTTTCAACAAAAGAACAATCATTGTAACTTGTACAAAAACAAGTGGAACAATTTGGAAACAGAACCAGATATTTAACAATAATTTGTCTTTATACAACACTCAGATAAAAGTCTAAACAAAAATTTCCTAATAGCTTTGAGATGAGCAATCCCGTCCCGAATATGAACGGGAAATAAAAATTCCTGTCCCATCCGTAACCAAAAAAGCATTCCCGTCCATTGCTACTTACAAATGAACTCTTCTAAGGAGAGAAAATGTTGGAACATATTAAAGTATCATTCGCACGTTGGGAGACACCCATTTGCCACTTAAAATTGCTATGTTGTAAAAACTATATTTTATTAGAAAAAGCATATAGGTACAGTACACTCCTGATTATCTGAGGTCTTTGAGACCAAGGCTACCTCGGATAATCTGAGGTTACCGTTATTTTAAGGTTAACCAATCTTTTAAGTTTCAAACTCAAACTACATTTCGCACCAAATCAAACTAACATCTGACATACACTTCTTTCTATAATCAAACAAACAGGCAAATAGTAGACTGCGCGTGCAAGCGCCATAACGTGGGGCTTGGAGCACTAGTGACAATTCACAAGCGCTCGTTGCAATCAGCGTCAGAGTTAAATCAACAGCCAATCCCGACACTGTTACAATTGGGTTGATTTAATTTCATCTGCTTGGGTCGCTAATGTTTCAAATTTCTTTTGGGTACCAACTGCTTTCAGAGTGTTAATAAATTTGGGGACACATTATTACAATTTTAATATGATAGATATTGTGCGTGACTATAGATTTGACTGTGGTATGTGACTTAGATAATCGGGGGCCTCGGATAACCGGGGGACTCGGATAACCGTGGGACTCGGATAACCGGGGGACTGGGATAGGCGGGGGACTCGGATAACCAGGGGACTCGGGGGACTCAAATAACCGGGACTAGGGTATCTGGGGGACTCGGATGACCGGGGGACTCAGATAACCGGGGGACTCGAATAACCGGGACTTGGATAACCGGGAGTCTACTGAACAACCTAGAGTGACTGTATCTCACCTGCCAATACTTGGAGCAGACAATCAGCACTGTCCGCTGGTTCTGGCTGCAGCAAGTTAGTGTGATGGCATTGAGACACTTGATCTGTTTGCTCTCGTCCTCGAAAAGCGGTTCTGAAAACTTGGTTTCGTTGCCATTCAGCGTCCAGACCTTCACTGTGCCAGTGGTCGTCAGTGCCAGCACCACGTCATCTGAGAAATATTTCTTTGGTATAGGTTGGGTAAAAAAATTTCATTCATGTTCGCTATCTTAGTCTGAATATGATTGCTGTTTTAAAGGAATCCTGAACTTTTCTTTTTAAATGTTCACTAAACTCTGCACACTCAAATAAAGTTCTGTAGCTTGAACTTGCTATAATGACCCTATCAATTATAGTGATTTGCCTGATTAAAAAGGACCAATAAACAAACATTTTTCTAGTAATTCCGGTATTATATTGTACCATATTCTTTCTATGATAAATGGCATATTTTTATTTTAACTCATTCATAGTTTGTAAACTTAAAATTTTCAGATAAGAATTTTAAAGATGGAAATAAAATTCGAACTTACCAAACTTTTAACAATTATGTAACAATTAAAATATTTAAGATGTCAAAAAACGAGACATCGTTCTGAATTTGTTTATTTTGAGGGAGAGCCTTAAATTGGTCTAATTAAAATATTTTTTAAAAGTAGGAATAATGAGAAATACAATTTTTTAATGATAGAACATTTTATAATGAAGCTTTTACCTTTGCGTTTAACAGGACGAAGAACGTGCAAGGCGCTGATCCAATCGGGATTAACTTTGGATGAGAGGGAGAAAATAACTTCAAGACTGAAAGGGTCCATGACTAGAATCTCGGCGTAGTAACCGTTGCAGAACAGCTTGACATCTTCATTCCCGTTCATCAGGTACGCCTGGGGAATATGCAGATGAGTTAACCACAAAAAAATTCAAAGTAGCAGTCTAAAGGTAGACCAACCAATAAACAAAAGATAGAATAATGATCCTAAAGAAATTTTTTAATAAAATGTAGTGTGATGTAGTAGTAATTATTTTTCTTTTCTTCAATATTTAGAGTAGACCTATATCTGTTCATAGTTATAGACCTTATTGTTAGAAGACACAAATTAAATCCAAACAATGGCACAACACAAATACAATTATATAAACACAAACAAATTTCCATACACACACAAATATCAAAAAAATATTATAGATACACTTTCCATCCCAAAGCCAAACACAACACATAAATAGGTTATAGGTTTACATTGGTATTATTCACAAAATAAAACACAGATTGTAACATATACAGAGGACAAATCTTGGGAAAACAGCAGGTATTCAATAATTTATCCACCAACATAGTTTTTATTTGATGTAAAGAGTAAGTGAGCAGGAATAAGACTGAAAAGAAAAGTGAAAGTTGTTTACATATTGGGTCAGTGCCTCTACCGAATGAAGGAAGAAGTTGAATGATGTGGGGCGATATATCGATGGCACAGAGTAAGGATAGAATAGTGGGATTTCCTGTCACTTACACAATATTTTGTTGTTATATTTGTTGTTGGATTTAGATTTAATTTATTTTTTGTTGTTATTTAATTTATATAGTATATTTAAACGTTATCTCACTTCATCCATGAAAAATTGTATTTATTGTTGAATTAAAAAAATAAATATTGTTAGATTTAAAGTATTATTGTAAAAATAATGTTGTATTTTTCTCTCAATTAGCATTTAAGCTAGAGAGATAAGCAAGCACTGCTTTGTAAACAAATTGCGCTTGCGAAAAATAAATTGAATTTGAATTTGAATAGTCATAGTTTTGAGTAAAAATCACAATCTTATTCCTTTTCTTCCTATTAGGGCCCAATGAAAAAATGTCAACTTACTTCTCAAATTAACGTGAATAAAAACATTTCTTGATTAAACAGGAGTTTAAGAGGTTTGTAGTTGAAAAGTACCGGTAGTCAATAACATTCACCTGCATGCTGGTGTGTACGTATGGCAGTTTCACTACCTCCCTGCACTTCCCATCAACTAAATCCCAAGTGCACATCTCTCTGAAACAACAATACAACAAATGAGATAATGCGTACAGTTCCAATGGTGAAGGAGATTATTTTCTAGTAGTAATGAAAATTCATCGCTAAATGTTAATTTATTCCGAAGGGCATAACCACAAGTGCCTTCTCTTATGTTACCACAAGTTTAAGAGGTTTAGTTTTTAATAATGAATGTAAATGAACTTTGCATATTTCTTAGCGACACTTGATGTGTGGTTAGAAAGTTTACTAAAACTCACCCACTCTCAGAGGAGCTGACGATGTAGTTGTTATCCATCACAACACTGGCTTTGGCCAAACACAAGATGGGGGCCGTGTGGCCGACCAACAAGCAACGAGGAGTCATCTGGGGAAAATTTATAAAGACTAAATAAATTGTTATCTTAACTTTTTTAAACTTTGTGAAAACTACTACAAATTTGGCAATCGATATAACCCTTCCCGGGCTATTGATGGAATATCCGTCGAACGTCATTTCTGGTCTGGGCTGAAAACGGATATATCCGTCTTAACTGTTTTCTTTTCCGGGATAAAGACGGATATATCCGACCAAAAGTACGAAAAACATATATTGTATATATTACGAATATAAACATTATAGTGACTTTTTGACGGGTAATTTAGTTTTTACAGTCGGCAAGATTATGTCCCGTGACTTTTTTAGCTGTTTCACGCCTAAACAACACATGTGTAGCGCGAAACTGTCAGATTGCGCTGGGACCTTAAAAGAGTGAGTGTTTGTTTACCTTTTATAATGATGTATTTCGAAATGATTATTCCTAATAACCCAAATTTTGCTGAAAATGTTATAAAAATGCTAAATAAGAAGTGCATCTGAAGTGGATTTCATATTTGGCAGTGAAAATGACTATGATATGAAGAATGATTCTGGCAAAGAAAAGCGACGTACCAGATGCACAGTTTATTATAATTCTTGCATTTTTAGCTTTTGTTTTTTTTAATGTTCTTAAGAGGAACTATTTTTAATGTTATATTATGATAAGGTAGTAAATAAAATGATAAAATGACATAGACGGACATATCCGTCATCTGCCCGCAAAAATACTTAAAATTATCAGCAGTTTTCATATTTCTCGATTGTTGTTCTGGGCGGTGAACGGATATATATATATACAGTAGAACCTTGATAAGACGATTCTCAAGGGGTCACACAAAACAAACGTCTTATCAAGGTGCTCGTCTAATCAAGTTTCGTGCTATCAAGGTCGTTTTGCTGATAATTCGTCTCATCAAGGTGCACCCGGACAGAGTTAGTTTTTAAACTCCCCCTACCTATAATTTTAATAAAGCATCACTAAAAATATTTCATAGAAAATTTACGAAATCAAGCATAAATTAAAAACACATATATAAAACATAATGTTTTATTGCTGTGAAAAAATACAGTATTATAAAAACTTTAAACAACTAATAAATGTTTTAAAAGAAAAATACAAAAATTAGGCTAGTAAAATACCTTGTATGAATCAAAGAAATTAAACAATCTTTACACAGTATAAATTTTCTCAATTAATCATTTACTGTATACAGTATTTAATTAAGTGGAGTACCAGCAAAGTTGATCAATTTATCGTTGACATGTTATGCATTATCCTCTTCATCTAAGCCTACGTCAGAATTCAATGTTTTTGTGGATGAGCAAGAAAAGTTTGTGAAATAGTAGTCATTAATTTTGGTTTGTTTTGTGTTACTCACGTGAACGTAGTTAAATGAGCTATCAATTTCCGTGATGGCCCTAACCACACACACTCTCTCATTCATAAAGCCGTGTCCGCACTGGCCGAACATTTCTGGCGAACTTGTTCGGCGAACAAAAAACGTCAACATAAACATTCCTAACGAACAATTACCGGTCATATTATTTACATTCTAAAAGGTTATAAAAGAACAAACAAAAGCTCGGAAGAATTTTGTTCGATGAACATGTTCGGCCAGTGTGGACGCGGCTTAACACGACGCACTGATACGTAAAATTACGATGTCACACAATGGCACGGCACAAACCGGTATCGTACAGTATAAACTTTGTTAAACGTGACGTAAAACCAACAACGTTTGTTTTGACAGCAGACACGCAACTGACTGTATAAATTTTAATCTCCGGGAGGAAGTGTAGGAAAGGGTTTTCCTAGAACTGAGCATAAAGACATTGTTTCCATCAAAATGTCTGTTCAAACTGTGGGAATGATGCGCGAGAAAGGCGATTCGTGTTATAAAGGTTTTGTAACGAAATACTTCTCGCTATAGAGGTTAGGTTCGTGTTACTGAGTTTAATTACTGAAAGATTCATGTCACCGAGGGTCAATTCGTACTATAGAGGTTCTGGTATTTTAAAATGCATGTTATAGAGGTTGATAGTGCATTAATTTTAGCTGGTAAAATGCGTGCTATCGAGGTATTTATGTGAAAGGTATTCGTCCTATAGAGGTATTTTTAGTATTGAGTGTTATTGGCAATTCACGGGGACTAGAAAATATTACTTGTTATCGAGGTAATCGTGTTATCGAGGGTCGTGCTAACGAGGTTCTACTGTATATTCGTTCACCCAAGTTTTCTTGCGGGTCAAAGAATATATATCCGTCTTCTCAAATTTTCTTTTCTTTATAACATGTGCAAAAAAATTATTTCAGTCTAAAAAAAAATTGTTTATAACGTATGATATATTTGGAACAAATTAATAACAAAAAATTACAACAATATGTTTTGAAATTTTGCTTAAAATAATTACGTCTCAGCCGGAGATTTAATGTAGCCCGGGAAGGGTTATAGGCTTACTTTACTGAACTGGTAATTTAACTTTTTCCAATAAATATAGAATGGGACTACAGTAAAGCCTTGCTATCACGACCCTCAATTACGCAACTACCTCAATAGCAAGTAATATTTTCTAGTCCCCATAAATTTTCCATAAGACTCATTGATAAGTATACCTCTATAGCACGAATTTGTTCAATATAAATACCTTGATAGTACGTAATTTACCATTTGAAGTTACCGCAAAATCAATCTCTTTAACACTCAGAATATCTGAACCTCTATAAGTTAGCTAGAATTAGCCCTCGATGACACGCACCTTTCAATAAATGAAATTCGAAACATGAACCTTAACTGAGTTGCACGAAATATTTCTTTACAGATTCTTTATGACATGAATTAATTATCTCATGTGTATTTCCCACAGTTTGGACAGATATCTTGAAGTAAAAGACACCTTCCCTACACATCCTTCCAGAGACATTAAAAACTTTTTAATGTTCCACACAAAGCAAATTTATTTACATATACCGGTAATGAAATTTTTCATAACATTATATATTGATTGTGGCTTTTCATCACAAACAAGCAATGAATTTTAATGTTCTTTGATTTAGTATCAGTTACGAGTTAGTAGCACTTATTTAAGCCTACACCAAAATAAGCAACTTCTACTTCTCACCTTGAGTGTATCTGGCTCCACTTGCCATAGACAAATCTGGCCGTCATGACATCCGGTAACTAGGGTCCGGTGGTCTTTGGACAGGAACACACAAGATATACAGTGTGTCGGGGGATATTTTCCCCACAACACCACTGGCACTACCAGGTTAGTACCCGCCGACATTGTTACTGAAATCAATAGAAAACCATGAATAGCCCGCAAAGTAAACTAATATTTTTGCAATAATTAATAGAAATCAAGAAGTGAAACCAAGGAATCTAGAATATAGTAAGGTAGTTGAAATTCAACAACAACAAAGAACATATCAAGGACGTTTTTCGGGCTCAAGCTGATGGTAACTGTCAAGTAGATTCAAGTAGGTGGTGGTTTTCCCTCGGAATCAGCTATAGTTGTCACCTACAATTAGACTATTCTATACCCTGTTCAAAATAAATGTGCGGTCGAAGCGCAGATTTCAATTCCCCCATTTTTCCCGTTCCTCCCGCTGCCAAGAATCCAACCAATCAGAATCACTGAGAATTATCCCATCTGTTTAATATCTCTTGTCACTTAATGCCAATGTTTTGATTTTTCGTAAACAAATATTCTAATTTTGACGTTTTAGATGTAACAAGAAGCGCTTCCAACGGCAAGTAGGGGAAGTAACACGGTCATCAGCGCTATTTCCTAATCTAAATTTTAAGGGCGAAATTAATATAACATCTGATTGTGAAGAAAATCGGGGAATTTAGGAAGGTATTGAGGGAATTTTCCTTGCGGTGGGAAATAAAATTCTGTCTTTCGACAGCACATTTATTTTGAACGGGGTATAGTTTTGGTGGGTGAAACTATGGTAGGATATCCAAATAGTTCACTAGGATATCGCTATATTATCAATACTTGTAAGGATAGCGATAAAATCATTAATGTTAATAATAATGTTTAATACATTTTTAAAATGAATTCTTATCATTGTTTATTTATATTATTATTGTGGTTGACATTCATATATTGTTACTAATGGTGGTTTGTTGTTGTGGTTGGTGTTTGTTGTGTGGGGGGGTGATGTTGTTCGCGTCCGCAGCATTCCATTAAAGTTGCACGTACTCCCCGGGTGGTGCTAAACGAACAACAACTTTGGCAGCTGAACTGTCACACACAGTGATCTCTCAGCTATGCCAGCTGCCAGACAAAATCCAAACGGCCCTTTCCAGGGCCAATTTAGAAACTTAGGCTGTGTTTTAAATGTTTGTCATTTTAACGTAGAGGGTCTGAGCAAATCTAAAAGTGACTGCCTCAGCAAGGTGCTGCTGGAAAATGAGGTCGATGTCCTCGCACTGCAAGAAACACATGCAGAAGACTTAGAAAACATCATCCCAGGATATAAGCTTGTGGAGGAAATAGGTCACAGGGTCTACGGAGTGGCGACGTACGTTAGACAGGACATAGACGACGTATCAGTCTCCCACAAAAGTTGTGATAACAACACATTTGTTGTTGCTGTTAAGGTGTCTGCGACTACTATTGTAAATGTATACAAACCACCAAACACCCAGTGGTCAGACACAGTTCTCCCAACTTTTGAACATCCTGTGGTATATGTAGGTGACTTCAACAGTCATCATACCCAGTGGGGATACTCGTCCGATGATGACAACGGCACTCGTCTTTCAAGCTGGGCTGAAAATAACAACCTTTTCCTGGTATATAATGCCAAGGACCCACACACCTTCCATTCAGCCCGATGGCGTCGTGGGTACTCTCCAGACTTGTGCTTTTGCTCCCGTGAACCATCAGCAACACCCGTGCCTACTTCCAGGATGGTCCTTGGTGCATTCCCCCACTCTCAGCACAGGCCTGTAATAATATCAGTAGGAATGCAAATTCCTCTCGTAAGATCTTTTCCTCGGCCTAGGTGGAACTTTAATAAAGCTGAGTGGGAGGCCTTCTCATCAAGGCTTGATAGCGGCATCAGGTTCATCCCCTCTAAAATAAAAAACTATGATCGGTTCACTCGCCTTGTCCTGTCTTCCGCTAAGGCGACAATCCCAAGAGGTTTTAGAAAAGAATACATTCCAGGATGGAGCAGAGAGTGCGAAGATCTTTACAGTGAGTTTACAGACACTGCTGACAGAGATGTAGCTGACCAACTCCTTAACTCTCTCGACAACTCCAGGAGAGAGAAGTGGGTGAAAACTGTCGAGAACCTGAACTTCACCAAAAGTAGTCGGAAAGCTTGGTCTCTGCTCAGGAAACTCTCCACTGGTAAATCAAGTGAAAAACACGATGCCTCACAGCCTAGCCCTCGTGAAATTGCAAAACGCCTCTCCGTACTTTCAAAACCTGTGCGTACGTCTGCAGACAGAAAAATTAATTTCAAGCTTAATGAGATAAAGGAGAGTCGGCAAGCACCCTTGGAAGTCTCTAGACCCTTCACTTACGACGAGCTGGAAGTGGCGATTGATGCGATGCCAATTGGCAAAGCAGCAGGTTTGGATGACATTTTCCCGGAGTTTATAAAACACTCGGGTAACAAGGCTAGACAGTGGCTTCTGGAAGTTTTTAACACCACTCTGAAAACCGGCGACATGCCTGGGATATTTAGAAAATCCAAGATCATAGCTATCCTGAAGCCCGGAAAGGATCCAAAACTGCCTGAAAGTTATCGGCCTATAGCTCTTTTAAGTGTTTGTTATAAGCTGCTAGAGAGGTTGATTTATAACAGAATCTTCCCTATTCTCAATGCCAGCATCCCTGTCGAACAAGCTGGATTTAGGCCTGGTCGCAACTGTTGTGACCAGGTTTTAGCTCTGACATCTTTCATTGAAGATGGGTTTGAGCGAAGACTGAAAACCTCTGTGGCTTTCTTAGATCTGACTGCAGCATATGACACCGTCTGGAGAAAAGGCCTCCTAGTTAAATTTTACGACCTTATTCCTTGCCCTTTCTTGTTGCGTCTCCTCAACTCAATGCTCTCCAATAGGATGATAAAAGTATATCTGGGACGCAGAGAAAGTACGTTTAGGCAACTAAAGGATGGCCTACCACAAGGGTCAGTGCTCGCCCCACTGCTCTTTAATGTGTATACTGCCGACATTCCTGTAACTCGGTCCTTAAAGTTTATATATGCAGATGATATTGCATTGGCATATCAACACCAGCATTTTCGACAAGCTGAGGAAACACTAACAAATGACCTCACGACCCTCGGTGAATATTTTGAAGCCTGGAAGCTAAATCCAAACCCAACAAAAACTGAGGTTGCTTGCTTCCACTTGAATAATAGACTGGCCAACCAATAGCTTAAAATCGTATTCAACGGTGTTGAGTTGAAACATAATGACCACCCACAGTATCTGGGAGTCACTTTAGATCGGTCTCTCACGTTTAAAAGCCACTTACAAAAAACGGCAGCTAAGGTGAGAACCAGGACTAACATTGTCCATCACCTTGCTGGCTCCACATGGGGAGCTAACGCACAAGTTCTGCGAACAACTGCTCTATCATTGGTATATTCAACTGCTGAGTACTGTGCTCCCGTGTGGTTAAATAGTGTGCACGTTTGAGAGATCGACGTCCAGCTAAACAGGACCATGAGAGCCATTAGTGGTACACTCATGGTGACTCCTGTACCCTGGCTCCCGGTGCTGTGTAATATCGCTCCTCCTGAAATAAGACGAAGGGATGCACTCATTAGGGAATACACAAAGATCTTATCTGCTCCACAGCTGCCCATCCATGATTACCTACCCCAGAATGCGGGCCGATTGAGGTCCCGAAAACCACCTCTACGAACAGCCTCCCAGTTGATGGACTCGAAGTTCACCATCCATACAAACTGGACTTCCTCCTGGGACGCTTTTCAAGGTCGGAACCACTTCTTGATAGATGACCCGACCGTAGCGGTAGGTGGTATGAATCTTCCTCGGAAGCAGTGGACTATACTCAATCGTTTCCGCACTGGAGTGGGGAGATGTAATTATTGGAAACACAAATGGGGAATGACACAAGACCAGTCATGCGACTGCGGAGCAGAGTATCAAACTATGGAACACATAGTCGAAGAGTGCCCACTGAGTGCCTTCCCCGAAGGATTGGCCGGTCTGCATAGCTCAAGTGAAGCTGGGCTGCAATGGCTTAGCGCCCTGGATTTAGCTCTATAAAGAGAGATCTAATTTTTATTTTTTTTATTTTAGTGTTTAGATTTTTACTTATACTGACTCAGGTGCTCTGCACCGCAGAATTTTTTTTTTATTATTCTTAAACCATGGTGGCTGGCTGAATGAGCCATACGATATATATATATATATAATGGTGGTTTGTTTAATATCATTTTAGTAAATTGTCGTTACTATTAAAAAATTGTTTTTGACAGTTGTTTGTTAGTCTTAAGATTATTTTAATGTTTATTGGCTATTTAATTATTTACTGGATAAATATTGTTATAATTGCATTGTTTTATTATATTTCTTGTTATCAATATTATTGTTATCTGTTAGTTGTTATTTATTTAGGCTATTGTTATTGACTTTGGAGTGTGTTAGTCATTAGATTGCCTTACAATTTAATGTACGGTATATTTATACCTCTAGTAGCCTAACTGAATAATAATGTAATACTTGTGAAATGGCTTTTGCCATTGGTAAATAAATAACTAAATATTGATGGTTAAAAAACAAGTATAAAAATAAAGGACAAACGTCAAACAAACTGGCCTTAATACCAGACTAAATAAAAAAAATTGTGGGACTAATTTGATGTAGGTTATGACTGATAGTATTTAATTGACATGTTGGAAAAATAGTTATAGGCTTAAACAAAATCGGAAACATTGATACACTACTGTACAGTGATGAAGCCCGATGAGAAATCTAACCAAAACAACAAACCTTGAAATACCTGCTTAATTTTTTGAAAATTAAATTTATTTGTTTCTAATGAAATCATTTGCAAAATCATTAATTTTTATTACTGATTTGGTAGCCTATCTATCATCAGGAGTTAGGAAAAAGTTCGATAGGTAGTCTTATCAACATCTAGAAATTAACTGATTTAAAATTTTTTTATAAAATTTTATGTGCAATTAAGTCCTTTTTCCAAAAATAAATGTTATACTTGCCGGAAATCTAAGAAAACTGAGAAAAATGTGATTTTTAACAAAATGCTTTTCTCAACTCTAGGCTCTAGGGATATGGACTGCGTGCATATTGTGCGGAATTTCATTCTGAACAGAAACGTACATTTTTTAAAAACGTTTAAGTAGGGTGAGGTGGGGTAATTCTGGGACAAAAATCAAAACAATCGATTTTTCTTTTACTTCTAGGTGTGTTAGGCTCAAACAAAAAATCATTTTATATATGTACTAGGTATGGCTATGAGGTCCTGTTTAGTTTATGATGTTATCTCTTGTACTTCTTTCTTAAAAAATTAAAAACGCTGTCCCATATTTACCCCGGGGTTTGGGGCAATTATGGGACGGGTATGGGGCAATACAAGGACAGTCATATATCTCTATAGTTATGAAAGATAGGCAAAAGAGAGGGAAATAGTTGGACAGAGCATACTCTAATTGTGTAGAAGGCACTGGGAAATTCTGGGACAGTACAATTTTTGTAAAGAAAAAAATTTTTGAAAAAAATGCCGTATGACCGACCAAAAAATACACAATTTTCAAGTAAAGTAAAAATTATGAAAAATTTGAGGTATTGAAAGAAATACCCCCTACACAAATTCTTTAAAGTAAAATCTTCAAAAAAAAGTCACTCTAAAAAATTAAGCTAAAGGCAGATTTTTTGTGTATTTTTTTCTAAAACACTGTCATTTTCCGGGCTCGGTCCGAACATAGGTTTAGGTATAAATGAGTTGAAATACTGTAGGCCTATTCATGATAGTTAATACCTTTATTTACACACTCAAACAAGGAAAAACAGGGATTACTTTTTTCATTGATATCTAATGGGGCAGAATCTTCTTCAGACGATGAACTAAAATTTAAATTGTCACTACTTCCCCAGCTCTCCCAATCTTGACTCTCTTCACTGTCTGATGATTCTATAAAGCTTTTCTTTTGTCTTTTTACTTGAGGTTTTGACTTTAACAGGTTTCTTTTGTTTTACATTCTTTGAGACTTTGGACACATTCTTCTTTACATTTTCTTTTGGTTCCTTTTTAATCTTTATTACAGGCTTCTTCCCTTCTTTGGGCTTCTTTATTTCTTATAAGAAACATTCTGTAGTTATAACTTGGGCTTTAGGGGTTACTTGTTTCCTTGGTTTAGTTACATTGCTAGATTTTCCAACTTTCCCCAACAATTTTTCTTCAAAACTACGATTTAGGGTCACCTGCCCCAACAATAAAAAGGGTACATGATGCTGTGGCCTGATTAGAAACAGGAGATTGTATAGGTGGCATATTATTAGATGTGGATTTTGGTTCAGATTGTATGTTATTGGAAGTTGATGGTTGAATGAGCTAGTCAATAATAAAAAAATAATAAAATTGAGAAAAAGAATATGTCCCAAAATTGCCCCAGGCGTGTCTCACAATTGCCCCAAAAAGTGTCCCATAATTACCCCTCTAGCCTTTTATTGAATATTAAATACCCTATTAATGGTAGGACTCAAGTTTAAACACCATTTTGTTGCCAAAGAAATTGTCTATCTAATAATATAAAAATTATACATGTTCAAAAATTACACAACTGTGGACAGAGAAAGTTTTCACAACAAAAACGAAAGTTTTCGGCAGCAAAAATGTAGAGTTTAACAATACTAATTTATTTTCACTGATACTTATACAATATTGTTTTAATCATTATGGTATCTAACTTATCAAATAATAAGCTACATTTTAGTCATAAAATATGTTAAAATAAATAATAAAATATGATAAAAAAATAATTGTCCCTTTTTTGCCCCACTTTTTTGCTGTCCCAGAATTACCCCACCTCACCCACTATTAGTCAAATAAAAGGTTAATCTGTCTAGTCTTTCCAGAGTGTGTCCAGTGGTTTTTAGTCATTTGGGTCTAGCGTTTTTGCATTTTGAATTCCCAGTATATTCTACCTACTTCTGGAAGAATCTTACATAACAGTCGGCTTACTAAATCCAAAATTTGTACAGTTCAGTTGTGTGGTTGTTTGGTGGGGTTTGTATATTGTTTACTATGTTAACTAGTTTTGGTTATTTAAGGTTTATAGGTAGATTAAGTGTGTTTTGGCTGGATTTTGAAATAATTAACTTAATTTTAAACGGGATCATTGAAAGTATGGTCGACTGAAGTTTGATAATTCTATAACATTAGAACAAATTCAGCCATAGCACACTTTTTTAATGCTAACCCTAACTAACACAACACTAGATAAAGTGCCTTTAATAAGTGTCCATACAAACCCTATCAAAAAACCATTCGACTTCCACATCACCAAATCTCCAACCAGGTCAATGTAGAAATTAGATTAGATTTGGTATTTTCGCTTATACAGTGCTCTGCGGAATTTCGTTACATTGGTTTACTTATATTCCCTGGGGATTAATGTCCGCACTAGTGAATAGGCCTACTAGTTCATAAATAAAGACCATCCTCCAAACCAATTTGTATATATGAGGTCAAAATTGTGGTTTGAATCCCACGTTAAACTGTAGGTCCCTGGATACCACTGGCTGTTGGGCTATGAATTATCAGTCCTGTCTAAGAAGAATGTCGGCCTTAGTCAGTAACTAACTACGAGATCGCACCACAATCATCCTACACTCATCACTCACTCATACTTGGCTTTAAAATACCTACTGAGTTAGGTCGCTATTTCAGTAAAGGTATAAAGGTATTAAGGTATGTACCGATATGTGCCACGTATGGTGGTAAGACATTGAGAGAGATTAATTTTACCCTATAAGGAAGATCACATCCCTCCGTACCATCACGAAACATCAATTAAATGTGGAGTGGAGAGTTACAAATAGCAGGCATTCAGCGGGTAGGCTAGACTAATACAGTTAGTTTACTGAACATCATAATCGGCTTGAGGGAAGTTTAGTCTAGGCCTAGGCCTAAATAATTCAATAAGTTATGGCCTATGCCTAGAAACTAAGAGTTAGGCTAATACTTGGAAACTAAAATTGTTTGATCTTAGGGCCTAGCTGTCAAAACTCTGCTTATAACTGATGGACAGCCCATTACAATGTATGTTAGGCCTATCAAAATAAATAACTAACAAGCTACATAAAAAATACATCTTGATTTAAGTTGTTTTTCCATCGATTGGCCCGCATTAAATCGCATATAAGTTACTTGACAAATTTAGAGTTAGGCCTAGTTGTTCAGAGGAAAATGTCCCAAAATTAATAATTTGGATTCGACTTACAGTTCTTTATTTTAATAAGATTTAAGAGGCAGACCTTGATTGATGTAGACGAATCAGCGTTTGTATCCAAATTAACGTGGTTTGTAGACGTGCAGATTAAATAATAATAATGAAATATTTACACATTGTATAACTACTGAGTTATAACGGCAAGGCTGTACAATCAGCGTTGCCAATCACTTTTCATCAAATTACCCTCGATCCTTGCCAAAATTACCCTCAAATACCCTCAAAAGTGCCAAAATACCAGAAAATCACTAAATTTACCCACCATATAAGTTGTTAGCACACGGGGGTGATTAATATAAGTGTATCAGCTGTTTAATTGGTATTAGCTTTCAAGTAATATTAATCACTCCTGTATTAAATCTACTTCGGATTTTAACCTATTCCTGAAAATTCACATATCTGAGTCAAATTTGACAATTTCAGTAAAATTATCCTTTTATTAGTAAAAATGATTACCCTCGAAAATACCCTCGAAGGTCCAAAATACCCTCAAAAAGGGTAATTACCCTCGAATTGTCAAACGATGTGCATTGTACAGTACAATGCACATCGTTTGACAATCGAGTCGAGTGATACCAGCTGACTTGTATTCTGCCATTCCGCTTCAGCTTCATTAATTTTGAATCATATGACCACACTCATAGAGTAAGCTTTACTTTACTCTATTTAATTTCATTTACTCTAAGAAAAATGTTAAAGAAAAAAAATCAAGGATTAAAATTTTAAAAGCAAAGTATAATATTCCAGACTTATTGCCTCCTTCCTCTCTGGCCGCTCTCAGTTTACTGAAATCCAACACCAATCCAAATTCAAAATTAAAAAAATTGAATCAACCAGGCAACCGATCACAGTCGGAGTTCCTCAAGGATCGATTCTTGGTCCGATACTATTCCTGACGTATATTAATGATATGTCAGGGGTGGTGTCGGACAGAAATCTATTCATTTTTGCAGATGATACCACCCTTTTCACCAAAAGCAAAAATTTGAGCGAACTAGAAATAGAAACTTTTTTCAAAATTAATTCTCTCGCTCAATTTTTTTCCAGCAATTCTCTTAAATTAAACGCTGATAAAACTGGGTATCTTTCCATCAGCACACACCAAAGGAGGAACGCCTGTGATATTGATAAAATTAACGTTTTCATCGGGGAGGTAATGCTGGAACCTTCTACTTCAGCGGATTTCTTAGGGGTGAGGCTGGACGATGGTTTGACATGGTCTGATCAAATCGGAAAAATCGAAAAAAAACTGGCAACTGGGCTTTTTGTCTTAAGAAGAGTAAGCAAACTATGTAACATTAGTGTTTCAAGAACTGTTTACTTTAGTCTTTTGGAGTCTCATATTACTTACTCAATAGCTTTATGGGGTGGTTATAAATCACACTGTGACAGAATACTCCTCTGGCAAAAAAAAGCCGTTAGGTCCATTTTCGGGCTCCCTCCTAGGGAACACTGTGAAAGTTTTTTTATGAAATTAGGGATAATGTCTGCTCCATGTTTATATTTTTATGAATTAGTAATTTTTATCAGGAATAATAAACTCCTTAACTTATGTCAAAAAAATCACACTTACAACACCAGGTTCAAAACAAATTTTGCAATTTTCCATAAGTTGTCTGTTTTTGAGAAAAAACCGGCTTATGCTGGTTTGAAATTTTATCAACTTCTGCCACACTTTATTTCTGAAATCACGGATGACAAAAAATTTAAAAACTCTTTAAAATATTATCTTGTTAGGCATTGCTTTTATTCTGTGGACAGCCTCACCAGTCACTTAAAAGATTGCAAACCCGACTCTTGCCCGTACCTATCCTCACCCAACCCTTAACTTAGGTCCAACTTTGAGTTGGCATATTGACCAGTCCAACGCATCTTTGCCTACGGATGGAATCTACAAGTAACAAGTAACAAGTAACAAGTAAGTAAGTAAGTGACTATAGTTTCCAAACTTGATTAATGCCATAACCTAAACATTATAATGATTCATACTAGAGATGGCCGTGTTCATAGGCCTGATAATTTTCTTTAATAAAGATAGAGAGGGCGCAGGCGGTTCCCGCTTTTCCGAAAAAAGGTCATGAATCACGTTTCTACTATACTGTCTTCAGCCATTTGAGAGGGGTGTCACGACGATGTCAGTTCGTTCAGTTCAGTCGATCCGACAAACGTAACCTAAAAATCTCCAAACGTTTAATTTTGTTTAAATTGGATTTTCTAATTTGAATAAAACCGACAATTAACATTAAATTTAAGATAAATTTTGGAAATATGGTGTAATACAGACTCATTCTAAAGGACTTTATTTCCAGGATGGCAGGAAACTTTTGGCAGAGTTCTCATTAGTAAGTAGCATAGTCCAGCTTTCAATGTTCAAGATAGACTTGAACTCCGGTGCATTTAAGCCTAAAATTGTCTTACATATTTACTCCTTAAGGGCCGACATTTTTTGGCCATTTAGGAAGTGTCAACTCCACTTTTCAAACATTTTAAACAAGTTACTGGAAACCAATGCTGAAAAGGCAGGTCATATAGGCCTAGTGCTCACACCCATTTCCACTTGGACATAGAATTAGCTGAAATTGATGAGGGATTGAATGTGCAGGAGGGGTTTGTGGTGTGCCGGAGTGTGTGCCTTTAAGCCTAATTTAACCCTCAGAGCGTTCAATGTTGCACCCCTAGGCCTAGAGCATAATGCTTTTTTTAAGATTTTGCATAACTTAGGCTACGGTACTTTTAAATAAATATTAGTAGAAAATATATTTTATGACCTAAGTTAGTATATATATATATAACTTATATATTCCTATTCATATTTAAGGCGTGTAAACTCAATGAAACATGTTCCAATAACCTAAATTAACAGTACAGTCAATTCCCGATTATCCGGGGGCGGGTAAACCGGGTTGCGGATTAACCGGGGTCACAAAACGTCAATTTCAATTTGATTTAATTTCTCAGTTTTGACAATAATACCATCATTTATCAATCTTATTGTGTTAAAATTACTTTAAAATAAATATCTTTACTTACTTAATTACTTACTACGGCGTCCTTTCCGCAGTCTCCGGGTCCGGGGAGTCGTCAATCCCTCCAATCAGAGGTTGTTAGGCGCTGGTGTATTCAGGCCTCAGGGTATGTTCATCAAAGAATTCTTGAAGTGTGTAGTATGGTCTGGTGTGGAGATAAGTTTTGAGCTTTTTTCAAAAGTGAATTTTTGTTGTTAGGCTAATGTTTTTAATATTTTCTGGGGGCATGTTTTGGATTTTTAAGCTCATATATGTGGGGGTTTTGCTTGTTTTTGTTAGTTTGTGTTGTGGATAGTGTAGGTGTTGGTTAGATCTTAAGTTACCTATAAGTTTTAGTTATAGCACTCCTGTCTTTTAGTTTGATGGGTTTTGTTATTTAGTTTGATAAGTTCAAGGATGTATAGGGAGGTTGTGGTGAGGATTTGGTTATTGATGAAATGTTCCTTACATGACTGTTGGGGGTGTAGGTTCTCCAAGATCCGGATGGCCTTCTTTTGCAGGATTAGAATTTTCTTCAGATAGGTTTCACCAGCTCCGCCCCAGGCTATGATGCCATACATGTGTTTCAAAGAGGGCATGGTACGCAGTTTTTGTGGTTTCCTTGTTTGTTATTAGTCTGATAAGTCTCAACGCAAAGAGAATTGATGATAGTTTTTTATGAAGATTATCTATATGATCCTGCCAATTTAGGTTCTTGTCAACTGTGATGCCTAAGAATTTGGTGGATTGTGCTGAGGTTTTGTCGGACGTCCTGTTTGAGGGGGTGAAATTGATGTTGACAGTTTTGGATTGATTGATTTTTAAATTGATGGGATCGCAGAAATTTTTGTCCTGTTCTAATGTTTCTTCTGAAGTTTGTGAGAAATGGTTCGGGTCTGATGCTGAAATGATGGTGGTGTCATCAGCAAACATGATGCAGGTTTTATTGTCTGGCAAAAAGCTAGGGAATGAGTTTATATATACAAGGAAAAATAAAGGGCCAAGGATGGATCCTTGTGGGATTCCTGATGTGGTGAGTTTTGTATCTGATCTGATTTTGGTTTCTTTATTATTGTTGATGTGTTCAATTTCCACTTGTTGGTTTCTGTTTTGGAGGTAGCTGGTTATCCATTTGAGTGCGTGTTTGGTTATGTTGAGCTCTTTGAGCTTTTTTAGAAGAATGTCTCTGTTGAGGCTGTCGAACGCCTTTTGTAGGTCAAGAAAAGTCCCCGTTGCTGCTTTGTTGTCCTCCCAGGCCTTGGTGATGCTGTAGCAAAGTTGGTTTAGGGCTGTGTTAACAGATTTTCCCTTTCGAAATCCATGTTGGTTGTTTGATAGTGATTGAGATTTTTCCAGATGTGTGATCAGTTGGGTGTATACAGCTTTTTCGATATATTTTGATATTGTGATATTTACTAATTATTATTTGATTTATCAATGGAAAAAAGCAATAAAACACTTAAATTAATTTGTAGGGTTGACCTGGGTAATTGTGAATTGGGGCAATTGTGAACACCGCTTATAACTTAGAAACTAACATTAATATTATTAAAAACTAACTTAAAACATGTTTTTTGGTCTTTTCTTAATACACAATTAAAAGTTGTTATTAATTTTCAAAGAATTAGTCTTTTTTTCCATTAGCATGAAAAAACCCTTAGGTTTTTTTGGTGTATCACCTCGGCCACTCAACAAAAATAATTAATTAAAAAAATTAATTTATTATTTATTTTTTTTAGAAAATTTTTAAAGCACTTCTGGAGAAATGCTCTAAAGCCTGAGAGGTTTCTTTATCAACTGCAATAAAAATTCTAGGATTTATTGCCAATTCACAATTACCCCATAATTTTTAAATTGTGGGGTAATTGTGAATTACAAAAAGGGGTAATTGTGAATGCTGTTCACAATTGCTAATAATTGATGTACTTTCCACAATTGAACACAGGAAAAGTCACTCTTAAATTAGACTCAGGAGAACAAATTCAATCAGTAGGAAGTACAAAATTTCTAGGTTTAAACATCAGTGAACATTTGAAGTGGTCCGATCATCAGCATCAATTAAATTCCTCCTTATCCAAAGCTTTGTTTGCACTGAGAGTTGTGTTCAAGACTACAGGTCTTAGTGCAGCTCTCATGGTTTACCATTCATATTTCTTGTCCAAGGCTTGCTATGGCATCATCTCTTTTGGCAGTTCACCAATTATCAATAACATTTTCATCCTCCAAAAACGAGCTGTTAGGATTTTGGCGCAAATCAGACCCCGTTCATCTTGTCGCCCTCACTTCATCAGGATGAATCTTCTAACAATCCATGCTGTCTATATATATCACCTATGTATATTTGTAAAAAATAATCATTCATTTTTTTTGTCAGGAAATCATACACATCACTACAACACACGTCATAGAGAATCTCTTCAATTTCCTGTTCACAGAACAGCTCTGTATGAAAAATCCCCATTGTACATGGGGAGGAGGGTCTACAACCACCTCCCTAAGGTAAACTGCCTAAATGCCGTGACCTTAAGCATCCTTCAGCCTGGTTAAGTTTCTTTTCAACCATTAAACCCCTTTTTCCACAAGTAAGGTTGTATGTTGTACTATTTTTTTACTCCTCATTATTTCCCCTTCAATATACTGTTTTCAGGTGGTAAGTAGCTTCAAAATGTGATTAACTATAAAATATTTATGAGAGCAAGTCATTTTTGCACCATTTACATAATTCCGTGAGAACGAAACATAACTCCGTGATATGCCAGCCAAATTCCGTGACCATCCTGTTGTACCCATATTATGGTCAGAAACTTTTTTTAAGATGTTACTTTGGCAATATAACTACTTATTATTGCTAAATCAATACTTACACCCATATAAGAAATGTCTTTTACAGGCTGACGGCAGTTTAGAGCATATGATGTCAAGACTGCATACAGTAAAAAATTTCTTCTCATAGAGGAATAAAATAAAGGAAACCCAAATAAAAAAGTTATATTATATCAAATTCGTTTCATTTTACCAGATTAATAGCCTCTTAAATTAAATCCTAGTTTATTACACAATAGATTAGAACGGCAGTTAAAGTAAGGTACATCAACATTTATTGCAAAAGGAGAGAACTTTTTTTGCTAAGTACTTACATCATTGACTATGGATTCTATAGTATCCATAGTCAATGCTTATATCTTTGGTCAAGAAATAACTACATTCTTTTAAAAGAGCATTGACATACGAAATATTTAAGGTCATTAAAAAGTTAAGACAATATTTCTACTCCTACATTGCTTTAATGTGTTAAACATCTTGTTAAAAACCTTGTACAACAAACGTGTTTTCAGTAATGTTAACACCAAAATGTTGACCACGGATTTTGGGATTTGTGTATTTTAGTGTTATAATTAACACTTTTTCAACTAAACTTGGATAAAAATGTGGAAAAAATTAGATATTTCGTTACTAAAGACCACCTCTTCAAAAGCTTTAATCTGTGACTCCAATCACGGAATTTGAAAAATGCATTATTTGTCATTCAAATCCCGTGACCATTGATAATTGGAAATAAAAAGGTTAGATTATATTTTAAACAATTTATTTATTAAAATCCTTATCTGCAAAATGCTCTGAGTAAAAATATATTCACACAATTAAAAATAAGTGAAAAGACAAATAAATAACACCCTCAATAATCAAAGCTTAATAAATTTCTTAGTAGATTCTATGACAAGAAACAAGTTATTTACTTGAATAAAAGTTAAAATATCAACCACGGAGTTTAGTATTTATATAAATTAGCTCTTTCTCAAATTTCATACATTATAACTCGTTTGAAACGTAAAAAAAAACTATTTTAATGCATTACTGAACAGGCACATATAAAAATCAATTTCCGTGGTCTTTATCATGGGGTTTGAAAACTGAATGATTTACAGTTTAAATCCCGTGACAGTTATTTTAAAGACATTCAGAAATGAAATCGTCTTAATGAAGCAGTTTTAAGATAAAAAGATTATAAACAATGTTTAAATCGATGAAAACCCCCATTTATATGAAATATAAAGCGGCAATAACTTATTTGGCTCTCCCGTATCCTTAGTAAAGAAGCTAAGAAAGTAAGCACTTCTGCACCGGGCAACGTTTGACCGCCAACTGACGAAAATTTAGCCGCCGCGTCCCGCCAAGAAACACACAGAATAGTAAACAAAGAGTTTTTGAGTAAAAATGACGTCGTTATTTCGCCGTCGGTTTGCCGATTTCGTCAGTATTCGCACGTAAAGTGAGGAATCACGGCGTTTGGTATGTTCACGGCATTTAGGCAGTTTACCTTATTCAAATAAAATCTGAAGAAAAAATTACATCATTTAAGAAAAAGCTCAAGGACCACTTAACGACATTGTGTCCTTACTCTGTTGAGGATTTTTTTCGAGAAAATTAATTTTGAATCTTAATTTAAAGGTTGTATTTATTTTGTTTACAAATCATGTTTTTTTTCTCTCTTTTTTTGTTTTCTTCCAATGTCATTTAAGTTTTAGGATAAGTTAGATTTAAGTCTTCTTTTAATTTGGACGTGTCATATGTTTACTTGTGAAAATCACAACTATGTAAATTCTATGTGACAAATAAAGAATTTCATTTCATTTCATTTCATTTCATTGCCCCAATTCAATACAAAATACAAGCAGTGCACTTTTTTGCAGGAACTGAGTTAAATTTTGTTAATTGTAAAGAGTTAACTGACTCTGATGATGGTGACATAACAGTGCAAGGTTTCCGTTGTGCCAATAACGCAAAACTGAATTTGTGTGCAAGGAAAACGATTTGTTTACTGTTACTATTTTTGACATTGTTGCTGTACTCCCCTATCCCATAACAACTTACAAAAACCGCAAAATTACTTATGTATTCAATGGAGCTGTGGGAGACAGTGAGCAGTAATACTGTTTCACTTCGCTAGGTTAGGCCAGGTTTCATTTCGTTAATTTACAAAGTTCTCTCTTGAATTTTTTTAGTGAAAATGAACTAAATTTTGACACTTTTTTAATTTTCATAAGTTGTTATGGCAATATATCGTTTTTATGTTATTAATACAGTTTTGGTTAATGTTTTTTTACCTTGCATTTTTTCGCAATTTTAAGAAATCTCGAACCTGCATTAAACTAGGGGGGATTGTGAATGCTTTTGTGTGATTATAATTTTGAAAGTGGGGTAAATGTGAAGAGAATTAGTTGGGCTTTATTTTGATTTGCCCCATTTCACTTTTGGTGTGTTCTAAATAATTTTTCTGATGGCATTCACATTCACCCCGGAATTGATAAGATTTACAATACCGTGCCGGGGAATCGTGAATGGCTTGTAACAATTTTGTTTATCAGAGGAATTTCCTGAAAATTTGTATAATGTATCCTGAATAATGTAGAATTAAAAATACCGTATATATACTATAATATGATATTTGTAATGAAAAGTACTTAAAAAAAGGGTTTTTTGTCAAAAGACGAAAACCCGTTCACAATTACCTTGGTCAACCCTAAATTATTTGGTGGCGTAATTGTGATCGTAGTCATGTGGTCAGGGTGCAACGAGCCATAGAAATGGCGTGGTGGGATGGTTTGTGGAGCGCAATGGCGGGTAAGACCTTGACTGCTAGAAACAACTGGTCGCCTGCCGGGATGAGCTAAAAATAGAAACCAAGAAAGGTCCTATTTAGTTTCCAGTTCTGTCTCATTATCGCTCTGATTCGTCTGCTGTTCAGTGACCCCTATTAATTTTAAGTTATATCATACTAAACAACACATTTCAAAATGGATTTGTTTCGCATTTCAAGAAATTTTTGTTAACATACCGTAACATTTAAATGTTAATTAGCAAAGTTATAAATTTACTATCCTAATTCAATAATTAGCATACATTTTGAACAATTGGTTGTTCTAACATTTTTACCAATTAAACAAATGATGAACTATCACTTGTTTTTGTACGCGCTCTTATCCTGAATAAATTATCCCAAGCGACCCTCCCCCCTCACCCCACCCACCCTTCCCGGCTGGCTGACGATGCCAAACAATAGAACACCTGACCTTGGTTTTTTGCCCACGTTAGACCCTTTTATTGTGATCCTTGTTCACTCAACTAGATCTGTTTATTCATTCGAATAAGGTTTGGTCAATAAAAAATAATAAATATTGAAAACCTGAGTTTAAAACTTGTTTGTTCATTTCGTGTTTTACTTAATTTATTGAACTCTTTGTTTTAACCGTGGATTTGGGTTATCCAGGAAACTTCAACCAGTCTTACCCCGGATAATCGGGAGCTGACCGTACTAATAACACTTTTAATCATTCATAACCTTAAAACTGTTGGTAAAATATGCACGGTATTTTGTTGTTTACGAAGTTGGCAGACGGCCACAGTTTTTCCCCTGATGTATCAATGTATATTACAATCACGTTCTGATATTTGAAGTGGGTGTTTTCAGATAGCCCAGAACCACTTGGTACAACGGTAGCGTTCATGCCTGCATTTTTGTCAATTTACTAAATTACGTCACGTTTTCTAACCGTCGAAAAATCGACTCTAATGCTTGAGGGTCGAAAAGCTGGGCCGAAAAATTGGAACTAACGCTCGGTGGGTTAATTTAGCGGATATGCCAAAACTGCAAGGAAAAAGCAGTAAAACTTAAAGTTTAGACCATTTTATTTTTTTCATTATTGAGTTAGATTTGCCTTTTTTATATTAAATTTTTCTATTTTAATAGGCGTAGTATTTTACTCTACCCAACTCAAGATTATTAAATTACCGTGTGTACATGTTTAAAACTTCCTGTAAACTAGGCCTAGGCTACTGGCCTACTTAGTTCATTGGTTGCCTAAGTTGTTGTAGCCTATTTTAACATTTCAGCCAGCAGTGGGTTTTGGATAAGCAAGATCTTATACGTGAGCGGCATCACGATTTGAATATACTAACTGAAGAGGAATACCAAAAAATCTTTATATTTTTCTCTAATTGTAAGTACTCACATGTATTTTAATTTGTTGTAGGCCTAGTTTTACAAGGGCATTTCTATAAAAACATAAATTAGTCTACTATGAATGAAATTTTACTTTAATCTGCCTTATTGTTGTTTTTATGTTAAAAGCGAAGAAAGATTGAAATTTCACGTACTTTGGCTACTTTGACGTGTACAGGGTAAAACCTTAAGGTGATACTGGCGATTTAAGATGTTAGAAACCCTCACATCACATTAGTCCGTCCGTTAAGGCGAAACTTTGTTATACTACTCCATCGTTATTATCAATGTTTTTAATTTCAATATTGTGATTAAAATTGTTCGATGAAATCATTCAAAACATTGAGATAAGAATGTAGGTACTGTATAAGACTCAATAAGACTTTATTTGCCATTACATGAATTTTGTACAATAGGCTCGTCATAATAATTACTAATACTAAGATAAATATAAAAACACAAGCCATGCGTGTTCAGTATGCAAGTCCATGCACTAAACAATGAGAAAAAAAAACATTTCCATGCACAAAGCAAACAGAATCGAACTTGTATTATAATGATCTAACCTAACCATCTAACCGTAAACCATTCCTTCACTTTAATGGTCAGCGATGTTTATATCAACAAAATCTGGTTTAAGGCCTCCACAGACCAGAGCGATACTCCGTGTGATACCATAGCGGGTGCGATACTTTTTCTTGAAATTCTGGTGCGATACCAGTGGTCCTTGTGATACCATGTTGTCTTATGGAGCCGCACACACCAGAGCGAACTGCGATACGCGATACCGAGGTGAATGTGATACTGTAGCAATAGTATCGCGGTAATGCAGCGCTTTATCGCCGCGATACCACACGGCCAAACCCCTACTCAGATTTGTCTGCGCTTTTGTAATGACATAATGATCTTTATCTAGTCATTTATAATTAAAAAAGTATCATTTTAATAAAGCTTTTGATTAAAATATGAAGTTTCATAGTTTTGGCCCTATTTATTAAAAACTTCCTTAGTTCGAATTTTTATGATTTGAAACTTTTAATTTATCTGTAATAAGTTAAATAAATTTAAAATAGGCCTAACTTTTTGAAGGTTTAAATTGTTTAAATTGTTTTTAGCTTTTCTTATTTAAAAACCCTGTTTTTTTTTAAGCCAAATATAATTATATTTAATTTCAAGACAACTATAGTACGTACTGAATTATCAGTCAATTTTTATAAATAGGTAATCAATCTACAAGTCTTGATTTTTTAATTACCGGTACTTTAAAAACTTAAAGTTATTGCTAGCCGTTCTTTGGCTCTAATCGCTTCACGGTAGTGGGTACTTTCCTTTCAATAATGTTAGCAATCAAACTCAGCAACTCGTCAAAACATTCCTGGTTCATTCTAACCAGAATGAATCTACTTACTTAGAATCTTTTACTTTCTCCCCCTATACGATAGTATATGAAGAAAGCATTGTTTTAGTAAAAATTTTCGAATAAGTTTGGTGATGTATATATCCATTTTGGAGCATCGTACCCCTATAAATGTGCATGTGGAGAAAGTATTGGTTTCGTAAAAATGTTCGTAAAAACAGCAAAATAGCTGTTTGAAATAAAATTTACTTATCGCCATTAAATCTAGCTCAAAAACTAAACAATCTAGTATTTTTAATTATTGCTCTACGTCAAGTGGTTACGGAGAAAATTAAATCTGCCATTTAGCGGTAAACGCAGTACACTGTTAAAAGTCACAGACTTCCGTAGAGTCAAACTCGTGCTGACTCAGTTGATAGCTATCCGACTGAGCCATCAAGACATTAATGTTTTGAGGCTTTTAACACCATTTTATATTCTTGGGAGAAAGTATGTGTCAGTTATCTGATACCGTTTATTCTCATATTTTCTTAACTTGGGCATGAGCCCAATATATTATGGTACTCACCAAATTGCAGCCGTTCTTTACTTATATCGTATATGTAGAATTTTCTCATTGTAGTAGGTAGGTATATATATATATATATATATATATATATATATATATATACTAGCTGTTGCCCAGTCTCGCAAAACCGGACTAATGTGGACTGAACGGTGTACAAAAAAAGAAAAGAAAAGTACAAATAATTTACCTTGTCCTTGTAAAAAAAAGTATGATTTATTGCACAATGTATATAGTACAAAAACTAAAAACCTCATATGATCAAACAGTTTTGAAGAAAACCCAAAGCACCACACCACATTGTGCTCTGGGCGATGCTATGGATCTTAGTGCCTTGAAACCAGTGCACTTTACTGCTCTGGCAGGCTATTCCGAGTTATCCAGAATTCCGGTTTATCGAAGACCGAATTTGCGGGACTCTACTGTAATTGTAAACTTCAATTATAAAATAAGTGGTTTATTTCATTCAATTTTTCAGTCATCCAGATACTGGGAGAGCAGCTGAAACTTCGACAGCAGGTTATAGCCACTGCAACTGTTTATTTCAAAAGATTCTACGCACGAAATTCTTTGAAGTGCATCGACCCTCTGCTTCTAGCTCCAACTTGTGTCTTTTTAGCCTCTAAAGTTGAAGAATTTGGAGTGATCTCCAATAGCAGACTAATAACTACATGTCAGACAGTAGGTGAGTAAGCCAATGTGACTTGTTTCATTTGATTAACTACCAATGTAAAAATTTGTTTAGCACCAAAAGGGTTTTAATAAGCTCCTGCAAACCTTAGTTCAAGACAGACCCACTTTTTATAATGTCCCACAGTTGTTCCTGATTTGATCAAAAGCCTGATTTTAGTGTAAAATTTTAAAATGGCCACCATTTTGAAAATACACTTTGTAAAAAAATAATTTTCTTCCTGAAAATGTACATTGATAACATGCTAAAGCTTCATACCAAATATGAACTGAATACAATCATATCTGTTACGTAAATTAAAATTATGTGAAAAAAAATGCTGGCTAGTGGCTTAACGATTTGTAGTGACAACCTACCCTTCCAAGATTATATTTAACTTTTGTTTAAACATATGTTTTATTATTTCCAATTAACATTTGTTTGTTTACATTCAGTTGGAGTTTTATAGTTTTAATATATTGCATTGTATAGCTTAGCCTTTTATTACTTTAACATTTAAGTATCTAGGGTTAAAACAGCTAAAAATTGGTGACCTCGACGTGATCTGAACACGCAACCTTCTGAATCCTCACTTAGTATGTAAGCGGGCTTCAGATTTTAGACCCATCGTTGTCTCATGTTTTTTGTTTGTCTTAACCTAAGATTTGTTCAATCTACAATTTTTTAAAAGAGAGTACACTAAAACCCTGTATAGAGAACTGAAACTAAACATTGCTACCATGTGTAGTTTTTATACCATTTACAGTGGAAGTTTAAACAGCCGCCATATTAAAAATATGAATTGTAAAAATAGTTATTTTTATTCAATTAGACTTTTGCATTAAAAAGCTGTAGATAGACCAAGTTTCAACTTGTTACAAAAAACCGTTATTAAATTAATAATTATTCTTTAAAAAAATATAAAATGGCGGCTGCTTGGTTTACAAAGGAATTTGGAGTTTTTAAATATATTTCTTCTTGTTTTTAGGTCGGGAATAATACCTGAAAATTTTGGTGGAGATTTCATGTACACCCTGTACAATAAAGCCATAATATGCTAATGAGTTTGTCTATCTTTGAGATGTTTTTTTTTCATACTGCTAGAGACTGTAATTTTTTCATATTTTCCAGTGAAAAACAAATTCAACTACGCTTACACTCAAGAGTTTCCATATCGTACAAATCATATCCTTGAGTGTGAATTTTACTTGTTGGAGAATCTCGATTGCTGCCTCATAGTCTATCAGGTACGATAATAAAAAATAACTTCAAGAAATCAATTAAGAGAGTTTCTCCAAAAGGAATTGAAGTCTCTCTTAAAATGAGTGTCACGTTATTTTAATAACTGGGACTGTGTTAGAATTAGCCACTTAAATGACATAATACTCATCCACAAAGGCACTATGACCTTTGGGAATACAGCTTAATCTTCTTAATTTCCTGATCAACTGTAATTTATAAGTACATATGGATGCTATTAACAAATCCGTTAGGCATTTTACCTATTTTCCTTCTCTAAATTACTGATTAATTCATCAGACTCCTCAAAACATGACCATTTAATGAATTTCCCTATGGGGGTACACCTACAGTAGAATAGAGCAGAAAAAAAAAACTCATGTCGGCAAGAATGCTGTGCAGTGGTCTTACCGTAGGCGTTTGGCCAGTGGCCGTGCAGCCACCAGCTGCCAATGTGGTGGGTATATTTTTTTTCTTACCAGACTGGGTGTTAAACAAGTTGGTACTGTGTACTTGACTAGAAGTGCCATAGTCAAGACTTCATAGGCACATCATAGGAAAGAATTTGTAAAATTGTGCTGATCCATTTAATGAATATTGATGAGGCAACTTTGGAACGTAGGCCGTAGATCACATCACGGATTATTCTATTCTGAGCTTAAAAACTGTACATGCGCTGCAGTGATGTCACAGTCTTGTAAAACTTCAAACTCTATCGCTCAATTCATTGGTGCTGTATTCATTAAATACAAGTTACTATTGAAATATGGAGCCTTTTTATGTTCTGTATTTGATAGTTATAAAGTAATTTTAATATATTCAACTTAAAAATATCATTGTACAGGTTTTGATGTTTTGATTGATTTTTCTTACGTACTGTAGTTAAAGTTTAAAAAAAATTTAAAATAAAAAATATATATTATTTTTCTATTTCGCAGCATTAAACTATTTGCAAAGTTTAGAGGAACTTGTTAGAGCTGCTTAAGATCAGTGTGCATACTTACTTACATACGTTTGAACCTTATGAGAGTATAGGATTACCGTAGGCCCTATTCAGTTATATAATGTGCCCTCTGGTGTTGCATAGCCTTACCGGCCGCTGCTGCAACTGATCCAGGATATCGGCCATGAGGAACAGCTGCTGGCGCTGGCGTGGCGCGTCATCAACGACTCCCTGCGCACCGACGTCTGTCTGCTCTACCCGCCGTACCAGATAGCCATTGGTGAGCCACAATACAGTGAAATGGGCCGGGACCTTGGATTGGTTATTTTAATGAAATGAAATGCCAGACTCCCTATTCAAGTAGAGCCTCGTTATTCATTTAACCATTTTAAAACTGATTTTATGTATGCTAAACTGATTAAGGGTGTTAGGCCACGAGCCTAATCTGTTCACCAATGTGTGAAGTGAAGCTCCGCCTCCTACTAATGCAGGCTGTGTCACATGCGTACCTTGCCGGTAGTGCGGCGGTGGTCGTGGTCAGCTTCTCTAGTCCACATACAGCTGTTCACCTGATCAGCTGATACACTTCCTGCAACAGGCGCAAATTTAAATTCGTTTTACTAACACTGAAAATACTTCATTCTAGTTAAGATGAAATTTCAATTTTTTTAAGGCGAAGACCATTATATAATGGTGCCCACAGTAGTGTTGTAATATGTAAATGTTAATAGTTACACCAAGGAAAATAAAAAGTCTTGCTGCTGTCATTTTGGATATTGATTATGAAGGTCCTTTCTTCCATATCTTCTACAATGTGATCCAGGTTCTAAAATTGTCTTCTTCTTTCTTGACGTGTTGAAAATATACTTAATCCAATCTTCCTTAGTCGCCTTTTTTAATCCTTATTCAAAAAGTGGTGAAGCAACAATGACTCTTAACTTGAGCCAAAAATTCAATTTGTTGGGATTCAGTTGACAAGGGTAAGGAGTAAGCTATAAAATGGTTTTATTGTGAAGTTTTTTATTGTGAAGTCAATTATGTAACGGTTGTATTTTCCTCTCTCTTGGTTAGCCATTTGAATGTTTTCTTTTTTTAACTTGGTGGTATCTTTAATTATTTCCTTGTTGCATGCATTCTACTGTTTTCCATGATTTAATTGGTTGTTTTTGTAATTTTTTTAGAATAATATGTGGTGTTGTCTAAAATTACCATTTCCCTTAAAAGAGGTAGCACTCATTGAAAATAGTTAAAAAAACATCATCATACATTTCCTTGAGGTAGTCTTGAGTAGACTTAGTTTGCAAATTTAAATATCCATTTTCCACAAACCCATCTTCACTGCCGATGTGTTACATGATAAGACATTTCCCTTTCACATAGGTGTTGAAATGCATACTTTCTACTCTTCACTTCAGTATCCACCCAAACATGCTTCCTCACATGGCCCTCGTTAACTCAGGTCCCTTCTTGATTGTAAATTGGTTTTCCTTCTTGGTGATATTTTTTTATCTTATGTAAGTAGTCCCGTTTTCACAGGATGATATCTTCTCGGTCTGTGAGGAAAGCATTTTTTCCTCTAGGCTCAAACTTAAACCCTAATCACTTCAGTATTTTGAAGAAGAGTGTCTGGTCCTTTTGAAGTTCCATAACCCTGCATCTTGGTTGATGGCCTCCAAAACTTTGTTCAAAATCAATGGAAGGTTAAAAAATATCATACACTTTTCTTATTATTACACACTTTCTGAACTCAGAGTTTCGAAAACACATCTTGTCCCTGGTTTTTGTTCCTAAGAGATTTGAGTCCTGATTCGTGATTACATTTGTAAGTGGTAATTATTTTGTAAACACTAGTTTTTCCGACACCAACCATACTTGCCACGTTCTGAATAGCAGTGCCTTTCAAATTTCCTGGATTTTAATCCATTACAGTCTTGTAAATGTTAATAACACACTTTTTATCATTATGCATTATTACCTATCCACTTTTGTTTTTTTCTAACTGGAGACAAATCATCCATCTTTATCCCTAATCCACTTCTTTAAAATATCATACTAATAACACAACTTAATGAAATAAAGATGAAACTATAAAAACAAACAACAGACATATCTTAACCAGCTTTTAAATGTGACGGTGGAACAGGTGACAGGGCTGAACGGCGATTGTTTCAAGGAAACGACTGTGAACTATCCCCCCTCACACTCTACAGTTGATTTTTTTTCTTTTCTGATTGGTTCCTACCCATGGCACACGCCATTTTGAGGCTGTGTTTTTACACAGACTATAGTGTAGCGGCAGAACAGTAGTTCCCCGCACGCCACCACCAGTGACGCACTACATATGCACTCTCTGTTATGTGAAGCGTCAGTGGCTTAGGTGAAGGCATTTTTCACAAATAAAAGTTCAAATGATGTAGGCCAAACTGAAAAAGGTAATGATTTCAGGGTGTCTAGTAGTCTTGAAAATCTGGAAAGTCTTGAATTAGTATTGAATTTAACAATGGTCTTGAAAAGTCTGGAATTAGTCTTGAATTTGCCTTCTAGTCTTGAAATTTATAAAAAAATTTCATTATGGAGACGCTCGTGATTGCCGATCAAGATTGCTAACTAGAGATGCTTATAATCCCCAATCAAAACACTTGGGACTGTAGACAGTAAATGCTCGCGACACCATGCGGAAGTGCTGGTATTGACTCTTGATTCAGTGTATGCTGGAAAATGGCCTAAAAATGGTGTTTACTATCATTGGCCTACAAGCTAAAGAGAAACAAGGAGAAGCAACATTTTAATTATCAACAAAAATATGCAATTTTTATGTGTTTTATAAATTTGATGTCACTATTGAATTTGTGGAATTATTTATATTATTTATTTTAATAATAAACTAAACAGCCCTACGAAGGACAGGCACACAGCTAGTATTTAATAAAAATAGAATTTACACACTTATGCATTATTTTAATTCAAACCGTTTTAATTTTCAATGTTGTTGCATAATTAATATTGCTTATTATTAATAAGTTAGAATTTTATGGTTTCATTTTAATAGTCTTGTTTTTGACAAAAAATGTAAAGATTCATTGTATTAGCCGCTGATTTGCTATTGAAGACTAAAATTTATTAGCCGCTGAACTGCTATTGAAGACTGAAATAGTATACACATACCTTCTGTCGAGCTGCTCAAATTTGTTGTTGTATATTATCACCACATGCTTTGCCGTGGATACAGCATTGTCGTCAAGTGATATTAGAACATACAATCCAACGAAGGATTGGAACGATTAAAATAGACAAAACATATCACAAACACTTAAATAAATAATAAGGTTGTCTATTTTGATCCTTGACCAATCCTTAAATGGATAGGATGTTCTTGTATCACTTGAAAATGTCATATTCTCGGCAAAACATGTAGTTATTATATTCAACAGTAAAATTTGAGCTGCTTGATGGAAGGTATATGTATACTATTTCAAAACAAATATGTTAGTGGCAACTATATAAATAATTTTTTTAAATGTAAAATTGAAATTAATATGTCGAGTAGTGCAATAGTCTTGAAAAAACTAAAGAAGTCTTGAAAAAGTCTGGAATTAGTCTTGAATTTCGAAAGAGAAATAAACTAGACACCCTGGATTTGCTATAAATTTCAACAATTAAGTTGATATTACCTTCATATCTTAATTTGTATTTTGTTATAAACAAATATTCAAGACTTTTTTATTTTTGAGGAAAGAGACAAGTAATTTCTTAAATATGTAGTAATGAAATTAAAATGTAATGTAGTTCTTAATCATTATTTATAAGAAATAACTGCATAATTGCTTGATTATCGGGTTAATGGTTAGCCCAAAATTTTTGTAGGCTTACTTAACATTTGCCAACATGTTCACTTTCAAGGCTTGCAACTCCCACATTTTTGTCAGAGTCGATACTTATTTTATACACTAAGGGTTTTTTGTAATAATTGGAACTACTATAATTTTCATATTTTTATTGTCGTTGGATAGGGCTTGGTCTGTAGTTGTTTTCATCAAAGATTGATAAGAATCAAAAAATAAAGGTGCCATCCATCATTAAAATTTTTTCATTAAAATAATATGTACATCAATATTGCACATAATTCCATATCTTCTACAATTTGATCCATTAAAATTTCCATTAAATTACATATAATAAAGGTAATATGAATATTTATAGTATATTTCACCACTAGTCCGGAAAGTGACCCAATT
This sequence comes from Neoaliturus tenellus, assembly GCA_030545055.2. NCBI lineage: Eukaryota > Metazoa > Arthropoda > Insecta > Hemiptera > Cicadellidae > Neoaliturus > Neoaliturus tenellus. Next base: position 48,090,948 of record CM061536.1, read on the forward strand.
CTGGGCGAGATAGTGTTATACGCGCGAGGCGAAGCCGAGCGTGGAAAACACTATCGAGCCTGGAAATGGGCTTTCCGGACGAGTTGTGAATGATACTTTTCATCACGACGCAATTATTAATAAATGTGGAAGTTTTAAAGGAGGATTATTTTTGTAAATTCTTCGCCATTGGACAAAGTAAACAAAGCTGGAATTCATAATTTAATTTGTTTTAAACCCAGCTGATTGTTGCTGTACGGAATAGTTTGTTTACCTTGGACAGGTCAGTAAAATCAGCTGACGGTGACAGTTTGGGAAATGACTACTTTCCAAGGTCTCAGCTGTACGGCAAGTTGTCACTTTCGTATACAGAGTGATGAAAAAATATTTGGTTGAGCATTATAAACATCTCACAGCTGTAAATAAGTGTAGTTTTGGATAATTACTGATGAGCATATTGGGTTGGGCAGGTGTAATTGATTTAGAACTAAACTAGGGAACGTGAGCAACGTTCAGTTAGGGCAAGTAAAGTGTTGCTTGACATCGAGCAATTTATTTTGATACAATTTAAAAGTTACATTTAGATCTAAATCAATGAAATCCGACCAATCCAATATTGTGAGTATCAGTGATCACCAAAAACTACAGCTGTACGTTAACAGATGTTTATAATGCTCAAACCAATCTCAATTTTACCATATTCTAATGGGCAATTTTCAAATTTAATTTGTGGATAGCGACCTTATTTTATGTCGGCGGGAACAACTACAGACCAAGCCCTATCCAATGACACAAAAAAACTTGAAAATCGGTTGAGAATTGGAGGAGGAGTTCTCAACACACAAAAAAACTCTAAGCGTACCAAATAAGTATAGATGTAACACTTTAACAATGACATTTGATAGTCCAGATTAAATTGCTTGATTTCAAGCATTAAGTAAAATAATCACTATTAAACCACATATTCTAATTTTTAATGTTTTACCATACTCATAAAAATTATACTTTTTAGAATTATTGCTAATCTTTTGACCAAACACACTTAATACTTAGAATAAAGTGTAACCAAGTTCAAGTAAATTTTTTACGGTAGTTTTAAATCAAAGCTTACCTACAAATTCCCAGACATGACACAACTATAGTTGAAGGTGTCATCATGAAATAATGATTGAAATATATTGTATTCTTATGTGTTAAACATTATAGATATTTGCTAGGAAGTCAATGTTGTGAACACTTTAAAATTTAACTTTAATTGAAGGCATAAAATTAGACTTTAAAGGTAAGGTCTGAATGACACCCTTTGATTGATTTTTAAGGCCATTTCACACCGACTACCGCTACCGCTGGCGGTACTTTTTAAAGATCGCTCACCGTGTTATCATATGGGACAGTTCATACCGGACTACCGCACGCCCGCGGTAGTGCCGGTAGTACCGCCAGTACCGCTCCTCGAGCGATTTTGTACCGCTACCGACGCGGTAGTTTTGGCTCGCGCATGCGCAGAACGCCAGCCTGTCGACTGCAACCGTCTCGCGCCACCAGAAACTCCCGCCTCCCGCGCAGACGCGGTAGTTTTGGTGTGAAATGGCTCACGGAATCGTCCGCTACCGCGCCGGTAGCGGTAGCCGGTAGCGGTAGGCGGTGTGAAATGGCCTTTAGTCAACTTATGTATAAACATAAATTTTGTATTCATAATATTTTTAAGTTTTCAAAACATTTAAAATTTAACTTTTAACTCTGACTCGGTCTAAATATATATATATATATTTTCCTTCTACAGGTTGTCTTCAAATCGCTTGCGTCATCCTGCAGAAAGATTTGAAGTCATGGTTTGCAGAGCTGAATGTAGACATAGAGAAAATCCAGGAGATAGCTAAATATGTGATTAACCTATTTGAGTTGTGGAAAACCTACGACGAGAAAAAGGACATCCAAGCTCTGCTGGCTAAAATGCCCAAACCGAAAACCCAACCTAGCAGATAGGATTCAGTGAACGACTAAGTTCTTCCGGAGCTTAGTGGACTTTAATGGAATACATGTGCAGCATCCAGATTGTTTTTAATGACTGATTTCAACGCTACTTATTTGTGTCTTCCTATTTTTTACTGCGTTAGTTAAATGTACTAAAATATGAAAATGTAAGATTGCCTTTGCTGGTTTCATACTTTAATCAAGTGTAACAAATACACTCTTGTATTTAAACTGTGACAAATAAACTATTTTAATAAATAAAAGTTGAAGATTTTTTATGATTTTAGTAGTTTTCAGAACGGAAGCTCTCTTTCTAATTCTTTGATTACTTCCATTGGAGGTTTTATTTGCACATTTAGGAACAAGGACTTCTAAGGTTGGTACAGCCTCTTCTTGCTTCATTCACATTTAATACAAATCAACCCGTGGAACGTTTGGGCAAAGTTTAAGGTAAGAAGTCAAAAAAGTCAAAAGTCGAAACAGATTTTTCCTCCAAGTACATGGTGCAAATACATTGCGAAAAAAAAAACAGAACAGTAATGTAGGATAGATAAAATACACATAAAATATGAGGAATTGGGCGTACATAATATGATGTCGGTACGATAAATATCGTACTCGTGGCAAGACTGCTACATTCTCTTTTCCTACATGGACCGTTGATGGTCTGTTCGCAGGCCCAAGTTGTTATACTGTAGTATGTTTGGTTTTTTTTTTTTTTTTTAAGAGGTTGGCGGACTTTTTTTTGCCTTACTTTGCCCCGTCTACGTAGACTATTGAATATTGATCATATTAGACAAAGTTGGGGGATGAGTCGCTACAGTACAAGGTGAAAGGTTATTTGTAAAAAATACAAGGTGAAAGGTTATTTGTAAAAAAATAAAATTCACTGTAATATAAAAGAAAAAATTCACTGGCAGAACGTGGATTTGAACGTGTGACATCGCTGCCATGGTCCCGAAGTCCGGCGCGCTAACCACTACGCCACCGACTCACCCATTGATTACTTACATTGGAGGTTTCATATTCACATTTATAAACATAGACTTCAAAGGTTGGTTTCAGCCTCTTCTTGCTTCATTTATATCTACTACAAATCAACCCATGGTACGTTTGGGCAAAGTTAAAGTAAGAAGTCAAAAGTTAAAACAGATTTATTTCCTTTAAGTACATGGTGCAAATACCGGGTGTCCATATAGTCTTGCCCTGATTTCATAGCTCTGCTGTACGGGCACCATTATAGCCACACGCACCTTACATTTCTTGTTTTCAAGGAAATTTAATCTAGTTTTTTTTCCTCATTAATTTGCTAACACCTAAATTTAGGTGATTGACTACAATTCATTTTATAATTAAAATGCACTAAAAAAACAAATTGTGGTGGCCCGACTAAATTGCCACCTCATTCACCACGCATTACCTCTCTGGATTTCTTTATGTCCTCTGATTTGTCGAAGATTTGGTTTATTCTTCCCCAGGTCCTAATTTAGAAACTCTAGACAAAATAATAAATAAAGTGACGCCCGTTAGTCAGGAAATGTTATCTGAAACCGAAAAATTGATGTTAATAAAAAACTAACTAAAGTCACCTAAACGATTTAAAGGCTACCCAAGGCGCACACATTGAAGTGTATTAAGTTTGTGCATAGCCGTCAAAAACTTAAGAAGTTACTTGTTAAAACTGCAAATAAAACTTTATCTTACCACAAACTGTTTTCATACAATACGGTTTCTTTATCAGGGCAAGATTTTATAGACACCTGGTACATTGTGAAAAAAAAACAGAACAATAATGTAGAAAAAATAAAATACACATAAAATATGAGAAAAAGGCCTACATAGACCATGGATGGTCTGTGCACAGGCCCGCCCGAGTTGTTATATAGTAGTATGAATGGTCAGAATAATATATGAATTGAATAAAAATAAGAGAAAACTTTGCAAAAAAAAAATTTGTTAATGTACAGTAATTAATTCAGAAAGTGTACATAAAAACAAAATCAATTAGAACTCATTTTCCACATTAATTGAATTGAAAATAACTTTATTTACGAAGTATACATGATATACATTGAATGGCATCATAAATCAAACTAAAACTAATTCCAAAAAATAACTATGAAATAAAACAATGAGAATAAACAATAACCTAAATAGTTCTCACCTCAACTGGCAATTTATCCAAAAAGTTTTTCCAAAAAAAAGCGGCCTACTCACATACAAATCCAGCTCGGCGAACTTGGTCCGAAAAAACTGATAAGTTAGTTCTGTGATTTTAGTAAGAACTCAACTCATATATTGGCTGGGTTGTCCATCATTTGCGCACTTTTTAATCCTTCTGTAAAATATTTCGAAGGGTCGCCTCATCACCTTGCATCATTTGCGCAGTGTCCCGTCCAGGTAGCCTCAGCCTGCTGACAACAATTCACAAACATTCGCCGTCCCACACCTACCACTTAATGAACATGTGTGTGCATTACAGCTCAAGGAGCGATCTGCGGACATTGGGCACCCACCCCCTGGAATTATAGGCATTTCATATGGATATGTGATAAATGCAGTTTCTGTACTTATTAGGCGACTTCATATATCATTTAGTATTATGTTTTGTTTTGAACTTCAAATGAAATTTCGATCTGTGGTAAACCTATACACATAGATTATTGCATTTAATTAATTTACCAAAGACACCTTGTGATTTATTGGCAACTAATTTCTTTCATATTAATGTCGTCAAATAAACAAGTATAACCTATTTTTGTATTTTCCACCCTTTTTTGTTTTAACCCTTTCTCGACCGATGGGACTCCTAAGTCCCGGTAATTTATTGGTTGGCTTTTTCATAAACAGCTGGCAATGAAGCCATTCTAGGGTTGCTATTGGTTGTAGCTGTTGCCTTGCAACAATATTAGAATGTCCTCGTAGTTCTAACTTAGTCCACTAGGTTGCAGCACATACTGGACTCGACAGAGGTACGAATGTTGCATGCAATGCTGTATCATTGACTTTACACAATTATCAAATAAAGTAAATATTGTAATTTTACCCAATAAACCTGTTATATGGTTTTATTGTATACTTTGGCATTATTGTTACACCACTAATATGTTGTTATGACAACTAGTAATTTTATTTACCCATTGATGTGAGAGGGACTTACAGGTCCCGTTGGGCAAGTAGGCCTACATCAAAAGCTGACTGCTAGCTGTCTGCTCTGCTTTGTTGTTAGTCACGGTGTAACCTCAAAAGTTGTGCTGCAGTTGTTTACTGTGCTTTTATTCATTTTAGTGAGTTGATGATGCTAGCAAACTTACACACATTGAAAGTGACGGTGAGGACAATGAGTGTAGTGTTTTTGATAAAGTATTTAGTGAGGAGATAAGTAAAGAGCTAAAAAAACAGAGGAGGGACTTACAGGTCCCGTTGGGCAAGGCCTAAATCACCAGCTGACTGCTAGCTGTCTGCTCTGCTTTGTTGTTAAGTGTGTTGTAATTTATGTACTATTTCACCCTTTTACATGAAACAATTGATAAAATAAGAAGAAATACATATTATATTGGTAATATACTGTAGTGATATCTACGGTTAACATTATACTGATTACATTCACTGTGACTGACGGGACTTCAGAGTCCCGGAGTAATTCCTACCAACCTAGGCTCAAGTGCCCAACGGGACCCTCAAGTCCCAAACAAAATGTTTTTCCCCTGATTGTTACAAGTAACCATGGAGATATTTAATAACTTAATTTGATCCATATAAACATCTTCGAGCAAATATTTTTTTAGTTTTCCAATTTTTTCAGTGGTTGGGCAACAAAGGGTTAATGTTCTTTAAGTTAGGTAACGGTAATCAACTGCTTACCATTAATCATAAAAACTATACATTAATGAACCATTTGCTCTTGTAGTGTATCAACCTTCTATGTACCTAATATATCGAGCGTTTAAGTTACTTGTACTATCAATAGTTGGTACGGATTGTATTACTATGTAGTTGCTTAGGCCGAAATGTTTTGCACAAATTGTTTCTATGGCAAATTTTCCTAAATGGTAAACATGAAATCCAAGTGTTAATGTATGGTCAAGGCCATGATATTGTGTCTGATTATTTGCCAATGTTTTTGTTATATTGAATAATGTTTTGCTAGTTTTTAAACTTATATGTCTTATGCCAAACACGTTTAATCATCCAACAAAACATTTACACGGATATAAGTTTTTAATAACTTCCAAAATAAAAATAATGCCGCTTCCACCACCCTGCACTGTGCAAACGATGCATATATTTGAGAGCCCCTTGGAGCTCACTGCGCAAAACACGCATCCCTTCTACCTGGGTCTCTTCATACTGCGCAAATGATGCACGCCCATTGGCTAGGTATTTGTTGTTTAATGTTTTTTGTCTTTTTTGGGGTGGGGGCGTAGTTTTTACCTTTGGCCTGGGGCGTCACCATAGGTGAAATATAACGTCACTAAGAAACGGCTTTTGCAAAATTCCTACAGGTCTTCACCCCACAGGACATTAAAATTTCAATATAATGTTATTCTTGTGGCCAATTTTCAATACGAGTTAATTGGCTGGGTAGCTGAGTGGTTATAGTGCTCGCCTTTGAATCCAAAGGTTGCCGGTTCGATCCTGAGAAAAGTTAGTAGCTTTTTAAAGGTTTGATTCCGGACCCAGTTGCCATTTGTCATTGGGCTATTAATTAATGATGCTTTCTAACAACTGGTCGATGTTAGATAGTAACAAGACTGGGGTTTGGACCGTTCCCCGTCAAAACGTTAAAAAATGCCACTGGTGTAGAAACACCCAAAATAAAATAAAAATAAAAATACGAATCCAGGAAACGACCAATTTGAAAAACTAGGACCAACGATGTCAAAATTTGACATGTACGTTCTACTTTGCTCGTAAAGGTGCTCACTACGAAACGACTTAGCAAAATTCCATCAGGGTCCTGCCACACAGGATTTCATTTTTGATCTAGTGTTAATTGGATCTTAAGCCCAATTTTTATATTCGTTTGAATATAATCATAACAGCCTTTAATGTTTTCGCAATTCTTTGAGTGCTTTAGACATTGTAATGCCGTTACAATAGGAAATACATCAGAAAAAACAGGTTCATTAGTAATAAATTATTGATATTCTAAAGAATTAAAATACGTGAAAAACAAGTGTTCTAAATTGTATAATTTATTTTATTTTATTAATATTTATTTATTTATTTTTTTTTTTTTGCGAGAAAAAATGCATTACGCACACAGGGGGCCAGCCTGTAGTGTGGGACTCCCCTAAAAAATGGGTATACCCACTAAAAACCTCCTCTACTCTTTAGGAATCTAGTCTGGAATTGTCACATTACATCAGGCTAGGCCTAAATTATAGCCTAAGCCCATTGGGCTCACTCCTTGACCAGCCACATGGTCAGGGGTTCTGAGCCGCGTGGCGGTCCAGATCAGTTTTATTCTAAGGAGGATTAGACTTTTTTTGCCGGACGCTCTGTGACAAACAATCCCAGCAGCCCTCATCGTCCAAGATCTTTTGGCAGACCGAGTCCATTGAAAATGCACCAAACATTTTGTGTGGCCTCCAGACGGGGCCCTTTCCAACGGGGGCAGCGGAAGAGGGTACGTGCTCCTCATCGTCGGGAACGCCCGGGCAATAAATGCAGTCCGAATCCGGTGAACTGGTCTTGCGCATTTGGTTCAGGTACGACCGAAATTAGCCGTGACCTGTCAGGAATTGGGTCAGGTAGTAGTCCACTTCCACACGCCGCCGTTCAACTCATGTTTGGACCTGCTTGATAAGTCGCCCAGTCCATCGTTCTCAAGTGTCGTGCTCCCAGCTGTGTTGCCACTGCTGGAAGGTTCGGTAGCTCTTCTGTTCTTGCCGTGTCCTTTGGTTAATATATGGGATCTTGCCTTGTCTCTGACAAATCGCCCTCCCTCTTCCGCCAAGAGCTTGACAGGGATGACTCCGGCGACCACCAGGATGGCAGGCTCGGACACTGTCCGGTAGGTGGAACACACCCGGAGCGCCGCTTGACTCTGAACCTGGGCGAGTCGCAACATGTATAACTCTTTATTTAGAGCGTCTGCCCATACCTCTGCTCCATAAAGAAGCCACGGACCTCAATAGATGTCTTAATAATAATAATAGTAATGCTTTATTGTCAAGAACTCATAATTACATTTGTGCTGAGATAGTCAAGTCATACAACATGCATCATACAACAATAAAATATTACAGGCCCATATAATCCAGTGAATAGAGAGGTGTTTGCTTACAAACCGTCCGGTAGTTCTAAATTTTTTATATGTGTTGTCTAGGATAGTTAGTAGTTTAAAATGCAAAATGCACAATTTTCCACCCTTTCTGGCCGGATAGGGAAGTCATTAACAAAAATAATGAAGAGATAGGGACCCAAAATCCATTTAGGACACCTTACGAGATTCACCCTGATATATATATATATATTGTTAAGTACTTATTTTCAGTTGTAAATAAAAGTTGAATTGTAATTTTAAATAGGCTATTGGCGGTAAGCAGAGCGAGAACCAGTATTTCATAACATTCTTAAAAAATGTTAAGCATGAACCCCACATGGGGCCTGTTTCATAAGAAGTGACAGGTACATTTTACATGTCTACAATTCTACAATTTTTTTTCATATAAGATTTAAAATTTACAATTTTATGTCAAATATTTTTTACAAATATGTCAATGCCTTGACAAATTTGTCGGATTAATGTTTCTGACTCACAATTCTTCACATGTGTTTTTGTGACAGTTGTCAACTTGCTTAAAAGATATGTAAAACATGTGATAATTTACAGTTGAGTTTTAAAACAGATAATATAATTTACAAATATCACTTTATCAGTATTTTGAGACAGGGATCTCACATAGTGGGCATTTTAACCTGAATATGAATGAGAGATGAGTGTAGAATGATTGTGGTGCGATCTTGTAGTCTTGTTAATGACTAAGGCCGACATTCTCCTTAGACAGGACTGTTAATTAATAGCCTAACAGCCAATGGTATCTAGGGAGCTACAGTTTGGGATCCGAACCACAATTTCATCCTCATATATACGAATTGGTCGAATTTTGAGGATGGCCTTTATCGATGAACTAGGATTCACAAGTGCAGACGTTAATCCCCACTAATGAATATCGCATTCAAAAGTCATCGCTTATAACTTTCTAAAATTCGTGACCTCCAAGTAGCTGGATTACAGGACGACGCCATTGTTCCAGTCTCTTAAGCAAAAACTTAATCGTTTCTTATTAATTTAATTGTTTCTTACAAATTTGTCAAATTGTCAGAATCGTCAAACCTGTCACTTTTTATGAAACAGGCCCCAGGACGTTAACGTGGCGAGATCAAAGGCCGCGTTGATTACCTTCTATCCTAAATTTGGAGGGACAATCTTCCACCCAGAAGTCAGCATGGCGAGATCAAAGGCCACGTGGATTACCTTCTAAAAGGTTCTTTGGAAAATGTTGTAAAGCTTACAAATAAAAATGTATGCCCAGCTTCATAATATTGATTTGATTTAATATTTACAATCACTATTTCTGTCCAATATAAAAGAGTGATTATTTATTTTGTCCTAAAACTAATTTTTATTGTATAACCTTGAGATTTGAGAAGCAATAAATTTGGCGATATCTTAATATTTTTATTGGTTTTTAATTTGGTAGCAAATTTTGTTTAAAATTATTTGATGTAAAACAACAGCTGGATTGGAAGTAAAACTATAAGTTAATAATTTTGTGAAACCAATTCCAGTGCAAGATATTTCTTTTAAACAATCGTAATTTTTTGGCTTAAATTTGTTTTTCTCTGTGAAAAACAAATATTTTGTTCTGCGAACACATTATTGTAATAGAGGGGCCACTCGAATCCCACTAACATTACAGGTGGTGAAGCCATGTCTCCCCCACTTCTTTTGTGAGCAACTCAACTAAATAAGACAAACAGCTGATTTTTACTTTCTCCCCCTATACCATAGTATATGGAGAAAGTATTGTTTTCGTCAAAATTTTCGAATTTGAATTGTTGGTGGATTTATCCATTGTGGTGCCCCCTGAGTTGAGTCCAAAAAAGTGGTTTTCGGAGTGATGTCTGTCTGTGTGTGTGTGTGTGTGTGTGTGTGTGTGTGTGTGTGTCTGGATGTAAACAGAGCTAGAGAATGCCCCAATGGTCCGATTTTGGTGAAATTTGGTATGTAGGCCCAAACCCACAATAATTCCAGGTGTTTTTTTCATTTTTTTGAATTTTTTATTTTTAAGGGTAGTTTACCCCCAAAAACCCTCAAAAAACGTGAATAATCAAAATTTCTCAAAAACGGCTCTAACGATTTTGATTAAAATTTTGTGGTTTATTAGGATTAAAATGCTGATTAAAATGACACCACCCGCATCTCCGAGAAAATGCGCGTTCAAAAGTTATAAAATAAAGTGTTTAAAAAACCAATTTTTTGTATTTTCAAAATAGCTGTTATCTTGAAATAAATTTTACTTATCACCATCAAATCAAGCTCAAAAAAACTAAATAATCCAGTATTTTAAATTATTGCTCTACGTCAAGTGGTTGCGGAGAAAATTCAATTTTTCGTTTAGCGGTAAACGCAGTACGTTGTTAAAAGTCACAGACGCGCATAGGGTCAAACTCGCGCTGCTCAGCTGGTAGCTATCCGACTGAGTCATCAAGACATTAATGTTTGAAGCTTTTAACACCTTTTTTTATATTCTTGGGAGAAAGTATGTGTCAGTTAACTGATACCGTTTATTATTTTAAGTTATGAGTAAACAACTGAACTCAAAGCTGATGGTGGCGCTCGAAACTAGGGTGAATCACCATTTTCCCACTCCTTTAGTAGGCCTAGCCGCTGTCCGCATGGCTTTACTGGTACTCCCGGCTGGCCTCTATATTTTTGTACTGTGCTCGCAAATTTTGTTTATTAACTTAATGAGTCTTGAAGAACTACTTGCTCGATATGTAAAAATGATTTATTTAGTTCTACTGCCACAGAGAGTTTGAGTTGTTTACCAGTAACTGTTGCTCATTCGCACCTTAGATCATCTACTAGCAGTCTCGGTTTTACAGTACACTCTCGTTCATCAGAACTAATGTGGCGGACGGCCGGTTCGGATGTCAAAAAATTCCGATGAAGCGGAGTCCGTCGTGAGTCATCATTTCCGCCCATACGGTGACCTATTGATTGTATTCACTCTTGTTTTTAAGATATTTTATAACAAGACACAAGAGACACAAGAGATAACACAAGAGATAACACAAGAGATTTTATAAAAATAAGGCACTCAAACTTTGAACATGGTAACAATGAACCTATAGGAATCAAAACAAGTCAGGAAATAAAGATCCAAAATCTTTATTCTCATATTCCACATTCATATTCCTGCAGTCAACTGACTTCCACGTAACACAGGTGCAGTCGTACTCCACGGTCTCGTAAATCACATCGATGGGTACAGATTATGGAAAACGCCTGATGACTTTTGATGCAAAATGTGAACGAATGGAAATTGAAGGCGCTAAAACGGAAAAAATATTTATTTCGTAAGAAAAAAAAAATTAATAATGTCCAGATTTTCAGTTCCGATGAAGCGGAGTTCCGATGTCGCTGAGTCCGATGAACGAGAGTGTACTGTAGTCTTGAATGATCTTGTGGCGACCAACCTACACACTCAACCCTCTAGTTTTTATAGGGAAATAGAAAAATATAAAAATTCCGTTGTAAATTCGCTGAGTACGCGGGTCAGCTGCGCCGGGGGTATTTTGTATGTAGATTGAGAAATTAGTTTTAAGTTTTTTGACAAAGGTTGTATGGCACCTTATTTTTTAGTTTACTGATTGATTGAGTTTAAGCTGTTTTCATAAAAATTAAAAAAAAAAATTTAAATTAAGAATTGAATACCTAACCCTGTTGACATTTAAATTTCAAAAAGTTCACAAGGTAAAAAAGTACAAATTTCTTAGGTTACTTCTTTATTAGTCATAGGAAAATTGTAGTTTATTAAATAGTCTTTTTTATGAAAAAAAAAACTCTAAAGAAATTTTGTAAATGTATAATCTCCCAATCATAGTTGTTGTTTTTAGTGATATTTTTAAAAACTGATTGACTCTCAATTGCAAAATAATAAACAAAAATTGAACAGTATAATGAAAATAATAAGAAAGTCATTGACAATATATACACAAGAGAAATAATACAAACCTTAATACTAAACTAAAACAATTAAATCAAATAAAATCCTTTAGGAAAGTATACTTAATTGTCCATTAAACAAAACACATAAAATATATGTCAGTTTTACAATCATCACAATGGTAAAATGCTACATAACTGTGAGAAGTAACCGTTTCAGTTATCTTAATAAAATGTAGACAATACAATGCTCAACAAATGTGATTAAACAACTAGTTTTCTTCTTCTCTTTCTTTATGTTTGTCCTTCTTCTTCTTCTTTTTCTTTTCTTTTACTGGCTCCTGTAAAATAAACATTTTTTTATTATGTTATAAACTGATAGTTTTAAAATAGAACTCTAATCATAAATACAGTGGAAGCTCTTTTAACCGATCTCGGATCAACCGCCCAACAGATTAACCGACAGTTTTCCCAGAACCAATAAAATATACAAACTTCCGGCGTGCAAGCCGATGTTGCAATAATGATCTAAAAATGAATTACATTTTACAAAAAGTCGATCGTACTGTCCGTAGCGAGTCAAATTCAGTCTGTTAGTCTCAATATTTGATGAGGATCGACGGGAATCCTTTTTTGGTTCAGGACGGGATGGGACAGGAATTTTTATTTCCCGTTCATGATCGGGTAAAGTATAAATTTTCCTGTAACCAAAGAAATTTAAATCAAATCACAAAACAATAATATACATATAAAGAAAAAAAAATGTTGTCCATGTGAAATTGTATACAAGTTTTGTTGGATGAAATATTAAACAGGTACGAATAATGAAAATAAAAATTATATACATGAAAAATGTCGATGAAAACAGTTGTAAAAGTTGTAAAGAAAACAAAACTGTATTACATAAATTGGCCTAAAGCCTGCTCAAAGAAAAAAAAGGAAATACCCCCGTCGCAGCAGACCTGCGTACTCAGCGAATTTCCAATGGCATTTCAGATTATTCACTTTCCCCATAAAAAGACCATAGGATCGAGTATGTAAGTTTTCTGCCATGGGGTGTTATTAGAAAATCTAATTTAATCAATAATTGGTGAATGTAAACACAAAATTGTATCAGGCTCTGACAATTTTTTATTTTCCCCATAAACCCCATGGGGTTGAGTATGTAGGTTTGCCGCCATATGGGTTTTGTAAGCAAGTATAATTTAAACACTATCTAGATAATGTACATACCAAATTTGATTAAGTTATGTCAAAAAATAGGTAAGATATAGGGTTTAATTGATTTCCCATAAGAATAACATGGAAAACACATTTTTGGATTTTCTCCGTAACCATTTAAGCTAAGTTAAAAATTCAAAATACTAAATTGTTTGTATTTTTAAGCTCTTTTGAATGGTCTTAGTTAAAATTCATCAATTTTGAAAACTAAGGTCCAAAAATGCCAAAAACCCAATTTTGACCCCTTTGAAACCCCATAAAGCCCCGTTCCCATAACCCGACAATGCTGGTTCGCGAACTCATGAAAATAGACCTGGTCTTACACCTTCATACCAAATTTGATCAAAATCGGAGGTCCGCTTCAAAAGTTATCAGTACCACGGACACTCATATATATATATATATAGATAGATAGATAGATCTATATATATATACATATATATGAAAATGAACGAACGGTGTTTTTGGCTTCTGGGGACCTCAAAATGAAAAAGTAAAGTGGTCCCGGGCTTAGGTCTTACCATGGCTACTACCGTAATAGCGTATTCCCTATAGGGAAATTCGCTAAAAACAACAAATATAAATTAGAATAAATATTAATACTCAGAAATGAAGTTGTTCAACAAACCAATATGTTATTTTTATAACCCCAAGAAATATTTTACATATTTTTTATATTAATTGATTTTACTGAAACAGGTTCTTACTTAGAGTTTATCACAAAAATTTAACATTGAAAATACAAACAGTTGAACCTAAAACATTTTATTATTTATCCTATGTATTCATTAAACTTGTTTTGCTATATCAAAAAAAAATAAGGAGTGTATGATGAAAAAGGAATAATAAAAAATGTAAAATTTTAAGTTATGACCCTAAAAATCTAATAAATGTATTTGTTATGTTTAATTTTAAAAATATATTCAATGGGATTTGAAGGTTTTGTATTTACAAATTTTATGAAATTATAATAAGATGCTTTTAACCTTATAAAACAGTAATTGTATTAAAGAATGATTTACTTAAAAAGACATTTCTACTTTATCCTTGAGTGGAAAGTCACACAACTTTGGTTGACGTTTCATTTAATTTTTGAGGATTAGATGAACCCAAATAGCCATCACTTTGTTTTCTATGTCATTTGGTCCCCTTGAATAAATTACTGCCATACGTCGAACAATAGATAAGCTGAACAGTAGAGGATGAAGGTATTTTCGTGGCGTGTTTTCCTCATTGGCGAGATCACCGGCCGCCAGAGGTAAACATCTATTGTTCGGCAGTTAGCATCCCAATTAATTTCCCGAATAAAAAAAAATCCCTCCAGATGTATTTACGTGTTTTGATCAACGAGGTTAAATAGATATAGAGTGCTCACCAGATAGGGAAGAGTGTCCCCTTTTGTCTGGCGCCATGTTACCCACGATTCCCGCCGTTTCCTTGGTAACCAGTCCTTTGTTTACACTTTCACAACAGTAATTTACCATTTTAAACACACCTATCTGACGTTCATATGGTAACCAACTTCAATAGCCTTCTCACAGACCATCAAATCAATTAATTTAAAAACAAACAACAAATAAACATGTGTTTTAAAAATATTATCAGTAATTTTTGAAAATTGTAGCAACCTATCAGAATAGCTAAAACTAGTAACGAAGGAAACGAGAGTAAAGTGTGGGATGGTTGCCAAGGAAACAGCGGGAATTACGGGTAAAATGGCGCAAATCAAAAAGGAACACAAAATTAACATGTGGTAGGCACTCTATATCTATTTAAACCTCGTTGGTTTTTATGGTAAACAATTATGTAAAATGACTGACAGGACACACATGATTATGCTACAAATAAAAGAGGTTCAGCGTCAAAGGTAGTCGACTTAGTCTTGACCGCTTCTAGTTAGAAAAATTCAACTGTATATACTAGTGAAGTGAGACAAAACAGAACAAACACAGCAAGTGAAAGAGATCAGTCGTCGAAATATTCATTATCTGTGCTATAAAGATGCCTTAACACAAAGATTAGCCTGAATGCCTTACAACATGTCCTAACCATCCAATAATTCTTATCCAAAAACTAACGATATCATACCAGTGTACCTAGTGACTGTATTCTTACCCCAGTTCCTTCTTCTGCAATGGTGCCTTCCTCATACTCTGCAGGTTCTTCTTTTATTTGTACTTGAGATGTGTCTTCTGGACCTTCTTCAACGTGCTTCTTTCTCTTCTTCTTCTTTTTCTTCTTCTCTGTTGACAGCTGGGACGGTGAAGCCTGATCCTCGCTGTGGGGTGTGCCACTCAGTCTTCTCTGTAACATTCAAACAGATTTATTTTAACAACCGTCATATCAATAAAGGTCATCCACCTTCCAGCTATCCAGCTCTCATGTCAAATGAATTTAATGGGCCTTTACAACATGGGTAAAACACCAGTTCTGATGTTTAAAACATATTAAATCTTTAACCGAAAATTTGTCATTAATTTCCCAGACAAATTAACCAAAACATAAGAATTCGACCATTAAAAATAGAACTCCATTTACAATAGTAGAAATTAGTAAATTAGTAAATTTTTTCTGCAGTTTTCCCACAAACCTTTGGTCATTTCATAGATTGCAGAATTATAGGAGAGACGTTTGATAATGTTTACTTATATAAAAATTGTTCATGCTATTTTAAGTATGTACTAACCACTTACCATCGATTTCCCTGACTCACAAACTCTGCTAAAAATTATAATACTACATACTAAAAAAACTATTACTGCCTAGGCAATTTAAATCATATAAAAACTTAAATATGTATTAGCAGATTAAAAAAGTAATGGCATTTTCAAAAGTATGACATTCAAAATAAGTTTCTCTTGATAGGCACGACAGTATACATTTATTTTTTCATGATGTTGGCCCCGACATTTTTTTTTTTTAGAATACAGATGACAGATATTGCTGGCAGGAAATTTTCCGCTGGCATGTATTTTAAATGATTAATTCTTTCAGACTGGGGTATTACAGCTTGCTTACCCATGTTACTGAGCTTGAATGACTTGCAACACACTACAATAAGCAAAAGTTGTACATCATTAACTACCAAATTTTTAACCAACTTACTACTAATTTTAGGAAATATTATGGCTTCAAGCCACAATTTATTAGTTACCTATTTAGTGGAAATTGTACAGCTAACAACTATTCAAGATAAAAAAAAAGAAAACTATTAACAATTTAAAATATTCCAAATAGAAATGTACAGTCATAAATTAAATTGTTCATATGAGGGAAATTCTGAAAAATGCTTTAATCTATATATATATAATTCTGTAAGCGAAATTTCTTGAGCAAAATTGTGAGTGTTATACAAATTGCAGAGAGATAGGAGGTGTCTCAAATTAAAAGTCTCAGTCCAATACACGAGGGAAAATTATCGGCGTGTCCATAATGTAAACAGGAAATGAGAAGTCATGTGAAACGTCATCCATAAGAATAGCATGGGGATTCGAAAAACGTCTGCTTTGTGTACCTTAAAACATGTGTTATGGTTTAATTTTCAAACAAGACATAGATGATAACATTGAGTGAAGAGGATAAAATAATTCACACCCAGAGAAGCAATCTATATATATAATGAATATAAAATAAAACCAGAGTACCCTATTTTTCATTTTTTACTAACAATTATTTACTGATACGCATTTTGGCTCTTAGGCCATGATCTCAACCCAATGTAGACACATTTCCCAACATACTTGGGGGAAATGTGGCAGGTCAAAAACATTGCAAAAAAATAAGAAATTTATAAGAAAAATTATTTAATGAAATATTCTTCTTAAAGATTCTCTATGTATAGTGTTAAATCTGCTTTGTTTACACAAAATCAAGATTTTTGATTAGGAGGGACGAATATTGACAGGAAGTGAAAATGATATATTTTGAGGCGCTGTGTTTAAATTTTGTGACTAAAAATTAAAAAGTCTGATAGGTGCTAAAAAATCCATTCAATTTATGACAAACAAGACAATAAAAGATCATTTCCCATTTCCCTGACTTTCCCTGACCAGAATTTGTTTCCCTGCCTTTCCAGAATGTGGACACCCTAGGTTTAAGCCAATTTACCTTTCTCTGAGACTCGGTCGCAGGAGTAGATGGATCATCGTCGTCGGGCAGTTCTTGTTTGACCCGTGTTGCTCCTCCATTTTCACTCTGCCTGAAATCCACAAAAACATTACATGAAACAAACAACAATCTGTAAAGTATTTGGTGATCAGATTAAAACACCCAATACATCACTTTGTAACTAGAACAAAATAATGGTTATGAGTAGAGGTGTGCGGATAGTGAAATTTTTTTTCGGATCGGATTCGGTTCGGATAGTTAAGATTCGGATCGGTTCGGATCGGATAGTAACAGGATCGGATTGGATAGTTTTCGGATTCGGATTTTTGCGCAGTAAACAGAAAGACAAACAGGTTACCGGTTTGAAGCCACAATTTTTAAGTTAGATCTAGGCCTTGATTATAAAAACAGTTTAAGAATATTAAAATCAATTAAATAACAACAATTCAACTATTTTTTAGCTTTAAGACAAAGTAAATTTATATATTTGTCATGATCACCGTAAACATTAATTGGACCTAGGCCAAAATGAACATTTAAACATTATTTTGAACTAGCCCTAACCTAAGCTTTAATTAGAGTTGCCATAGGCCTAGGCCAAAACTACTCACCAGGCAAACATCCCAGTGTACAATATGACAAAGTAGGACTTTTAACAAAATATCATTTTATTTTAAACAAAAATGATGGTAGGAAAACATAACCTAGCTTCAGCTTGCATACAGAGCATTCTGTCAAACTGTCAATTTCAGTTTTGGCAAAAGACTTCCACACAACACTCATTTTCTCTTCTTTTTATTTTCCATATAGACATCAATAATAAATTAAGAGACAATAAAAATGTTCAAATCAGTTTAAAACACGATCGGAGGTATAAAGACATAACCTATCAACATCAAAGAGCAAATAATTACAGACGACAACAGACCGTACGTACGGTTGAATTGCGATCCAATGCCTTCACAAGTTCAGTCAAACGCGATCGTAATCTTCATTAGATCAAATCTTATATTGAGTCACGAAACTACGAATGATGAATTGTCCCCCAACAACTAGCCTCAAAACACCACGACACTAGCGATTCAGGCGGGTGGAATAAAAACTAGAGCTTCTCGAGTTGCCGTGATTGGCCGAGACTTGTATCTTTACTGCTAGCGCTCCAAGCGAGAGGGTTCAGAATTGACACTTTGTCAATTGTGCAGTTGAATGTTAAACACCTAATCTTGGTCACTGGGTGTTGTGATTATTTCCCGTTATTATATTATCTGACTTGTGACTTATTAGTCTGCTTCAGCACTTTGGACGTTCCGTCGCATAGTCACCATTTTATGCAGAATGGCCATCGCGCAAAACAATATTTGTGCATTGATCTTGTCTTTAACACCAGATATACAGTCTATCCGGAAAAGTCGGATATCCAACCCGAATATACGGATATCAATAAAATCTTCGGATCGGATTCGGATATCCGATCCGATCCGAAACCGAACCGAATTTTCGGATATCCGCACACCTCTAGTTATGAGGCTAGTGCTCAATCATTTTTTCACAGAAAACAGTTTAGTGGTAAAAGAGAGAAGTTGAGGTACTCCAAATTAATCTTTAGATGTAATGTTAACTGCTTTCAGGTTTTGAAATCATTCATGTTTTACATTGGTTGGGAAACAAATGAATAATTAAATACGAGGTGGCCCGTGCGCAAATTGCGCATTTAATGATTCTGTATGAGTGAAAATCCCCTACAGTACGTAAATATTGATTATAAAGTGACAGAGATCTATTTTTGTTTACTATCTGGCTTTTGAAATGCATCCGAAGGTAATCAGCTGTTAAATTACAATTCACATTATAGAACTTGCAATAAAAGTTGGTTAACATTTTAAAGCGCCCTCTAGAAATAAATCAAAGGCGAGGGGGGTGAAGCACTAAACAATATGACTTTTTTAACTACGATTCGTCACTGCGGTATAACCTAAGCTTTAAAATGACACCTCAATCTTAAAAATCGGTTCAGTAGGTCGAGAGAAAAAGGGACGTAACAGACGAAACCCTTATAGAAATAAGAAGATAGATTGAGGATAACTTACTGAGAGGGAGTTGAATATGCCAACCAGTCAGCTGGAGTCTGGTCATTCGGTTTACCATATTTGTCCAGTTTCCCTTCAGCTATCAGCTGTTTCTTCTGGAATGCCTGAAAAAACGTCCTGGACTTCAATCGAAATTCATGTGTTCAAATATTTTTAAGAATAAGGTGGCATGAATTTATATACTGATAGAGCACAAATATATCTTTACACCTAAGAGTGAACTAAACATAAAGAAATAAAACGATACTAAGAATAAGTGGCATTACAATGTTTAAGAAAAATATAGTAAAAAAGTTTTAATCCAGTTTTTTAACTCCCATATGTTTTTTATTAAGTGGTGATGAATTTAGGTGATGTAAGTGTAGGCCATGGTACACGGTATAGAAGAAACACATCTATACCTTAGCGCCTAGGCCCCATTTCCTGGGGTAAATGTCGCGATCCATGATGACTCGCTTGAGCTTGGCAGCGATTCCGTGATCACAACTGGCAATGGTGGCGGTGGTCATCAACGCGATACCTGTGGCAACAACAGCCGATCATAACAGCGACATGTGAATAAATGGAGGAGAAGCAAGAATGTGTGATAGAATTAATTTAAAACTACCATTAAAAGCCTGTTGAGTTTTTGTCAGATTCCATTATCAAAGCAAGTAAATAACTCAAATTTTATATAACCTATTATTGTTCTAACACACCATTCATTCATATTCGCCCTAAAATATATACCTAAAATAATTTGGCATCTTAAAAGAAAGGGCTAATTTATAAGGTAAAAAACGTTAGTTCAGAGAATAAGAAATTAATGTTATATCATGTGTAGACCAATCTATAATCTGATATTCTAAATGGAATTTTTAAAAATTTGAAATAACATAGTGTTATATTATGAGAAATTGAAATAGGCTACCCATGAATTACCTATTAAATTAAGCTTTGAAACTAAAAACTTGTGAGAAGTAAAATTGTTGAATTTCCCTTCTTTCCGCTTGGTTTACTTACCCAACGCAATCGCTTCTCCTTTGGTAGTGACTATAACAATTTCTTCATTCAATTCAATACCATCTTCATAACGAAGGATTCCGGGAATCATAATTTTAGCACCATAGCAGATTGCATTAACCTAGGGGGTAAAAATATAGGTTATCAACCAGCAAAGTAAAAGATTATGCGAGTTGTGCATTAAAAAGTTTTTCCTCCAATTTAAACTGATCCACCAATTCAACCCACCAAAATTATTTTTCCAGCAGAATATAGCAACAAAGAATAATAGCATTGACTATGTACACTAACGTGAATAGACCTCTCATTCAATGCATTTAGTTTGAGGCAAAAATTTGGAAGTTCGGTGGACGCCGCACAAGAGTCGCTGCCATCGATGTTGTTATTATTCAGCTGAATTTACAGTGCTTCCAAAACATTTTACCAAAACATAAACATAACTTTCAGTTATAAAATGTTTCATCCTTGGTTTAGGAGAGTGGGAATACTGATTTATCTATCATATGTTACGTGTACTTCCATGGACGCCGCACGAGATCGCACCACCGTCAATATGCTTCACACATGCCTATGCTATGAGAAGTCTACTCACGTAGTGTACAAAGTCAATGATAATAGTAATTCTTTCAAATAGACTTCCTAAATACCTTACTCTAGAAATAAATCAAGACTAGGGGGGTGAAGCCCAAAACTAAATGACTTTTTTAATCACCATTTGCACACAACTAGATCATAAGTTTCAAAATAACATCTCAATCTTAGAAATCAGTTGAGTGAGAAATAAAGGGATGTAACAGACGAAAGCCTTGTTGAATTAAGTATATTAATTTTCTTTGAACTGTGGACGTCACCTTCTTTATAATAAATTCCTGTTTAGCTTACTATCCTTCATTAGTAAAAAAAAACATTCCAAGTAATTATTTATGGAAAAATGTTGTGTTGATCTTTGTGCTGTCCGGGGTCAATTGCAGCTTCACTCACCGCGCTGTCCTTCATGATCAGCCGCTTGTGCTTGATGAGCAGAGACTCGAGTGGCCGCACGACGCGGCGCAGGTACGTCTCGTCACGGTGGTTCTCGTACAGCCACTGGGCGTCCAGCACGTCGTGCATCGTGGCCAGACCGCCCTCCTCATCCATTGTACCTGAAGCACAGAAATTAACAGGGTTTCAATTTAGTGTTAAAAAGTTTTTGTGTGGCAGGAAGCATGAGACCGCATTCAAGTTCCTATAAAAGCTAATTTGTTTTAATAACGTCAATGGTACCTATTAACTTTGATGGCAATCATTTCTTTTCCTCCTTTTTTCTCAGCTTTTGTGCATCGTAGAAGTAATCCGCGCATACCGTTAGTGAGGTAGACGAGCGGAATCCTTTTTTAATTCAGACCCCAGGGCTATGCCCAACAGGTTTTTTAAGTTTCAATGTCAATCTTATGGAAAAAGGGCATTTGATTGAATCATTTGACAGCTGTTGCACTGTAATAAGAAATTCTATCAAATCAGAAAGAACACAGGTTTCATTAATGAAATATTTTTGAAACTAATTCTGTCCAGATCAAGTGAAATTTTGGTTGAATTTTGACCAGTGGCGAATTTTAGTAAAAAGTGTATCAATGTATGATTATTTGCAGAAAGTTGAAACATTCAGTAAATATGGCAACATTATTAACATAACGTACAGAGTGGTCAAGCAATATTAAAATATTGAAACACTGAACGACAAGCTCGTCGCCAAGGGCACCACTAATTGGCAACCAATGAACCGATGTGATTAATTAAAAGCTTTCAACAATCGATAGCTCAATTCAATTCTATTGATTCCTCCACAGTTTTCAATGATGCCCATAACTATCATTTTGTTGTGATTATGTAATTGATCAAATGTACCAAATCCACACAGCTGTTTCAACAATCGATAGTTGTCATGCAACAGGTTTGAGACCTGTGGCAAGCGTTTCTTCCCTATCTCATGACCACTTTATACGCTATGAAATAACGTTGCAATATTTACTCAATGGTTTAAAGTCCAAGCTTTCAGTTTGCCATTGAAGATATATAAACTGTTATTTTTTGTGACTACTTAAAAGTTTCCTTACATGAAAAAAACTAACTTAACTTTGTAGAGACTATCTTTCTGGTCTAGATTAACAGTTGCTACCGGTATAAATTTATAAAAATCTTGTAGACCTAGTGGGAAATTTAACACACATGATTAGGCAGAGAGCAGACTTTGTTACAATTTTGATAAAACACCAAAGTTTAAGAACATATTAGGAAGTATAGAAGCATAGTTTATACTAGGGATGTGTCGGTACCTAAAGTCGGTTCTCGGTACCACCGGTTCTTGGCAAAAGAACCGGTACCGAGAACCGATGTCAAAATCTCGGTACCGGTACCTCGGTACCTTGGTCTGTTTACAATAAAATAAACTAAAACAAAACGCGCCCGTCCACAGTTTTCTCGGAAAATAACAATGCGATTGTATTTGAGACGACCAGGTAGACTGATGTCTTATCTTATCAGTAAGTTATTGTTCTGTCCGTCAGGCGCGGGGAGGAGGGGGGCCAGCCGGGCCGATGCAAGACAGTCCGCTACAATTGACTGATAAGATAAGAGTACAGTTACCTTATCTCCTATATCCCGAATTATTTGTCCAACAAAAACAAATTATGGATAATTTTTTTGTCTAAGTTTTACAAGTCAATAGAAATATATTAAAGGTTGAATGATTTTTGGCTGAAAAAAAATTAGTTCATTATTTTTTTAAATAATTATTGAAACTTTAAAATAAAATAAAAATCATTAAATAACTAACAAATGTTCTTAAAGAATACAGAACAATGAAAAAAAAATCATAAACCAAAACATAAAATATTCTGGGGATGGTCGGGTCCCAAAATTTCGAGACGTACACTACCGAACAATAGATGTTTACGTCCGGCAGCCGACGATCTCGCTAAGAGGTAAACGCGACACAAAAACATGGCACATTCCGACGATCTATTGTTCAGCTTATCTATTGACGTCCGGCAGTAATTTATTCAAGAGGGGTCTTTTTTGCTCCTAGTACCAATTGCTACTTTTTGAACCAATTGCCGTAGAAAGCTAAGAGATGGCTCATTTGATTCGTCTAATCCACACAAATTAAATAAAACGTCAACTAAAGTTGTGTGACTTTTCATTCAAATTTAAATAAGATAAGCATTGTTAAGTAAATCATTCATTTAGTACAATTATTGTTTTATAATATTATAAGAACCTTATTATAATTTAATATGATTTTTTGATTTAAAACTTGAAACCCCATTAAAAATATATTTTTAAATTAAACATAACAAATACATTTTTTAGTCAACTAATTTAATGAAGTAAGTTTATTAAACAGATAGTAGTTGAAGAATTAACAATGCAGAATAAAAATACTTTTCAGCCTAACTCATTTTTGGTCGGAGACCTAAGGGAAATGATTTTTTACTAGGCCCGACCCGAAGTTTGAGTGTTAAAATTTGGCCTGTGGATTCCTAAATCTGTTATTGTACATAAAAAATATTCTAAAACAAACATTTACTATTTTTTATTATTTTTAGTAAAATCTCCTTTGGATGAACGTTTTCACATCGACACCCCAACACTGTTGTCACTCAATCCTAATTCTTTTACTTTCATGTGTTGGTTAATTTAATTCCTTAATTCTCACTACTTTTGAAATATCACTTCAATGTACAAACATGTTTTCATATTTCCTGTTATATTAACCGCAGTAAAAAAATGAGTACTTGGTACCGGTACCGAGAACCGAGAACCGATCCTTTAAAAGAACCGGTACCGGTACCGACTTTGAAATTTTGGTACCGACCCATCACTAGTTTATACCAATGCTAAATAAACTTAAGTGTATTTTCTATTTTATTAACTTAATTTAAAGCTTTCTAAAAAAACTAATCTTTCCCCAAGTTGAGTTATTCTTTGAAAAAGTAATTGAAAATATGTAGGCTACATTGAACAGTTAGTTTATGTCTTAAATAGTGTTTTTGCCCTGACCTTTATGCTACTCAAGATTTATAAAATATTTCTCTATAATTTTGTCAATATTAACACATTCTCTACAGGGCCAGATCATGTATAAGCTGCCTCAGTTACTGTTGGATTGGGTAACTTGCTCGAAGAGGATATGAATCAACAGGGTATTTTGAGGAAACCTGCGTACTCATATATAACAACTCTCAGTCTGTTGACACTGTGAACTGACATAACCTTGCGAGAGGTTTGTGGACGCTGTCATGACAGCTGGTTGTGTGTGATGGACTCACCAGACCGGTTACGTCGCAGCTCCAGCATCTGTCCGCCGGTGCCGACAAGCAGCCCGAGGTGGACACAGATGGTCCTCACATACGAGCCCGCCTCGACCTTCACCCAGATGATACCTGCGACACACAGCACACGACCGGCAAATGAGATCAATCGAGCTCAAGTGTTTGTGGGAACAAAAAGTTGACTAGACAACTTTAAGACCACAAGTCACTTAATTGTATTTTTAAATTTATTTTACTGAAATAAAAAATATTGAAAAAATAGTGTTAGGTACTAGAAAAATAAATTATTTACAGCAAACCACAAAAACTTTTAATTGGAAGGGTTACTAAAATGTTGCCCACTCTTTTAATCACAAACAAATTTCATTTAATGTTACAAACATTTATATGTTTTACATGAGGAGAGTAGGCTTAACTAATACATAGTAGTTTTATATGATAGTAGGCCCTTCCTATATGTATTTCTTGAAAGTCTTTGATCAGCTGCCATAGTATGATATATTGAGACAGAGGACTATCTTGCACCATTTTTGATTCTTTACACACTTCAAAATAAGTAATAACTCAAAGGGTTTCAATTTTAAAATTCTAACTACAGTAGAACCTTAATAGTTCGATACTCCTTTTAGTTCGACACGGTCCATGACAACTTAACATGTTAATAACGACTGTTAGTGTCCATGTTGGATGACAAAAATGAAAATGGAAACAAAGTGGCGAATGATTTGAATATTGGTTATGTTAAAGATCAATTAAGTTATGGTTTCATTAAAATTTATTGTTTTCTAAATTCAAATCAAGATTTTTATCCTCCCATTGATAAGATTTCCCATATACTCCCAATAGTTTGGGGAAGAAACCCTATAGCCCTGTTTCAACAAAAATTTTCATCTGTCAGATAAAGGCTATTAGAACTATTATGGGAGTTAGAAATAGGCCTAATGAGAGTTGTGTTGATTTTTTTAAACAGTTGAAAATAATGACTTTACCTGGCTTGTACATTTTTTGTGATCTACTTCTCGTTAAGGAAAATTTGGCAAACTATACAAAATAGATTAGATATTCATTCATATGGTACTAGAAACCAAAATAAGTTAGAATTACCAAATTACAGATTGAGTAAGTCAACTGGAAGTCACCTTTATATGCAAACTAAATTGTTTAATAAATTACCCACATCTGCTTTTGAGATACTTTTGAAAAGATTTAGCTAACTGTTGTAAAACAATGGCTCATTTCAATGTGTTTTTATAATGTAAATGATTTCTTGGAATACGACATACATAGATTTAATTTGAATAAATATGTTGTTGTTCTTTCAGCCATTTAGATTGTTTAGCTTTATCTGATAATCATTTTAAGCTTTTACACAGTTTTTCTTTTTCTTTTATGTCCTAAAGATTACAATTTTGAACAATTTCACACAAGCTTACTTTTGTTTATATATGTTATTTCTAGTAAATGTATTAATGTATTTTGATGAAGTCCATTGTAATCATGTATTACTTAACGACTAATAAAGATCTTGAATCTTGAATCTAGTTTGACATTTCGATTGGTCGACACCCTCTAAGTCCACAAAGAGTCGAACAGTCGAGGTTCTACTGTATTTCCTAAAACCTCAACTTTAGAGTAAAGGGTTTATTTATTTAATATACAACATCTCCATACATTAGTATGTTTTTAACACTTTGGGTGCGGCTCAGTCACCGGTGACCAGAAGCGAAACGCGCGCGCCGGCCTGCCCGGTCACGTGTCGCCGGCCGTGACTCGGCGAAATGAATCAGTCAGTGTGGCCCTGGGTTGCGGAGTAGTTCGGAGTAATTTATACTTGCGTTACCAGGGCAAACTGCCTTCTTTCGGTTGTGCGTCGCCCGCCGTTCCCTTGGGCCGACTACGGTCCATTGTGACCTGAACTTTTTCAATTACTTTTTAATTCTTTATGAAGTGTTTCTTCCGTGTTTTGGTGTGTTTTGTGACACAATATTATGTTTAATATTTTTTTATTTTAGTTTTATCGTCTTTTATTTAAAATGGACCCCCAATAATAGAAATGCTTCGACCAGTACCTTGACGAAGTTTGAGTAAAAAAACAATGGTTGGGAGGGTGGAAGGGGCTGTAAATAGTTGGAAATATTAGTTATAATTCTATTGAACATTATTATAATTATATTAAACATTTTTAATGTAAAAATTCGATATTGTGTTACAAAAAACTGAGTATTGTCGTTGCGCAGGCCGGCTCGGTCACCGGAGACCTGCACTTTTGGACGCCATTTTTTTAGTGAAATAATGCAAGAACGCCAGTTTGCTGCCTCGATCTGGACTTCTGGAGACAAAAAGTAAGATTTTATGAAAAAACAATTTTCAGGCCCGCGGGAAAGATTTCCGATATTCTTTGCCGCACTCAACGTGTTAAAGATGTTACAATGTTAATGGTTTGAAATGTAGGTACACATTTCTGTTGCTAACACTTCCACAGAAGATAATCTTGCACCTGCAGCTGTTCAAAAAGCAGGGGAAATTATGGGTTTCCATTGCTCGTGAGTGAGTGAGGTCTGTTGGAGGTGAATGTGCACAAGTTGTGCTCCTGAAATTTTAGTGTTTAAAACCAGTTTTTAGGCAATTATGTGAGTTTTTATTTATATAATATTAAACAGCAAGTTTTCATTCATAAAAGTGTGTAGCCAGTTTTTCTAAGTTAAATATGTGAACCAAAATATTTACAGTTAAACATAAATTATCTGAAGAAAATCATGTAATAATTTTGGGCAAGCTGATAAGAAGGGTACTGATAAGGAAAGGTAGCTTGAACTTTGGACCTCTTCCCTCTCGCTCTCTCTTCTCCAGATAACACAAACCATATCAGCCTATTTGTCTGACCTCCGAATTTCCTTGTTTACATTTCAAGTTTTGTTTATGTTTACTTTTTGAGAGATTGATATTTTTTTTTATTATTTATTCTTGAATAACATTTTATTAATTTAAATGCTGTTTGAAATTAATACTGGTACATTTTAAAGGTTTGGAGTATATATTCTAAAAAAAGTATATAATAAAATGGTGGTAAAAAATGACACTAAAATGCCTAAAGGGTGGAAAAGAGAAGAGGTAGTGAGAAAATCAGGACTAAGCAAAGGAAAAATTGATGTTTATATCAAATCCCCAGGTGGAAAAACCTTTAGGTCAAAAAAAGAACTGTCCAAATATATACAAGAAAGAAAATTATCTTTAAATATTGAAGATTTTTATTTTTCTCAGAAAACACAACAGGAAAATAGCTTTGCTAGTAAAAAACAATCGATAACAAAGGATACTGTTAACTTATTTGTTTCTCCTAAGAATGACCAAGTTACGGAGAGCCTTAACTCAGACTGCAGTTTGTTATATTTGTCGGATCAGTCTGTCTCACACCTAGATGGTACAAATAGTGAAACCAGCATTACATCAATTAGTAGCAGTACTCCTGATGTTTTAAAATCAAATATTCAAGACAAAATGGTTAAAATTGGTAAAAACTTAATTCCAGCAAGTATTAAATCTACTCATAATCCTGTACAAAATGCCAAGTTTTCTCTTAGTATAATGGAAAATGAATGGATAGAAGATGATAGTATTCAGAAGTACTTTGACATTATTGACAGTATTTTAATTGGTGATGATACAATACTATTAAAACCATCGATAAGCCATGGCATTCGGTGTCTAAATGACTATGGTCACATATTGGAGCCTCTTAACCTTCATAAAAAAATGTATGTAATCATCCCAGTAAATGACGCCACAGCTCTTGACAATAACAGCGGCTCACATTGGAGCCTAATAGTTTTCTCAAGGCAGGAAAAAACATTCTACTACCTAGATTCCATAGGAGAATATAATTTGAAACCAGCCAAGGAGATTATGTCCAGAATTTCACAGTATGTAATACCTTGCTCTAACAATGACCCCTCATCTGAACAACCATCACTGAAAATCGTTAAGTGCCCCCAGCAAGGCAATAATTCAATTGACTGCGGTATTTACATGCTTCTGTTTATTGATTGCATTATAAAGGCTTTACAAAGTGAAATGACCAACCTCAAGATTGAAAATCTTTTTCAGTCCCTAAACATTGAACAGTCAGATATTGTTTTGAAGAGATCAATAATATCCTATTTAATCTACAAAAACAACTACACATATCTTAGCTCAAATCATCTAAAAAAGGTCATGTTTCATCAGGCTCTTACCTGCCATATGTCAGTAAACAAATCTCCAGTAAAGTGTAGTAATAGTAAAGTGACAAATGAAGGTGTAGAGCACAAAGAACCAATAGTGAGTCATACTGTTCAAATTAAGAATAATCAACCGAATGAATCAACTGAAGACACTTGGACCAAGGTGAAATATGGTAATCACTGTTCAAAGGGTTTCAAAAATCCTCCTAATATCCAACAGCAGATTCCTATCACTACATCTAACCCTTTTCATTTACTAAGCAATATCTCTGAACCTTTGAATTCACTCTCATCTATCTCGAATAAGACAATCACTGATCATGAAGTAAAGAAGAGTTCAGAAAAAAGTAAAGTGCACTCCAATAGAAATGAAATTTTTAGCTCAGTGAGTAAAGGGCGTAAAAACAAGTCTAGGATTAAAATTTCTGTTGTAACTGACAGCCAAGGACGGGGTGTGGCACAAGATATCAATCAGCAGAATGAGGGAGATATCACTGCAACTGGGTTTGTTATGCCAAACATCGGTCTACTAAAAATAGTCGATAAGGCTTCAACAGATGATTGTGACACCATAGTTTTACTTGGAGGCACAAACAATGTTCTTAATAATTCAACTGAAGATATTTACAAGACTCTGGAACAAAAACTAAATAAGATAAGTAAGAACAAAACGTTATTCCTCTGTACCATTCCTCAGAGGCATGATGCTGCAGGTAATGATTTGGTACATGCTGAAATCCTGATGTTAAATAACTATATTAAGGAGTTGGTTGGCCGTCTTGATAATGTTTTTCTTATTGATACTGGTTTACTAAAGAGAATCCATTACACAAGACATGGGTTGCATCTTAACAAAAAAGGCAAAAAGCAGCTTACCCACTTAATTTTAGATGTTGTTAAAAATTCTCTGGCAAAACATTTAAATGATTGTAACTGTGACTTTGCAGCTGTAACATCCTCATCATCAGAAACGAAAAATGACAAACACCACATAACAATAGTAGAGTCAGACATGAACGATATGATCAATAAATATTCCAGTCATGCCACGGCTGCTTTTGCACATTGCATTTCAGCAGATTTTGATCATGAAAAGCAAATGAGCCAGGGTGTCGCTACAGTTTTTAAGCAAAAATTTGGTAAACCATACTTTTCAGACTATTGTGATACAAATCTAACCTGTCAGAAGCAAATTAAAGGAGCAGCTGTCTTTAGTTTAGTAACAAAATATACATTTTATCAAAATTCAGAGAATTTCCCTTACTACAAATGTTTTTATAATATGGCATTTGCACAGCTTACTAAACACTTCAAATCCAACGGTTTTAAAACATTAATATGTTCCCCTATGGGGTGTACTAGAGATCGTATTCCACTGAACCACTTTGTGTCAAATCTCAAGGCATTTCAGCAAAGCACTGATGCTTTGGTCATCATAGTTGTATGCCCTGAAACGAATTCAAGAGGAACTCTACGTAAGGGACTATCTCACTCTGTTTTTGTAAAGCACCTTAACCAAGAAATTTCTTTGCCATCACCTCCACCCCAGCTAGATATCGAAGCCGAAATACTTCAGAATGATGATGTAAATAAAGAAAATCCTGATGCCAGTGACATAAATATGTCGGTAAATTATGTTGATGCTTCCTACGCCTCCTTTATAAGCGACCAGAGTCCATCAAACACAAGTGAGGGAGAAGCCACTTTTTTGTCGTCTTCCACCGGTAACTTGATCATGTCTACTCAGCATAACTCTCCTTCACTTAACAGCCACACCATCCCTCAAATAGTTCCTGATCATCTTAATTCCAGTGACATTGTGAAGTCTACACCAGTGAGTGATGTGTTAAAGCAGAGCAAAGTGTTAAAAAGTGATGGAAGTTTACAGGATAATGTAGTTAATGTTAGTAACCGTTTACTAAATGGTATCTGTTTAGATTTAAACTAGGATGTTGTGACAAAGATACTGAGTCTGCCATTCCATTTAGCATGCTAAACCAAAATGAGATCGTTATGACACCCAACAAAGTAATATTTTCAGATAACAAATTTAAAGCCAATATTAACTCCAAGTTAGAACTAATCATGCAATACAATGCTCAAGGTTTAAAACCTGAAAAAATTTCAGAATTAAATTTATTTTTATTTTACTCTAAATTAAAAGTAAAAGTAATCACACTAAACGAGCATTGGCTTGATAACGACTCTCTTCCACTGCTCAATACCATTAATAATTTTATTCTTGCTGACTTTTATGTGAGGAAGAGTGGCCAGAGAGGAGGCTCATGTATATTGATAGAAAATAATTGTAAATATATTTGTAGAAATGACTTTTTAGATTTTAATGAAGATTTGGTTTTTGAATGTTCAGCAGTTGAACTTTTAGATTTTAACCTTATTGTCATTTCTATATACACAATACCGTCTTACAAAATTAGTAAGCAGTTTCTTATAAAGTTTGAAAAATTAATTTTAAGTATAAAGAAAATAGCAAAAAAGATGTCTATCTGCATAACTGGTGATTTTAATATAAATATTTTAGAACATAGCACTATTTCATGTAAATTTAAAGAAATTGTTGAATGTAATGGTTTTTGGTTGCACTTTGATGAACCCACAAGAGTAACACAAAATTCGAAAACTTGTTTAGATAACATAATCACTCGTAGAGAGCACAATATCAAATACAAGCTGAACATTGATTTAGGCTTATCTGACCATAATGCAATTTTTGTAAATCTGCTTATTGTAAAAAATATGAAAAAATTAAAAAAAGATTCTGTTTCATTCAGTAAAAGAATAATTTCAAATGAAAAAATACAGGAATTTCTGATTTTACTGGAAAACAATATTTTTGAATTTGATCAATCACTAAACCCAAATGAAAATTATGACAGTTTTTTGAAAGATTTTTTAATGATATTTAATTGTGCTTTTCCCCTTAAGTCATTTAAGAAGGTACAAAAGGCTAAACCTGTAGTCTTAAACTGGGTTACGCAAGGTATTAAGATATCCAGTAAAAGAAAACGTGTAACGTTCTCCTTTCCATTTCTTTTTAATTTAAATTAAACTGATAAATCGACTGTAGGCTACTTTAAATATTGTCCTCTTTTCTCAGGGTCGTTAGCGGGTAATTTGGTGGGACAGCGTTGAGGTTCTAGGCTAAACAAGAAAGCACACTTTGAGTCTAAATTCACAAGTTTATTACAATGGAAATATATTGTTGTGCACAGTTATAAAATAGAACAAATTACAGTCACCAAATTAAACCACCGATGATTAACTTTCACTATCTATTTGAAAAGTTCCACGAACTAAAACTGAATTAACTTTTAATAATCGCCACAGAAAACTACTTATGCCACCGGCATTATCCGAAACCATGCATCGAGAACAAGAACGAGAAGCGAGCTCTTCTCTCCACAAGGTATCGCGTAGGAAAATTTGGCAGGCGTACTCTCAAATTAATTATTTTTGTATCTGTATAAGAAATTTAGTTTATGTATTTGTTTAAATATAATTATTATTTATTTATTTTATCTTGAGAAATTAATCTTTGTCTAAATAATCATTTAAATAATTTTCCTTGAATTATTTATAACGAACTACTTTTTCAGCCATCTTTCCATTTCTCCCGTCACTAGTGTGACGTCGGATCATTTCCCGCCCATGTCGGATTTTTTTTTAAGTGGCCAATAAGTTTCTTCAGCTTGACGTTGACTATAGATATACTCATTTAATTGTTTATTTATTTAATTGTTTATTTATTTTAATCTGCCATTTTCCGTTCGTTATTTTGTACCCTATTGTTATTTTAAATTAAATATTTTATTATAAATTTTGATACCGTTACAGAAACCCCCCTAATTCAATGATTTATAACTTCTGTTATGAAGCAGTGAATTACCACCTTTTGTGTATATGCGTTTTATCAAAATTTATAATTAAAATTAATTTTATTATTATTATTTTATTTTATTTTATTTTTTATCAATCATCAGTGGCTTTACAATTAATTTCCTTTCCTTTTATACAATTTTATTACTAAAGTAAGCTAAACATCCTTAGCAAACATACAATCACACTACAAATAAAGACAACATGAAATTCAAATTACGTACAATTACACTACAAATAAAGAAAACACAAAATTCATATTGATTCTAACATTTTCTTAAATATAATGAATAACAAAATTGTTCTACAACTTCTTGATATATGGTCTTGTATTAAGGTAAGGAATGTACCCTCAAATAAAGAGACCTATTTAAAACGACTTAGACTTTCTCAACTACTAAACCTTATTCAAGAAATTTTTTAAGTTGAGTTACATTATATGTACCAATTAAATTGCCATTGTTAGGATCCTTTAATACATATGCATTATTCATTTTAATATCTACTATAACATAAGGTCCTTCAAATAAAAGAAAAAATTTCTTTATTTTCCCTAATGTTTTATTTGATAGATAATGAGTCTTTACCAAAACTTTTTCACCAATTTGGTAAGATACAGGTTTAATTCTTTTGTCATATTGTTCTTTTCTTTTTTCGGCTTTACTTTGTAAGTTTCTTTTTACCATTTCTATTGTTTTTCTATGGTCAAATTTATTTTCATTTGGAAATTTAATAATTGAGTTAATAAAACCATTGTTTCTTTTACCAAAAACTACTTCGTAAGGAATTTGTTCTGTAGTTCCATGAACAGCATTGTTAAGACAATTTTCAATAAAGTCTAATGTATTTGGCCACTTCGTATGCTTATCATAACAATAAGTTCTAATCATTCGATTAACCTCTTTATTTACCCTCTCTGTTGGATTACTGGCAGGGTGATAAACTGATGAATGTATGGGTCTTATTTGGTAATGTCCAAGGGTGTCATACCATTTATTACTAGTAAACTGTGTTCCATGATCACTTAAGATATTTTCAATCGGATTTACAAACTTCAAAAAATCATCTGTTATTTTTGTTAACAATATTTTACTGTTTGCATTTTTTATTGGATACAGTTTAACAAATTTAGAAAAAACATCAATTACAACAAAAATATACTTCACTCCTCCTCTACCAGTTGGTAACTCCCCTATCAAATCTACAGCCACTAACTCTCCTACTTTAGTTGGTACAATAGGTGTTAATTGCCCTATTTGTTTAATATTTGCATGTTTGGTCTTTTGACATAAAATACATTTTTTAAGTAGATTTTTTATGGATTTCTCCATATTTCTGAAAACACAGTATTCTTTAAGAATTAAAAATATCTTTCCACCCCCCATATGGCCAAATTTAAGGTGAGTGAATTCCACTAATCGTTTAACTATTTGTTCTGGAATGCAAATACGATATTTTTCCTCATCTACGGACTTCCTCTTAAATAATACATCATTATGAATTCTATAGAGGTCCCTAATTTTCTTATTTTCTTCCGATGGGTCATTTATTCTGTTCATTATTTCCCTACAATGTTCATCTAACTGTTGACTATCCGCCATATTTCTAAAAATAAGATTACCTTCTGACTCAACAAAACCATAATTATTTTTTGAACTAAGTACTTTAATAGTATATTTTTCTACAGGACTTTCATAGTTATTTTCTGTCACTCGTGACAGCACATCTGCTGGTACATTCTCCTTGCCCTTTACATATTCAATTGTTAGGTTGTACTCCTGTAGTATCAAACTCCATCTTAATAACCTTCCATGGGTTAGTTTACATGTCTTCAAAAAAGATAATGCCCTATGATCCGATCTTATTATTATTTCTTTGTGCCCTATGATAAATGACCTAAATTTTTTACAGGCAAATACTACTGCTAGTTATTCCTTTTCAGTTACTGTATAAGATTGTTCTGAGCTTAAAAGTGTTCTACTTGCAAATGAGACTACTCCCTCATTGCCTTCTTCATCTATTTGATACAATATGGCTGAAACACTAATATCAGATGCATCTGTGCTTATAAAGAATGGTCGATTAAAATTAGGATGTTTTAACATTACTGATTCCAAAAATTTATTTTTTATTTCTTGAAAAGTGTTTCTTTGTTCGTCTCCCCAAACCCATTTATTTTTTGAACTCATAATATTGCTAAACTTACTTGATAGGCCACTATGATTTTGTTGAAATTTTCTATAGTAATTGCATAGGCCTAAAAAAGCCTGTAACTCTTTTAAATTCTTAGGTTCTCTATAGTTCGTAATTTTTTCTACTTTCTCTGGATCCATCGCTATTCCTTCATCACTAATTATATGACCCAAAAATTTAATTTCTTTCTTAAAAAACTCTGACTTTCTCAGTTTAATAGTTACACCAAATTCTGCTAGCCTATTCAGGACTTTATCTATGTGACTTAAATGTTCCTCTAATGTTTTTGAAGTTATTAGAATGTCATCTACATAATAGGTTACAAACTCTGAAAATCCCTGAGTAAATATTTTATCCATTGCTTTAGTAAATAAAGCCGTACTGACACATAAACCAAACGGTAAACGTTTAAATTGATAATTTTTTCCACCAAACGTAAAAGCAACATACTTTCTAGAATCTACATCAAGCATAATTTGGAAAAACCCTTGTGTCAAGTCTAATGCAGTAAAATATTTAACTCCCATAAACTTCTGAAATATATCCTCAGTTTTTTCTGTACTTTGACAATCATTTATCAAATAGGTATTTAATTTTCTACTATCAAGACACAATCGGATTGATAGATCTTTTTTCACTACACAAACTAATGGATTAGAGTAAGGGCTACTTGATTCTTCAATAATATCTGCACACTTCATTTTTTCTAGCTCAGTCTCTACTTCTTTTCTCTTACTAAATGGTACAGGATAAGGTTTACCAATATAGGGTTTTGTTTCTTTCATATTCAATTTGGCTGAATAGCCTTTTATACAACCTGGAGTTTCAGAAAAAATATTCTTATGCTTTAATAATATACTTTCTAACTTTTTAAGGTCATCATTACTTAATGCATGGTTTAAAGTTTTAATTTCATTTATTTTGGTGTTTATTTGTTCCTCAATATTCTGTATCTGAGCTTCTGAGTTATTTACTTTACCGTTGCTTTCATAAAACCCCTTTAAATTACTTATGGCATTCTCACATTCATTTGGATTGTCATAAAAATTTACCTTATGAATTTTAATTAGGTTAATCGAACCTACTTGATGTTCGGTTTCTGTCAAAAACTGAATATTTAATCTTTCACTAATCCTATCATACTTTAATGACATCCGCTTTGCTTCAAAATCAATTATTGCTTCATATTGCTTTAAAAAATCACAACCTAAAATTATGTCAGTATTTATACCTTTAATTACTAAAAATGTAGTTGGAAATATACATTGTTGTACCTCAAGATTCAATTGTACTTGTTTTTCTACTTTCTTTGATCTTACACCTGTTACTCCTATTATAGACAGATTACTAACTGGTAATTCTGGTATTTGTTCTTTAGAATAGTCTTTTATCTCATTATATATTTGTTCCGTTATTATGGTAGCTTGTGAACCACTATCTACAATACATTTATGCATCCTACCATTTATATTTAATTCAATTTCTGGTAGTTTTTCATTTGTTGATTTCATGAGTTTATCATTAAAATTGTCCTCATTATACAATTCTTCATTAAAATTCTCTCCAAACTTTACTTTACTCTGGTTGCTTTTCATTACATTAGGGCCTACCTCACTTATGAACTTTTCTGTAAATTTCCTACACTTTTCATACAACAATCTAAGTCCATCTTTATTCAAATGAATTAAATCCACTCTACTTCGCTTATTAAAATATATAGTAGGTTCATATAACTTTATATTACAATTACTTTCATGAAATGCATCAATAAACTCTTCCTCAATGCCCATTACTCTAACATTATTGTTATTGTCAAGACTCCTTAAAAATTTATTAAACTTATTTAACTTACTAAAATGCCATGAATCTCTAAGTGATATTTGAGGTATCGGGGGCAAAGTGCAAATAATTATTAGCCTATCCTCCTCATTTAATATTTCCATTAGTTGTTTCATATTATTTATCATGTCTCCTACTCTGTATTTTCTCAAAAGGTCATTGCACCCTATCATTATTACAACTTTACTGTGTAACTTGTCTTTATTTAATATTATGTTATCCCTTAGTTGGTTTATTGTCTGTCCCCCTCTACAAAATCCAATAGAACTTTTATTATTTCCGGACACGATTTCTCTTTCTTTATTTAAAAAATTTTCTGCTAATCTACACATTTGACTATCTCCTAATAACTGAAAATTATTAATATCTGCCCCAAAAATTGAAGATTCTACACTATTGGTCGTGTCCGGTACATTATCTCAGCTATCATTTTCTCTATCTCTATGATTGTTGTTGTGATAATTTCCCCTAGGACTTGGTCTATTCCCTCTACCTCGACCTCTAAATCCATCACTATCATAACTATAGGTTACATTATTCACCCTGGCTGATGGTGTATCATTTGATCTGTTTCGGTTACCGGTACTGTCATTTTGATATGATCTATTATAGGGTCTACCCCTTCCATTCTCAAATTCTTGTCTAGGCCTATCATCCCTATTGTAAAAAGAGTTTCGATGATTTTCCCTACCATATTCTAGTTTTGTTTTGTTAGCACTGCTATTAAAATCAGTATGTAAATTCTTAGTTTCATGATTATTCATGTCATTTAGATCTGTTAGTACTCTTTCAAGATCATCTAGATCGGTTATATTTCCATGGACAACAAGGGCGCTCCCTAAATGTTTAGGTAAATGTCTTACAATGAATTTAAGAAAGGTGTTCATGTCTATTTTAGCATCTAGATATGTTGATTTGATATAATAGTCCTTTACATAATCAACTAAATCATCTTTGTTGGGATTGAAATTACCCTTGCCCATTAATTTATTTTCAAATTCTTTCTGTGCGAAAACCCCCCAATACTTTTTCTTAAAGGAAACTTCAAATTGTTCAAAATTGTCCCACTTAATTAAACTTTGTCTCATCCAATCGTTAGCTTCACCCCTGGTGTGTTTCAAAATTTGCAAAACTTTAATATGCCATGGGTCATTACTTAGCTCTA
Source organism: Neoaliturus tenellus (assembly GCA_030545055.2). Taxonomy (NCBI): domain Eukaryota; kingdom Metazoa; phylum Arthropoda; class Insecta; order Hemiptera; family Cicadellidae; genus Neoaliturus; species Neoaliturus tenellus. Next base: position 48,129,125 of record CM061536.1, read on the forward strand.
CGTATTTTGATGCAAATTTCAAAAAATACATAGGGTGATTTCCCTTTGTTGGTTCAAAGTCTATTAAATATAGTTCGGCTCTAGAATCGGATACTATGTTTAAGGGAAGGCCTGCTACTTTACTCTCTGAATTTACATTCAACCCTACCTGGTTTTCCTTCAACTTAACATTAATATTTTGAACTTCACTAATCAGCCTATTAGTAATCTGATTGCATCTATCATTTACATTTCTGTCAAAAGTTAGGTTAGATTCTTTAATTTGCTCTGCCATATTTCTCAGGTCATCAAGAACTTTATTTTCATGTGTACTGATTTTACTTGCTAGTTCTGTTACTCTATTGTTAGTTTTATCCTGATATGCAATCAGTTCACTGTTATGCAAATCGAATCTAGCTAAAACATCTCTCTTAAAATTTAGTAGTTCTTTAACTGTTTCGTCCCTACGTTTAATACATTCGTTTTTAACTACACTAATTTCCCTATCCATTTTATTGTTGCTTTCAGACATTTGATCATTAATTTCACAAGACAATTTGGAAACGATACTTTTACAGGATTTAATTTCCTCATCAACATTTGTTTTCATCTGTTGGGTTTGTTCATTTAATTCAGCTTGTAGATCAAGACTAATTTTCTTAGTTTCCTGATTAAACTCTTCCCTACTTACTTTACTATCTAAACATTTCTCTAATTTTTCCATTCTAGCCTCCAATCTAGCATTACTACTACTTATATTTTCCTTAAATTCCCTAACTTCTGTTTTCACATTAGCTACTTCATCACTCAACTTACTAACTTTACTATCAATACATTTCATACCCTTACTTAATTCTAACAATATGTTCATGATATCATCCTCTCTACTTACTCTTATGTCAGTCCTAGAGTTAATGTCCTCTGCAGGATCCAAGTTCACTAGTTTGTCCGACTCCGAAGTCTTCAGGGATGTGTCGCGCTGTTCACCGCTGTCCATTTGATGTCCTTGCTCCGGATGCTGTGGTCCTTCAGTTTCCGACGTCGCCATGGATAGGTCTAGCTGATTGTTATTGTTCATTTGATGTCCTTGCTCTTTATTCCGTAGTTCTTCAGTTTCCAAAGTCGCCAAGGATAGGTCTAGTTGATCGTTATTGTTCATTTGATGTCCTTGCTCTTTATTCCGTAGTTCTTCAGTTCCTGAAGTCGCCAAGGATAGGTCTAGATGATCGTTAATGTTCCTTATTTGTAGGCCTAGGCCTTGGTCTGAATTCTGATTTACTCCAATTATATTGAAAACGTCCTCTTGTGTCAAACATTCAGGTATTGTTATATCCATTGTCACTTCACTTCTAAATCAGAGTCTAACTTGCACGTTTTGTTACATTTTAGGCCTATTCTACCCCTAGCTGTCCCACGTTCGCGGCGCCAATTTGTAACGTTCTCCTTTCCATTTCTTTTTAATTTAAATTAAACTGATAAATCGACTGTAGGCTACTTTAAATATTGTCCTCTTTTCTCAGGGTCGTTAGCGGGTAATTTGGTGGGACAGCGTTGAGGTTCTAGGCTAAACAAGAAAGCACACTTTGAGTCTAAATTCACAAGTTTATTACAATGGAAATATATTGTTGTGCACAGTTATAAAATAGAACAAATTACAGTCACCAAATTAAACCACCGATGATTAACTTTCACTATCTATTTGAAAAGTTCCACGAACTAAAACTGAATTAACTTTTAATAATCGCCACAGAAAACTACTTATGCCACCGGCATTATCCGAAACCATGCATCGAGAACAAGAACGAGAAGCGAGCTCTTCTCTCCACAAGGTATCGCGTAGGAAAATTTGGCAGGCGTACTCTCAAATTAATTATTTTTGTATCTGTATAAGAAATTTAGTTTATGTATTTGTTTAAATATAATTATTATTTATTTATTTTATCTTGAGAAATTAATCTTTGTCTAAATAATCATTTAAATAATTTTCCTTGAATTATTTATAACGAACTACTTTTTCAGCCATCTTTCCATTTCTCCCGTCACTAGTGTGACGTCGGATCATTTCCCGCCCATGTCGGATTTTTTTTTAAGTGGCCAATAAGTTTCTTCAGCTTGACGTTGACTATAGATATACTCATTTAATTGTTTATTTATTTAATTGTTTATTTATTTTAATCTGCCATTTTCCGTTCGTTATTTTGTACCCTATTGTTATTTTAAATTAAATATTTTATTATAAATTTTGATACCGTTACAAACGTGAATTACATTTGGAAGCAAAGACTAACAAAGATAATAACTTTTTAATTTATGTCAAACTATACAAAAAGATTTTTGGAAGGGTAGTAAAACTTGCTAAAATAAGGGCAAATAGTCAGTACATTGAAAGAGCTGAAAATAAGTCAAAAGCTGCTTGGCAAGTTGTCAATAAAGAGCTTGGTAATAGTGGTCATCGAGCTGAAACCAGAATAACCTTAAAAGATAATAATGATAGAGAAATTTGTAATCCCATATCAATAGCTACTGTTTTCAATAATTTCTTTTCAGATACAGCTTTAAATATTAATGTAAAGAAAGCTACTGTCAAGGGAGTTCACAAATCTTTAAAACAAAATAATTTTGGGTGCAAGGCAAATTCATTGTGCAATCTACGACCAACCAGTCAGGAGGAAGTGAGAAAAATTATTCTTATAATGAAGAACAAATCCTCAGTTGGTTGGGATGAGGTTCCAATCAAACTGATCAAAACTTCGGTAAATTTAATTTCTGAACCATTAGCCAAAATTATTAATCATTGCTTAGCGAAAGGTATTTTTCCAGATAAACTCAAATATTCACAAATTTCTCCAATTTTTAAAAAAGGTCTAAAGACAGATAAAAATAATTATCGTCCCATTTCTGTGTTGAGTAATTTTTCCAAAATATTTGAAAAAATAATTTATTCCAGATTAGTGAGCTATTTTGAAGAAAATAATCTATTTTACAATAAACAATTTGGTTTCAGAAAAAATTTTAGTACAGTTTCTGCACTTACGCATTTTATCAATGAGATCACAGGGGCTTTGGATGGGTCACAGAATGCAGCTGGTGTGTTCTGTGACTTATCCAAGGCCTTCGATTGTGTGGATCATGCAGTACTTTTACTGAAACTAACTGATTATGGAATTGATGGAAGCTGCCTTTCTTTGATAAAATCGTACCTCTCAAGAAGGAAACAGAGAACTATAGTCTCAGTTGAAGGAATTAGACACTCCTCAGAATGGAAAGATGTGTCAGTTGGTGTTCCCCAAGGGTCAGTTTTAGGTCCACTTTTCTTTTTAATCTATATAAATGATCTTCCTAAAGCTATAAATAAAGATTTAATTTTATTTGCCGATGATACTTCTGCTATTGTTAAAAGTAAAGATTCTTCACAACTGTCTACTTCTCTTATAAATTTAATTCAGGAATTAAATAGTTGGTTTGAAAATAATGGTTTGAAACTTAACCTAGACAAAACACAACTGATCAAATTCTCAGCACGAAATCAAAATCAAGTAAATGATTTCCCAAATTTGGTTCAATCACAAAAATTCTTAGGTGTACATATTGATGAAAATATAACCTGGAAAGTCCATGTGGAGTCTATTAAGAAAAAAATTAGGTCCATGTCTTTTGTATTCCTCCACTTAAGGGACTGTGTCCCTATGGAGACTATGAAAGTGGTCTATCATGCATATGTTGAATCTGTTTTAAGATATGGCTTGGTTCTTTGGGGACAAGCCTCGGGCATCAAAACTATATTCCGATTACAAAAAAGAATAATTCGAACTATGACAAATTCTCATCCAAGAAGTTCCTGTAGAGAACATTTTAAAAATTTAAGAATTCTAACACTCGCCGGATTATATGTATACGAAACATTAACCTATATTCACCAGACAAAAATGTCTTTGCCTGACTCTGTTAAATTTCAACATAGTTATAGTACTAGAAATGACACCATCTTCAGACTTCCAAAGCACAGATTGACTCTTTTTGAAAAAAGTCCTCTCTACGCTGGTTTAAAAATGTATAATGAATTGCCACTAAATTTTAAATCCATGAACAATAACCATTTTAGAGATACTTTAAAGAATGAACTTACCAACAGAGCTTTTTATTCATTGCAGGAATTTTATGACAGTCCTTTGGTTTGATTAGTTATTTTTTATTTTTTAAATGTACAATGCATAAGTTTAGAAACTTTTTAGTTTTATTTATTTTTGACGATGCACCTATTCTGTATGTATACACATGTAAAGAATGTTATGTGCAAATAAAGAATGTCTATGTCTATGTCTATGTCTATGTCTATGTCATTAGAGGTCTGCGGGTACCCGAAAATTCGGGTAACTCCGGGTATTAGCGTGAACCCGAGTGGGTGGGCGGGTTTGACACGTCTCGGTCTTTATTCGGGCGGGCTTTTATTTTAAGCCGGGTCGGGCGGGTACCTAATGCCCGAATTAAATCGGGTTGTAGGTACCCGACAGGACATTAAAAGCCAACCCGGGTTTTTAAAACTATTTTACAGCCAAAATTTGTGAATTACAACGTTCACGGAATAAATGGGCATCGTTCCACACACTATTTTAGACTAGTGGTCATAACTGCCAGTCATTATTACTGAGGTGGATGTGGATGAACTAGAAATACTTTAGCTTACTATTCGCGACACTCGCACATGAAAATGTGGCTTCTGAAAGAAGCTAGCGGTCTCTGGTGCCTAGAAACGTAAGCAATTTTGTTTTGTTGATAATTTGGTACGCCATACTTCATGTTCAATTTAAAACAAATAACATTTTGATCATGAAAGATCGTATTTGACGTAGGAACATTTGTATTCCTTTAGTACAGTACTATTTTATGCCCAAAAAATAGTTTAAACAGCATTAAATCATTTGTTGCAAGCCCAGACACCAGTAGCGCTAGCATACTTTTCTCACTCTAACCTAAAGGAACTGCTCAGTGTCGTCGCCGAGTGACTGACTCACACTCTTCGACTGTGGCGTAGCCAATACCGTCACCAACTGTACAAACCGAAATGAAGGTAGCAGTGGCATTGGTACTATCATTGACTTTACATACAAAGTCTTTGTTTGTAAAGTCAATGGTACTATTTACACGATAACCGGTAAATAGCAAGAGCAAAATCAAAAGTAAATAATCTCTACAGATTAGTGTTTACATTATTTTTACAATACAAAATTCATCAGTGTATATATATTTACGAAATATAATCAATATAGTAATATTCGGTATAATTGGTTTTATTGCCGAATTATTTCTCATTCCATCTTGCAAATTGTCAAAACATTTAAGATTTCTTGAGAACCAATGAAAACAATTTCTTGGATAATGTAACAGTTGGATATCCATAGTCAATGGTTGGATACTTCATAGACAGATTTCTTCATTCTCTATGTAGTAACGGTACTCCATGTTTGTTGTATGGTATGGCGCGATCCGTCGTCTGTATTGATGATTTAATAGATGGTTTTCCTCTCGTTCTTGTTTATTCAATTCACATTTGTGTTACTTGAGTGATGTTGAATTTTTTTCTGATATGAAAAATAAATATTAAAAAGCCACGGAATTGAGAGAATTCTAATGTCCGTGTATCCATTAACAGTCCTACTAGTGAAACCAAAGATTTGGGAAGTGTAAAATGTCGTGGATGGGCATTCATCTGCTATTTTAAATCACTCAAGCAAAGAAACAAATTTGCGGAAAGTAATCTAACAGAAATGAAATGCAATTATTTTAAGTCTGTTTTGAAAATAGGATATGGCAATATTGATTGAAAGGCCAAGTTTGGGTATAATCACATAATCTTTTCATAATAAAATAACTTTGTGTATTATTAGGCCTACAGAAAAATAGGCTAGCCTACAGTATGATAATTCGCATCTAGGGTATTTTGACAGTTATAAAAGTGGTTTTTGTTTAGTTTCAACAGTGTACTATATCATTTGTATATTTGTCATGTTTGTTGAAAAAGTTAACATTGGGTAAAGTAACTTAGGACTAAAGGAACCCTTAGCTTGATAGGTTATTGGCTCGGGAGAATTTTTTAACTTTTTATACTAAAATAAAATACATTGTAGTTTTTTAACTTTTGTTAGGCCTAGGCCTAACTTAGTAGGTGGAAGGTTTTTGCCTTGTATTTATTAATACTATACTTAAGCTTAGTAGGCACATCAACAATTATTTTAAAATGAAATAACTTAGGCCTAGACATTTATTTTACAAATAATAGCGAATCCGACCCGAAGTTTTATTCAACTTACAATACCCGAGCCCGACCCGAGTTTTTTTTTAACATAGGCCTACATAGGCTACCCGAACCCGACCCGAGATTTTTTTAACTCACACACCCGAACCCGAAACCGACCCGAATTTTTCTTTAACTTATAATGTTCAAACCCGACCCGACCCGAAAATTGATGTTAATCTACTACCCGACCCGAAACCGACCCGACTTGAAAAATCACTACCCGCAGACCTCTAGGTTTCATCATTGACTTGACCCAAATGTGAATAAACTTCTCACAGCAAAAGTGTGTTTGAAACCGATTTAAAGAGGTGAGGGGGTCCTGTGGCACTCATTATGCTAAAGTGACATATATTATAGAGAAATCAGTTTCATCACTCTTCTTACATTTGAATGACATATTTTATGACCAAAGATTGTGTTTTTGTTGGGGTGATGTGTTTTGCTGCACTGTAAAGCCAGCTGAATAATTACAATAATGATTGTAGCGCCTCTGGCGGTACAAACATGAACCTATTTAAATTAGGTTACTTTACAATGTAGGTATTCTACAGCTGCACGGTATATTAAAAGCAGTGTAGATGGTCGGACATATGACTTATTGCTACCTGATGACTTGTTTTGGGTATTTCTGACCTATATATCAATAACACACTTAACCAGTGGCGAAGCGTGCGGTCATCTCTGGATTCGGCGATGACCAGGACAAATTAATAAATTTAATGTATCAGTAAATAACAATGATAAACATACAATTTATTCCTTGTTTGCATGAACGATTAAAGGAAATTTTGTCAACGTCATTGTGGTAACGTTCAAATCTGCTTCAAACTCGCAGTTCACAATCAAGCTAAGCAAGCGCCAACGACTAGCGCTCGCGCTGAAGCGCTAACATCCTGCGTATCTCGTCCACCCCCCCCTCGCGCCCATCAAAGAGAGTTCCCTCCCCTCCCTCCCCCCAAACCTGCAACCAATCACAACGCGTTTAGGCTCCCGCTCAACTACGCTAGATCGAGCGAGTCCGGCAATATTCGGCAACTCTCGTGACTTCTCGGTAGCATCCGTGAAATTTCGGCATTCCGGAATACGACAGTCGTTTAGCAGACGATGCGCAGTCTTATCGTTAACCTTACAATAGTATCACGTGAATAATAACATTAGAAGATGATTTTAGTCGCATTACATGATTTGATATACTTGTTGTGAATAAATTATAGTCTATTTATAAATAATTTTCTGGGGTTCAACTTCATTGTAAATTTCCTCTCAGCCCCTATTAAACAAAAATTGGGTTTCTAAAAATAAGCATGCGATGACCGAGAAAAAATCTCACGCCTCGCCACTGCACTTAACCTATCCGCTGCAGTGCACTGTAAAATAGTGGCTTGAGTATTTAACTAATAAGTACCGTAAGTAGTCTTACCAGTGTTTTGTTCTTCATCGTACTCTAAAAGTTTATTCTCGTAGCATGTGCGAACTCTCAACTGACGCTTCACAGCTGATATTAGCGGTGGTCTTTGGAACAACGCTCCTCTCAACTTTTCTAGAGCTTGGTGAATCTACGACGAGGGAATAAAAGATAATTAATAACCCATTTATTTAAATTTGTTTAGTTTGTAATTGATTATCTTTGTTTTTTTATTTGTGATTTTTTTGGGTTTTCTATGATTATTTGAAAGAATAGAAAAAAAGGAATTTTTGTCACTAGTACCTTGATGAAATGTGAGTGTGAACGTGAATGTTAGAAAACTCTTTGAATTTACAAGGTGAAAAATTTTAAAACGAAAATCCTTGAGAGTGGAAACAATCTTTGCCAAATCAGTATCATACAATTACGCTCATACAATTGACAAAATAACACTTTGCGGATATATTTTTAAAATCATCAAAAATATATCACAGAAATATCAAGGATACATCATGGTCCCAGCAAGAATTGTAGATATACAAAAAAAGTTCTTTATTAAATTTTAACTTTTCAAGCTTATACCACACACAATTAGAAATTGTATTCTTCAATTAAAAAATCTGAAGAAACAAACACTGAAAGAACATCTGGATTACTCTCTTATGTGCAAAATAAAATTTATGCTTTTTAGTGTTTGATTCTTACCTTGCTAATACTTTCAACGGCTGAATGTAGTTTAAAAATCCCAACATACTCTTTACCCGCTGATTGTTGGGACTTTGCCAGCCGGGTGGTCCGATCAATACATACTATCAGGCAACCTGAAACATTAATAACAAATTAGTACAGTGCAGATATACATTCCAATAGAAACTCAAGTTCCTATGAGGAGGGCAACCAAATAAGCCTAAAAGAGATTAACTACTAAATATAGCTTACAATTTTAACTTTATTCTGTATTAAGATTTCTAATTTTAGCGAATTTTCCCAAAGGGAATACGCTTTTACAGTGGTAGTTACAGTAAGATCTAAGCGCGAGACCATGTTCCGGTTCCTTTTTTGTTTTGAGGTCCCTAGATGCAAAAAACATCACTCGTTCAAATTCAAATGTGTACAAAAAAATCTACATTCATAAATACTTAAATACATATTTACATGTCGATTAACTCGATAACCTTTGAATAGATCTTCCAATTTTTATGAAATTTGGTCCAGAGGTGTAGGGCATTCATCAGGTTAAGTTCGAACACCAGTCTTAGGATTGGACCATGGGAATGGGCTTTTATAGGGTTTTTAAAAGGGGTTTTTGGCATTTTTTTGATAATTTTTTTTAATTAGACAACTTTAACGAAATCCTTTAAAAGAACTTTTTAAAACCAATAATTTAGTACTGTAGCCTATTTTGAATCATTAACGTAGCTTGACAGGTTATGGATAAAATCCAAATAAAATTTCCCATGTTATTCTTATGGGCAAATCCTTAAAAAGTTATATAGCCTACCACTTATTTATAAACATATCTTTAAACATTTTGAATGAAAATTCACTCAGTAAGGAGTAACTAACATTTGATCAAAAACGCGTTATCACAGCAAAAAAGTGTGTAATGGGAGAGTGATTGAGATATTATGGTGGTTGTTCTTATCAGCTGTCTTCTTTATTTGTCAAATTTGTAATGGCCATGTTTTAAGGATTTGTAAACAGGCCATTCATTTTGCATGACAGCTTTGGATATGCACTTTTACTAGTTAAAAAAAAATATTTATTACAGTAGGTATTTAAATAATAGTAGAACAATTAGGCCTAACTTAGAAATATAATTCCATTAACCTAAAATACTTTTTATTTTGTTGTGATGATTATATGTATATAACAAAAATTTATTTATTAATGAAACAAACAAGGGTCACATTTGGAGTCAAATAACACCAATAATATTTATTTTTACCTGAAACCTTAGGGTCGAGAGTTCCTGAATGACCAGTTTTCTCGACCTTCAAGATGCGTTTGATCCAGGCGACTACTTCGTGGGAGCTAGGATTACATGGTTTGTCGAGGTTGATGCACCCGTATCGGACATGCTGGACGATATCCCTGTGTAGCGGCGATGACCCAAACGGTAGTGGAGTGTAGTGGTACGTGCGCACATTGAGCTTATCAAAGTTCTAAAAATATAAAGAAGAATTAGTATTGATAATTAACCATTGCCTATTTTTGTTTTGAGACACTGTAGCCTATTCATTATATAAAATCAAATTTACATTAAATTAAAATTACATATTCAATAAACCGTTCTTAACTTTGAAGGAGTCTATATAGCCTATAAGCTGAAGTTAGGGACCGAAATATGCAGTATGCTTGAGTTACTTTAGTTAGGCCTTGTTAACTAAAATACATTCCTGTATTTTAGTTAACTACTACCATTGACTATGTACACTAACGTTAATAGACCTCTCATCCAATACATTTAGTTTGAGGCAAAAATTTGGAAGTTCGGTGGACGCCGCATCAGAGTCGCTGCCATCGATGTTGTTATTATTCAGCTGAATTTACAGTGCTGCCAAAACATTTTACCAAACATAACTTTCAGTTATAAATTGTTTCATCCTTGGTTTAGAAGAGTGGTAATACCGATTTATCTATCATATGTTACGTGTACTTCGATGGACGCCGCACGAGATCGCACCACCGTCAATATGCTTCACACACGCCTATGCTATGAGAAGTCTTCTCACGTAGTGTACAAAGTCAATGCTACTACACTCCAGTTACCCGTTTATATGGACCCACTGACTTTGAATTTTACTATGCACTTTTCGTATTGTGTAAAATAGAAAAAAAGAATCCATTAAAACTTCAAGACTTATGGAATAAGATTTTATCAAGAATAATTTATTGCATTTTTGTGTTACCATACCAAATTTCTTAAGCCTCAAAATTAATTTCGTGACATAATGTTATTAATGTGGAAAAGTAAAGAAATCCATTTAATATGGAACTAGGCTTATAACAAAAAGGTTATAAGTTAAAGAATTTAAAGCTAAATTTTGCTAAACTGCTGCTCTCAATGTAGGCTATTCGTGACGAATCTATGTACTGACAGCAATAACTGTTTATTATTTGTTCTGTTTTTATTTATAGGCTACTGTGCCTAGAAACGGAACTAGAGGAGAAATATCTGTTAGTGAAAATGAGCGATAGACTTAATAAATGCAAAAACTGCTAGTTCGGGTGGTTGTTTGATTATACATTTACTTTTATTTCCTAAATTCTACTTGCCTTCAGTAGTAGAGGCCACTTTTCTGTGTCAAGTTTAGGTATCTTGCTTGAAGGCTTCACAGAGAAATCTCCTTCTTTTTGAATATCTCCTAGAGACTTTGACCTCTTAGGAGTGGATTTTGTTTCTGAAAAATTAAAATATACATATAAATATAAAATAGACCTACTTCTTTTTCACAACAAAAACCTAATATAAGATCAATATATTTTTGTAATACCTTTTAAAAATAACTAGTCTACTTATTGCTTGAAATCAAGCAATTTAATAATAATAATAATAATAATAAATTTTATTCCACGGACAATAATTAACATTGTATGGGAATTTACATTTTAAGAAGAATTTACATAAAGTCTTTCCATCTGTTTCACAATAAAAAAATTTACAATTCCGGATTTTTCAACAAGATTTTTTGTTAATTTACTTAATACTCTAAACTTTCTTCAAGTCTTTTCAATCATTTTTAAATTGCTTTTTCTTCTTCTTTTTTTTCTTTTTTTCCTTTCTTCTTTCTTCCTTTCTTCTTTCTTCCTTCTTCTTTCTTCATTCTTTTTTCTTCATCTCTACATTTAATAAAATTTTTTCGCCTATCCCTTATTATTGTTTGGTTTTTAATTCTACTCTTCCTTCCTTGAAACTTTCTCCTTTTTCTGGCGTCTCCTTTTCATTTTGTTCGTCTCACCGAGAACAAAACAGACAAGGACGAAAGAGTGTGTAACATTTATGATTTTAATATTAAATACAATTATGTAAATATTGGTTATTTATGAATAAGTTTATTATTATTTTATTAGTTTGTAATTTATCCATAAATATTTATTTTTTAATAATAATTATAATAATTTAATTTAATTTAATTTTGCTTATTAATTGGGAAACATCATCATCACTACAGCCCGGATGCTTGGGATGCGTCATATTTCCCAATAAAATGTTGAGAAAGTAATTATTTATGAATTTTTAATCCATATGTATGATTTTATGGCATAGTATTTATCTGTTACTCTATTTTCATTGAATATCTAACATTGCAGAGTTTATTAAAAGATAAATAAATTTAGGCCGGTAAGTTTAATGTTTTTATTTATTTATTTATTTTGTGATAAATTATGGTTGGTTGTAATAGTGTTCATTAAATTCATTTATTGAGTAAAAAGATGCATCAATAAAGAACTTTTTTAGCTCGTTTTTAAATTTAGTTTTAATACATTTATTTTGATAATTATTATTATTTTAATAATTTATTTTGATACAATACAAAAGTGACATTTAGTTCTATATCAACTACATCTGACCAATCCAATATTGTGAATATCAGTAATCACAAAAAAACTACACGTATTTACAGCTGTACCTTAACAGATAAAATGTTCAACCCAATCCCAATGTTATTCCAATGGGAAAATTTTGAATTTAATTTGTGTATAGCGCCCTTATAAACTTGAATATCGGTTTAAAATTGTAGGATTAGTTCTCAACACAAAACAACCCTTAGCGTATTAAATAAGTATAAATTTAGCTAGTAGGCCTAAACTAAAAAGCAACATAACCTTATTAATTGTCCTAAAAATGCTAAATGGAATACTTATTAGATTATCAATCTTTTCAAAGGTAGGCTAATAGCAGTAACAGTAAAGTAAGTTAGATAGTTCATATAATACAATCCTACCTAACATCTTCAGCAACTAAATAATCAAGCACATTCCCCAAAGTTAAACTAAGTAAATTATTCATTTAACATTCTGGAATCCAAATTACACGTTTATAGATGCTATTCACTAAACACTACTGCGAAACGTTTTTTATCTTTTAGGTACAAGACTTTTTTTATATCTTTTTTTATCTAAACCAAGCAATCAACTGCTTACATAGTAAATAAATTAAAAATTTAACACTTCCAAATATTTTTCTTGAAACATTCAACACACCTATGACTATATAAATCAGATATTAATAAGAAGTAAAGTCTATTATAAAACATATTCGTTGTAACTGATCTCAAGAGTTGCGATATAATACAATTGCGATGAAGCAAACATTATGAGAAAACGACCAAAATTAATAACACATTATTTGCTTATCAGTTCCCAGCAAAATCTTCTTCACATTGATTTCATGATTGAAGCAGGTTTCATTAATGGAACTCTATGTTGTTATAGTACAGACATTTTTACTACACAAAATGTGCCAGGTTTACTGTGACACTGAATCCAGCACAGCGAAGTAAGTTTAAAAGTTTTATTATTATTAACTGAAGTAATGTCCCAGAATGTTTAAAACTACAATGTTTAAATATTTAAATCTTTTAAGAATATGGTAGGGAATATGATTTAGGGCAGCTAAAATCATACAAAGTATACATAAAGCATATAATTTAAATCTCATTTGTTCTCTAAAACATTAACCTTAACTATGAAACTTATCCCGAAAAACCTAAGAGTATTTTTTTTTTTTTTTTTTTTTTTTTTTACAAACATTTATGCAATAAACTTTTTCATGTACTGTTGTTGAAATTTCTCAATCTCTTATTTTATCCGTCTTATACGGTGTTGTTTAACCACCTCAACCTGCCTGAAAGTAAAATGTAGCCTCTGGCCGGGAAAGCTGAATAGGAAAAAAATAAACAAATCCTAAGGTTTAAATTCTTTCATAATTTTGCGTAAACTACTTTTACTGATTTCCAGTTTCTACTACAAACTCAATTTTAATTAAATGAAATATATACGCTGTACTTCATCCCAGTAGTTGGTTCAATAATAACTTTGCACAAAGTGACAGGGCTGCTAAAAAAACAATAGAATATGTAGGGTTACCATATAACCCTGGACATTTTTGGTGGTATAGTAACCCCCCCCCCCCCTCAAACAAATGCTGGAACTAATGAGGACTTTTGTGTTTTGATAATTTAAAATTAACGCTGTAACATAACTTATTTATGCTTCACTAAATGTACAGTAATACAAACGGAACCAGGTTATGCCATCATTCATTGTATATAGTAAACAGGAAGAGTTTGTGCATTTGAAAATAATGTCTGGTAAAGAGTAACTGAAATGCATTGGCTGTATTCACAGAGTAACTTAAAATCTTTATCAGGACAAGTTTTCCAGGAAGGAAGGTACAAAAGTAATCTGTAACACTAATATTTAAATTACGTTTTCTTACATTTTCATCTCTCTTAAGCCCAATAAAAGTTTAGAAAGGATTATAAGTTTTAATGTTGTCAACCTATAAGAAGCGACTGTACCAACACAAACAAGCCGTTGGTACAATTTCCTACAAACTGGTTGAAAATTAATTCATTTCGCCACTCAGAAAAATCGACTCTAGATATTAAATACGGTATAAATATTTTGAGGCAAAAGTAAAATCTTAAAAAACCTGGACCAGACACCATACAGAGCTTCTTCAAACCTCAGACTGTACAAGATAAACCTGGACGTCTGATAACCTTTAGAGGCTATACTGAAGTTTAACATTTGGGCCTGGTAACAAATATGTAGGCTAATTGATGCAGATCAAGATAAAATTATTTAAATATTGTCTACTCATTGAAAACTGATGCTTATTGTTTTAATGAAACAGAATCAGAAAAGAGGAGAGGGTGGTTGAGACAACTGAACGCACAGAAAGATTGGCTATGAAAAGTCCCAAATCTAAAACTGAGCGCAAGACTCAAGAATTGTTTGAAGTAAGTTCATTTTCAGTATTATTTCCAAAATACAGAGAAAAGTATTTGCGCCAATCGTGGTGTTTGGTTAAAGAAGTTCTAAAACCACATTTTATTGAAGCAGAACTGGATGAAAATCAAGGCACACTGACAGTAAAAACTGCAGAAAATACCACAACCTCATACATAATTTTAAAAGCAAGAGATATGATCAAACTTCTGGCAAGAAGTGTTCCAGTTGATGAGGCAAAGAAGGTTTTACAGGATGAAATTGGTGCAGACATTATAAAAATAGGAAGATTGGTACAAAATAAAGACAAACTTAAAAGCAGAAAGCATAGTCTTATTGGACCGGCCGGAAGCACTTTGAAATCAATCGAAACTCTCACCAATTGCTACATACATATTCAGGGTCAGACTGTGGCAGTCGTTGGCCCATACAAAGGCATCGTCCAAGTTAGAAAAATTGTCACAGACACAATGAACAATATTCACCCTGCATACAATATCAAACGGTTAATGATACATAGTAAGTTGGCCAAAGATCCTAAAATGTGCAATGAAAACTGGGAGAGGTATATACCAAAATCTGTAGGAAAAACAAACACAAAGAGAAAACATCTCAATCAAACAAAGAGCCGATATAGGCCTAAACGTTTTCCACGCTCTGATCCTAAGAGTGATACATATAAGACATCAGCATCAGGCAAGAATTTTCAGAAGTAAGAACAGTGGAACAAGAAAACAAGTGAATTTAGAGGAAGAAAATATTACAAAAAATAAAAATTTTGGCCAACACAAAAAAAGTTTTATTGATTCCAAAGCACACTACAAAAATCATAAAAAAGCAACATTTTTTTTCAAAGGCCCTGAGATAAGCAATCAAGACACATACTTTATTTTTAAAATACTTAGGTGTACATAATAGATAACAGTAGCCTAAGAATCTATTTAAATAAGTTAAACTCTTGACCACCAAAATCCTACAGCCTATTGAGGTTTTTGGCCAAAATTGTGTTGACCACCAAGGGTCACATGTAGCCAAGAGCTGTGTTCTCATAGATTGTCAAGTCTATATACAGGGCCAGCCTCCGTGCTAGCGTTACACTGCGAAATATTCACAATAAACAAAAAACTTTTACCAATATGGTAACCCGCCTAGCCCCACCACCCAGTGACGTCGAGTCGGGACAACCTGGCCGTACGCGCCTCGCTGTTAGCGTTGTACCTCCCTATTCTGCTATGTTTTTGGTGGTTTAAAAATTTTACGTAGTAATTAAGTATTTGTTTTAACACAGTATTATATCATACTTGTAATTTAAAATAAGAGAATACATTTTTAAAAGTACGAGTGAATACTACTGAACGGATTCTGCCATTTTGGTGTAAATAGATTTTTCCTTTTCTCTGGATGATTTGAAATATATGTGTAAATACTATATAAAGATGTAAAAACTTGAACTTGGCAAATTGATAAATTTTTTTGCGATTTCTGGTCCATTGTATTACTTTTCTAGTACAGTACACTCTCGTTCATCGGAACTAATGTGGCGAACGGCCGGTTCGGATGTCAAAAAATTCCGATGAAGCGGAGTCCGTCGTGAGTCATCATTTTCGTCCGTACGGTGACCTATCGTGATTGTATTCACTCTTGTTTTTAAGATAACACAAGAGATTTTATGAAAATAAGGCACTCAAACTTTGAATATACTGTAGTAACAATGAACCTATAGGAATGAAAACAACGCAGGAAATAAAGATCCAAAATCTTTATTCTCATATTCCAGCAGTCAACTGACTTCCACATAACACAGGTCGCTACGCGAGACAGACTGACAGTTTGGGAAGCGGTCGAAGCGGATGTATTGTTCACTTCCTGCCCCCTTCCTCTTTCTATTTTTGTGCGACTACTCCACGGCCTCGTAAATCACATCAATGGGAACAGATTATGGAAAATGCCTGAAGTCTTTTGATGCAAAATATGATACTTCACTGTTGTGCGGATAGAAGGAATGGAAATTGAAGGCGCCAAAACGGAAAAATTATTTATTTCGTAAGAAAAAAAATTAATAATGTCCAGATTTTCAGTTCCGATGAAGCGGAGTTCCGATGTCGCCGAGTCCGATGAACGAGAGTGTACTGTACTGTCCAAAATTTAAGTTTAACATCTTTTGCCGATTATAAGCACGTTTTTTTAAACAAAGCTGACGATTTGTCAAATAGTATACTAAAGAAAAAAAGGCTGCTGTCGCAACGAGCTAAATAACAGTGGATGGTAAAAATATTATGGTTACTTTATGAAGAAAATTTATTTATGATAAATGAATGAATTCTAAACTTATAATTTGTGTATATTTGTTACAATTTAATTTATTGTATAAAATAACTTTGTCATTAAACTAATACGGATTTTGATAACAAAATATTGACTGAAAAAATATTACTTACCATATATATTTATAGTCTTATAATATATTGATTAAGCAATTTAAGTTTTAAAAGTAAATACTGTAAAGGGAAAAAGGTATAACGGGTTGAATAAATTGTAAGTTTGCCAACTTAACATATTACATCTATAGATTTTTTACCTTTAAAATTGGCTTTAACAATGTATACAGGCTTTATGTACAATGAAACATGGGAATTAAACCTGATTATATTTTATTGTATTTACTATTTTAGCGTCATGTTTAAAGACTTTAAATTAATTTAACAATCGTAGTATAATGAAATGCAACGCTTTAAGTTTAACTGATTACAAAGGCTAAGAACACTGTACAATGTAATTTCAATTTGGCATTGGTATTGGTAATCAATTTGGTATTTGGTACAATATAATATAATTTGTGTTGGTTCAATATAATTTGAACTATACAAGGAAATGAACTAAAATTATTAAACACACAAAAAGCTATCAAATAGGCCTAACACTGTTAATTAGTTATAATAATCTATTACTATTTTCCATACTTCCTGGAAATCTCATATTTAACAAGAAAACAGTCCTTTATAATATTATTGGATGTGAAAAATTATTTAAAGGGTAGGAAAAATTTGGTGAAAAAACGTTATTTACACTTGCCAACCTCAATTTTTATTTAAATACCATACTTTAATCTTTCAAGAAGGTACAAACATAAATAAACGCTTTTAAGATAAACATAAGAAAAAAATTAATTGCGTGTGAAATCAAGAAAAACTAAAGTTTATCAAGAAATTTGTAAAGTATAATCTAATTTTTACTTGAATATTTTAGACCATTAAATCGATGAGTATATCAATGTATTCTCTGCCTTTAATAAGTTCTTCAGTCATAGATAATCATACACAAGCAAGTTTATTATAATAATTGTTGTTACCGTTGTGAAAAAAATAAGATTATATAATGCATAAGATGGTGCAGTCAAAATATTTAGACAATGGAAAATTAAAATCCCTTTTTTAAGATTCTAAATAAAAATACTAGGCCTACATAGTAACCACTTTTTAATGCCCTTTTAGCGAATTTCCCATAGGGAATAAGCTATTAACGTAGGTCTCATGGTAAGACCTAAGCCCGGGACCATGTTACTTTTTCGTTTTGAGGTGCCCAGAGACCAAAAATAATAGTCATTAAAATTTTTATATATATATATATGTATATATATATATATATATGTGTCCCTAGACACGATAACTCTCGTAAAAATGGTCCGATCGACACCAAATTTGGTAGAGATGTGTAATCCTACATTTATTCGGATGAGTTCGTAAACCAGACATATCGACCTACCGGAAGGGGTAGTTTTGGGGGGTTTTGTACCCCAAAAATGGGTTTTTTGCATTTTTCATATGTAATTTTTAACAATTTTAAATTTTTATTTTGACCATTGGATTTAGTTCAAAAAAACACACAATTTAGTATTTTAAAGCTTTGCTCTATCTCCATTGGTTACCGAGATATTCAAAAGTCTAAAGACAGTACATTGTATTTTGGGGCTCCAATGTTAATCTTATGGAGAATTGGGATGTGTTATTATTTCATTTATTAACCAATATTTTTCGATGAAACTTGGAATTCAGCTTCATTTGGTTGAAATTCATCCATTTATGGTAAAAAATTTTGGTTTTGGTGCTTATCATGGCAGCAAACCTGCATACTCTTTTCCCATGTTAATCATATGGAGAATAGGCAAACTTCTTTAAAAATGGACAGATATTGATGAAACTTAGTAAATAGCTTCATATGGTCGAAATAAATTTTTTTTTCATGATAAAAACCTACTTTTAGTGTTCCCCATGGCAGCATACCTGCATACTCTTTCCCTATATTTATCATAAGGAGAATAGACATTTATTTCCCTATTTATGAGCATGTGATTTTATTTGGTTTACAGTTTTATGTGGTCAAAATTAGTATTACTAATTTGGAAATTCGCTGAGTACGCAGGTCTGCTGCGACGGGGGGTATATGAGCTTGTGATGATTTTTGGTTTACAGGTTTATCTGGTCATAATTAATACTACTAATTTGGAAATTCGCTGAGTACGCAGGTCTGCTGTGACGGGGCTATTTATAAGTCTTAATATTGCAATTTTGTGGTCGTGTAGAATAATGTTAAGTTCTATAAAACCGTAATGGAATAAATTATGAATTTCGTGGATAACCAATATAATGTATTTAATCCAAAATATGCAACAGAGCAAGCGCCAATAGAGTGCAAGTATGCGGCGCTGTAGTGTGATGTCCCAACACTACGTCACAGCAGTCACAGTGGAGGGGGGAGCGGGATCGCGTTCCGAGCGCTCGTGGGCTAGCCCTTGTCTCTACAGTCCTGACAAACAACATTGCCGAACATTTTGTATGGCATTGCAACGAGTGTGAGGAGCAGCTGGTCCCAAAGTGTTTTGGTTCGTAACACAAGTGAATGATTAACTTTTGGGCAGGCTGGTGGACTTTTGTTCTAGGTGCTCACGTCCACAATCGTGGACAAAAATAACTTACCTTTACTTAAGTTACTGGATGGTCTTCCTGGATGTTTTTCATCATATCACAAGTAGGCTAAATGAAAGTAAATACAATAAAAAGTGTTTTTTACATGAGTCCACCAATATTGCATTCGATTTATAGCAGTCAAAGTGTTAAACTGGCCTACTCTTAAATAAAATTAATGATTGCTCACAAGTACAGCTGATTGTTAAGAGCGGTTCACAAATTAGTATGTCTTTTCTTGGGTTGCAACAGATAGTCCCGGTACACGAGAAAAGTTATGGAAGAAAAATCCAGAGAAAATTAAGAAACGAAGAGAAACGAAGAAATAACACTACTCTACACAAGGAAAAAGAAGAACAACAGAAACATTATGCCACATTTAATTATACAGGAAAAGAATGCGAAAAAGTAGCTAACAAATTCAAAAAGTTCAACTTGAACATAGCGTACAAAACTAACAATAGCCTTGAAAAAATATTGCACAGGAACATTGAAGATGAAAACCCATACAACCGATCAGGAATATACAAAATTGAATGCAACGACTGTAAAGAATATTATATAGGACAATCAATCAACTTCAATAAAAGATTTAAGAACCATATCTCTGCTTGGAAAAATAATAAACCAGAACGCTCAAATGTCGCTAAACATCTTCTGACAAACAAACACAACTTAAATTCAATAGAGGAAAATATGAAAATCATGAAACTATGCCCAAAAGGTAATAATATGTCAGCTTGGGAAGAATTATTTATTTTAAAAGCAAAGTTAAAAGAAGAAGAATTATTAATTAATGAACAACTAAATTTTGAATCTGAAACCACATACAAACACTTAAAAAAAAACACATGCGAATAGAAGAAGAAAATTAAAGTAGACGAAAACGAGACAGACAGCCGACGGAGAAAGTTACTGAATGAAAAGGATTGTGGGAGCGACAGCAGTGCTCTTAATGTGCACCACCGCCACCTACACCAGTCAACGTCCGCCATCTTATCCAGTGCGAGGTCCAACGATGACAGCATAGACTGTCGAAACTAGTAACCAAAATGTAAATAATGTAATACCATAGTAAATTAAGTGTTGTTTTGTTGTAAAAAGAAGTGTGTTTATCATTGTGAATTCAACAACACGTGCAAAATGATCATCAAGAAGCTAATTTAAGTTATAATTGACAAACGATTAGTAAACAGTAGTTAGAGAGGCATTTGTCACAAATAGCAACCAATTGCTATTTTTTACTGGTACCGTAACTTACTTTTCTTTTCCCAGTAAAAGAAAAGTAGGCCAACAAATCGGGGATCTAACTACGAGATCCTCGACACTCAGAATTCTACATTATTCACGACGAGTCTCACTATGAGACTCATGGTACTATGAGTTGAAGGGTTAGGCCTATATATCCTTGGCTACCAGAAGCCATTGAGAAACTTATTACATAACCAAAAGTGCAAGGTTTTTTTACAGTAAGTTATTCTAAGGTCCCAAAAGAGCAATAAACAGGTTTTCATTTGCAGTTTAAATATTGAAAAAAATCAATTTGAGATAGGCCTAGTACCTAAGTTAAATTTATTAAGTAGGGTACTTTATAAATTACACAATGTAAGTTGTTTCTCACATCTTAAACGAATCAATATTGTAAACACTTTGAAACCTGGGCGCTGATTTGCCGTTTTAAGTGCGTTACTGGCCAATTTTGGGGTTAAAATTAAAATTCGTAGCTTGCTATATACATATTTTTTACCCATATAAATTATATATAAAAATAAAGAGAAAAATATAACCTTTCTAATGATATAACTTTTAATAAAATTACAAAAAAAAATTTAGGATTCCACATAAAATTTACCAGAAAAATTGAAGAAAATAAAAATTGCGACGGTGCGTACACTTATATTTAGAACATAGTTTAATATTTACTGTGAATCTAAAAGCTAATTCATAGTCTAAACACTTATAATAACAGTAAAACTACATTTTATGTGTCACGAAAATGAATGTAAACAGCCATTACTGTAGACAACAACAATGCGTCGTCAGCTGGCGACGCAAAACATCGGCTGCAGGCATTTGGATTTATTTTTCTGCGACAAAACAGATGGCTTTTTGTGAGACTTGAGGATACTATAATCAATGCCAGATGAACAAGGAAGCGTTCCGTAGCAACGAATAGCGCACATAAGCCGAATACAGGTTGCTATGGAATTTTATTTCGAGGCCCGACCTACAATCAGGCTTCGTTCGCGGTGACATACGCTATGCCCCAAGCTATACTCAGGCTCAGGGTTCCAAGTGTTAAAAGGAAGAACAAATCTAAATACTCATTAGGCTTAGGTTGCTAACGACTAATCAATCCATGTGTCAGGACAATTAAATCAGCCGCTGGCCGCAGTTTTCACATCAAAGTCCAGAGCAAAAATTACATCAGTTTCTAGCAGTTCTCTCAATGAAATAATGAGCCGATCAAATCGGCTTCTGGCAATGGTATAAAACATTCAGTAAGTTAGCCTTAAGTTAACTGACATAGGCCTAAATTACGTACACACTTTCAACAGAGATGGAGCTAAATAAAGAAGATAACCCTAATCGTTCACAAATTTAAATTTTATTTGCCCCCTTACGTCTTTATTAGCAGATAACGCGATAACTAAAATATCGTATGACAACAAACTTCTACAGAGGTTTCACTTTATCAGCTCTATTAATAAAAAAAAAGGATTTGTTGATCAAAATAAATACCTGAAGAATCCATAGCCCTGATAAACAATTATTGAAAATTATATTTTAATTTCTCATCCGACTTTCATCAATATAAACAAACTATCATCAGTTTCGGACGAGGCTTCGAACACGTGCAGCGGCAAGGAAGATCACATGCATGCAAAACATAACCTCAATTGAATTCGGCCAATTCTGCCATTCGGCCATTCGGCCATTAGCTTTTTTTGTCTGGTTCGCCAAGTTTTGGCCAGCTTTTAGTTTTTCTATGCAACTGAAAAGAACAAATTTTATTGATTTTTTTATTTTATTTTACATTTCAACGGACATCTCCATTTTTACAGTTTTGAACAATAAGAATGAACTCAAGATGCTGACGTACATGCGTAAATATAAACCATAACGAATTTTACTGGTTGCTTCCGTTATCGGTTTCCAATGGCCCGATTGGGTGCCATTTTTCTATTCTCTTTTTAACTCTAGCTTGGTTTGGACCATGCAATACTTTAGTTTTGGATTATAGTACCAAGTTTAGGAAGGATACTTAAAATCAATTCATTGCAGATAATAAAAAAAAAATATTTAATGTTCCTTATAAGATTAATAGTTCGTAATGTGTGAGTATTTATTCCTTTCTCAATAACAAATCATAATAAAACTTAGAATTATGTTTAATTTTTTAAATATTTTCTTTGCTCTGAGATATTATAATCATTGATCCCGGCAAATAATTAATCATCTGCCATTTGTTTGTAATAAGACTACACCTCCTCTGATCTATCACAATCGGCCTTCATTCGCTCACTTTAAATTATGCACCATAGAGTGTTTTGTTATTTAAAAAATGTATCCTCTGTATTAATACTTCGGAGTTACAGTAGTTATTATCAGGAATTAGGCTATAGCGGTGTCAATCACACACATCCCCATTAGTAGGGATATTATGTTTGCGAGCTAGGTGCCGAGACACGTAAGGGGCCCCTTTGCGGTATACATGAGCGCCCGATTGCTTGAACGAGCGCACCCCACGGTAAATAACTCCCAGATTGGTAGCAAAGATCACTCCACCCCATCCCCCTTATCAAGTGGAGTCTAGAAAGCAAAGATCGCCCCCATCAGTGGAGACGAGCACCCTCGAACGTTGGTAAAGTTCGCCCCAAATCTGCAGTGTAAAGCGCTACCATTTGAATTACCTTATTTTTCCTTGGTGGCTGCAGGCTCGGATTAGGCTACATAGACAGGAAAATTCATCTAGGCCACACCCAGGGAGGGGGGTGTCAAACGGCCTAAATGTTTTTGAATGGTTTTGAAAAAATATTTATCCGTAAATAAAATTAAAAGTTTTTAATAAGAAGGGTAAATATTATATTTGGCAAAAGAGGAAGAGAAGAAATCGTAATTTATAAGCCCCGGAACTTGAATAGAATTATTTTCTTTATTTATGGAGTGTTTTCCTTCTGTAGAGGGCCGGGTGGATATGATCATATTGTGTGTATCATGAGTGTTGCAATGAGTAGATATTGGGCGGTGGCTGGTGGACTCATTCTACACAGTTGCTCGACCCCCTGGAAATATTAGTTTTTTTATTGTAATTTAGTTTTAGCAATTATACTTACAATTTTGTTTGTAGTAATTTGTTCTTAGCAATAAAAATACATTTTATATAATTTAAATAATGATTTTATCAGAAATGAAAATAAATTCTATTTTCATTAATAATTAATGTTGATTTTAAAACATTTACCATGGATTAAAATTTATTTATGTATTAAAATAACATAACACTTCAAGATCGTAATACGCTGGTTATGCTGTTAAATTACATTAATACCCCCGTCGCAGTAGATGACCTCCGTACTCAGCGAATTTCCATCAAAGGTATCTGAGATTTTGCATTTTCCTAATAAACACCGTGGGAATGAGTAGTAGGTTGCTGCCATGGGATATTGTTAGAAAATGTTAGTTGTTACGAAATGTAATATGGTTTCAAAGGTAAGGTAATATCAAAGTGTCTCAATTTTTTGCACTTTTTAATTTTTCCCATAAACCCTATGGGGTTGAGAATGTAGGTTTGTCTCCATATAAGTGTTTTCAATAAATACCAGTTAACCCTATATTTAGTGAATGTACATAATAAACTTTACAAAGTTATGTCAATAAATAAGTGAGATTCTGGGGTTTGTTGATTTCCCATGGGGCTTGTTGAAAATAGGCTGGGAAAGCCTATTTTTGGCTTTTCTCCGTAAACTGTTTAAGGCAAGTTTAATATCAAAATACTAAATTGTTTTTTTTAGCTCTTTTAAATGGGTTTTATTTAAAATTGTTGAACTTTTAAAATTGAGGTAAAAAATGCCAAAAACCCATTTTTACCCCTTTGAAACCCCATAAAACCCCGTTCTCAACTCCATCATGCTGGTTCGCAAACTCAAGGAAATAGACCTGGTCTTTGGTCTTACACCATAATACCAAATTTCATAAAAATCAGAGGTCCCTGTCAAAAGTTATTAGTGCCACAGACACATATATTTTATATATACATGGAGTCCGGGAACTCTCTAGAACCCTTTTGTATATTTGTTCCTTGCATCGAGACAAGAAAAAACATCATACAAATAGGGGTCTAAAATCAATCGTTGTCCACTAGCCACCACTTTGTTTTTCACATAATAATTTTTATTTCCGTAAAGGAAAGTTGTATTTAGTTCTTATTTGGGATGAATCTTTATCAAACTAAAGTACATTTTCTGGAAAAAAGTATTTTTTCCACTGTGTATTCTCAAAATGGCGGCCGTTCTAAGAGTGCAAACTTAAATACCGTATCTCAAAATCAGTGGATTTCATAAAAAATCTACAAGACAAAAAAGTTGCCAAATTCAATTATCTAACTAACGGTACCAAGTTTGTAAGGATTTGACAACAAAATAACGGAGTTATTGCGATTTTCCTAAAAAAAAAACATTGCTTTTGCGTTATAATTAATTAAAATCCATTGTTTAGCCCCTGAACTGTGAATTTAAGACTAATAATAGGTTAAATACCTCGTCTTACATTTCAAATATTATTAATGTTATAATTAATGTAAAATAAGGCGTTTTAACAGTAAAATCAAAATAACTCTGTTATTTGATATCAGATATTTACAAACTTAATACCGTTGGTTAGATAATTTAATTTAGAAGCTTTTTTGTGTTTTGTAAAATTTTTATGAAATTTACCGATGTTGAGATATTTAAGTTTGAAAATTTAAAATTACCGCCATTTTGAAAATACACAGTAAAAAAATGTTGAACCTAAATCTTATTAAGCGTGATGAGCAAATGATGTGACAGTAAAAATTAAATACTTTAAAGAATTTGTGAGTTTTGATCTGATAATAAATTCATAAAATAAACAAATAAATTTTAATTTATGTTCATATATTTTTAAACAAGGGATGGACTTAATTCAGGGACCCACTTGGTGACCTAGATAGACATGTAATTTCACTGAGGGTGCCAGAAAACCTATAGCCGAACCAGCCCACTTAAATTTGATGAACGAACTTTGAACCAATGGAAGCGGAAAACCATTTCAAGTCCATGTTAGAACACCAACTAATACAAATAAATGTAATCCAATAGCTTCTCTGTCACCAGTTAAACGCTGTGACGAAATTTATAGTACAAACTTAAACATAAAAATTAAACTTTACTGTTACTAAGTTGTCCCCACAGTCATTTACCGTAATCCACTCGCATCTCAGTTATCAGTTAAACGCGATGACAGAATTAATAGTACAGTATCTAGAATATAATAGTACAAACTAAACCATTACACTTAAACTAATGATAATATTACATTTAATTTCGTTGTCACCCAGTCATTACCGCAAATCAGTATTTATTACAATTTATATCAACTTATAGTTTAATATGAACTTTCTTTAAATCTTTAAATTAATTCGTATGAAACTATGCATTGGCATTACTGGCCGCTATTATTCTCAAAGCTGCTGCCTGCAGCTCGCTGGCAGCTGTCACAGAAACTAATCTCATCAATTTCGTCTGCTGTCTGAACTGAAACTGAAGCTAAAGAGTTTGCAATTATATTTGGAAAATTTTGTTTATTTAATAGGTCGGTGGGTAAGCAAACACTCATACTTTTTTAGTTTAAAACATTACCTACAGTGAGTTTTATAATTGTTGAGTTATATTCTAAAGTTGTATTGTGATGTGAAGATGTTGTACAGGAGAGGTTAGGTTCTTTGGGACCACTGTCTCCTGAATTTTGTGCTTTCATTTATTGTTAAAGTTTAAATGTACACAACATAGAAAATAGGTTTTCCATACAATCACTGATTTATATATTCAGAAATATTGACATATCATTATCACTATTTTGAGACATGTACCTCACATAGGCCTAGTGGGTATTTTAACCTGAATATGAATGAGAGATGAGTGTAGGATGATTGTGGCGCGATCTTGTAGTCTTTTTACTGACTAAGGCCAACATTTTCCTTTGACAGGGCGGTTAATTAATAGCCCAATAGCCAATGGTATCTAGGGACCTACAGTTCAACGTGGGATCCGGACCATAATTTCAACCTCATATTTACAAATTGGTCTAATTATGAAGATGGTCTTTATGGATGAACTAGTATTCACTAGTGCGGACATTAATCCCCATTAGGGAATATCGCATCCACAAGTCATCGCTTATAACTAGGCCTATCTAGGCGAAACTTCGTTATCCGTCTCCACCGTTATTATCGATGTGGAAATTTCGATATTGCGATTGAAATTGCTATCATATCGATGATACAATTACACGATACGATTATGATTTTATCACCTGATTTAGTTTCGTTCTAATTATAATTAAACAAGCCTTTTGACAATAAAACAAATATATTAAAACAAGTAACTGAAAATAACAACAAAAAAGTAAAAATTGTAGCTAATGTAACCTGTAACAAAGAACAACACAAAATAAACTAACCAAGTTTATTGTGTACTGTAGCTGCATCTAATTGTGATTGTGAGAAGAAGCAGACTTCGTTATAGATCTAAAATGGCGTCACACCACACAAATGCTGCCAAATACAAATCAGAAAGGTATTTTTTTTAAATTTTTTTTGCCATTTTATTGAGGGAATATGCGTTTTAAATGTTTCCAAACACCATTGATTGTTATAAACATCGCTGTCAAAAAAAAGTGATGGAGGTTTACGGTTACACTGTTAGGTTAGATTATTATTATGATACATTTCTTATCTCAGTATCGTTGTTGATTCGATTGTTTTCATCGCACAATTTCAATCGCAATATATCGAAATTTCCACGTCGATAATAACGGTGGAGACAGGTAACGAAGTTTCGCCCCTATCCATAATTCGTGACCTCCAAATAGCTGGATTACAGGACGACGTCACCCTCCCAGTCTAACAACTCGTTCAGTTCCATTTTATAAATAAAACAAAAACCTTAGTTACATTTTCTTTAATTTTGTTTTGTTTGGTGATGTATGTGAAAATCAGTCTTAATTTAGTTAGGTAGGCTATACCACCTAAACCTTGAATTATCTTTTGAGCAAATAGGTCATAGGTTTTCGAGTCTTAGATTTATAAACAACTTCTCAGTTATTTTAGTAGCTAAAAGTCTTCTTTCCGAGTCACAATTTGGTTTTTGACTAGAGAAATCAAAATCAGCAGTCCTGTAATGGAGATAGTCAATTTTTCCTTGGATGCATTTAAGTTATAGGCCAGTAGGCTATCTATTTTATCAATACTGGTACCTGTTATGGTTTTCGAATCGATTGTGCATTCTAGGTTGCTAACTTAACTCATGCAAAGAATTTCATTAGCCCCCCTCAACATGGCTTTTTCCCAAATAGATTGATAGTTTAAAATTTATTAAATTTGTCAGATTATTTGCACTCAAGTTTAGACAAAGGTGGTCAGGTTGACGTTGTCTACACTGACTTTGATAAGGCATTTGATAAGGTCAGCCATTTATTACGTCTAGATCCAAGTTGAACTATTATGGTCTTTCTAATCCTTTGATTAAATTCTTTTCATCATATCTGAGTAAAAGAACTCAATTTGTTCATTACAATGGTTTTGTGTCATTTGACTTCCATGCTGGGTCACGGGTTCCGTAGGGTTCCAATTTAGGCCCTCCCTTGTTTATCATGACATTATAAATTCAATACGGAATTCTTAATTTCTTTTGTAGCTGATGATTTGAAAATATTTTTAAATATTAGTCATATATTTCTGATTGTTTAAAAATTCAAATTGACCTAGACAGTCTTTTTCAATGGAACAATAAATTTAAGATTTCATGCAAACAAACAATCTTGTAATGCGTAAAAAAAATCTGAAAATAACTTAATTTATTTTAACTACAAATCTTGTGATCTTGTATTTAGAACATCTCATTAAAGATCTAGGTATAATTTTTATGAAAAATTAACTTTTGTTGATCATGTTTTGTCAATCTCCTTTTTCAATTTTGGGTTTCATTCGCAGATCATCTATGTTTTTAACAAATACTAGTGTCATTAAACTCCTTTACTGCTCTTTAGTTCGTCTCGTTTGGAATTTGGGTTGGTTGTGTGGAACCCCTCCTACGCATACACCCCCGATGTGATGGATAATGTCCAAAAGAATTTTTTAAGATTCTTATATTTCAAGGGTTTGGTCTTTACACAACAGACATTCCCTACCCAGAGCTCTTATCAAAGTTGGAATTGGACTCCCTGGCCAAGCGGCGACGGGTGGCTATGTTGGTGCACCTGCATCAGCTTGTGAGTGGTGCGCTCGACAAAACAGCTCTTCTATCTCTAGTACATTTCAATGTGCCACGACATAATTAACGATGTCGGTTTTTGTTCTCTCCTTTTTACTCGAGAACTAATGTTGGAGCCAACTCTCAATTTAAAGTAATGTGTAAATTGTTTAAATCATTGCCGCATGACAAAGATATTTTTAATTCTGTTGTAAAATTTGGTAAGTTAATTGTTCAATGTTTGGTCTAAATGTTTTATTATTAATGTCATTTATTATTTTTTTGTAGTTTTTAAGCATCCTACATTGCATGTATATTTGTTGTTGACTACAAAGTTATTAATTAATTAATTAATTTATGTTAGTCAACGGTTGTGCATGATGATGAAGAACTAGAATGTTGTGTACCCTTATTAGACTTATTGATTTTTTTAATGCTACAATAATATTGGGAATTTACCTGTTATGTAGTATTTTGCAAATAAACAAATTGAATTGAATTGAAATTGAGTTGGATTTGAATTGAATAATGTAACTCATTTCAAAATTACTAAAACACAAGCAATGTAAGGTGTGCTGTATGACTATCCAGAACAAGTATAATCGTAAGCCAAACTGAAGTTCTTTGTTTACATGTAGGCAAAAAAAAAAAAAAAAAAAAAAAAAATCCAGACATGTTCAATCCTGTCAATAGATGTAAGAAACTCGGTGCTTCCGGGCCATCTGAGTCCGAACGAGAGGGAGTCGACTGTATTTTCAAAACATCTTAGCCTTCAATTTGTTTTAAAGAGAATTTTGTTGTAGTGCCAAAAAGAAATTCTTAATAATATGTTAGCCCATTTAACACAAGGAAAATGGTTACTATTGTGATTGTATTCAAATTGTTTCAGATCAGCAATGTTTACCACACAGTTTGCTCGATTTGTTCATCTTAGTACAAACAGGGTTTTAATGGGTTCAAGTAAATCAAATTTAGCAAAATTAAGGAAGAAAACTGGCTATCCGTTTGGGAACTGCAAGAAAGCACTAGAAGAAAACAATAACGATTTAGAAAAGGTATGTTAGTAGAGGCCTAACTCATTTTGTAGCTATTAATTCAGTACACTTACTTATATCCAACTGGTTGAGGACAAAGAACCAGAGAGGCTGTCATTACTGCCATCTCTATAGCCTGTCTGAAAGGTGGAGTCGTTAAATGGTCAACTGCATAAACCATGGAACCAAAGCAAGATTAGGAGCGTGTAGTAAAGGATCTTAGTGTGCAGTACAGTAAGGCCTCTGCTGATGAGAGCTGACTGAGATTAGTCGGGTCCCAGTCGTCAAAAGATATTATCAGTGAGTTACATTCAAGGTGGATCACAATCTATATATATTTAAAACAGTTAGGTAAAAAACACCTTTGGACAGTTCGTCTGAGACTTATACTGGGCCGACTTACATGGGAGTTGTATCAAAATAAATTTTTCTTATCCTACATTAGCAGGTTTTATTTGTATTTTGAAAATATTTATGTTAAATTGGTCAAAAATGAAAAATAATCTTTTGTTATGAAGATGTAATATGGGGGAGAAAGTTAACTTTTACAATTCTATGGACAGTTTGTCTGAGACTTCCTCTGGACCGACTTACATGCAGTTTGTAGGAAATAAAACCTAAACCTTTCTATATTAGTAGTAGTAGGTTTTATTTTATCTTTAATAATGTATCTTACTTCTTTAGCCTATATTACAAAAATCAAAATTTCCAAACCCCTGAAACTAATTAATTTCACAACCTCGATAAGCTGATTGTAAACACACCGGGTATTTGTCTAGATACAGTAGAAGAGCAAATGCTCAAGAAATTAAAAAAAAATTACATTTTATAAATGTTTCACCCCATTTGCTTAGCGCCACACTCTCCATGACTGGAGCTGTATCCTTCGAGTATTGACAGGCAATGACTCATTTAGTTTTATTACTGTAGAACATTGTTAAATCATAGTAAAAGAATGTATCGGGCTTAGATAAATATTTAAAAGCAAAAAGTAATTTGAATGTTAATTTTTATAGTATTTTTATTTTTTTAAACCGTAATGAGATAAATGAGATTCTAAGTACTGTACTTGAAATGAATCACATAAGCTGCTGTAGTTGTAATGGATAAAGCAAGTACTGCATGCAGAAGTTGGCAGTATCATCACTGTTTCACTGTTTAATAATCTAAATGAGATAAACTCTACATTACCAACTTGATTGGTTGGTAAGAACTTAATTCCCAAGGGGTAAACTTTTTCAATTCAATCTAATATGGGTTTATAAGGAATGAAATAGAAAGTAACACTCCTAGGAGTAGTACTCAAAAAGCGGGGGAATAACCAGAAAAGTAATGATTTATTTTTCAGGCAGAAAAGTGGCTAGAGGACCAAGCTAAGGCGTTGGGTTGGTCGAAGGCCATGAAGATGGAGAACCGCAACACGCCTCAGGGGCTGGTTGGAATCGCCTTTGACAAGCAGTATGCGGCCATGGTCGAGGTCAACTGCGAGACGGACTTCGTCAGCAAGAATGACAAATTTCAGAAATTGGTTGACATTGTCGCCAAGACTTGCTTGCAACACACCAAATCCAGCAATCCGTCTCCAAAGTCTATATCAAAAGTATGTAAATCATAATTTAGTGATTTTATAATTAACTGTTTTACCTTTTTTCTTTAATTTAGCCTATAGAAAACCATTTAAGTACCGTATTCTATTGTGACTTGATATGTGACACACATAAACACAAATAACTTGGGTGAGTCGGTAACGTAGTGGTTAGCGCGCCGGACTTCACGACCATGGCAGCGATGTCGTGGGTTCGAATCCGCGTTCTGCCAGTGACTTTTATCAGTACCTTTCACCTTGTACTGTAGCGGCTCACAATAGTCTATGTGGACGGGGCAAAGTAAGGCAAAAAGAGGTCCGCCAACCTCTTTAAAAAAAAAAAAAAAAAAAAAAAAAACTTAAACTTTAATTGTAGAAACACATTTTATCAACATAATATTTTTACTTTATTCAGTTTAGTTTTCCGCTGACTCCCAACTGCAAAACTGAGGCTTAGCACTTACGAACATTTAAACGATAAATTCAGTACTCTAATCAGTTAATTGTTTGACACCAAAAGCTCAGGTCCAATTAGACTGCCTAATACAGTGGAACCTCAAGTGGATCTTGGAATCAATAACAATAGACTCTAATTGCATAATAAGACTGGGATGGTGGCGTCATCCTGTAATCCATCTACTTGGAGGTCACGAATTGTGGATAGTTGTAAGTGATGGCTTGTGAATGCGATATTCCCTAGTGAGGATTAACGTCCGCAATAGTGATTACCAATAACTAGACATACATATGAGGTCAAAATTGTGGTTCGGAACCCACGTTTAACTGTAGGAACCTAGATACCATTGGCTGTTGGGCTATTAATTAACAGTCCTGTCTAAGGAGAATGTCGGCCTTAGTCAGTAACAAGACTACAAGATCGTGCCACAATCATCCTACACTCATCTCGCATTCATATTCTGGTTAAAATATTCACTATGTGAGGTCCCTGTCTCAAAATAGTGATATATAGGCTTTGGAGTGATTTTGTGTGTTTTTTTTATACTCTCCAGCTCCCCTGTGTATTTCCCCTGTGTGTTGTCCTGTACCAAATTTTACTGGTACATTTTTTCAGTATCAGTTTCCTTAATTGATTTTTCCAGGTGATCCTTGACACTGATGAGGTCAGCAAGCTACTGGCAGCCGATCAACAGTCGTTGTCGGACCACCTGGTTAAGACGATTGCGATGGTCGGGGAGCGACTGGTGCTGCGCAGAGCTGCAATGGTGAGTGTGCATCACGCTGTGAGATTGGCGGCACTGACACACCCGGCCGCTGCTACCAACCTGACCACACAGCTGGGCAAATACGGGACCGTGCTAATGTACTTGTCCGCCTCAGGGGGTGAAGCGACGTCACAACTGGCCAAACAACTGTGCCAACATGTTATTGGTATGTATAATATTGCTGTGATTTTTTTTGTTCCAATTTGTATAGACAGTTGGAAAAATAGACTGTAACGATTTTAAAACTAACAATGGAAAAATACGTGTGTATTTATGTGTGAAAAAATTTACAGATCGTTGAAGCATAAGTATTATTTTTCTGCCATAAACTGATTCCTGACTTGAGGAGGCCTATGAAAATCCTTCTTAGTCATTATTTTCCTGATTGTGGTATTGAGAGAAATCGAAGAAGCTTAATGATATCCTTCAAAAACTTGGAATTGAAGGTGGGCTTTGGAAATAAATGATATATTCAAAAATTTAGCCTTAATTTTGATCTCAACAAATCTAAATTATATACTCCCGAATGTGTAACTGACTCATCGGGGTATCAGAAAATGTCGGTAAAGTAGATTAAGCGGTAAGTTTAGTTCTCGCTTGGGAGTTACTGAGTAGTAAGTGATATATAGGAGTTTGCAGTCCCTTAGTGCCGTTGGATTCTATGACCGTGAGAGTTTCGTATATTTAAAATTTTACATCACGTGTCAGCTTGTTCCAATTTATGATGGCGTTTCAGTGTATTGCTGCTGGTACCTTCCACCAAGGTGACAGTCGCTTTCCTCCCGAAAGTAACAATGCTCAGTGCATGGTTAATTCAGCCTGTGCTTTGGCTTGGAACTTTTTGGGGGGAGCGTTCACTGGATCTACCATCGACGAGATCCTATTATCAGGAGATCGTCTGTACGTAAACTCCCACTCTGAGAATAGTGTGTCTCATAGGTTTCTTCTTCCTATAGTTTTATACAGTGTAACTATCAAACCTAATTACAACTGGGAAAAGTAGCAAAACACCTCAAAAACATTAATTAGGAACTCTTTTTTTATTTTTTATACTGTTGTATCTTCAAAATAACCCTGAAGGTATCTAGACGAAGGTTTGCATTGATTTCCTGGTGAGAATTGTGTCCAAAATTGACGTTGGCTTCATTTAGTATGCCCAATCTTCCACCAATACTGGGAGTCGCGGATTACCGAAACACCCTTTTTAAGAAATTTTATAACATTAACCAATTGTGCCTTTATAGGTAAAGCGGTCTATTCACCGAGAGTAATTTCAATGTACAGGGTGTATCTGAAATTACCTCTCCAGACCGGAAGTCACTGATGTCAAATACAAACTCTCACTTTAAATAATTTTTTTTAGTTTTACATGGTTTTTAAGAAAACTTTACAATTTGATCTTGTACGCGTAATTTTAGCAGTTTATTGAATATTTGAGGTTGAAATTTAGATTTTAAACAAAAATGTCTCGGCACAAAAATGTCTTAGACTCTTTTAAATACGTTTCCAACAAAATTGTCAGTTTGGTCCAAAGTGTTTTTTTATTAAATTTACAACATGACGGAGATTAATGAACATGTATTTAAATGTTTAGTAAAACTAATCACGTGATAATTGATGTTTTATGATGGCATATTATTTTAAATGAGGTTCTTAGACATTTACATGTTTGGTAAGTTCTGTTATATGTAAAATGTTCAGACATAATATATGTTAAATTTCCCCCAGTTAAAAAAAATAATGTCATGCTATTTATAATTCTAAATCAGTATGATTAGGGTTTTTAAATATTAAATTTTAAAGTTGCTTCAAAATAACGTCTGGTCCCCTCTGTATTGAAATCAGTGTCAATCAACAGAGCAAAATATGTTTACCTACAACGGCACTATTTGTTTTTTTTTCTTTTTTTGTACAATTTTAAAAGAGGTGCAAGGTTGGTATGGGACACCCGGTAAGACAGTATCATATTTGCACGATAGTCCTCCCAAAAATTGGTTCTTTATTTGGGATGGCACTTAATTTCTAACGAACTCATTAGGAAGTACATCATTGACTTTACATGATAGCATGCTAATTCAACAAAGATTTTAACTAAAATAGCAGATTACACAATTGATTTATCTTTTAGTGCGTACTAAGTTAATGTTTAGTTTAAAAAGGTGGCAGTAATTTAAAATAAAAAAAGCTTTTTTATTTCCTGTCTCAGAAAACTATCTGATTTCAAAATTTAGCGACCAAACATTTTTACCCAAAATAAATATGACATTATTTTTTTCTACTCTAACGGCCAAATTATAACATCTGAGGCAATCTTCGCGAACATCTTTCAAGTTACTACAAGTTTGGTTCTATGAATTTTTGCCCCCCAGTCCACACAATTAAACATAATTAAATGTTTATTTATTTTTGCCGGGAATTTTATCCCATGTAGATGTAATTTTACAACTACTATAATATTTTACTCAGAACCTTCACTTTGCACTTAGACATATCTTGCACAGTACCAATATCAATTAAATTATCAAACTTAAAACTTACCATGATGATTTTCAATATCACGTATTCTTCTTTTGACTGTGAGTCGGAACGAATTGCTATATCAAGCAACTGATTGTTTTACTTTGATTGTTATTTACTGAGCTGGTCCTTCGGCTAAAACATACGTCCTTTGATGTGTATGGTAATTTTAATATTTTAACCATTATTTAACATACTTTTGTTAGTAACTACTGTATTATTGTATTTAGAAGCTTGAAGTTTTTTTATTTGCCTTGACAGTAATATTTTAGGAAATTAGGTAAATTTTAAAGTTTTACACCATTAAAAACTGAAATGAAGGAATTTTAATGAATGCCAATATATTTATTAAACTACAAATATCGTTCTTTTGCCTTCCTGTTTTGTGGTACAACCTACTTCCATCAAAACAGATATTTTTCCCCACTTCCATTTTTTCTGAAATACACTCCAGTCATAAGTTATCATAATAGTATCTCCATTTTTTTACACATACAACTCTGATCGTAATACCTAGAATAATACATAGTTAAGTATTATTTCACAACTCTCAATTTCTTTATTTTTATTTTTCATATTGAAATGAGGGGAACTAAGAAGGGGATTTAAACGAAGAGCCGTAGGTTATTCAGCGAACACAATGAGTGGTTTTGGAGTGGAGCCCTCAACTAGCCTCATTGCATGAGAGTTTTATAGTAATTTTTATAGTAATTATGGAATTGGGGTAACCAATTAGGGGGTGGACCCTACATCCAGCATAACCTAGAAATATTTACCTAGAATATTTACATATATTATGTAAATTATTATCATTTCGCAGTTAAAATCTTGTTAGCGAATTTTAATTACGAAGGGGTACTAAAACCGATTCATAGGAGGTTTTCAAAGCTTTTTTTACTATTGATTGTGAATTTTGTGTATTAAACCGTTTTGTTACTGTCTTCAACGTATAGCTCTGGAACTAACTTATTACGAACATTTTTATAATTAGCCCCTGAACTGGAATATGAACTTAGAATTTGGTTTTTACAGTACCTGTTCTTTCCAGTTCTTGTATGTAATCATGTAGCACATCTTGTATGAAAATCAGCATGCAAGAAGCAACCCTGACTATGTCCCATTTATTTCAGTGTTATGTGTTTGTGTTTTGTTTTTAATCAATTGACGAAGATATTCTGAGCTATATGTTACAAATTGTGGATCTGATGATGAGAGAAATGTCGAAACTGCAGTAATCCTACATGATTACATACAAGAACTGGAAAGAACAGGTACTGTAAAAACCAAATTCTAACTTATTACATACTTGACTTTTAATTATTCTACAAATTTAGGGCAACCCCTAAGGGGGCATGGGGGCGGAGCCCCCATCGAGCCGTAGGCGAGTCTAAATTATATACTCCCGCATATATAACTCATCGGGGTATCAGAAATTAGTCAAGTTTCTATAAGGTAGGTTAAAAAGAACTCTTGGTGCTTTCGGTAAGGTACAGCTGTGGTAACGTAGATCACGTACTAGTTTTAGTTCTCGTACTTTTTTAATATAACAAGAGGTTAAAATACCTGAATTGCTGTGTAATCCTTAAGTCGTCATGTTGGCGACCGGTTTCGGTACTACAGAGTACCATTATAAAGCCTAATGGACGTGAATTTTCACTCTTCTGAGGTTGTCATGAGTCTTGAAAACACATAGCACAATACACTAACACATTTAACACAAACACATACACGATAAAATGCATGGCCATACAACTATTTAGCGGCGCGGCTGTAGGTTACAGGGTGCGAGTCTAGACTGACCGTCGCCGTGTCCTCCCCTTCCCCTCCAACCCCTCTCACCGTTGTTATCAGCAGCACCAATTCCTTTTGATAAAATAACTTGCTCGATATCTAGGGCCGCTTCGTACATTGTATCTGACTCAAATGACGATTTTTCATTGAGGATATGTTGGGGGTATTTCCTTCCAGCCTTAAAAATTTCAAATTCTTCCAAAGTATCTAAATAACGACCTCTTTTTCTGTGTGAATGTATTTTTAAGGCTGATTATTTCAATACAAAATTATAAGAAATTATAACTTCCAGGGATCATAACTACCAGGTCTTTGATATAAATAAAGCGAGCGCCTCACTTCTACCAGGTCCCACAACTACCAGGTGTACAGTCTGAGTCAAAACCCGTATGATGCATGTTTGTTGCCTCGCTCACGTTGCAGGCGCTTCTGCGGCAGTCTCGTCACTGCCGCTCACTTCAAATCATCTTTGAACTTTAGCTTGAAGTTTAAACCTCTAGATCCATAAAAAAATCAGTTAATGACATTAACTTTAATTAAAGTTCAATTACAGTTTAATTGCAATATTATACATTATGAAGTTATTGACTGGGGTAATCACTTATTTGCGTGGCATGTGGGGATTATACACAAAATTTCATCAAAATCAGAGGTCCCTTTCAAAAGTTATCGTTACCACGGGCTACTAGTATTAATGGTTCAATCATTGACTTTGTACACTACGTGAGTAGACTTCTCATAGCATAGGCGTGTGTGAAGCATATTGACGGTGGTGCAATCTCATGCGGCGTCCATCGAAGTACACGTAACATATGATAGATAAATCAGTATTACCACTCTTCTAAACCAAGGATGAAACATTTTATAACTGAAAGTTATGTTTATGTTTTGGTAAAATGTTTTGGCAGCACTGTAAATTCAGCTGAATAATAACAACATCGATGGCAACGACCCTGGTGCGGCGTCCACCGAACTTCCAAATTTTTGCCTCAAACTAAATGCATTGGATGAGAAGTCTATTCACGTTAGTGTACATA
The DNA here is from genome assembly GCA_030545055.2 of Neoaliturus tenellus. Lineage (NCBI taxonomy): Eukaryota > Metazoa > Arthropoda > Insecta > Hemiptera > Cicadellidae > Neoaliturus > Neoaliturus tenellus. The sequence goes on from CM061536.1 coordinate 48,167,403, forward strand.
GTCAATGGTTCAATCATTAAAAAGTACTCTTTTTATTTTTGATCAAACTTAGTATATGGCTTTATATGGTTGAAATAAATTGTTTTTATGCTAAGAACCTACTTTTAGTGTTCCCCATGGCAGCATACCTGCATACTCTTTTCCATTTATCATAAGGAGACTAGACACTTATTTCCCTATATTTATGAGCATGTGATGACATTTGGTTTACAGGTTTATCTGGTCAAAATTAATCTATACTTATTTAATACGCTAAGGGTTTTTTTGTCTTGAGAACTCCTCCTACAATTTTCAACCGATTTTCAAGTTTTTGGTGTCGTTGGATAGGGCTTGGTCTGTAGTTGTTTCCCCCAAAAATTGATGATACTCCGACTGAGAATAAAAGTGCTATCCACCATTGAAATCTCAAAATTTCCCATTTAAATAACATTGGGAATGAATAAAGCATTTGAAACATCTGTTAATAATCAGCTGTAAATACGTGTAGTCATTGGCGATTGAAGATATTCACATTATTGGATTGGTCGGATGTCATTGATTTAGAACTAAAGTAACATTTGTACTGTATTTAAATAAATTGCTCAATTTCGAGCAACACGTATACTAGTATTACTAATTAGGAAATTCGCTGAGTACGCAGGTCTGCTGCGATGGGGTGTATTATCTTTAGCTAATTCATACTTGAGAGAATGGCGGACCTTACACGGTCAATACGGATCGCTATATTTGGATTGTGATACTGGATCACGATACGGTACGGATTGAGCGTGTAAAGTCAAATATTGATGTGTGATCCATGAATCATACATCAATATTAATTTGACTTAACACACTCAATCCGTATCGTGATCCAGGATCACGATCCAAATATCGCGATCCATATTGAGCATGTAAGATCTGCCATAGAAAAAAGTTGTTTACATTGCTGCACTTTTAGTTTTTACCTTCATATTTTATAGAGCCAACTCATAGTTTTCAATATCCTGTATTTCTTAAATTTTAATATATTTTTTCAACCTATTTTAGGCCAACTTAACCAAGGTTGTTTGTATATGAACTGTTAAGCACCGTACCTATTCAAAACTGTTCAAACAATATTGCAACCTTCTGATTGATATTAAGGTGTATTCAAGTAATTATTACATTATAGTTTTGAAAGTTTTCAACTAGAAGTTACAAATCATTGGTCAAATCCATCACTTGCCAGAATTTAAGTTTTCAAATTAGTAGGAAAAGTCTTTAAGATAAATCCCTTTAATGGCCTTTAAGGTCTTCAAGTGAGTAGAGACAAGTACATAAAAAATATATTTTGAACTAAAATTGGTAGTACAAATTTTGTTAGAGTGAAACAAAACTGGTTTGCAGTGCAACTAATGTCTAGTTCACTCCAGCCAGTGAATGTGACCAGTTCACTCCGCCTGCTGCTGAGAAGGACATGGGTCTATCCGGCCCCAGGTCTATACCAGGGTCGCTCCTCCCCGACTCTGGGGCTATTTATCGACTGCCAAGTCTAGATCCGCTGCATTCCGCATAGGCAGTGGCACCCCATGCAGGCTGTGATAACCATCACAGTACAGTTGCAAGAGCAACTGACTCACAGCGGTCTTGGGGGAAGGTTCATCGGCTCTCTTGTCGAAAGACTCCCCTACCCCCCTGAGGAGCTTACGCTTACCTCTCGCCACCATATTTATTTACAACCATTAATACAAATGCTATGGCTAAAAATAATAACTAACTTATATTAATGATTAATAACTAGCTAACATAAGAAACCAGATTATGGAATTCTGGAACAGTCTGGTCTTGAGCCTTCTCTCGTCGCTCCCAATCAGCACAGCTTCAGTCCCCAGATGTTCCTTCTTCCATCTTCTCTGGTTCCCCCTGAAAGGCATCCGCTTATATGAGGATGTTTTCTGCTCTTCTTGCTATTTTTGAGGGTTATTCTTTTTCTTCAGCACTTGATTTGAAAGATTTAATAGTACTATTTATGGGAAAAACTTCTTAATAACCTTATAATTTTTGCTTTGATTGGTCTTAGTTTAAAATGTAATTTTAATTTGTTTCCTAGCAACAGTCATATAACTAATTATTTGCAATTTTGTTATTTTATCCTCTTTTTAATTTTTTTTGAACTTTTAATTAAAGGTTTATTTATACTAGTGTACGTGTTGCTCGTTATCGAGCCATTTATTTTGATACAATAAAAAAGTTACATTTAGTTCTAAATCAATGAAATCCAACCAATTCAATATTGTAAATATCAGTGGCCACCCAAAACTTCAGCTTTACGAAAACAGATGTTTAAAATGCTCAAATCAATCTCAATGTTATTCTAATGGAAAAATTTTGTATTTAATTTTTGGATAGCGCCCTTATGCCTTCAGGCTAATGCCTTCAGTCAGAATGCGGCAAACCGCACTACAACTTTTGGTTGAGACGATACCTGGAAGTTGTGAGGCCTGGAAGTTATTTCGCTCTCATTATTATTTGGTTTTACAGACCTGGTAATTGTGAAACCTGGAAGTTAAAATAGCTGGAAGTTATGAAGTGAATATAATTTAATATTAAACTAACAGACCTGGTAGAACTGACACCTGGAAGTTATGATATTGTAAAAATTTATTAATAAATAGCGACCTGGTAGTTGTGATCCCTAGAAGTTATGAACCTCACCCTCAGTAGTGTGTATTAGCCGATTTTATCACTGTCCTGGCTGTCCACAGTTCTTCGGTGGAAATAATCTGATTAATACTTTTTATTAATTTATGAATTCGGGGCATCTCTGTAGGAGATGATCTAAAAGGTTTTGGACTTGGTAAACTACAAACTAATGAACAACGAGGTGGTATGGGGGCGAAGCCCTTACCAAGCCTCCATCCAGCATATTGTCTAGAATATTTACATACATAATTATTATTTCATACCTCTAAACTTTTTACGAATTTTAACTACCAAGGGGTTTTAAAACTGATTTATAGGCAATTTTCAAAGCTTATTGAACCACTGATTGTGTGTATTAGACCAGTTTGTTATTGTCTTGGCTGTCTAGTACTTCCGTGGAAGTAACCTGTTTAATGCTTGACTTTTTATTAATTTGCGCATTTAGGCCAATCCCTATAAGGGGGCCATGGGCACGGAACCGCCATCGAGCCGTAGGAAAGTATATTAAATATACTATACTCTTTAAATTACTTTGAACTTTTACGTATTGAATACTTATTTAATAAAGAAGCATTATTTGCCTCAAAGTATTTCGATTTGCATCCGTTGTGCCCCCTTGGTAGTTTATTTCAACACTATTTCTTTCCTAAGATCTTGGGATATTTATTTTGCGAACTCTTAGCTTATCTTTATTGTGTTTTAACAATATATTTTTGTGTTCCAGGTATGAATCCACTAACCATCGACCCTTTACCAGGGGACGATTTGAAACCTAAAGTGAAAAAACCAGTGAAAGAGAAGCTGGTTTCTGACGATATGGGCGAATCAGAGGAAGATATAGAAATAACAGAGAGGGAACAAGAGGAAGAAGAAACTGTTATGATGAAACAAACATTCCTTCTTGACCCTGACAGGCGAGTAGCGGAGGTTGTGGCAGAGGCCGGGATCAAAGTCGAGGATTTTGTCAGGTTCGAGTGCGGGGAAGGAACCAGTGAAACTGAAGAAGTAACTAAAGCAGCCCAGGTTGGCGGTTAGGTTATTTCAATACATGTTTAGCACACACTGTAACGGAATATTGTATATTGTTTTGTTTCTATTTAAATATATTCATTATAGATAATAATGACTAATTTACTTTCTTCCACTCATGCGTAAAACAATTTTAAGTTATTATTAGTTGTTGTACTGGTTATCGTGCCAGTGGCAATCTTTAACGTTTTGATGGGGAACGGTCCAAACCCCAGTCTTTAGGAAGTACCAGGTTTACCGAGCCTTGCTTTTGTTAAATTATCATTATAAACGTGCTATGAAGTTTATACCAACAATCAACTTTACGTTTTTACATGTAGGTAACAGCTGTTTCAAAACACCAAAACCAACACTTAAAAGTAGCGTTTTTTTTTTTTAGTTTTTTTGCCTTTTGTTGTTATTTTGTTCAGTAAATGGCTAATCATAAGAAAAAGGGTTGAAAATTAGAAATTTCCAAACTCTATTTAGACTATAAAGAATTTTCCTTGAGACAAGGCTGTTTCAAAACTTATTTTGGGCCTAAATACTCTTAAATCCAAATTTTAAACAAAATTTAACAGCTAAATTTTAAAATTTAAATAAAATAAATCACTACAGACACTCCTCGTATTATAGTATAGGATTAGTGAGTGAGAACTCAATTTATTAAGTAAAACTGACTACAGACTGCCACTACAGTTGGTCACAAGGTTTCTGCACAGAATTTAAAATTATCTTGTAAAATAAATTATTGTTCTCTCTATAAACAATATATGACAACAATATAATTTTTCCCTATCACTTTTAAAAGAATTTGGTTTGTTATGAAGAATGAAACAAAAATTTGTGATAATGTTCCTCAAATGCCAATAAATGTTCCAATCTTCTATATGCCATACTTACCTTGCAAATATTGGATACATGGATTGTAGATATGTTTTTTCTCCGAATTGACTAGTTCCAGCTGTGTAGCATCCCTCTCAAAGCGAACTGTTTGGTCCACGACGAGGTCTCTTTTATTTTTAGTGAATTTCCTATAGGGAATACGCTATTACGGTAGTAGTCATGGTAAGACCTAAGCCCGGGACCACTTTACTTTTTCATTTTGAGGTCCCCAGAAGCAAAAAACACCATTCGTTCATTTTCATATATATGTATATATATCTATCTATCTATATATATATATATATATATATATATATATATATATAATATATATATATAATATATATATGTGTCCGTGGTACCGATAACTTTTGAAGGGAACCTCCGATTTTTATGAAATTTGGTATGAAGGTGTAAGACCAGGTCTATTTTCATGAGTTCGCGAACCAGCATTGTCGGGTTATGGGAACGGGTTTTTATGGGGTTTCAAAGGGGTAAAAAATTGGTTTTTGGCATTTTTTGACCTCAATTTCCAAAATTCATCAATTTTAACTGAAACCATTTAAAAGAGCTTAAAAAAACAAACAATTTGGTATTTTGAATTTTTATCTTAGCATAACTGGTTACGGGGAAAATCCAATAATGTGTTTTCCATGTTATTCTTATGGGAAATCAAGAAAACCCTATATCTTGCTTATTTATTGACATAACTTAATCAAATTTGGTATGTACATTATCTAGATAGGGCTTAACTTATAATTACTTACAAAACCCATATGGCGGCAAACCTACATACTCACCCCCATGAGGTTTATGGGGAAAATAAAAAATTGCCAGAGCTTAATACAATTTTGTGTTTACATTCACCAATTATTGATTAACTTAGATTTTCTAACAACATCCCATGGCAGCAAACCTAGATACTCAATCCTATGGTGTTTTTACGGGGAAAGTAAATAATCTGAAATTCCACTGGAAATTCGCTGAGTACGCAGGTCTGCTGCGACGGGGGTATTTTTCTATTAATTGTGATTATATCACCGCTTCTATGAGAACAATCACTTGATATTTGAGCCACTTCCTTGCAATAAAGGATTTGCAAGCAGTGAGCTTGTGGTGTCCACATTTCTTAATAGTTCCCCGTTTGGGCAAGATCCCTTTCATACCATATACTTCAATATACTTTGATGAAGTGTCCAAAATAAGGAGTACAAAGAGGTGATCGGGTCCTTCTGACTGTACCTGTATGTAGTTTTCAAAAACACAGTCAAGATTAGTTAGAGAAAACTTGAAATTTATAAATTGAGTCACCAGGTGTGCAGGAAATGCATTGACTCCTAAAATTTCCTCCAATCGTACTGTTAAGACTCAAAGATTTTCCCAAAGTTACGTGACATTGTATGACTTTGCAATCAACTCAACAGTTTGCAATGGGGCAGTGAAATAATAAAGATTTCCTAAATTTTAATTCTACTATTTGTCAAATACCTCTCACTCATGTATCAGAGAATCTTCATAACCATAAGGGATCAAGGGTTGAAATTTGTCATAGATAACTTATCCTCTTTGCTAAAAAAGGCTCACATAAAAATGGTTTTGGAAAATCCAGGGCTCTGCCCCACAGGACTTCAAAATCTCTATCTAATGTTATTCATATAGCCAATTTTTTATACCAACCATGGCAACAACAAATCTAAAAAAAATAGAGGGCCTAAAATGTTAAAATTTGTCATGGGTGTTCTTCTATGCTCGCTCACTAAGAAATGATTTTGCAAAATTCCATCAGGGCTCGGCCACAGAGAACTTCAAAATTTCTATCTAATGTTATCCTTATGGCCAATTTTTGATACTAATCCACGAAAATACAAATCTGAAAATCTGAAATCTGAATCTGACATTAGGATTTATGATGTTAAATTTGAGAGCAATCTTCTTTGGTCGTAGGTGCTCACTAAGAAACGGTTTTGCGAAATTCCATCAGGGCTCCACCACACAGGACTTTAAAATGTCTAATGTACACAACATACTTACCTAATCTATTATTAACAACAATTGAATTACGAACGCCAAAATATTTTATTAAATGTACTACGTCGGTTTTTCACCCATTTGACGTCCTGATATAATAATTTGACCAAATAATGAGGTTGATTAATTTAATTACCTATTGGTTCTTCACCCAGGTAGACGAATAATTAATTTGAGGACCGGAGGCCGATTTATAAAACCAAAATTACGTATTACAATTTATTATTTAAAATTATTACAGTACATTCAAACGTTTCATCAACATCCAGTTTCGCCGACTGTGATAACAAAAAGGCAAGTCACCGACCCGGCTTGTGGCAACGGGTAGTTTACATTATTCGTTCACCAAATTAAATTGTTAGTAAGTAACTAGAACTAAATTAACTAAAAACTTCCTCTCAAAGATGAATTAAATTCAAAATATAAATCTTGTACGACTTGTCCTACAAAATAAAACTACGGATATGAATGTAACTAAAACAATCGCGTTGGAGAATATAAATTGAATAAAATAATTAACTAAATTACTGACGATTATTACTTAAAATGAAAACACCTGGAAATCAGAGCAAAAGGGGGTCGGGGCCAGTAATTAGATATTTACTGAGGAAACGTGGGTCAAGATATATTTTAATTAACTCGGAATAAACCAAATTGATTAATTCGGAATAAACTAAAGTAAATAAATCATAGAGTTTATAACCAGTGGATTTCGTTAGCTTACCGTACTTCCGTGGCCAACACTCTTATTCGGTTTTACTGTGTAACCGTTTGCCCTTTGTCTTTGCTGCCGTGATTGAAGAGAGTACTGGTTTGTACCAGTGTTTGGCGACTACTGAAGTGACCGCCAGGGCCCGGAGGACACGTACCCCTACCGTGCTTCCTCTCCATCACGTGACCTCGCCCCCCCCGCCACTCTAATTTGCCGCGCTGTTCAAACGCGGCCTTTACACCCTTAAGGCCAATTTTTTATAGGAAATTTGGGAACAACAAATCTGAAAAAAATATGGGAATTCAATATTAAAATTTGACATGAGCCTCTTTGCTCATAGGTGGTCACTAAGAAACGGCTTTGCAAAATTCCTTCAGGGCTCTGCCCCACGGGATTTCAAATTTCATCTAAAAGAAACGGTTTTGCAAAATTCCTTTAGGGCTCTGCCGCACAGGATTTCAAATTCCATCTGTAGGTCCCTAGATACCATTGGCTGTTGGGCTATGAATTAACAGTCCTGTCTAAGGAGAATGTCGGCCTTAGTCAGTACAAGACTACAAGATCACGCCACAATCATCCTACACTTATCCCTTATTCATACTTGGCTTTAAACTACCTATTGAGTTAGGTCGCCATTTCAATAAAGGTATTAAAGGTATCTAATGTTATTCTTATGGCCAATTTTTATATGAATCTAGGAAACAGTCAATCTGAAAAACCAGATGACCTAATGATTTTGACATTTGGTATGGAAGATACACTTTGCCCATAGGTGCTCACTAAAATTGCTTTTGGAAAGCTACTTCAGGACTTCAAAATTACTTGGGGATCTATTGGGTTGAATTTGGCTATTTTTGTGAATCCTACTATAGTTTAACTTTTAGTATAGTAAAATAAGGCCAAAAACAACCTTTTGATCGGCAACTGATGTGCATCCATGAAATTTTCAGGAGACTTTCTTTTAAGCTATAGAAAAAGAGATTTGATGAGTCCCCAAAAAATAAAGTCGATTTACACCTATAAAATCACTTTTCAAAACTGCGGTTCTTTTGTAGACAACCAAAAGTTGTTGACTTTTACCATATGGATATAACAGTTAAAGTAAACAACTTTTGGCTGTCATCTTCTGGTGTAAACGGGCCTTTAGAATCTGGAGTTCTGTAAAATGTGGATACAATTGCATTAATTCTCAGTAGCAAAAGAATGGCTGTTACTTCAAAAATATTATCATTATAAAATAGTTATACATTAATAGCTTGAAACTCAATGCCTTGCTTCAAAAACAAAATAGCACTTTCACCACCCCTGCTTTAATTACTACTACTTCATGCACAAATTTTACCCAAATTATATCCAAGAGGAACATATAAGGCGAAATATTCCTCATCAAAGAACCAATGCTCATTGAGCAATATATCACAGTTTAGGACAAAACACATTTAGTACATCCAACTTATTCCTAACGGATCTTATATGACAATGATAAACACTAAGACTGGTTGAAGAGGGCTGGCTGTCTGTTGAGTGTTGGCGGCGAGCTGTTTCCCAGCAACAAAGACTCCATACCCAGAACAGGTGTTTGATCCTCTCCTGGCCCTGCAGACATTTTCTAGCACCAAATTACGAGGAAATCTCTTGGTCAGCGATTAGATTGGCTAGCCATCTCTTTCCCTTGTGATTAAGGTGCTGTCCTTGTCTAGTGAGAAAATCTCTACACATTACTTGCCTTAACTACTGTGACATCGTCATATTGTTCACTAAGTTCTATGATAAATGTTTATATAACCAAGTTAATTTATCCTTTTTTGACTATTTTAAGATTTTATAAATTGTTGTCTGTAATTTTAATGTTAAAATTTTATTGTTTTTTTACTTGGTAAAATAATTTTATTCTAATGTTGAATTTTATTGTCTGTTACTTGGTAAAATAATTTATATCGCTGCATTAAATTTCTCTCTTTTTGACTCATGTAATGATTTTTTATGAATTTTTTCTATACGGCAATTTTAATGTAAACTTGGTAAAAAATTCTTTACAAAGCTGGATATGATTCTTAGTAGCTAACTGAATGTAGCCTACTCCTGACTGTAGCCTCTCTGCTATCATAACTGTACCTGGCAGTTGCTAATGCATATTTGTAACTATGTCAAGTTCAAATAATAAATGACTGATTTCTGATATGAGATACTCATTAGTTTTTTTTTACCTCTTTGTTTACACATGACCAATGTGTTAAGTCAAATCGAATTAGGTCTTAGTGTTTTTATGCTTTACTAGTGCACGTGTTGCTCAACATTGAGCAAATCTATACTTATTTAATACGCTAAGGGTTTTTTTGTCTTGAGAACTCCTCCTACAATTTTCAACCGATTTTCAAGATTTTGGTGTCGTTGGATAGGGCTTGCTCGGTCTGTAGTTCTTCCGCCAAAAACTGATGAGAATCTGACGCAAAATAAAGGCGTTATCCACCATTGAAATCTCAAAATTTCCCATTTAAATAACATTGGGATTGAATAAAGCATTTTAAACATCTGTTAATATAATCAGCTGTAAATACGTGTAATTTTGGTAATTGCAGATATTCACAATATTGGATTGGTCGGACGTCAATGATATAGAGATAAAAGTAACATTTGCATTTTATTAAAATAAATTGCTCGATTTCGAGCAACACGTTTACTAGTTATTTTTATCACAAAAGTTACATTTAGTTTTAAATCAATGAAATCCGACCAATCCAATATTGTGAATATCAGTGATTCACAAAAAACTACAGCTGTACGTTAACAGATGTTTATAATGCTCAAACCAATCTCAATGTTATTCTAATGGGAAAATTTCAAATTTAATTTGTGGATACATTACACTCTTGTTCATCTGAACTAATGTGGCGGACGGCCGGTTCGGATGTCAAAAAATTCCGATAAAGCGAAGTCCTTCGTGAGTCATCATTTCCGCCCGTACTGTGACCTATTGTGATTGTATTCACTCTTGTTTTTAAGAAAACACAAGAGATTTTATGAAAATAGGGCACTCAAACTTTGAACATGGTAACAATGAACCTAAAAGAATAAAAACAACGTGGGAAATAAAGAACCAAAATCATACTCCATATTCATATTCCAGCAGTCAACTGACTTCCACGTAACACAGGTGCAGTCGCGACGCGAGACAGACTGAATGAAAGTTTGGGAAGCAGTCGACGCGGATGTTCACTTCCTGCCCTCTTCCTCTTTCTATTTTTGTGCGAATACTCCACGGCCTCGTAAATCACATCGATGGGTACAGATTATGGAAAACGCCTGATGACTTTGGATGCAAAATGTGATACTTCACTGTTAAGTGCGGATAGAACGAATGGAAATTGAAGGCGCTAAAACGGAAAAATTATTTATTTCGTAAGAAAAAATAATTAATAATTTCCAGATTTTCAGTACCGATGAAGCGGAGTTCCGATGTCGCCGAGTCCGATGAACGAGAGTGTACTGTAGCGCCCTTATTTTAAGCCCGATTCTCATCATTTTTTGGCAGAAACAACTACGGACCAAGCCCTATCCAACGAGACCAAAAACTTGAATTGTTTAAGAATTGTAGGAGTTCTAAAAAAAGAAAAAAAAAACCCTTAGCATAAGTATTAAATAAGTTTAGATTTAATCTGCTTCATCTTGCTATATTCCACCATACTCTTGCTATGTTCCACGTTCCACTATACTCTTCCACAAGCCATCACCAACACATCACTTTGATTTAGGTTTTCTTGGACAATATTATTTTCATAAATAATTTGTCTGGTGTGGCTGGTCTGGCCAGGCCTAAAGCGGCCCATACACAGTCGTGCCCCGCACGCCGTGCGCGGCACGCCATGCACTGCACGACACGGCACGCCAAAATTGCGCCCACACACGATCGTGCTGCTCGGTGTTGTGTGCCGTGCCGTGAAGCGACAATTTTAGTCAGAAAATTAAAATTAGGGGCCTATTGACAGCTTTTCAAATGATTCTGTGTGTAATAAATAAACCGTGGACAAGAAAAATCAAAGATTTGCAATAGAGGTTTGTCATTTATAATGAAACGCTTCTCAGATATGAACTTAGCCTATTTAGGGAATTGAAATAAAAGAGCCCAAGCGACGACATAAATTATTTTACGACGATCTTAGGAAAAACTTATTATACTAAAGCTTTAGATTGTAGACTGAAACTGTCCCTATGCCTATTTCATTGGGCGCTACCAAATGGTCACGGGTTTTTGAGCCAATGGGACCCTAATAAATAGCCACGATCATTAGAGGGGTTTAAGAAGGGGTTGTTTGCCAGTGCTAAAATGCCTAATTAGCCACGACTGCTCAGCTAGCCGTCACCTGTACTGGGTAAAAGGTAATTTTTATGATACGTTATGACCTTCTAAACTGTTTTTACATACAGTAGTTTGGAAAATATAAGTTAATTTTTTATGGAAAGATAATAGTAATCATATAATTTAAACCAGTCTTGATATTAATATCGTATATAATTTAACATTACCTCACCAAGCTGAAAATGTAGGTGAAGTCCACTAGTAACTAAAAATAAGATAATAGTCTTTCATTTTTCTTTAAAATTACTTTAAAAAAATTAAATTAAAATTGAAAATCAATATTTAACTTTTGTAACGTTGTATCACTGACGTTCACATTGGTTGAAGTGTAATTTCCCATACTATCAGTTCACGTCTTAATGAAAGGTTTCATTTGTACTTTAGCAATGTCAAACGTTGGTTAGTAATAATTTTCATAAAAAATATTTAAAAAAACACTGCAAGGTCTGACACAAAACCACTCACAATTGACCTATAACCAAGATCACTCTCGCACGTCTGCACGCTGCAGCCCACATACGAGGAATAGTCGCACGGCGTGCGCTGCAAAAATTCTAACTCGGCCAGAAATTAGACGCGCCGTGCCCGCCAGTGAACCCCACACACGGGGATTTTTCACCCAGCATTGCACGGATGTGCCGTGCACGGCGTGCGGGGCACGGACGTGTATGGGTCGCTTAACAAAACCCATTGCTCCATGTGTGTTTTGCACTGCACTGAAATGCCAAATCACGATCATGACTATCAGCACAAATATAGATAAGTAAGAAATATACAGTAGCCTACTAAGTGTACATAGTCAATGGTACTAGTAATAAGAGAAATAAGATAAGTAGGCCTAGGCTAACTGATATAGGCCAAGTCGATAAGTAGATGAGTATGCTTAAGTATTAAATATAAACACATAGGTAGGCTACTTACTTTGCTCAAGTTAGTAGATAGATTGTTATTTAACAGTATTTCAGTTAATTTGACCAAAAAGTAAAAAAATAGGTAGGAATATCATACAAATATGGTTAAAGTTCTTGATGTTCAATTTTTGTATGAAAGTGCTCCACTCTCCCCTAAGCCATAAAAAATTAAATGAAAAAAACCACTTCCACGGTTTTTATGGGAAAAAAACCAAATTAAAATGCTTCTGACATATTGAGTAATAAAATACCAAACCTAAGTTAACTGCCGCAGCACATGCAATAAGCCTAAGCATTTTTAAAACCAACATGGTCCTACCGACAATTAAAAATTGACATAGGCCTACCAAAAATACAAATAATTTTAATTTCAAATTTGCAGAAAAATATTTATACTCTGGAATGACTAAACTTAGACCCTATTCCTTCCTTTATATTCCGCTAGGACAACATTGTGTTGACTGAAACTGATAAAGTACAGCATTTTAGTGGCACAGTTTCAAGTTTAAGAAGATAACTTTTTCTTAATGCTGCTACGGTAGGCGGCGAAACTTAGGAGTCAGATAACGAAAGGCGTGTAGGAGTCAGATAACGAAGTTTCGCCCGGTAGGCCAACCGGTAGGTACTGTTACAGATTTTAGTACTGATGTCTTTATGGTAAAGTTCAAGTCTTAATGACACCATTGATTGGTCTTTCAGAATGTAGCACATCTTATTCACTACTGTAGGTACAGTAGAACCTCAATAGTTCGACACTTTGTGGACTTAGAGGGTGTCGAACTATTGAAATGTCAAACTATAGGGAGTATTTGGGAAATTTCAACACTGGGAGTATAAAAACCATGATTTTAATTAAGGAAATATTAAATTTTAATGAAACCATAACTTAATTGAACTTAAACATGACAAATATTCACATTATTCAGCACTTTGTTTACATTTTCACATTTGTCAGTCTCCAACATGGACACTATCGGTTGTTATTGACATGTTAAGTTGTCATGGACCCTGTCGAACTATAAGGAGTGTCGAACTATCGAGAGTCGAACTATCGAGGTTCTACTGTATATAGAGAGTTTAATCATCTTTGCTTTGTACAGTCTAGGGTAAGCCTACGAGGCAATATGTAGACACCTATCGTTTAAATGCAATAGGGTCAATCCATGTCAGGTCATCCAGGCCATGACACCCACCGATTTGGATTTTGATGAAAATTAGTATAATTAATCCTACCATAGAGATAAGAAAAAATACCAAATTTCAGTGCTCTATCTCTACTCGTTTTTTTTTCTACAGCTGTTTGAAATTTGAATAAAACGGGCGATTTTACAATTCCGAAGTTGCCGCGGTAACACACATAGCTAATGAAAATAATTTGTAACTCTTTTATTTTCCAACCAAATTAAATGAAAATTTCAGGTGTTGTTAATGAAACTGTGCAGATTTCAGAAAAAAATAGTTTACAATACTACATACTCCTCAATTTTTTAGAAAAATTGTTAATCACAGATATTAAGAGATTTACGAAACAAAAACATTGATTCACTAAAACTATAATATTTTCAAAAGGCATAACTTAAATCAAGCTAAATTATTTTTTCTAGCAAACCTAATGATATGTGCTATCTAATGATACAATAAAACTCATGGCTTTTTACCTCCTTTATACAAAAAAGTTTTTTTAAATAAGTTATTTGTTTTTTTTTTGCTACGCTTTGATCCCTTTGATATTAATAAAATTTTCACCTAACTCTTATATATTTTTTATTAAATTTTGTACATTTATATCTCTAAATAGTAAACTTAACAAGCTATAGTAGTGATTAAGATTTTATTAGTTGTAAAAGTATTTTATTTTTTACTTACTTTATAGTATTTTTTATGTATTCACACTTTTCACTCCTCGTTGAAATTTAGGTTCCAAATAAGATAGTACCATCATTAAACATTTGGCTTAGGCTTAGACCACTTTATTAATCTAGAGCCTATATAAATTATTGAAATATTTAAATATTCATTTTTAAGTAGTACATAACAGACAAACATATGAGACAATGTTAAATTTCTCGCAAACTATTCTTCTTTCGTTTTTGTACGTATTTATTTACATAATATATGTCTCAAGTCATCAATACATTATTTTACATTTTTACTCTTTTTTGCTTCCATTTATTATTTTATTATTATTATAGGTAGGCCTATAATATGCCAAAAGGAAAAATATTTAACAGTAAATTTTCTTTTTGAAGTTCAATATTGTTACACAAAATTCCTTCCCGACTGGATTTGTTGGTGTACACTTTTGATGTCTTTATCTGAAAAATAGTACATTCTTCCAGAACCCTTAGTAGTGGGGGGAGTCACGTTGCAAATTATGTTATGTATAGGGAGCAAATGTCATTTTTTGGGGGCCACTAAAAAGATGATGCAGGTCCATATGGGTGTAAAAACTTGATTTGTACGTCACTTTCCTCTTCATGCTTGGATACAACAAGTCCAAAAAACCAGTGGTCCATCATATGTACAAGCTACATAATTATTTGTAGAAATTTCTGCCATACTCATTGCTCGAGTTTCATCACCAGAAAACTTGAAAATCAAACTCCATTTATCATCAATACTTACTCTCTTTGTACCAATTTTGGTTTCAGCCAAAGGGATAAAATGGTGGAAACTTCTGGTGCCAGGAACGGTTTTTGCCATTAAAAATCTGGTTTCCAAACTTTTACGAATTTCTGACATTTCCTCTTTTTTACCACAAAGAACAATATATTTTCAATACGTGTTTTGCAAAATTTGAATACTTTCTCGGCAGAATTGATGATGTTGCCAGATCCTCGCTGGAGACTCTCTTTTGTGACAATACGTTTTACGGTACCACCAATACCATCACAAGGAGATTTCCCGTGTCTGGTGGCAAAAAATGACCAGGATGCTTCTATTTTGAAGTCACTATGGTGATGACATAAATTAAGGAAATTCTTACAATTCTTGTATTGTCCTGCTCATCCGTCACTAAAATAATAGACATGTTCAACTGTTGGTATCCTTTCCCTAATAATGTTAGTTAAGATGTCTTGACTCTTGTAAACAAAACCTTCATCATGTTCAACATCGTCTGATAAAATACATAAATTAGTAACAGTTAGATCTTTTTGAGTAATGTCTTCATCACGAGTATAAATGACAATGGGATGCAATGAGCAACTTTCTTGAGTCCAGTAATAACTTTGAATCTCATCTTGTTTAGTTTTCACTGAAATCGAGTAATACAATGGCTTTACTTGATTTGAGATTGGATTTTTAATTCTTCAAATAGTTAGACTGAGATCTAGCTATAAAAGAATGAGGGAGGAGATTTTCAAGGCTACTCGAAACAAGATTTATATATTCTTCTACTGTTACAGTTTTTTTAATTTGTTGGATACGGTCTGTAGTGAGCCATGTACTGTAGGTAACCTCGTCGTCAGGGTCCCATTCTTCAAATTTGTTTTTAAGAAACATTTTTAATTTTTCGTTGGAGAGGCAACTGGTGCAATAACGCAACATACAATCTCTGTTGTTGTCTTTTGAACATACTAAATATTCTATTAAATCATGATATGTCTCTTCAATTGAGCATGCTTCAATTGAGCATGGGCCTTTCATTAGACATGTTTAGACTTTTTCAGATAAGTCAATGCTATCTCAAATAGTCTTGTTTGTTTTATTTCCTTCATCAATCAATACAACTTTCAGAATACTAGGTACCAACTATTATATTTTCAGAAGAAAATATTTAAAACTTTAAAATGTTAAAAACTTCATCCCATAGTCTTATGAAGTGAGTTACTTATATTACCTCCGCAATGTAAACAATATTTCAAACAATGAGTAGGATTAATATTATATATTTTAAATAAGATTTCAATATTGTTAACAGTTGCTGTATTTAAGAAACAAATTGTATATAATTTGAAGAGAATTACTTAAAGATTTTATTCATTGGAAAGATATCCTAGCGTTACAAAAAAAGTTAATACGTACCCATTAAATTATTTTTTCTGTATAGAGCAGGCAAAAAGCCATGAGTTTTATTGTATCATTAGATATAACATATCATTAGGATCGCTAGAAAAAATAATTTAGCTTGATTAAAGTTATGCCTTTCCAAAATATTTTCGTTTTAGTGAAACAATATTTTTGTTTGGTAAATTTCTTATAATCTGTGTTTAACAATTTTTCTTAAAAATTGAGGAGTATGTATTATTGTTAACTTTTTTTCTGAAATCTGCATTGTTTTATTAACATCACCTGAAATTTTCATTTGATTTAGTTGAAAAATAAAAATGTTATAAATTTTTTTCGTTCGCCATGCGTGTTACCGTGGCAACTTCGGAATTGTAAAAACGCCTGATTTATTCAAATTTCAAACACCTGTAGAAAAAAAATGAGTAGAGATAGAGCACTGAAATTTGGTATTTTTTCTTATCTCTATGGTAGAATTAACCATACCAAGTTTCATCAAAATCTAAATCGGTGGGTGTCAAACCTTATTTTTATTGGATGATTTGACACGGAATGACCCAATATTATGATTGAGACAATATGCTTACAATAGGTATAAACAGTCAATAGCCTTTTTCACCTTTACCTTTATAAGTTACAGTGGTAATAAAATAAATGCGTATTAGTTGCATTTGCTCAGCATCGGTATGAAACAGCCGATATCTAAACTAGTTAAGTTGTAAATCAAAGTCATAGGTACGGTACTAATATATCAAGACTAAACATACTACTGTACTCACAGTGAAATCTTTATTCAATCAGTAAACACAGATAGTTAACTTACATTATTGTCTGATATTCCAACACTTTTTGGTCTTAACAAGTTCAAGTGACAATGTAGACCTTCTATGATACAGCCTTTATAAATATAAAGAACAACTAGGCCTAGGACTTCAACGCTAAATTCACTCAATATATTCATCATTTTGCAGGAAATTTCTGTAGTAATACATTAATCTGATGATGTGTTAAATCTTTAGCTCCTGGCGTCAGTATTCCTCGTTTATTGTGTTCTTTACGTGTAGTTGCATTAACATGATGACTTTTGAAACATGTATTCAAGACATCAATTTCCTTCGAACATGGGCTTTGGTTGTAATCATTTTTCTTCAAACAAGCTAATAAACCCATAATTTCTGGTACGCATGCAGATTCTTCGCCTTTTTCACCTTTACCAGACACTTTGTTTCTTAGTCTTAGAGGAAGAGATTCTCTAAATTCAACTTTGTGTTCAGGAAGCCACCCTCTCTTGCAAAAGACACTTGATAACCTCATACTGACTGCACACAGTAATATAAATATCAACCTTAGTTTAATTACACATACACTGTTTAGCTTGAACCAAATAAAACCTAATTCACTTTTTTCGTTTTACATAAATATCAAAATAACATATTTACCCTAAATAAGTAAAATACATACTCAAATTACAGGTTAGGATATGAAAAATGGCAACTAACAAACAGACGAACAAACAAACAAGTGTAGTAATAACAGCTGTAGTTTCTTTATTTTTAGTGTGAAATGGCTTGGCTTCAGATAACTTTCATGCAACAGTTCTAACACTTCTTATTGAGACACCTCCCAACTTCCTTAAACATTATAAATCAAACATATTCAGATTATACCAGACTGTTTATAGTTTGAATGAAAATGTTTATTTTCTTTCTCATTACCTTAAGAATTTTATGTTTCTTCTTATTTTAAATTTTTATCATAGTTTTCTTTTTTTTCTTTGTTTTCAAACGTTTCTTTGACGTGTAAGAATTATCAGCTAAAAATAAAATTTTTTTTCTATTTTTATGATAATGACACCACAGGCTCTCACGCATGCGCTTTCCTATACAGAATTTGTGAGGGTTATTTCTTAAATTTGTAATTTTTATAATTAATTCTTAAGTTATAATTCTATAAGTTATTTTCTGGTTAGTAAAATTATTAAAATTACAAAATGATTCCTTATGTATTAAATTTGGAATTTTGTATAAAAAGAGTTTTATGTAACACACATAACACTGAGTAATCGTACATCGCGGCTTTATCCGCTCAAGGCCTAGTAGTAGGCCGTGATCCGCTCCGTGCGCCCACCATCAAGTCTGATATAATTTCATCTAGAAATGAAAATACTGCTTTTAGCGAGTTATTACTGATAATTATAGTAAGTTTGGCTCTTCCTCTAAATTACCATAGAGGCTAAAGCTATACTTTTCAATTAAACATTACAATATAGGCGATTAAAGTTAACGGCGCACGACTTCCTCCATTTACTACAATGCTACTGGCAGAGCGCCGAATACTACCTGTGCAACGTTGCCACTTCTCGCTCGACATGGCCTTGTACTAGAGATGGCCGTGTTGTAGGCCTTATTATGTTCATTTTTTGTATGTATCTTTATCATATCAATGTACATTTTTGCGACAAATTGAAGTTTTCCAGTGTATATTTTTAAAATGGTGGCCATTTTAAATTTTCAAATTAAAACATCTCAAAATCGGTAAATTTTCTAAAAATTTTACTAAACACAAAAAAATATCAAATTAAATTAAGCATTTGGTACCAAGTTTATACGTATGATAGCAAATTGAGTTATCGCATTTTTTTCTCCATAAAAACATTGATTTTGCATTAAAATTAAATAAAATTAAGGCCATTTTAACAGACTCCGTTATTTATCGTCAGATCCTTACGAAATTAGTACTATTAGTTAGATAATTTAATTTGAAAATTTTTTGTATTTTATATATATATATATTTTTTTTAGAAAATTTATTAATTTTGAGATATTTTAGGTTAACAATTTAAAATGGCCGCCATTTTGAAAATATACGGTGGAAAAAATTAATTTTGCTCTCGAAAATGTACATTGGTATGACAAAGACACATACAACACATGAACTGAATACAATCATCCGTTTGCAACAACTAATTTGTTTATATTTTAAATTTTCAATAAGTAATAGACATTAGCCATAAATACAGCCTGAACAAAAATAATTTATACCCACCATTCATCATAAAATAAATATACCTAATATATGCCATCTCAATTTTAAGTAAATCAACATAGCCTAAATGAATACTTAATATAGCCTACATACCATAATGTAATAAAATTGCTTCATATTTAATAAAACCCATAATTATTTAATCATTTTAAAGTAATCTCTATGACAATAATTTAATATAGTATAATAGTGAAGTGACAACAAGACTAACAGTAATACAGTGTGCATTAACATATGTGATACCATCAAGCAACAATGAACAATCCTTCTTCTCAATTTGAATGGCCTAGTGATTAGATGTATTTTTAAGGGTCTCATCCCAAGTTAATATAATAACCCCATAAAATAGTTATTGAACACCAAAAGTTCAATTTTTTTATGTAGAAGAAGAACTACAGGTAATAGACACCCATTTTGAAGGCCGAGAAGATATTAAAACCTGTAGTGAAGAAATTTAAAATTGGTAATATCCCTCCATTTTATTCATCACCTACTGTACATTGAACTACAAATCAAAGGACTAAACAGTTTTTATAGCCAAGAAATTTATTAATAGTAATTGAATCTTAGAGAAATCAACTTAGATTAACTTTTGAAGAACCTTTTTGAACTTATTTAAACATTATAATTATATTCATTCAAGAAGAAACTTTGAGCCTAGATTGAACTTACAGCAAGCATTGTTGAGGCAGTGAACCTACCTTTTGATTCAATAATACTTAATGTCATAGAGAATTTATCCAATTCCATCTAGAAATTATCTCTATATTGAATTCAAATTTTATGATTTTATTTTCCAATATAATAATATTAATTCAACAAGAATTTATTCGACCCCGCACGACCACCCCAACCCTGAGAAAAGTTCCATGTTTGAGCAATAGCCAATATTAAACAGAGACATTTATTTATGAAGACAGTAATTAATTAAATAAAATCCCCATAATTTGTAATATCCATTGTTAGTCCCTTTTCATACACCAGATAATTTATTGTTTAATTTAAAATAAACTCAGTTTTGTTAATTGTATTTAAGTGTTTTAATATATCCAAAGACGCCATTAAGTTAAGTCTAGATTAGTCCATCTTCCTTCATAGAGGTATCAGCTGTTAGAATAAGGAAGTAAAGTAAAAGGCCACAAGTGTAAGTGTACATACAAATACAGATACAGAGGTGTGTGTGGCAAATTTGGCGACCAACGTATGGGGCTCGAATAAATTCTTGTTAGCCTATGAAGCAATTTTGAACCTAATAACCTAAGCAATTGTACTAGCTAAGTTAAGGAAATATTAACTCATCACATAGATTAAGGATTTTAATTGTATCATACCTAGCTATAAGTTTATCCCAATTTTCCACCATCATGTCCGATTCCAATAAATCCCCACTTAGACCGCTTAGTAATCAAACATCACAAGATGAAAATCTAGACACAGCTGACAATGCGATGAATGCTACAGACGACAACACAGACTCAGTACACACCTCACCACGACACAACACACGTGAAAGTACTACGTCCATTGACAACATCATTACAAAAGAAGAAATTGAGAAATTAAATAATTTATGCGGGTACAGTAATCTCGATCTATTTCACGGGTTTGCGACACAAAGAACGCTGAGCGAGAATGATGTAAACAAACACGACGCCATCTTGCCATCGCCGACCATGGACGACGGAGACGAACGAGTCAAAGCCGAAGCTAGCCGAACGTGGCCGACAACACCCGAACCATTACGTTCTTGCAGTAAACAACTACTCTCAGCTGATTATGACTCAAATACCGTACAACCGTTCCCGAATATACAGCCCGACCCAAACTCGCAACTGATGATGATGTTGAATTCCATAAATTCGAACATCAGTGGAATAAATTAAAAAATCAATGAAGTTAATTCCAGTCTCAATTCCAAAATCACCGAAGTTAATTCCAACATTGATTCCAAAATCACTGAAATTAAAAATGAACTAAAATCTGACATAAATGAGATACGCGCCATACAACAAGCACATAGCTTGGAGCTACAACAAATTGAGAGTAATATCATTAAAAAAGTATACAAACAAAACGATGAAATAAGAAATGACTTAGCTAACGACTTACGTATACAACGTGAGGAAATCAACAAAACAATTGTAACTGAGACACAGAAAGTTGAGACTAAGTTGACTACTCAAATGATGGAAATCTGTAGGGACAATACGGAAAATTTGCGCAAAACCCACTATGAACATAAATTACAGGTAGAGACCCAGATTAAAACCCACATTACCCAGGTCAAAGACGAACTAATACCAGCGATAACACAAAACCAAGTGGTAATCAAAAGCCAAAACGAACAATTAAATCTAATAAACGAGAAAATTCTAGAACATGAAACTAAACTAAATGATTTCAAAGAATATGAACAGAAACCAATCACCTTGAACCCACAAATACATGTCACATGTAACGGCAATAATTTAATGACAGACATGACCTTACCAAAATTTAATGGCAGAACACAAAATCCACCAGAGTATTTAACTAAGCTAAAACGGTACTATAAAAAATTGTTACAAAAACAACTCAGTGACCCCATAGAAGTATTAACTGATACAATCGAAGCGAGTTTTGAAGGACAAGCATCAAAATGGTTCTCGTTAATCAAAACTGACATAAGTAGTGGGAAAAAGCCACTTCTAAACCGGAAGTGACGTCAGCTGCCAGGGCAGCTGCAGGGGTCAGATGGTGTCAGTTGCCAGGGCAGCTGCAGGGTGCAGATGGCGAGAGCATATGCCCTGAATTTGAAGTAGAATTGGGCATGAATTAAGAGTTAGTTCAAAATTGAAATTCAACAGTTATAACTGGAGCCTGGAAAGTATGTCAAGGTCATCCAGAGTAAGTTTTAAAAAAGCCTACCCAACTACCACTAGAAATAGTTCAAAGTTGAACTAGTTGGTGATAGTGGGATAGGCTGAAGTAAATTTTGAATTTTATTTGTGAACATATAATTAATGTGCAACAGCAGAGTTTAAACAAGTTGAACTTTTGTGATGAACTACAGAGTTGTAAATGCAAACACCAACGACGATGAGAAGGTAAACGCAGAGTCCCCAGATGATGTATTTGAAAAGCTTGAACAAACGTAACATTTCGAGTTGGTTTTCCCGTTCCATTTCCAATCGTTTAATTTCCAATTTCAATTTATCCTCTTCCATTCTAGTTATGAAGGGAACTTCATCCATCATATCCATCATGATTTTGTAGTGTTTGAAATTTTAAAACAAGTGATGTTGATAGTTCAAAAGTTGAAGACGGAATGAGAAGTGAAAGCGAGAAATGTTAGTTAAATAAAGAAGTGGTGGGGGGAACGAAGAATTACAAAGAAGTGGTGGGGGAAATATTTTGCTGTTCATTATTACCATCAGTAGTGTCAGATGGTGCAGGAGTTAGATTTAGTAAACTGTCTTCGTCCGAACTTTCAATCTTATCACAAATAGGACAATCGTATGTTATTTCCAAATTCATTTTGATGGTTGTAAAATTATCTACAAGTTCTTGTAAAATATTAAAAATGTCTTGTAACTCTTCTTTAGAGTTTATTTCAAAACTAGAATTCATTCGGGCCAATGGAGAGTTGTTCATTATTGGAGAGTCGGTGATGGAATGAGGATCGGCGCATAGGGAGGGGGCTTATATAATGGTGACCTTGAGCAGGCGTCTAGGGAGGGGGGCTGTCTAGGGAGGGGGCTTTTATATAGGGAACCTTGAGCTTATGATTGAATAAAACGTTTAGTTCTTCTTCTCCATCTTTTAATTCAATTATTTGAACTGAAGTAGTTGTTTCATCTTCTTCACTTGATGAAGAAAACAATTCACCAGGATTTAAATATTGAACTACAATTCTGAACCATCTTATAGGATATTCGTCAATGACAGAAAGTAAGTTTTGAAACAATTCTTCCATCTCCTCCCTGTCAGTTATTATATGTTCAAATTTGATAAATTTGTTTTCCATGTTGTTAGTTAGACTGTTGGAAGTGGAATGATTTAATATTATATAAAAATTAGAACTAGTGGTGGGGGAAATCTCAAGGTCATCCAAATGAAGTTTTAAAAAAAGTGTAAAACTGAAATTACACATTTGATGGTTCTACAGGATCGGAATACCAATCTGATCTGTATTTACATCTTTTTATCATATGTGTACAAAAATCATCTTGATGAGAATTGGTGCGTTGACAATGAGCAAGATCTAGAGGGTGAAATTTGAAACATCTTTGAGGACAACATGTATGAAAATATCTTGATTTGTAAAATTTGAAAGTTCGCAATTCCGGTGGTGGTAGTTGTTTTGTTTTGCATTTGCAATAACAAGATCCGAAGAATTCACATTTAGTACAAGCTAACCCATCCACCATCATTGGTCCTAAATCTGTACACTGTTGTTCACAACAGTAACGAGGTTTGTACTTGTATTTTTGCTCTTCCATGTTGACGCTGCGGAGTCCAGTGAAAGAATAAGAGTGTATAGTGTTGAATAGTGAGTTTTATGTACTGTGAAAAGTGGTGGGGGTAATTTCAAGGTCATCCAAATGGAGTTTTAAAAAATTATACCTTACAAGTGTAAGGATTATTAAAATTTAGGAAGTTTGTTTTTCTTTGTTTTCTTCAGACTTTTTCTCTCTCTCCGCCTTAGCCATAGCAACAAGTTCTTCTGTTGATAATGGATGTACTTCAGGAAATTTTAAAATTAATTTAGCTTGATATCCTTCTTTAGTTAATACATCTAAATCTTGGGTCATTTGTTCAATGGTGTTGTAGTCTTTTCCATAGATTTTTCCATCAAGTTGAATCATCATTCTGTACAACATTTTCTTAAATAGGTCTTGTCGTGGTGAGAGCTGAGAAGCAAATGATTATTTATACAAGTATCACATCCTTTTTATTAACTCATATTGATCATGTGATTCTTTAGTTGTAGTTTTGTCTGTCAAAAGTTATTCAACATTGGTAATACTTTTGGAACTTGATGTTATGTTGACCAGTTGGTGATGAAGAAGTTGTAGGTTGTGTAGAAATAAATATTTCATCATCGCAATATTTTGTTTTAGTGAACATCCTTGTATTAGTAGCACTAATATCAACAGTTAAGTGATAACCACCGGTAAGTAAAACTCGCATTTCGTTGGTTAAATCTTCGAGTTGTTCAAAAGTTGTTATGGTGTTAGTATCGTAAGATGCACACTTGACCTTTAGGGACATGTTGCAGTTTTATATTCAGGGATTAAGAGCGAGATGTGTACGGTATGAAAGGTAGCAGTAGACTGATGAATTTTGCAAGTACATTTCCCCTTTTATAATTATACAAAATTGGGTCAAGGTCATCCTGTGGAATTTTTAAAAAAAGCAACATATTGTAATGTACAAAAACATTACAATATGTTGCTTTTTTTATTTTTATTTTTTTTGTTTTATATCATATTTATTGAAAAAACAAATACAAAGAAATATTTACAATGTTATGTACAAATTAATCAGTAGTAGGTGTTACATGAATTGTAAGTTCAGTAGAGTTGTTTCCACTGGGTCCATGTGATACCAAATAGAGTGTGCCGGGTTGAATTATACGAAGATCTTCATTTTGAAGTAGTTGTACGAAGCGCTTTGGTAAGAAGATCTGAAATTTTGCTTCATCACCAATTGTATAAGGTGCCTCGCTCAAAGTGCAATTTATAGCATCACCTACTGAAGTTTCCATTTTCTTAATAGTATGAATGATGTAGTGTTTTTCTTCTTTTAGTTCAGAACATTTCTTCGTAGGTAGAATTGATGATTTAGAATGAGCGTTGAACTGATCAACTAAAGTTTGAAGTAAGTTCTGTGATGCCATATTGATGTTGTTAATCTTCTTGTTAATAAGAATGTCCGTCGGAGATGTTGTCTCTTCGGAGGTTTGAGTAATACTCATGCTGTGTCATGGTAGCGCTCTCACTTTTATAATCGACACTACCCCCACCACTGACACTACCCCCACCAGTTTGTTGAAGGAAATTATTCAAGCGGTAGGCATTCTTTAAAGCGCACTGCGACCTTCGATGTTTAAAACTTTTTGATGAAATACAAAGTTCGTTGAAGTAGCATTGGAAATCTTTATCAATTATTGCATTAATCACTTCGTTGCTTGTAAATGATTGTATCCAATTTGCTTTTTCCAATCCCCTTGTGTAGATAATTTTAAACTCTTTGCAATAATGATTCATAATGTGCGGCATCATGTTATAATTAATGAAACCTTCATCCCATCTTAAGTTGTGAAAATGTTTGTTCAACCATTTGTTTGTAACTTTCGCTTTAGTTGTTAGTCTATTAAATGGTACTGGAGGTTTGAACAAATAATGATAAACTACTGATGTGTTCATGTCCAAGATTACTAATTCTTTAATAATAAAATTACCATCATTTCCTCGGAAAGCTTGAAATTCAATTATACCTCTTTTAACTTCCATTATATGTGGCGCATTAGAAAACGAAACCCGTTTATTCATGATGAAGTCTTACTAACAACTGACTTAAAAATTGAATGAGCCGATGTTTATAACAGACAGGATTGTTCTTCTTCTTTCACTTCTTGTGCCACTTCATCAATATTAAAATTGATGTGATAGTTGTTTAATTGTCTCCACATTTCAACTTCTTGAGGTATTCTATTAAAGATTGAAGTATCCACGGGACCGTATAAAATTGGAACAAATGGTTTTTTGTCCAATGTATCAATTAGATAGTCTTTAATTATTGCACTTGAAAATATTAGTTGTTTCAAATATCTGGTGACGGGACCGGTAGTACAACTTAAAGTGTAAAATTCTTCTTTAGTGAAATATAATTTAACATTATGTGTAGTTAAATCTCTGAAGCGAACAATTTGTCCTCCACGATGTTTTACTATATCAACTTCAATATTTGATTCCAATAAACTTAATCTTGTTCTTCTTCCAAATGTGTTGTTACTTAAATAGCACTCCAAAAGATGTAAATGTTTCATGAGAGATTCCCAAGTAGTTTCACTGAAAGTAACCATTTTGTTTCCATGATTTAAAATAACAATTGGTGAATAATCCATTGATTTTAAAATTCCAACTGATATACTTTTTGTCATGCATGAAGAAATTGGGTAGATAATCCGAAGAAATACTTCTGTTAAAATATTGGTTGTAATGTTAACTTCAACCTTCTTCCTTTTTACTTCTTTTTCAGCTTTTTCTTCTTCTCTCTTCTTATGTTTGTTGAATTTTAGGAATTCGTCCATTTCTCGTTCAACTTGTTTTTCTATATCTGAACTATTATCATCCATTAGAGGTGTATTTTCTTCTCCGTTAGTAGAATTCATCTTGCGAATGATGTTTCCCATACGACGGTTGAAGATAGAATGAAGTTTCTACTAATTATTTTCTCGCTTTTATATTTTTCGTAAATCCTTGAAATTTATACAATTACATAATTGTTTGTTTTCAACTTGTCTTTCACAAATGAAATTCTAACCTCAAAAATTAAAGCAGATAATTCTAACCTCAAAAATTTGCAGTTGTTGTACAATTCTTCTTAAAGTACATTCTTCACAATTCCGGTCAGCGGTGTGTAAGTAACTATTTTATCATGTAGAATTAGACAGTATGCCGAAGTTCCATCCGCTACTGGTTCTTCAAATTCCATTTCAATTTTTATATCCACACTTGATGATTTTACCGATTCATTTTGTTTTGAACAATCGATTACAATTATTGGAGCCTTGGAATAATACTGGTCAGGTGATAATAGTGGTGTATTAGTCTTTCCATAATATGATGATTGAAATCTTGCATACATATCGTATAAAATGGAAAAACGTTTATTGCTGAACATGACATTCAAATTGTCATAGGGAAAGAATTGAGAGTTTAGGAAAACTTTACAATTCTTTATTTTACAGTGATCAAATTGACCAGCATTTGCAGTGATAACATCTTTTCGCTTAGTTTGAAAACCGAGTATTATGTACCTTGCTCGTTCCAAGTAAGTTGATGTCTTGACGGTCCATGTTTGTCGTTCTGTCTGAGGTAGTGTAGGGTATTCATGAAATTCCCAACTTCGGAATGGCATCACAATATCACGGTCAGATTTCAACTTTCTCAATAATAGGATTCTATGTTCATCAGCCAATCTTACATGAGGTACTCTCCAAACAACTTTATCCAACTGTAGTTGCCATTCCAGTTTATCTTCCGTAGTTGCAGGGTCTGCAAGTATCAAGTCCTTATTAGTTGAAGATCTGAGTAATACTAATTCCTGTTTGACATTTATTATTACCCGTTTGTAATCTTCAGCGAATCCCAAAAGCAATCGTAAAGGTACATGAAAATCAAAGTGACCGTTGGAAGCTGGTGTTATAGTGTCTTTATCGGGGGCAACCCATCCGGCAGTGACTATTGAATTCTTCTCATGCGGTGTTAATGATGTTAATCCTTTCAATGTCGTTGTTAAACCAACCTTTTTTGTTGAATCAACCGTCACCCCTGATATTTCATATCTTATTTCATCAAAAAGATATGCCATCGGGTTATTTATAAAAGGAACTGTTGAAGCAGTTTTTCCATCCAATTTTAATACCCGTCTTTCAATGTACAAGTAACTTTCACACGGTAAAGTGTAAATATCTTGTTGTTGAATGGGGATCCTTATTTCATCGTTATTGTTTAATTTTGATGAAGTGTAAGGGTTGTGCGTGTGATATTCCTTCTCCCATAGTGTTTCGTCGAACGTTGGTCCTTGAGATATATCCAGGATATCCATCGCTGTTAAGTTTTAATCCAATCTTCTGTAGAAAACGAATGTTTTCCGATGTTAACTCTTCCAATGTCGAAGAGCTACTGAGCTCCCGAGTCTTCCGTTGCGGTTTAAATGATAATCCCATGTTGACTTTTATGTTGCTGCTCTGATGTGTATCCGTATAGTAATTGTTTCTCCTCTAAAGTCAACACTATGACCGTCTTGATCCAATATGTTCAGTACGATGTCTGAAATGAAACTGGTGTTTAACGGTAGGTATATCAAGTTTTGTGGCTTCTCAACAATTTTAAAACCGGGAGCCACTGTTGGATAAAATGTATGTAAAATATGTTGATTAACTCCATCTCTATACGATCCGTGTATAATGTTGCACGTGACATCAATACTATTTACTTTCAATATTGTTACAGTTGAATCACCCGAATGAGTAGTTCCAGGAGTTAAGATTTTCTTTTTTGTATCTGTAAATCCAAGTAAACTGCCAATCGACTGTTCCAAGCTGACATCAATATAATATTTTGAAGTTATTTCTGCTTTTAAAGTATTATTGTTTCCTTTAACGGTGATATTGTCTTCTCCGAGTTGTTTCTGTAATAATTGGTTTATGTCATCAATTTCATATGCTCCAGTAGGAAATGTAATTATTTTCAATTCTGAGTATTTTCCTGCAGCATCCTTAGTTTCATAATAATGTAGTAAATTGTTTTTTCCTTCTGTAACATTAGGAATTGAATTGTAGGTAGTCAAATCAAGTAATGCCGCTTCCCATAATCTTTCCTTGGATAGACGCAATGCTGGGAACAGCGTACTTTTTAATGTGGATGAATTTCCACTCAGTGACACTGTATACGATGACATCTTAAAGCTGACTGACACTCTTCGCTAGAAACTCCAAACATAAATGCCCACATATTTCAGTATTGTTAGGTTGTTCTCTTTTGTAATTATAAAAAATGTTTTTGGAGTTTCGAAAATAATGTTGCAGTTCTTTTGGCGGTGGTAGATTGCCAAAACTGTCAAAGTAGTAAATGGTTTGTCCGAGTTTTTTATAGCATACCCAATGAGTGCCTGGACCATAGGTGGAATCCAAATTTACTATTCCAGTTTCATTTTTCCATATTTTAGTTGGTAATGCATCTTTCATAAAAACTCCTCGAAAGAATGGTATTTTCAAACATTTTACATAATCATTTAACTGATGATTTGTTAAGGCTTTATTTGGAATTATCAATTGATTCTTCTTATTTAGTACACACGGTATGGTCTTAGGTATAAACCTGCTCCGTTTTTTACCATTTGCCAAACAGAAGTCTTCTTTACACTTGCCTTATGAGTTCTACGACGTCCTTTTTTAATGTTTCCACCTCTTTTGGGAGCGCCTCTCTTTGCAGGTCTTCCTCTGCGACGTCTTCCACCACCTAACTTTGCTTTTGTCTTCATGGCTGTAGTTACTGCCCAAGCTGCTGCTTTTTCTGCAATATTTGCGTCACTTGATTTTACTCTTTGCCAAGCTTTCTCCGCTAAAATTTTATCTGCTATTGATCTATTTGTTGAATCTTTATACTTTGAATATGCTATATCGTGTTCTTTGCAAGCTTGATCTAATTTATTAATTCCAGGATCTCCTCTTGCTAAACGTTTTGCCAACTTAGTTCCAGGTCCACAATATTGATAACCTCCGGGCAGATGTAATTCGTATGGTAAAGCGTCTATCGTTCGATTTACAACAGCACCAACTGGAATCCGTCTGAGCAGGGATAATGCAGCTGATGTTATACCACGTCCTCTCTTACCGCTGTCTTGACGATGACTGAGCGATACGGTCTTCATTATGTTGTCTTATATAACTGGTGTGTTTACTCTACGAGATACTTTACATAAATGAATAACTTGTGCAAAATCTTTTATATTTAAAGACTTAGTTATTCAAATTAATTATATACTGATTTATGATTCTATTTTTAATCCAAGCTTCTCGTTCATCGGGTTGAATCACCACATGATTCGTTGTACTAGCTATATGATTGTGGGTATCAATAAGTAAATTACCCACTATTCTTATTAAACAATCTAAAGTTACAGCATCTTTTGGATGTTGAGGATCTTGTAACTGCATAATACGTTTATCATTACACGTGTAAGCTGTTGAATCACTTTTTGATGTTTTTATGACTTGTCCAATAGTAGCAGCATCATTTGAATCTTCGCCTGGTAAAATATTAATTATTTTCTTCATCTTTGCATCATATTTGGTCCCAAAGTGTTTATCCCAAGTTATTGTTTGTTTCATTGTAACACAATCATTTGCTTCGTAACCAGGATAAATATCTTTTATTCTTCTATTACGACCATTGTATGTACCTAATGTACCACCAGTAGCAATTAATGTTTGCACCATTAGAGGTACATCTGTATCTTTTATACCAAATCTTCCATTTGTTATTGTTTTACGTCCTGCATCCCATTCATCATTATTTCCTTGCATTAAATTAAACTTTTCATTTCCATGTATAAATTTATCTCCCCGCTTTAACACGGCATCTTCATGTTTTACAAAATTGGATGTTTCCTTTTTTAATTCTTTAGATAATTGTTCTATAGTAACAGCATCTTTTGGTTGAGAACCGAACTTTACATTTGACAACACTTTCCCATGACAATCGATTTCATCATCATCTTGTAAAATACAGTTGTCCTTGATATATTTCAGGTTTACAGCATCGCCGTCTTCCTTTGGGTATCCAATGTCGTTTATAATAAATTTATAAAAAGAATATCCATGTTTAGTTTTTTCCGGTATTATAGAATGTAAATATTCTTTATTAACTGAATCTTTATCATTTTTGGGATTTCCCACGTTGGTTATTCTATAATTTCCAGCATCATATGTTTGTCCATCTTTTAAGTTGTTACCCCATTGCAATTTTAAAGTATTTGAAAGTTCAGATGATAAGTACTCTTTAGTAATTGCATCAGAACCTTCAGTTGGTTTACCAACATTAATTAATCTATGTGATTTAACATCGTAAGTATTCTTATGTAATTTTAATGATGTTGAAGTAGCTTCTTTTACTGTCTTCAAATTTGCTCCATCAGTATCTTCTTCTGGATCTTTAACTAGTTTTAAACGTTTATTACTTATGCTATAGTCACCTTCAGGTGTTTGCGGTAATCCACTTCTTTTTCTGTCTTCTCCAACTTGCACTCCTAAAGCGGAGTACCGTCCGAACTTGTCGACGCTCATGTTAGAACTGATACGTCTTATGCTTGCACCTCTTTTATATCCACGGACAATTATACGACTATACCGCGATTCCTAAGTTCATCAACTAGAGCCACCCATTCATTATTCAAACCTGTATGACCGGCTTCCATGGCTTCATGCAATAGTCTCATTCTATCAACCAATTTATTGATATCATTGTAGTAAATCACATTCGTATTGTATAGATTTTTCATCAATCCTTTACCAGATGTTGAAGTATCTCCTTTACTCTTTTTACCATGTTGTTCAAGAAGTGATAAATCCATAAGTGATAAAGATTTTCTTTTCAGTGGTTGTCTCACCGCTGGTGCAGTACGTAATGTTGGCAATTTTCGTGGAGGAAACAACTTTTTTATAACGATGTTATATTTTGTTGCACGTGAACGATTTATCATTGCATCCTTTACATAGTTTCTTTTATGAGCGTTAGTATTTTGGAGAATCTCCTTAAAAACACTTAAATCTTTGGATGAATATCTTAGTGGTATGTTTTAAAAATTAATTCATATAATCCTTTTGTTCCTTTATATCTATGCTCACCAATAATGATGTAATCGTCTTGTGTTATTTCAAGCTTTGAATCGCCAATCTTCAATTCATTCCCATCAATTCTTGCTCCGTATACGTGTGATCTACTCAAATTCGGGTTTGATTTCATATCATGTAGCATTTTCATTATATATTTTCTTCCAAGAGGTCCATGTTGTAATATATCGCTACTCAATTGAGTTAAATTTGGAATAGATTGTTCAGCTTCAGGTATTGGCTGTTCTTCTTCCTTTTCAACAATTGGTTCTTCTTCTTCTTTTGTTTCTTCTTGCTCACTAGCACTTGTATATGAATCATCATCTTCTTCTTTTTTTAATGCTTGTACTTCTTGTTTAGAAACTGGTAGTAAAACATCTCCTTCATAACGAGGTTTACCAATAGTTTCTGATATCTGTTTTAAAGGTTCCGTAATAGGTTTAAATGTAGTCTCTAGAAATTCTTCTCTTTCACTTAAACCCATCCTCAATGCACGATTCTTCATCCTAATAGAATCACTCAGTGATTTTATTTCTTTCAATAGTTTTTCTTGATTCACCATGTTTACACTGTGAAGTTCAACATGTAACTAGATGTAGCATCGGTAGTTCAACGCATAAATACAAATTTATCCAACCCTATACGATATCTACCATTTTTAATATCTTCTTCCTTCATAATAACGAGAAAGCTATATTTCTCATTCCATGCTTTGCCACACATCTCTTTAAATTTTTCAAATGGCATATCCGCATTTACATGATCATTATATATATGCTTTAAATTTGTTTCATCTTGCTTGAAGATGATCAACATATTTGCATTGTCTCTTATAAGTTGTTTTGGAATTTTACTGTATGTTTGACCAATATAAATGCTATCAATATTATGATGTCTTCCCATAGCAAAATAATTCCTTATTGTGTCATGATTTTCACAAGAAACATCGTCAAATATAAAAATAGAAAATGGTTTTGCTTCATTTGGTTGCATAATTGTTTCACTGGCATTAAACTTGTAAAAATTCACTTCAGGTACACTTGCAAGTACTTTATCCAATAATTGATATTTTGGTTGTTGCAATGATTTTGAAAAAATGTATATATTATTAAAACGCAATCCTTTAGGATTAGTTATAAGGTTAAAAACAACATTAGTTTTTCCACAATTTGAAGGACCAGTTATTAGACATCTTATCGTATTTGGTAGTAATTCACCATGTTTTCCATGATTTAACTTATCATTGTCAACTGTCAATTCATCAATGTTATTGATATTAAATCGATCTTTTTGTTGTACAATCTCCATCTTGTATAAAGGTTAAACATACAATGAGCTATTAAACAACTATACTAAGTCTTTTGAAGGAATCCAAGAGTCTTCACTTTTATCAAACCCTAACCACCGGACTTTAACCATATCCTTTTTCCTTTGTAAAATCTTCTCGACAAGATATACATCACCAACTGTTGATTTCAACAATTCGTGTCCGTAGAATCCACCTTGAAGTAATTCACCCTTGTTATCCTTTAATAAATAGGTTTCAGGTATAGTTGGTTGCACTTTATAAATTGTAAATACTTCATTAGTCCAATTTGGTAGATATCTTTTACTAAATACACCTTTGTATTTGCTTATACGAACTTTATCGTTGACCTTGAACTTCTTTGGTTGCAATTTTTCCAATTTCGGTGTTGTATTATTTTTAATGCGTTGTAATACAATTTTGGCATTAGCACTATTTACATGGATAGGTTTCATTCCAATGGTACGATGATATTTGTTGTTATACTCTTTTATAAGTTGTGGTAATATGTCATACCACACGTATGATCCTCGTTTTGAAAATTGTTTATACATCGCACCTTTTAATGTTCTATTGAATCTTTCAATTATTGAAGCTTTAACTTCAGAATTTGTAGAATAATGATTTATTTGATATTTCTTCATCAAAGCTCCAAAGTCTTTATTAAAATATTCTTTTCCATCATCGGTCTGTAGATGTTTAATTTTAAATTTATTTCTTTGTATTGTGGTTTCCATAGCTTTTGTAACACTTTTACCAGTCTTATCCTTCAATGGTAAAGCATAAGCTATTTTAGTAAAACAGTCTATAATTGTTAAAATATATTTAAATCCTTTATTTATTTTACTGTGCGGTATCATTTCAATGAGATCAGCTTGATAAAGATCATTCATTCCTTTAATGATTGTACTTCTTCTTGGAAATCTTCTTCTTGCTGGTTTATGTAGTTCATTTACAATCTTGTCCTTCACACTTTCCATCTTCAGATGTTTCTTGTACACCGCTTGTAAAAATACTGACCCATAGAATAGTTAATTCTCATTTATATAGTTTGAATATAGGTCAAGGCCATTTCCTATTAGTGTAAAAAAGAGGGAACATGGCATTGGGCTTGCCATGTCCCCTCTTCTTTACGGAAAGGAAAAAGGAAGAAGGTAGAGGACGAAGAATAGGTTTACTGGTCGATAGGGTTCAGGGAGTAGTGGCCGAATGGTAAAGTATTAATTTTATCTTCTAAAATATGGCGCTTGTCATCTTTGTAGCTTAATGCCCACTTTGTTTGTTTGACACTAAAAAGTTGATGATTATAACTTCTAATAGTGTTGAACGTTGCAGTTGTTTCAACATTTTCAAACAAACATCTTTTATAATGTTCAAACTGTACGTTCTTCTTCAGGAAAGAAGTTTTTATTCCTTTGGCCTTCTTCGTGACTTGATGTTCGTTCCTCTCGTTTATGTACAGTTGAAATGAATACAGTTTGGACATTAATGCTACAATTTCCATCATCGGCACACCATTTGTTTCATCTTTAAATTTTCCCAATACTTTCTTATTTCTGTCATAGTCGTAATTTGGATGATCCTTAGGATAATCGGAAAAGTCGAAATCATCTTTATATATAAAGGTGCGTAGATCTTCATACATGTCATTTGTTTTAATCCAGTAAATTAGTGCATCCGTGTCCATATATGCAATACCAATGTTCTCTCTTCCATAATAGTTAACCATCTTCTTATAATGAAACTCGTACATATGTGTTTTTGAAATATCCAAGATTGACATTCCAAGATACAAAGGACGATCCATTGTAACTGACTTCTTGTTCATGGAAATAACAACTAGATTTTCATTAATAATTATAGATGAACCAAAGTTTGGTTGTTGCACCAATTTCTGTAATTTTACTGGATCAGTTACCAATTTGATATCCTTATGTTTCCTTTTGTTTTCCAAAGTCTTGCCAAATATTGCGTTATTCATTAATTTGAAAAAATCTTTTTGAAAACTTGATGTAGCAGTGGCTCTTCTTCTTGTGTTGTTGTCGATGTAAGGTTTTAACCAACAAGATTGAGAAAATTGTAGTACTCGATTAATTTTTGTAATTCTCAATCCTAAGTCTAAAGCTTGTTGTATCATCCAGTAGTGTCCAACATATCGAGACTTGTCGGTTAAAGTCATCATTAATTTTGGCCATCTTCCAGTAGGGGAAATTTCAGTCTTAGGAAGAAGTGGTAAATCATAATGTTGATCATGAAGATGTTCAGGATATTCAAAATTAACATCAAAAATGTAACCAGTTTCACCATGCTTCGGTATATCCATTATGTTTCCAATCGATTCTGGATCTATCCATTTAAAATTATCATATGGAAGGGGATTCGACATTGCCCATCCGTATAAGTTATTTGCATCAAAATAACCCAGGAATGTTGTTGGTTTTGATGCATCATAATCGGGCAGATACTTGTTGTTCGCCTTGAAATATCGTGTAACGCTTTGCGTCAATCCCCCTCGAACTCCTGACTCTAACATCATAACCATATCTATATCAGTAAGAAGTTGTATTTTACAATTTGTTTCTTTCAACATAGCTTGCCATGCTAATCCAGGTGAAGTGTACGAATGAAGAGGGTCCAATCCATATGCTGCAAAACATGTATTTCTAAATTCTTCCATTATATCACATAGTAAAGTTACATCCAATTTAACATAAAAATCTGAATATTCTCCCAATGTTCTAAATCCTAAATCGTTCCATACTTTACATGCATGATCATAGTCCTCTTGAGATATGTCCATGTCATAAAGTTTACTTTTGAATTCTTCTTTAGCCGGAAGTGATGTTTCATTAAATCTTTCTAAACTGTCTATGTAATCATATGGAAACACACCTTTCCGAAGTACCAAATCCAGTTTGTCGTTATTTACAATCTTCTTTGTTTCGATTAAATCTTGTTTCCTTAAATTTTCTGAAAGTTTGGACAAACTCGACGGCATAAATCTGTAGGAGTCTAAGAATCTTAGTTTCATGTTTCCAACTTCTTTGGAAAAACTTATGAACTTCTCTGAAGTTTCAGCTAACACATCGATTTTACCATCGTCTCTTCCTAGTTCAGGTATTATAAAATGAGCATCGTACCCACTGAGGTTATGCAGAACCACAGGAATAAATAGTGGTAAACGATAGCTTAAGTTGCATTTATTACAAGCAGCACCCCTGTAATAACCTGTGAGGTGATCGTGATCTTTAACTTTATAATTCTCAATAGTAAAATCATTTTTGCATAAGAAACATCGAGTTGCATTTTCATGTTGAATTTCTTCTTCTTCCTCCATCGGTTTCATTGGTACAATATTTGTATATAATCTTTGTGCATTTCCAGCTATTGAATATAAGTGATCAAGAAATATTTTTTCTACATTTTCACCACGATATACTAGAGGTTCTGAAGTTAATCCATATCTGTTTAAATGTTCTTCTGATAATGTTGATTTAACCATTAAACAAAAACTGTTTGGTTTGTGCATTTGATACTTGACACTTTTTCTAGCTTCACAATTTTCATCTTCAACAGGAACAAGTGTTGATTCAAAGTCCGCATACACAACTAGAGGAATACGGTACTGATGATGAACCTTTTCAAATGTAACAAATGCTCTGCTTTCCGAAGGTAAAATAATCTTTGCTTCATAATTATTGTTACATAATCTTTTGTGCTCTTGTAACCATTCTCTTGAGTGTAGCCCATCTCGTTTAAAATTGAAACATCTCTTGCAAATTAACTTTCTGTGTCGATCTTTAGAAAGCTGCTTATTAACAAGACGATCAAATTGCTTTATGTACACATAGTGAGACACATCTCCTCGCGTTAGTAGTAGTAAATCCGTATGATCTGGTAGCTCTTCTTTTGCAATACGTAAAGGATACACTTTGTTTGAACTATCTAATGCAAAAACATTGATAGACGTACCAGGATTTTTCTTCTCAAATTTTGATATATCTTTCAGTGATACAGGATAAGTGATTCCTTGAAAATTGTATCTAAATCTTTGATTTTCATATTCTTGGTTAGGTCTATTCACATGAAGTGGTGGTACAAATTTAGCTGTCATTGCATAACGAAAACATTCATTGTCTTCATTTTTAACATTAACACAAGATTTTGTATTTTCAATTCTTTTTGGTAAAGGAATGTAACTAGATCCCATTAGTCCATATCCATGTTTATGAACTCTTATATCTAATACTTCAATACTTGTAAGACTCCATCCGGATCCTCTTCCTTCGTGTTCCTGAATTTTTGTTAATATTTCTTCTATACAATTTTCTATTATTGAATCAATGTTTGAACTTTCCATAATGGTTCGGTTTTTTGTTATGAATCCTCTTGGTGATAATTCTTCTTGTACATTTATAAACATAGCTTCTAGTAGTAAACCAAATTTAAGAAAGTTTAATCTTTTCAATTCTTCTTTTAAAATTTTACTTACGATTGGTTTTGCTTCTCTAATAAATTCTTCTAGCTTCAAGTTTTCATTTTGAATCTTATGATGCATTACTACTTTACCGGGTAATGCAAATACTTGTAGATTCGGTAAAGTAGTTGAAGATGTTGCTGTTATTTCATCTTGTTGTTCTTGTTCTTCTTGTTGTTCTTGTTGTTCTTGTTCTTCTTGTTGTTCTTGTTCTTGTTGTTCTTGTTTTTCTTCTGGGTTGTTGTGAATTAGTTCTTTATGACAGTCTAATAGAATTTCATCGTGAAACGATTCCAAACATTTATCGCAACGATACATGTTGAGATGTTTACTCTTCGAAATTTTGCCAAGAAATGAAATAGGCTCTCGCGTTCCTCCTTTTATAACGGTCCCCCCACCACTATTTCATCTTCTTCACTATACAAGGAAATCAAACTTTTTAAATAAAAATATTAACCTTCAACAAACTAATTGTTCATTCGTGTTCTTTATTCCCATTGGAGTTTTAGTATATACTTCTTTATATTCAAGCTTTAACTAACTTTCCCCCACCCAACTAATTTTAGTTACTTTTAAAACCAAACACCTGCCCTCCAAACATCTATTAGGACAGATGTTATGGGACAGATGTTGAAAGAACAAATGTTAGGGTGGAAATGGCTAGAGCACAGGCACTTGGTTAAACTAAATTTGCACATAAATTAACTAGAGTTGAACTAAAAATTCGCATAAATTAAAAGTTAGTTCAAAACTAAAATTCGACAGTGTTAAAAAACTCTAACATTTGAACAAGAATAAACATTAGTTCAAAACTGAAATTCAACAGTGTTAACCAAATTCTAACAGTCGAACAAATAGGTCAAGGTAATCCAATTTTAACGCGAGAACGAGGAATAGAGCACTAAGTGGCATGTTAGTCCATTACCACAAAGTGATCTATTCCTCGCTCTCTATTCTACATCTACTTTTTTCAGTTTACTTATTTATATTAAAATGTTCAAATTTTACTATGTAGAATGTCCATTCTTTCTCTTCAACTCTTCGATTGTTTTAAGCAATTGTAACAAATATTCGTTAGTTTTCACCAAAGTCTTTAGTTTGCTACATCCAATTTCAATGGAAGGTATTATAAGTTGTAATTTTATAAGTTCAATCTTTTCTTTCTTGCGAATTTCTTTCTTTATTATATTATTCCTTATTTTTGCTGAAGATTTAAACTCCATGTTGTTTCTGCTAAAGCCACAATAATAATAAAAGTCTCTTGAAACAACCTGCATTTATACACATTCCCCCACCACTTTATAATCCCCACTCCTTTCCCCCTCTTCTTTATATGTGGAAGGAAGTATTATAATTAGATTCCTAATATTGCTTTTCCTACTTCACTACGTGGGGGAAGGGTAATTTGTTATTACACTAGTTGTGCAAGAAAATAGCCGCCAGTGTCCACACCTTGTTCGTAGCACTCCATCATAGATTGTGCCCACTGCAACATGCGGTCTCTGTCATTTGGTGTGACAAGGAAAGAATGACTATCACCATACAATATAAAAGAGTCAATTCGTACATAACATCCTGAGTCCAACCATTTATTAGCTTCAGCCATAAACTTTTCTATTGTATCAAATGGAAATTGTGGATCAATTGCTATGACTTTACGTTCTTCACTAAGTTCAACAGTATAATCATCATCGTCCTCATCATCTTCACTTTCACTGTCGTTACTTAAAGTGTCTTCAGATTGTTCAAAAACATCAGAAATTTCAGAAAAATTAAAATTTTCATTCAGATGAGGAGGCATTTTGAAGCAAGAAATATTATAAACAGCAGAGACGAAACGACAAGAGCGGCATGTAGAAGAAAAATGAAGGGGTGACCAACGCTCGCTCCGCTTTTATAATAGTATGCAAATGAGGGGTAGGTGCTGACCATGACCAGTCATCGACCCAAAGGAGTGGGGGAAGTACTTTTCTTACTACTTGGATGGAAGTAGGTTAGTAGGTCACGAGACTTAGAGTGTTAAAAAATAATGGGGGAGAAACACGACGCTATAACGCGTTGTGTTTCTCCCCCAGTATTTTTTTAAGCAATAATTTGGAAAAAGCTATGTGAATTTACTTGCTACGCCCCCACCTTGTAATACCATCCAGTTTGTGTCTGAGGAGATAGTCTTTAGAGTCTAACTCATAAACGGATTTCTCTTTGCGCAAGGATTCAATCACTTTAATATTATATCTTACGCCGTTACAAGTTGCCAAAATGTGTTCGTTGTCAATAACACTTTCAAAAAAATAGACACAACCTCTCTTAAGCCTATTTCCTTTCACACCAATAATTTTGGATTGGTATTCAACAGTGGGGGTTTCTGTCACTTGTAGTTCAGAAATGTGTTTTACGACATGTACACGGCAAAAACTTTCGTTTTTTACACATTTCCTCCCACAAGGTGATCCTTTCTTAATTCCCCTAGTAAGCATTTCAGGGCAAGTAGTGGGACGGCTAAATGCCCTACGACGCTGTTCTTGTAATAATTGAAATTGCTCTGAAGGAGCGGGTTTAGGAGTAGGTTTAGGAGTAAGTTTAGGAGCTGGTTTAGAAGCTGGTTTAGGAGCTGATTTAGGAGATGATTTAGTAGCAGGTTGAGAGGATTCAGTTTTGTGATAGGTATGATCTTCAGGTGTACTAAGTGGTGGGGTAGGAGGCAATGGTGATAGTGGGATAATGGGTGTGCTTAGACGATGAACAATGGTTTCAACGGAAGGGGTATTAGGATGGTGGTGAACTGGCTTCTGCGGTGGCGGCATAGTAGTTGATGGTGGTGCGGAGTCCTTTGAAGGCGAAGGCGGTGAAAAAATACTACGAAGTCTAGAAGTGTTAGTTGGCGGAAGAATAGCTCCAGAAGTTGAAGGTTGAGATGCAAGTCGATTCTTGTAGCAATCAGGAAGGTTTTTGAGGCGAAGAGTTTTCTTAGGTGCAGGAACAGCCGTAGTAGAAGTTGAAGTAGAAATAGAAGTCGAAGTAGAAGTTAAAGTAGAAGTTGTAGTTAGCAGAGATAACATGGTTGTGGCTCCAAGTTCGCAGCGTAACGTCTGGAATCAGAATGAAATGTTAGCCGCAGTCGGTACGTCTTTTATAACAATATGCAAATGAGAGGGGTAGCAGCTGGCCGAGACTGATTATTGACCTGGGAGGTGGGGGAAAAGGGGAAAGAGAAGGTATTTATTTAAAATAATTCGCATAACTTTTGACTAAAATAAGATAACCAAATTCTTCTTTTACCAAAATGTTTGTCTTACATAGACCTTTTCAATGATGTATCGCTTGTCCAAATCCGTCAATCCGTTATCAAGTTATAGCCATTTTAATTTTTCAGGTCATGACCGGTCGTTCACCCGTAGTAGGGGAAGGAGTGGGGGTAGGAGTGGGGGAGGGAGGGGGGGGGGTCGACTCCATTTTTTCGGGGGGGGGGGGGGGTCGACTCCATTTTTTCGGGGGGGGGGGGGTCGACTCCATTTTTTCGGGGGGGGGGAGGGGGGGGGAATCGGCTCCATTTTTTCGGGGGGGGGGGGGAGGGGGTCATTGACCCTTCCGAAAGTGGGTCAAGGTCATTCAAGATTTATAGTGATCCAAGGTGATGGGAACAGTAATACTGTTCCCACCACCCTGTTTGCCTAGCGGTTCCCACTCCCAACCCACTAGTTACGTTCTGCAAGGGAGGTCCCTGGGCCGTCCGCATCAAAGCGTAACGTCCCGTCCGCATCAAAGCGTAACCATTAATTTCAGGGAAACTGGAACAGCAGGGAGGCCCTGGTCCGTCCGCATCAAAGCGTAACGTCCCGTCCGCATCAAAGCGTAACCATTAATTTCAGGGAAACTGGAACAGCTAATGCAGAAACGCAACTCTAACACCCACCCAAACTAATCCCACCCATCATATTCCTAAACAAAATGCAAAAAACCTAGTCCGCAATTTGCGGATGTCCCACCCCTTCTAAGTGAAGTTCAACTTCTGAATTTACAGTTAATCTACCCCCTAACATCTAGCTGAAAGGCAAAACAACAACATAAATTATTAATATCAACACTTAAAACTAACAACACATCATTATTAAAAACCAAATAATTCAACACAACCAAATACCATCATTATTCTTAAAATTAATACACCTTAATGCTAAACACCTCTTAAAATTAATACACCTTAATGCTAAACCCAACTTATAACTAACATCGCAATGCGCAAATTATTTCTTAAATTAAATACAACTTAAAACTAAACACACACACACAC
This sequence comes from Neoaliturus tenellus, assembly GCA_030545055.2. Taxonomy (NCBI): domain Eukaryota; kingdom Metazoa; phylum Arthropoda; class Insecta; order Hemiptera; family Cicadellidae; genus Neoaliturus; species Neoaliturus tenellus. The sequence continues at coordinate 48,209,696 of CM061536.1, forward strand.
ACACACACACACACACACACATATACCACATTGCATTAAAAAACGCAACATAGTAGAAGAAGTTCAAATATATATAGGCCTACTATATATTTGAAACCTCTTGCTGAGTCGCCAACAACCTTTCGCTATGAAAGTTTGTTGACGACTGACGCTAAGATCAGGCTCGTATTGCTCCTCGGATTCTCGAGTAGTGGGGGAAGTTGTTTCACTCCAGTACAGTGTTCAATCCAGTCCAGTTCGCAGCAGTGTAAAAGGAAGGCGAAGGAGTGGGGAGCAGCATATGCACAGCAACGCAAAACCAAGGTTTGAGGTTAGAATTATCCATGTGCAGTAGCGCTAAAGTGAGTAATACAGGACTAGGCGCATGCGCAATAGCATAGTCACTATTCCGATCCGGAGAACTCGTTGCATGCGCAGCAGGTTTGAGGTTAGAATTATCCATGGCAGCTGCCATATTTAGTCTGGTTTCACCACATAAAGTCAACAACCGGTAGTGACCGGCCATTGACCTGGAGGAGTGGGGGAAGGAGTGGGGGAAGGGGGGGGGGGGCTCCATTTTTTCGGGGGGGGGGAGGGGGGGGAGGGGGGGGAGGTCATTGACCTTTCCGGTCGGTCATTGACCCCAAGGAGTAGGGATAGACACAGAACCCTACTTCTCTTACTACTCAGGTGAAAGTCGGTCAACCAGTCATTTGCTTGCCATCTGCCGCCATCTGGCTGGAGTTATTGCCTCTATAAAGATGGGTAGTTTATCGCGCTACAAACATTCATTGCCTCGCATCCGCTCGGTCATCATCTCTCGTTAGTTTTATGTTATGACTACTTCACTTACTAGGTTTGAGGTTAGAATTATCCATGGAATAGCCTTCGTAAATTCTAACCTATAAAATTACTACTCTGGCTTTCTGTTTCAATTTCTTTTACACTTCATTTTATATCTCAGTCTTATTTTAACTTCTGAACTTAACACATCGGTTATGATGACTGCACAATGTTTAAAATTAAAGCTTTTGCGAACACAACACATATTACGAAGTACTTCTAAACCTTCAATTTCAAAGTGTAGAACTAATTTAAATAGAGTTAGGAAGAAGTACAGATTTAACCCATTATACTCAAAGACTTCGCAGGTTAATGTTGATGATAATGTTATTTACAACATTTTGCATTCTATGTTACAATTCAACAACTTTGAACTTGTTACACCTATCGACTGTGTTCAACAAGTTTTTTTATTTTACCCCCACTATTCCTTATATAAGTGCTCTAACCACAATTCCTACTTCATCCTTCTCTATTCTGTTCAGCTGAGCTAATATTTGAGGTTAGACTTATCCATGGCGGCCGCCATGTCTGGTACAGTTTTACCACATAGAGTCGGCGACCGGTTATTAGTCTAAAGGAGTGGGGGAAGGGGTGGTGGGGGGAAGGTTGCCGTTTTATAAGCCCTCTCCCTAGGCGGCGCTTCTCATTCGATCGCCAACTTTCAAACAATAAACACCTCTCCCATGGCACGAATGAATTATCCCACTATCACCAACTAGTTCAACTTTGAACTATTTCTGGTGGTAGTTGGGTAGGCTTTTTTAAAACTTACTCTGGATGACCTTGACATACTTTCCAGGCCCCCAGTTATAACTGTTGAATTTCAGTTTTGATCTTACTCTTAATTTTTGTTCAACTTTTAGAGTTTAGTTAACACAGTTGAATTTTACTTTTCAACTAACTCTTCATTCATGCCCAATTCTACTTCAAATTCAGGGCATATGCTCTCGCCATCTGCACCCTGCAGCTGCCCTGGCAACTGACACCATCTGACCCCTGCAGCTGCCCTGGCAGCTGACGTCACTTCCGGTTTAGAAGTGGCTTTTTCCCACTACTGACATAAAGTCATGGGAAAATTTTGAAAACCAGTTCCTGAATAAGTATTTGAGCCGAGACGTGCAACGTGCTGTTAGGCAAAAAATAGAGACAGAACGCTACCGCCCAAATGGAAACCTCACTAGATCTGAATATTTCGTAGAACGAGTCATAACACTTCGATCACTAACTCCCACCTTATCTGAAGATGAAATAGTATCTATATTGGCTGAACATTTTTGTACCCTAGTACAAGATGCACGACGAGTACAAAATGCAAACAGTGTGTATGAGTTTGAAGCGCTACTACAGCGACAAGATCTACATGATGCTCACAAACGTACTAAGCAGCAAAACCCACCAGCACAAAACCCAACAATGACCAACGAACGCCAACCAAACTATAACCAGAACTACCAACACAATAACAAAACAAATTATCAACAACAACAACCATATTACCAAAATACCAACCCACATGCTCACAACCCCAGAAACAACAAACCACAGCAAAATTATTACAATCGACCATCACACAACTCAAATGGGAACCAAAAATATTATCAGCAGCCACAAGGAAATATTAATTGTATGTCAGCCAACATGTCACCACAAGAGTATAATACCAGATTTCAAGGACAACAAAGTCAATACGACCGAAGACCACTCACACCCGAACAAGAATCCGCCGTACGGAATATTGCGTCACCAACGCCTACACAAACTAAATCTATCACAAGTCATACACCCCAGCACAGCGGACCGCATCCTTTAAACGGTTAAGCGCTGAGGATGCAAAACACGGTCTGTACACTTCTTCCCGATCACACAACACTATAGCTTCTTCAGCGCAATCAAATATTATATCAACGAACAGACCAAATAATAATTATGAAAACTATAAATACGATCATCACAACTTAAACCAAGAAGGATTTCATACAAATACTATTTGCTGTGACCCAGAATTTCTATTAAGTGAAGACATACCTCAAGAATTGTACAACAAAAATAGTTTTAAGAATAATTGCCCTGAAATATACATTAAAATAGGCAACATTCCTGTTAATGCATTAATTGATACTGGATCTAACATCACATGTATAAACGAAAACTGGTTCCTTGAAAACAAAAAGAACATTCCAAGATTTGAAGAACTGCCTGTAAACAACACCTTTATCAAAACAGCAACCGGTGGAAAATCAAAACGAATATCCAAAATATTATTGATACCAATTAAACTGAACAACCAACTTACATACATACAGACCTTACTTGTACCCCAATTAGTTAGACCTTTAATCATAGGCACAGATATTTTGAATACTTGGGAAGCCAAAATAGACTTTGAACACAATGTAATCAACCTAAACCTAAATAACAACCAAATAATTTTAAAATTCGGAGATATTACAGTAGAGGGAATCTCATGCTACATCGAACACAACAATATCTATAATGACGAAATTCAAAATATCCCAGCAACTAGGACATTATACATACCATGTCACAGATTTAAAAGAAGAAAATGAATATGGCCCTTACCATGTAACAGCACTCAAGAAATATATAATACCAAGGACACAACAAAGTGTATAATATTCAAACTCGCCTGCGGCTCGATGGGGGCTCCGCCCCCATACCCCCTTAGGGGTTTGCTTAAATTCGTAAAGTAATATGATGGCTCTAGTATTAATCAGGCTAATTCTACCAAGTACTGGACAGCCATGACAGTTAACAGAAGCGGCAAATACACACTACTCACAATTAATAGTAATAAGCTTTGAAAATTGCCCACGGCTCATGGTATAATCCCACTCCCTAGTTCCCCTTGATTCGTAAAAAGAAATATAATGGGGTTGTGAAATATTAATGAACTCTGTAAATAGTCATCCTTAAAAATTGTTGTGTTAAAATTTTGGAGATACGATTATGGTTGCACATGATTTAGGTAATAGGTGTATTCTAAAATTATAAAAGTGGAATAAAATTGTAATTTTTGATGGAGGATCGCTGCTTGTAATAGAAGAAAAATAAGACAAAAGAAACAAATTTGTAATAAAAAATATTTAGTGTAGGCTATGATGCTTCAGTTTCGCCACAGGGTTGCCAAGAAATTCAGGAACCATATTTTACATTGTAAAGAAACGATGATAAATTAATCCTACAAAATCAGCAATGTACAAATTTAAATATTAAATATCATGGTTAAGAAAATTAATAAAAATAGAGCTCTCGTTGTATTTAATAAATCACAGGGTAATATTCAGTATAATAATGAAGTTGCATTGAATAGTTTTAAATTATGACAATAATTGAAGTAATCGAGACTTTGGGTGAGAGCACTGAATTGAGAAAGTTTAACGGACAAAGTGACAGCGAAAGAAATAAATTTTAGTTTAATTAAATATGATTCAATGGGTTATTATAATATTTTCAGCCTGATAGGTAATCAGATATGTAAATGGTTTAAAAAGGAATAGCGTCGGAATTGGGTAAACGATAGCGAAGGTAATGTCCCAGCTGAGAAAAGTTCAATCGTTCAATAACTTGATACGTTCAATTAAATCGTTTCCCAAACTAAAATCTTAGCCTGATTGGACAACAGCAAATAGGTAAAAGAAGGGAAGACACACGTGTGGGACATCACTCTTCAAATTAAAACTGTGCCAGAAATATCAACTGAGTACTATATTCCATCTAGGGATCCAGATAGAGGGACAGCATACAAATAGTAAGAGTTACAGTTACTGTATTAGGTAATTTTTCGAGCGAAAACCTACAAGAAATTTTCCAGCATGAGTAAACTAAAAGTCTAGAAAACGTAATGAGACCTAAAATCTTTTCAGGCGTTACTGCCTCAAAATCATTTACAGTACTAAAATAATATGTTAAAAATATTCGCACAAGCTTCGTATAGCTCACCATAATATAGATAAAATTAATAATATAAAATAATTGAAAAAATTAACTAGATAAAATAGATGAAAATGTAGAATGACTAAGCTAAATAAACTATTTTTTAGATCAATGAATAAATAAATGATTTCACAAAAACCAAAAATAGGAAAACATGAACAAACGGTTTGGAACCCGCCAAAGACTATTTACAAAAATACTATTCGTTAAAAAATAAAAATGTTTGTTATGAAATAATAATTTAAGAATAATTACCGTATTCTAGTTACTACTCTTAAATCCTGTATAAATTACAGGGATATTAAGTTCAGTGAATGCAAAATTCGAAATTCAGATACAATGTAACTGTAGCTAGACCTATTAACAAGTTGCAGAATATCAAATTTAGTAATAATAATAGTTGCAACACGGTCTTAAAATAACGATTTGAGATACTACAAAAAGTGCAATGTTAATAAGTTAGATTTATGTTACTAATTCACAACCAATCTATGTAATAGACTAATTCGTTCATATTGAACAGGTTATAAAAAAACACATAATAAGAGTATTAGCAGGTATCAATTATAATTTTTTAAGCTCAATATTTTTAGAGTGTTAACTTCTAAATATATTCAATTTCCATTAATATCACTGTCAAGCTAAGTTAATACAAAACTTCAAGCTTATATAAAATACAATATTACTATGATTACTGGCGAAAGTATTTAAAATATTAGTTACAAATTACAAATCTACCTCTAGTAGTTGGAGGCCAAAGTATTAGGTCAGTAAGTGACAAACAATTTAAAACATCACTAAGTATCAAAATATTCAAAACAATCAGTTGAATAACAATCAATTGTAAAATAACCAGTTTCGCCTAACAGGCAAAATAAAAATACTTAATTCTGGGATTCATCACAATTATTTTTTATGTTTGGTACTTTTATTGATATCGGTGCCGTCCAAGATATGTGCGTGCGCAATATTGAAGGAACTAAACAATATTACAGTCGTTATTAAATGTAACGTCTACATTTGGTAAACCACCCACATAAATAAACAAGTTAACTTAAAAGCTGACTTTAGGGTAAAAGTAGCAACAAAATGTTAAAGAATAACACATAATATTAGCTGAAAATAATTATGAATTCTTTGTAGTTCAATTTTTTAAGAGAGTTACACTTCTAAATACTATGAATTTAATTTTGACATCACTGTCAAGCTAAGTTAATACAAAACTTCACGCTTGAGGGGAAGCAAAACGATAAATTCAGCTACATGCAGCTAAACTAAATAAATGTTTCGCAGTGGATCAATAAAAACCCTTGAAATTAGGAAAAATTCCCTTTCTTCACACTCTGTATATCGAATTATGTATAATTTAAACAAAGTGGTAGTAAAATGAGGGATGTTCATTGTGATTTGTGATTGTGTCAGGTATGTTTGTTTTGGCCGCAAAGGCGGAAAACTAATATAAGTTCTCATTTCTAGTAGGCCAACGTGGTCCGCAATTAAAACTTCCAAAAAACACTACTGTAAAATATCAGTTACGTGACAATTCATGTAATAATATATGAGAAGTAAGTTTATTTCAAACAAGGGTGTAGTTGAAAGAGATCATTTAAAAACAAGCGAGAACTAAACCTGCAAAGTGATCTACGATACCGTCACACGGTGATATACGCTAACACGGCTGAACTACATTACCGACAAATCTATATTTTTTACTTTTTTTATAGATTAAAAGTGAAAAATGGCTAGATTTTAGAATTTTTTATGAATGTAAATCGTGTCAGCTAATAGAATGCCAAATTTCAAGTCTCTAGCTTGAACGGTTCCGTCCAAACTTTTATGTACATCAGTGAGTTACCCATGCGGGAGTATATATTTAGGATATGCATAATACGTCAACAATAAAGGAAAGGAACTTTAAAATGTAAATATTTAGTGTTAAGCCACATTAGTTTCTTTATGTTAGATTTTAATGTAGTCATTTTTCTCACAACCATGTTATAATATTTAGTTAGCATTGTAATCAAATTCGTTGTTATATCGAAATCTCGATCATAATGTCATTATATCTCGATTTCTGCGGGGATTTTGCAACAACTAATTTGTTTATATTTTAAATTTTCAATAAGTAATAGACATTAGCCATAAATACAGCCTGAACAAAAATAATTTATACCCACCATTCATCATAAAATAAATATACCTAATATATGCCATCTCAATTTTAAGTAAATCAACATAGCCTAAATGAATACTTAATATAGCCTACATACCATAATGTAATAAAATTGCTTCATATTTAATAAAACCCATAATTATTTAATCATTTTAAAGTAATCTCTATGACAATAATTTAATATAGTATAATAGTGAAGTGACAACAAGACTAACAGTAATACAGTGTACATTAACATATGTGATACCATCAAGCAACAATGAACAATCCTTCTTCTCAATTTGAATGGCCTAGTGATTAGATGTATTTTTAAGGGTCTCATCCCAAGTTAATATAATAACCCCATAAAATAGTTATTGAACACCAAAAGTTCAATTTTTTTATGTAGAAGAAGAACTACAGGTAATAGACACCCATTTTGAAGGCCGAGAAGATATTAAAACCTGTAGTGAAGAAATTTAAAATTGGTAATATCCCTCCATTTTATTCATCACCTACTGTACATTGAACTACAAATCAAAGGACTAAACAGTTTTTATAGCCAAGAAATTTATTAATAGTAATTGAATCTTAGAGAAATCAACTTAGATTAACTTTTGAAGAACCTTTTTGAACTTATTTAAACATTATAATTATATTCATTCAAGAAGAAACTTTGAGCCTAGATTGAACTTACAGCAAGCATTGTTGAGGCAGTGAACCTACCTTTTGATTCAATAATACTTAATGTCATAGAGAATTTATCCAATTCCATCTAGAAATTATCTCTATATTGAATTCAAATTTTATGATTTTATTTTCCAATATAATAATATTAATTCAACAAGAATTTATTCGACCCCGCACGACCACCCCAACCCTGAGAAAAGTTCCATGTTTGAGCAATAGCCAATATTAAACAGAGACATTTATTTATGAAGACAGTAATTAATTAAATAAAATCCCCATAATTTGTAATATCCATTGTTAGTCCCTTTTCATACACCAGATAATTTATTGTTTAATTTAAAATAAACTCAGTTTTGTTAATTGTATTTAAGTGTTTTAATATATCCAAAGACGCCATTAAGTTAAGTCTAGATTAGTCCATCTTCCTTCATAGAGGTATCAGCTGTTAGAATAAGGAAGTAAAGTAAAAGGCCACAAGTGTAAGTGTACATACAAATACAGATACAGAGGTGTGTGTGGCACGTTAGGAAATAAAAATTATTATATAAAAAAATGGCGGCTAGAGGCTAAACGATGGGTTTTATGCCCATATTTGTATGATTTTTTTTCATATGTGACGTTTGTCAATGATCATTTGGATGGCAATAGAACTACTGATTACTTAAGAGTAAAATGGTGACTTTTAAGCACATTTTTAATCGTTCTTTCCTTGGTGGTGACAACCACCGTTGTCGCAGAAAAGAAACCATTGCTCTTATATGATGTAGTTCACCTGTAGCACTACAGTCATCTTGGTACAAAATGACCTTTTTTATTGCTATTTCCTTCCAATTAATTAACTAACTGAATTACACAATTAAGTAGGCCCTAACTTCAAACAATTTAACAATCAAAACTTATTTTTTTTATCCACCAACTTATTTATTACCAAGTTAAATAATTATTGTTCATAATTATTATTAAATAATTAATTTATTTTAAATTATAGATAGTATCACCATTGACTATGTACACTAACGTGAATGTACACTAACACTAAGTTCGGTGTACGCGGCGCCAGAGTCGCTGCCATCGATGTTGTTCCTATTATTCAGCTGGATTTACAGTGCTGCAAAAACACTTTACCAAAACATAAACATAACTTTCAGTTATAAAATATTTCATTATTGGTTGAGAAAAGTGGTAATACTGATTTATCTATCATATGTTACGTGTACTTCCATGTACGCTGCACGAGATCGCACCTCCGTCAACAGGTTTCACACACGCCTATGCTATGAGAAGTCTATTCACTTTAGTGTACATAGTCAATGGTATAACACTGGTGTTGTTTAATATTTACATTAAAAGATTAATACCTCAATTGCATACTTTTTAGGCACTGCCCACAATAAACCAAATCCTTCCTTGAGTACTGTATCCTTTACTGTATTTAGACAAATACCTCATGTGTTTACAATCATGATTGAAAGGTTGCATAATAAATTCAATGTAAATGTAAATACTTTTTTTAAAAATTTATTTAACTTTATAATCTGTTCTAACCCAAGTTGAACAATATGTAAATATACGATAAAGAGTAAGTAACGCATTGAAACTTGAACTAGCCGCTAACCGAAAAGTTAACAACAATTTATATTCAATTTGCAAATCTAAAAGGCAAGTCCAAAATTGAAGATCTTTTTAGTCTGTAGACGAAATTGGTATTGTCGAGCAGGTTTAGCGCCAGATGATTCGGACGGTCTTCCAATTTTGTAATATAATATTCACTTAATCTTGAAGAGATCAGCTGGACCTGATAAATAGAAGACACGTGCTATTTTTGTCTAGTGTATTTCTTTAAAACAATTAGTAATTTTCTTTTTCAGATTGAGTGTTAAGTGTAAAATGTAACTTTGATATACCCGGAACGTTTTTGTGAACATTTTTGGACGATAGTTTTTGTTTTACTCGTTATTTTTTAGTTCATCTCGCCACTAGCTTGAGATTTTGTTCCGTTTCCATGGGAACGCCAAATAACCAAACTACTTCTATTTCTGACAACAACCACCAGATGGACCACGAATCGCACGACGAACGCCAACCAGATGTAAGTGACCTTAATAATCAATGGACCACGGTTGTATCACCGAGAAAACGAACCAACAGTAATAACTCTATCCCTTCACGTCCTAACAAATTAGCCCACAAAAATTCTAAAACCTCTCCTGTGTTGCTAACTTCAAATAGGTTTCAACCTCTTGCAAACTCAAATGATTCTGAACCAAACCAAACTAGGAAACAAAGAGTGCCTCCCATAATTCTCCAAACAAATGTTCAATACCTTGAACTTTGCAAATTATTGTCCCAATTGGTTGGTATCGACCAGTTTAGGTGTTCTTCGACCTTGAAAAATGTTACCATTCACCCTTTTTCTCCCGAAGCTTACAGGAAAATTGTAAATTCCCTCACTTCTTGAGGGAAAACAAAGCCGAATTCCACACTTTTCAACTTCCTGAAGAAAAAGTACTTCGTGTAGTTATTCGAGGACTTCACAGCTCTATTGACCCAGATGCTATCAAAGATGAATTAATTGCCAAAGGATTTTCGGTTCAAAGAGTAACTAATGTTTGGTCTAGGGACAAAACTTGCTTGCCTCTATTCTTTGTTGATCTAGATCAATCCCAAGCAAACGATACTATTTTCGATCTCTCTACTCTACTCCACTCAAAAATTCAGGTTGAAGAACCCAGACCTAAAAGACTGATCGTGCAGTGCATGAGTTGCCAACAGCTGGGACATACCAAAAAATACTGCAATCGTCCTCCAAAATGTGTTAAATGTGCTAAAGACCATGAATCCACAGCCTGCACGAAGCCGAATGACACACCGGCAACTTGCGCGCTATGCGGGAACAGTCACCCTGCTAATTATAGAGGTTGTGTTGTTCACAGGGAACTGCAAAACCGGCGATCCCCTAGACCTAAACATTCGAAGGAAGGAAATCATGTCCCCCAACCTCAATCACCTCCTGACCTTTCACCATCATCGTTCCCACCCACTGAGCACAAGATTTCCCCAGGATATCCCAAACGAGTCCCAAATATCCTATTCAGATCCCGGGATATGGAGGATATTCTAGGACATTCTAAGCATATCCCAAAAGGACTTTAATAGAAATACAAACTTTTTATGTAAATAGGACTAAAATTAAACAAATTCAAACAAAACAGGTTTAAAATGGATTTGTTTTACTTTTTTGGCTATAAGACACCCGTCAAACAAAATTTCAAAGGATATTCCAGAGATATCCCAAGGATGTGTCAGGCCTGCGTAAACGGCCATATTCCAAGGATATCCCTAGGATATGTGCGTTTTTTTTCAATTTAGTTCAAACATTCAAAATAGGGGTTTTGCTAAAAGTCTAAAATCATCAAGTCATTCAACCATTTTTCTTTGAGGCCTCTTTTCGAAAACTTCTGAAAAGAGCTCCTGGGGAAGTCCCTGGAATATGTCCGTAAGCATAGTTTTAATTAAATTCTATAAAATCGTTCACATCCTTAGGATATTCTCAGGATTTCCCAAGTAAATATCTGTTGACACAGTGTAAATTATTGAAATACTAAATAAACTTGTATCATATAGGTCCAGAAAAATTAATTAAACAATCTAATAACATTAGATAATAACATTGTTTACAAGCCAAATAGATTTGTTTGAATTCAAACATTATACTTTAGATACTTTAGATACTTTATTTGAAACACCGACGCGTATCTGTGGTGCGTATTTTAAGGTGAGTATGACTGAAGGGGTGAGTATAGTTGAAAGGATCTACAAAGAACATCCATAGGAAGTGTCAGTGATTAAAGCTATAATGCAAAATAGTGTATAGGTCATTCACTATAAACTAAAGTTTTAATAAATAATTTTCTTTAATGAAAACCTCTGAAAATAACTCTTAGTAAAAAGTATGGGAAATTTTCATAAGCAATGCCATGGCTGCCTCTCTTCATGACAGGAGTTCCAGATGGGTCTCGAAGGATATCTCTTAAAAATATTCAATGTCCTGGGGATATCGTGAAAGGATATCCCAAAATGTATGATTTGCAGTATCCCTAGGATATCCTTGGAATGACTTAGAAAATATTGGGGATATTTGGGTTTACGCTGGGATATCTCGATTTACCATTACACACCATAACGTACACAGGATAGGTATCTATTTTACATCAAATACACTTTCAAAAGGTCAAACTACATCAAATAAAATGTAGTGATTTTACTCAAATTAAAATATATCAAGTATAATTAATAATCTTTTTGTGTTAAAATATACAATCCAAATTACATATAACAGTTCACATTCAAAAGGTTTTGCTATTTTATTTCAAAATTTTTAAATATGTGAAAGTAGTCAATTTGTAAAGTTACTTCAAATTTAGGCTAACTTTTGACTCGCAAAACTTCCAAGTGCACCAATGAAGGTCAAGTTTCAATATTAATAGTAAATGAGAACACCTCAGAGCACAGGTCAGTTGACTCAATAGGTTAGAGCGTCAGGTCATTGAGTGTGAGGTCACAGGTTCAAATCCTGGCATGGGCTTATACTTTTTGCTCCAAATTATTTTCATTTTTGTAATTTGTTCGTTAGCAGAAATGCATTTATTTATAAACTTTGATGAAAATAGTTACAATTTACAAGTTTTAGACCAGTTTTTAACGACATCCCATAGGGATATTTGAATATCCTAAGGATATCCCGAAAGGATATCCCAAAACGCGGGATATGCGCGGACATTCAATATCCCCAGGAGATCCCTGGGATGACTTTTTGAGAATATTGGGGATATTAAGGATTTCCCCGGGATATTCCAATATCCCATAAGGATATGTTTAGGAACTCCTGGGGATGTACTTGTGCTGTGTGGGCACAACTTCCAAAACATAGCCCCCATTCTCATCCCTTCAGCACAAGTGACCATCCTGTACCCTTGTCTCATAACTTAACTGATGAACATAACTACGCTAAGCGTCTTCAAAACTCAAATACCAGTGCTACTTTAAACCAAGAAGACATAATTTCTCACTTCACATCAATCCTCACAGAATTTAAAGCCCTCTTCACTCCTCTATTAACCATGATGACTCAGCTTATGCAAGTCCTCATCAATAAACATGACAAATAATATATCAAATATTTTTCTTACAGTACTGCTTTGGAATGCAAATGGTTTACACCAACATGCACAAGAGTTGGAGTTACTATTACATGAAAAACGCATCGATGTTGCTTTAATAAGTGAAACACATTTTACAAATAATACGAGATTTTTTATGCCAGGGTACAACATTTACAGGGCTGACCGGCCTGATAACAGGGCGTATGGTGGAGCTGCGATGCTTGTGAAGAATAAAATTAAACACTTTGTTCACCCATCAGTTAATCCAACAAACTCCCTTCAATCAGCTTCAACAACCTTAGTCTTTAATAACATTGACATTTCATTTTCAGCGGTTTACTGTCCTCCAAGATTTGCAATAAATTCAAATGAATTTTCAGTGTTATTTTCTAACTTGGGTACTGTACGCATTTTATTTGTGGTGGCGATTTCAATGCCAAACATCTACAATGGGGCTCGAGACTTAACAATCCCAGGGGTCGTCAGCTTCTCCAATCGGTATTATCTAACAATCTTGATATTCATTATCCTGGCACTCCCACATACTGGCCTACTGCCGCAAATAAAATACCCGATTTACTTGACCTTTTTATTTCAAAAGGAGTAAATCAATTTCACAAAACCGTACACTGTCTCGACAATTCTCCTTCCGATCATTCTCAAATTCTTCTGCACATATCTGTGGCACCCTTAGAAAAAGAGGTGAAACCCTCATTAACATCTGGAATTATGGACTGGGAATATTTCCGACACAAACTCGACTCAACTCTAAATTTGAATCTCCCTTTGAAAACAGGTGACGACCTCGAAGCAGCTGTTGATCATCTGACGAAATCTATTCAACAAGCCGCTTGGACTTCTTTAACTCCCAAACCTCTCAAGAAACGATCTGGCCCTTCCTACCCACAATATATTTGTGAACTTATAAGGAACAAGCGGATAGCCAGGCGGATATGGCATCAGAGCAGACTACCGTCCGATAAGACCACCCTCAATAGATATACCAATCAACTAAAAAATGCTATAAAAGACTTCAAAGTTTCAGCTTTTGAAAGAAAATTAACAAATCTTACCCCTAAAGACGGTTCTCTGTGGAAAACTACATAACAAATCTTACACTACATACCTACAACATCCCTGATTAAACGTCCTAATAATTCTTGGGCAAAATCGGATAAGGAGAAAGCTGACGTTTTTGCAGACCACCTTTCTGGAATTTTCAGTCCACACGAAGAACAAAACCTGGCTTTTTCATATGAAATAGAAAATTCGATTACCTCCCCTTTACCTATGTCCCTGCCACCTCCCCGAATTACAGCTACTTATGTTAAAAAGGCCATTTCCAAACTACCCCTGCGGAAATCACCAGGATATGATTTAATCACGAGTGAAGTTTTACGTGAAGTCCCCTCCTCTTGTATTACTTTATTGACACAAATTTTTAATGCCATAATTCGAACGACTCACTACCCTATTTAATGGAAACTGTCCCAAATTATCTTGATTCAAAAACCTGAAAAACCTGCTCACGAAGTGTCATCTTATAGGCCGATTAGCTTACTTCCTGTCATTTCTAAATTATTTGAAAAATTACTTTTGTCTCGGTTACAAAGTATTGTTGAAGAAAGCAATGTTCTACCAAATCATCAATTCGGCTTTCGATCTAGGCACTCGACTATTCAGCAACTTCATAGGGTGGTCGATACAATTGCGTCCGGCCTTGAAAATAAAAAGTACACAAGTGCTGTGTTTTTAGACGTAAGCGCCGCCTTTGATAAAGTGTGGTACCCTGGCCTGTTATCAAAATTAAAAGCTTTTCTTCCATCCACCTACTATTTAATACTCAGGTCGTATCTACAAGATCGATTCTTCACTGTTAAACAAGGACTGGAATACTCTGACTGTAAACCTATCTCTGCTGGCGTTCCTCAGGGGTCTCTGCTATCCCCTCTTCTCTACAGTATTTATATACAGCTGACCTTCCTGAAACTCCCAATACCAAGATAGCCACTTATGCAGACGACACCGCTATCCTCAGCACTTCGGAATATCCCACTGAAGCAAGTAGCCACCTACAAAACCACATTAATCTTTTAAGTATCTGGTTAAAAAATTGGCGAATGAAAGTTAATGCGTCAAAATCTTCACATGTAACATTCACTCTAAAACGGGGCCTGTGCCCACCGGTTTATATAAACAACACTAGAATCCCTCAAAATACAGACACACGTTATCTTGGACTCTACCTGGACGAAAAATTAACTTGGAAAAACCACATCACAAAAAAGAGAACTGCTCTCAATTCAAGATCTAAACAACTATATCGGCTGCTTCATCAATATTCAAAATTGCCTCTTAAATCAAAATTACTTTTGTACAAAACCCTATTAAAACCAATATGGACATATGGCATTGAGGTTTATGGCACAGCAAAATTTACACATATGAAGAAAATTCAAATTTTTCAGTCAAAAATGCTACGCTTAATATCTGGGGCCCCCTACTATGTAAGCAACAAGACTTTGCATGATGATTTCAATTTTGAATTTGTACATGAAGTAGCAAAAGAACTCTATTTTAAATTTTTTCTCAAACTCGATGGCCATGAGAATCCCCTGATACAAGACCTTTTCACCTTAACATTGCCAGGCATTCGTCGAAGGAGGCTAAAACGGAATTGGAGTCGGGACTTTCTAGTTTGAATCCCTAATATTGAAGAGGACTACCCCTAACATTTGCAAGAATAAGGAGGAAGACTTCTGAGCCTACTCTTTCATGTTTTATGTTTCATGTTATTGTTCTTTTTATGTTATTAGCAAATTTGCTAGTTGTATTTTTTGTACAGTTGCAAATATAAAATTAAAGACAAAAAAAAACTTAATCTTGAGATTTCTTCTTTTACCGTAGCTACATTTAAGTCATCATATCTAAGGTTCTGTTGGAGACGTATCAAGGTACAGTACTTTAGAAATTTTACTTAACAATTTTGATTGATACCTTTGAATAATTTCAATTTTGGAGACTCTCGCAGGACCCCAAAGCTGTCCAGATTGGGTTTAAATAGTTTTATACAGTAGTAATTTATTTTCCAAACTAAGTTTTGATTTTGATCCTAGGAGCCAGTTCATTCTATTAGTTTTCAAATTAAGTCGTCTTTTATACCAAATCCGGGGTTTCCAAGTTAATTTACTGTCTATATGAATGCCTAAATATTTGACTTCTAAAACTTCAGAAATTATTTATCGTTACTGGAGGGCAAGATTCAAAGTAAATGTTATGTGAACTGATTTATTTTCATTAAGTTTTAATATCCATGTCCGAAACTAATCTGTGATTGTATCTAAACTGTGTTGTAAATTGATTGAAGCTTGAGCTGGGTCTTGATGAACGGACAGTATTGCAGTATCATCTGAAAAAAGTAGCAATTTCAGAAGAAGCACTTTCTGGGAGGTCAGAAGTGTAGAGTATGTACAAGAAAGGTCCAAGCACACTGCCCTGGGGAAATCCAGACTCTATAGGATGCAGATCAGTAAGGATGTCTTGATGTATTTAATTTGAAATGTCCTGTCTGTAAGGTAAGACTTTAAAATGAGGAATATAGAATGGGGTCAAAACAGTTTAATTTTATATAACAATCCAGGATACCACACCTTATCGAATGCCTGGCTCACGTCTAAAAATGCGGCTGAACAATACGATTTATTTTTCAAGCACTGTCGTATTGTACCAACAACTCTGTGGACTTGTTTGATTGTACCATGTTTACTTCTAAAACCAAATTGGTGGCTAGGTATCACAACGGTCTCGCCAATCAGTGTTTGTAGCCTAAGAAGGGAAAGCTTTTCAAAAGCTTTAGATGTGACAGGCAAAAGACTGATAGGCCAGTAAGAGGTCAATAATTGTGTGGTCGGTTTCCCTGGTTTTGGAATGACAATCAACTGGGCTCTTTTAAATTGAGCTGAGAAGTGTTGTAATCTCAACATTGCATTAAATAAAAAAGTTAACATGATTATTCCTTTCTTTGGTAGTTCCTTAAGTAATTTACCTGTAATTGAGTCATAGCCAGGAGATTTGTGGGGACTTTGGTAAGTGTTTATTACCCAACGCACTTCAAATGGTTTGAACTTTGGTATAAAGATCATCCTCATAATTAGACCAATTCGTATATGTCAGGTCAAATTGTGGTTCGGATCCCACGTTAAACTGTGTAGGTCCCTAGATACCATTGGCTGTTGGGCTATTAATTAAGGCTGCGGTCTACCCCAACCAAAACAAAAACAACAACAATGCCGAATATGCCGGCCTCGCGGCCGTAGCGCTAGGCGAGTTTGATGGCTGCAGAGGTTTACGGGGATCGTGTTTCAGAATTAACCAATTAAGATAGAGATTGACTCTCAACTTTTTCTAAAAGTACAAAAAAGGATCTCGTCGGCTATCTTTTTAGAATTTTCAAATAAAATTTCTCATTTCAGTTATAATTGGGTAAAATTATCCGTTTTTGAGTTTTATAGATGCAGAGGTTTACGGGGATCGTGTTTTAAAAATAACCAATTAAGATAGAGATTGGCTCTTAATTTTTTCTGAAAGTAGAAAAAAGGATCTAGTCGGCTATCTTTTTAGAATTTTAAAGTAAAATTTTTAATTTCAGCTATACCGGTCTAAAATCATCTGTTTTTCTCGATTTTTAACTGAAGTTTTCTATTGGTTTTAATGAACTAATTACAAAATTGTAACAGACGAAAACTAGTACCGTTATTCTTCTTTAATATGACACCTTATTTATAGCTCTAAGCTTCATCTGGCAGAAGATAACACGATTCTAAAAAACCCTTGCATTTGGGTGCGCGCCAGGGGTAGACCGCAGCCTTAACAGTCCTGTCTAAGGAGAACGTCGGCCTTAGTCAGTAACAAGACTACAAGATCGTGCCACAATCATCCTACACTCATCTCTCATTCATATTCAGGTTAAAATACCCACCATGTGAGATCCCTGTCTCAAGATAGTGATATAGTGATATATTGGAAGGTCAAGCTGCAGTGGAGCATTGGACCGAAATAGTAGTTTTCATTACTAGTCTCGAAAGTGACTCATTGCGGGGAGAGATTGCATTTACGCGCGAGGCGAAGCCGAGCGTGGAAAAGGCTATCGAGCACCTCAATGGCACTTTTGAGACGAGTATTGAACATTATTTTTCATTACAATATCGATAAACTTGGAAAAACATGAATATTTTTGTTTGTTCAACTTAGTATCAAGAAAAAATCGAACTCATAACACTGAGTTTCCGTGCTTATGTCGTGGTACACACGCACCGAAACTAAGCGTTGTTCAACAGCTGATCGGCTTGCAACAGCTGATCGGACTGCACCGCAAAATCCCATAACGGTTACTTTCCGTGTACCACATACGCACGGAAAGTAAACGTTATGTAATTTTGCCGTGCAGTAGCGGATATTACCTATTTTTTTTAGCTCATTTTACGTTTAGAAAGTGTACTTTCGTGTGTAGAGTAATGAAAACGTTTGTTTTGGTACAACTCCCATGTAAACCTGATCGTGGGTGAGCGTGACAGCGAGTGAGTGTAGCGAACGAGCTAACCTGATGGCGAGTAATGCGAGCGAAGCCGCGGGAAAAAGCTAGTACTGTATTGATAAATCTAGCACTTGTAGCCTACTACACATTAACTATGTGCACTAAATAGTTAATGAATGTACGTATTGCCTTAAAAACATAATCACTTTCAATTCACGCAATAGTTTAGTTAGCGATCAAATAAAAAATATGTTACCATAAATATCCTTTATTTTTAATTATGAAAATTTCTTTGGGGGTTTTTATTTAAACAAAAAATAACATTATTAAATAGGAAATGGTTCTAGAACAGGAATAGCGCAACCCTGGATTAAGAATAAAATCTTCAACAAAATTATTTTGTTTATTCAAGTGCATTATACTGGGCCGGTAACTGTAAGCAAGCTTTATTTTTTTTCACATTCATGACAACTAAGGAGTTATTGAAATGTATTGATATGATGCCTTTAGGTCCATCACAGTGCTAGATTATTCTAAGGTTTTGTGGATTGCTGTGAAATACGATTTTTTTCACTCGGATCAAGTGCATTATCGGTACTGGTGTAAAATTAAGTAAAAACAAATTAGGAATAGTTACACCATGTACCACACAAAATTTATTATGTGTGAAAGAAAAACACAACTCATTTGTTATATCGAAATGGAAACATATAATATATGAATAACATATATGAAACGAAACATCACATGAGAGTAACATATGAAGAGACACTCTGGTATTCAACACGTGGGTTTGGCAGGCTCGGTTCCCAGGTCGTCGGCGTCGTCTCCAGGCTCCCCGCGCTCGAACCGGATGAAGTGCTCCACCCTGAGGCCGGCGCGGGCCCCCACCTCGCCCACGGTATGGGAAGGGTCCCGGAGGAACTTCTGAGTCAGCAGAGCCGACTCGGGGTCCGCCCCCGCGGCCGGCTCCAGCGTCTTGGGGTTCATCCCTGGCAACCATAAAGTACCTCTAGTGGTCGGACGAACAGTGGAGAGCGAAATCCAATCCATTGTTTGACAATTAAGGACTTACACCATAGCCCATGAATACTTTCATGCAGGAAAGAACTGACAGTAAAATTTTTGTTGGTGCCAAACTGGTATTAAAATAATTACATTCAATACCAATCGGTTCAAGTTTATTCGAGTTTCAAGGTGAAAATAGTGTTTTTAATATTGACAGTAGTGTAAAAATATTAAATTGCCATCCAAACAATTCATGGGGAGTATCAGATCATTAACAGTCATAAGATTCAGACATTTGTCACACCCTTTTACTTTAGCATTAACAATGGCGAACTTCACTAACAGTTGCAATTCTTGTCCCTGTTTGCCATTCTAATCATACTGCATAATGATTCAAAAATAAGTATAACGAAGGGGACGTCAGAAGTAGTTACATAGAGCTGCATTTTACTCATCCAAAAAATCTTAGATTTTGAATTAACATTAATTTTTAGTTAATTTCAAATCGAAAGGTTAAAATTTTATGAATTCTAACATTGTATTCAGAAGAGAAGAAAATCCAGCTCTTTGGGATAGGTAATTTTGACTCAAAACTCATTTTGAATGGGCAATGCCTTACAAAGGAGGTCGCCCACCTATGATCTGCTGGCAGATATGCTTGCTCAGCTGGGCGGTGGCGTCATAGTCGGCGGCCCGGTAGACCATCATGGCGCCCACCCTGCCGTGGTCCCTGAACTCAGCAGGTCCGTCTGACGAGTGCGTCAGCACGGCTAGGTGTGCTGACGCGTCTGTGCTGATGAGCGCTGCCCGCCTCAGCCTCAGCCGCTCTCCCAGCAGGCTGATTGCCCTGGCCACGTGGTCTGAGAGCGTCTGACGATCAGCGGCAATCAACTTGCCCAGCTCTTCTGCCTTCAGGACCACCTGGAACACTTGCGTGAGAGAGTCAAAGGGAACCGCGTAATCGACCTTGTAGTTTCATGGCTGTGGAAAATCTCCATGGATGAGAAGTCTATTCATTTATATTTTTCATTCGGTAGTATTATATTCGTACAGTGCACCGAAACTAGAATAAAAGTAGGCGATAATTACAGCTAATTCCAAGGGAAAAGCACCAAGTATGTCACATCTATTTGACAGTTTGTTGCTATTAGCTGAAACACCAACAATGTCATTTATTTGTTACTTGTTGCTGTTGATGTCACCTACCATGTAACATTATAGATTTCTTGATAAAGTGTCTACAATACTATCGAATGTAAAATCGATCGATAAAATCGATGTATCGCATTGGATCAACTATCGATAAATAGGATAAGATCAAATTTTCTTTTTTAATTTTCTCTGCAGCCACTCAAGATAATTTAGCCGTTTGAATACCTATTTATTGTTTTATCTTTTGCAAGAAAATATATGTAACTCAAAATTATGGTAATTAATAATTTAATGACACCAAATGAGAAAAAAATATTTGAAACCCGATAAAATCCCAAAGCTGAAAAATCTAAGACTGCCTATCATCTAAATTTAAGCCTCCCTACATGTAGTATTAGTGTTCAAAATTTTAAATCTCTATCACCAAAATCATAATCCTTCCAATAACTCACACATATCTGCCAGACTAAAATGTAGGGTATAAAGAGAGTAGAACAATTTAAACAGTGAAAAATGTTATATCATAAACGTCTTAAAAAGATTCAAATGCCAAACATTGACTGAACAATGATGAATTTAGTAACAATGGCTTACTCCGATTTAGAAGTGTGGTCCCTTTTACCACAAAACTTGTTGATGGTAATAGGGATGAAAGATTGAAGTGAAACAAATTGATGTAGATCGAAGTCTTGTAACTAACTTGAGATGTAGTCTTGGGCGACGGGTTCTTCTCCTTGGTGTGCTGGAGACACGTCTTGGCCACGACGTCTACCAGCTCGTGGAAGTTGCGGTTGCTGCTGACGAAGTCAGACTCGCTGTTAACCTCCACCATGGCGGCGTGACGGTCCTCCCAGGCGATCCCTATCACACCCTCGGCCGACCTTCGCGAGCCAATCTTCTTCAGCTTATCCAGTCCCAGCTCTACGCTTTCTTTTTCCAGCCACTCTTCAGCCTAGGGAGATTTGATTGGTTTAACTTACCTGGTAACTTGGCAACACTGTTCTACAATAAGGTAGGTAGTTGGAGGTGAAACTAAGAGTTTGAGTTATTGGGTAATTAGGGGATGCAACCTTAATCATTTCTAAACTATACTTAAAACAATCTCTTAAGAAGTGATATCATAATAATTGAAGAAGAGCACAAAAATAATGAGTTTTTTTTTAATTGGTAACCCTCGGCACACACAGGTCTACAGTTGTATTGATCGTAGTTTTGCTATAAATATTACGAAAATGCAATACTTACTTTATTATGAGATGTTTTACTACCACATAGGAAGGAAGTTACAAGAAATTGCAGTCGTATATACAGCATATTCAAAATAGTCTTTACTTGTTTGGGTAAATAAGTGTTTCTAAATATAGGCCTATAAAAGAATAAAATAAAATTATTTATTATTCCTTGTTTACACTTGCTGTTTAGAACCCAAAAGTGCATATTTCATTATAGCACAGTCATTTAAACATATAAAAAATAATTATTTTTTTCCAGTGAAAACTAAATAAAAAATCATTAACTCCCAAATAAAATGAAATAGTGAGATAAAGATATAATAAATTATATTTTTCACCATACTATTTTAAGCTATAATCACCTGTTTTAGGAATGTGTTTTGAGTGTTGAAAATATCGTTTTACACAAAGGGGTTGTATTCTAATAGTGGGGACCAAGAAGGTTATATCCTAATATTAATTGAGGGGGTATCACTATTTAGTTGTTGATAGCGTAAAAGCGTGCCGATTTTTGTTTGTTTGGTTGGTCAAAAACTACAAAACGGTACGCCAGTGTTACCAACCCAACAAAATCACCGGCACTTTCGTCATCAACTACTTAACGGCGATCCCTCCAGTATAAGAATACAACCTAAATTGTTTTACAGCAGGAGAACTGTAAACGTTTAAAACCTCTATAGGGCTGTAAATTTAGCTGGCCTATTTACCCAGAATTGCCAACTTATCGTCCAAACCCGTTCTCATGACTGCGACTTCATCTCCGTCATGAAATACGACATCGGGCATTAAATCCCCGCTTTCGACCCTTATTACGAAATATACCATCGGTATTCTATTTTATATAGTAAAAAAGTAAACACTTACTTTTTCCAAATCATTATTGGTTTCTTCAAGTGCTTTCTTGCAGTATGTGTAAGGGAATCCTGTTCGTTCCTTTAGCTTTTGGAGATTAGCTTTTCTAAAATAAAACACAATGATCGAAGAATTTATATAAAAACCACTTTTTTATTTACTCAGTTAACTTTACCTACTAATAAAACACAAACATTTGTGAATATAAGGTATTCAGAAGGACATTGCCGTTTAGAAATAAAGCGTGGAACCGCTATTGACAAAGATTTTATAACATTAGACTTCTCAAATATACAGGGCGAATCTCGTAAGGTGTCCTAAATGGATTGATTACAAACAAAGGCTTTGTCCTACAATAAAAAAAAAAATTTTCCACTAAATCGACCCCATTTAATATTGTAAAAATATTTTTAACTGTTTCCCATACTTAGAAAACAGTGATTGTCTAAACTTAGGCACATTTTCGAGCTGCGTCTCGCGTAAAACTGAACACCGAAAACATCCTCTGTGGTCTAGGCGATGAAAAATATTATTATTATTGAATAATTGTACGAATTAATTGTACTATACTGAACACAGTACGGTATATTGGAAATAATACAATAATGATATAAAAGGTTTAATTTAATTCAAAATTGTTTATATTTGTTTTGACCAAATTAATAAGGATAAAAATATTCAAACTTACATGGCTTCTTTGTCACTTGACTCCTTTTTGTCGGTTATCTCCGCCGTATAAGCTATAAAAATAGTTATTTTGTGAATTTGAAGCCGCATCAAAATTTAAGATAATATGTTATTAATTTAAGATTATATTGGAAGAATTATATTTTATATAATTTAAATTGAATACAGCCATAAAAATAATTGTGATACTGCTTTGGGTTAATGTATTGTATTTATCTATCGTTAATTCAATTAAAAGTGTTCAGTTGTTGTTTTTAAAGTCTTTTGTCTGGAGATTTAATTTAATAACAAGGTATATTAAATAAAAAGCGGTGAAATTGATTGAAATGTTCATTTTATTAGTGTTTGTTCCTTAAAATAATTTACAGCCTGTTAATAAATTATGTATAAAAATTAAATAATGATTTTATCGACAGTTTATTATGAACTGTACTTAATATATGATGCCAGTTGATTCAGACATTCCATATCAGACCATTCTGAACTCACTTTATATTTTTATTCTTCTTAAGCTTTCCCCGCAGTGTATGCTAAAAATAGAAAACACGTTTAAATTCTCATTTCGTACAGAAATGTATACATAATTATTTTTGTTTGTGCTTCATTCGTCTTTCTTATTGTGTTTTAAATGAATAATTTTTCTCACCGTTGCAGTGTGACCTAATAACTTTCAGCATTGACAATTATCCAAAGGAACCCTTTATACTCCACAAATAAGATAGGCTATGCACACAATATAGGTATCTTTTCAATATAGGTTTGAAGAGTTATTTACAAAGAATTAAAATATTTATTGAGGAAACTTTTGTTGTTTTGCCTCCTAAGTGCAGTTCACCTTATTACAATACTAAACATAAACTAAAATTATTGCTATATAGTGCATTTCCTGAAATTCTCAAGTACTGGAATATAAAAAAATACTTTTAAGAATCTTATATAAGAAATAATGTAAAACAATCAAATAAGAAAAAACTAAAGAATATTCATCACAATAACGTAATTTCTTACTGTTTGTATAAGAAATTGATGTTTTCAATGACGCCTTACCATTATGCAAAGAGATACCTCTTTATGCACAGAGAAGCGAGTACCACAAAGAAAGGTTCCTTTCTCTGTGCTTTAAGCTTAAACTCAATTTTAAGTTGTTTATTTAATTTATTTAAGTTTAAGTTAAACGTGTTTGGGATAAACACCCTTTACTGTATTTACGTAATCATAATAATTTTGAATGTTTAATAATTGTGTTAAACTGTATTGAAAAATTTGTCATTTTAATTTAATTAAAATTTGTTATTTGTCAAACGTCAATACACCTTACAGTGGCACTCATAGCAGCTTTTCTTGCCACTAAGCATTGCCAGTTTTAGCATTGTATAACGAATCTATTTAAATATAACGAATATTATAACGTATTCATGAATATTAAACGTGTTTACTCGTACTAGATTATTCAGGTTTGTGTTAGATTATTTGTACAGCATGTGATCGTTGCTTGTTTCTGTTATTAGATTTCTATTAGGTATTAATATTTTATGTATTGATCCCTACTAGAGATCGCCTCCTGATCGAAATTCGATCAAAATTTCAGTTGATCTGGACCCAAGAAGCTTAAAAACAGTGTAGAACAAAAACATCTGTTCTTCCAAATTTTCATGCAGTTGTTTTTACAACAGCTGTCTAATGATTAATTCAATTCTCCTTTCTCCATAAGATTAACATTGGAACTTTGAAAGCCTGTGGGGCGTAGCCCTGGAGTCCGATGTGAATTAGAATGTGATTCTGCTCATCTACAGGAACATACCTTTCTAACGGTATGCTCGGATTTCTCCTACGATGTACACGAGCTGAGAAAAAAGGAGGAAATGAAACATGCTTGCGTATTAATATATAGATTATTGCTATTATCATTTAGTATATTTCTTATATTGCATTTAAAACTGCTTGTGTTACAGTTTGTGCATGAAGAATTGAAGATGAACTAGCATGTTTTTCCGACATTAATAGCCATTTAATTCTACATTAGTAATTAGGAGTAAGCCTATTTTATAGTATTTGAATACAAGTTAATAAATTAAAAATGTTTACACACATTCAATTTTCTCTTGGATGGACGGAACATCGACAACGTCCTCCTCCTCTCCAACCCCCGCCATCATATCCTCATTCTTGTCTGAGAAAAATCTCTCCATTTTTTTCCAGGCCTCGCTCTGCTTGACCTCGGCTATGAACTGTTCGGATGGCTTATCCGGCTCGATCCAATCTGGGCTACTGGCACCTTGAAACATTCAGAGGCGAACGACAACAATATGAACGTTCTTGTGGTAAAATGATGAGTGTCAAAATAGATGGGACAGTTCATCAGTAAGTTATATTTTAGGCATGACTCCCTTTACTTCTGTTGTTGTAAATGAAAATCATAATCTGTCATGGAAAAACAAAATATGTCATGTTTTTTGTAACTAATGTCATTTATACCAGAAGGTGTTGTATATTCAATCGTGTTCTTATATTTAATACTAATACAATAATAATTCACAAAATTTGATTGGGTGTATAATAATTTTTGTCTAAATATATATTGGCCAGCAAAATTATTTAGACCAACGTGTGGCTCTAAATAGAGAGTAGAGAGTATAATAGAGAGTAGAATTAGAGTTATCTATACTTATTTAATACGCTAAGGATTTATTTTTGTATTTGCAATTCGTCCTACGAGTTTTACCTGATCTTCAGGTTTTCGGTGTTGTTGATAGGGGTTGGTTTCTAGTTGTTTCCGTCAAAAGTTAATTAGAATTGGAATTAATATAAAGAACAAATCAATTTGTTTATATAAGAACAATTTTAATTATATTGTTAACGATTAAAAGTGTAATTCCGTATTGCACTTTTGCTCCTAATTATGAAAACTACTATAGTATTAGTAAAATACTAGAGATCGCCTCTGGTTAACCCGACAAAATTTTTACTTGATCTGGGCCCAATTGTTTCATAACTCAAACATCTGTTCATGTTTTACCAGCATTTGTTATTGAAATAGCTGTCTAACGATTCAATCAATTATCCTCCTTCCATACTTAGCATTGCAACTTTGAAAGCCTGTAGGGCGTAGCCCTTTGGGACCAATGTGAATTATAATGTGATTCTGCTCGTCTATAGGACGATACCTTTCTAACAGCGTCTCTCCTAGGATACACATAGGCTGAGAAAAAAGGAGGAAAAGAACATGCTTGCCTATTAAGAGTATACAATACAATTCATTCCTATCAATGTATCTAGGATGTAGACTATCCAAACACCCTGTATAATTATGTCAAAGTTAACGTGGAATACTATTTAAATATTATAACTCCATTTTTAATTTTACTATTACAAATAATTTTGATCTTCCTTAAAAATTCTTCATTAAGTATTTGTCATTAAATTGAACTTACTGCAATTATATGTGGCTTTCCTTGAAGGGCACAAATTATGTCAAAGTGCAAAAAAAAAACTAAGAAATATTCGGTTATATGAAACTTCATTTTAAAAACATATTGATCCTATATTTTACAGTTCTTAGACGTGTTTCATATTAATCCTTGTTCGCAAATTTTACTTTAGCGTGGTAGAATCAAATAGCAAAATAAAATACGAAAAAGATTGACGTGTAAAGATAATCATTGAAATTGGATTAATTTTAGCATCTTACAACTTAATAAACTTTATACCTAGGCTTATTTGAGAATAGGTTTTTATTTAAAACTCACTCTATCCCTCATTACTGTTTTGCAGTTATTTATAAAATAAATTGAAGTGGGAATGAAGTTTCATAACAATTCATAAGCTTTTTTTACATATATAAATTTTAATATAATTATCCTAGTTGGTAAGTTGCGATAGAGTGTGTGTGAAATATAATCGTGATATTTTATACAACAATCTGAAAAAAAATACCAATTTATTTACAGTACTTATAAAAATTTACATTAAATATACGATTTAAGGTAAATATACGAAAAAATAGAGCAAAATCTGGGACAAATTGACCTCCAAATATTTGATCGTAGATGGGTCAAGTGCCATATATTTAACATAGTAAAAATGTTTACCAAAACTGGAACATGGGGAATTCGCTAAAACTTTCATTTTTAAATGTTTAATAAGCTGGGTGATTTATGAACCACCCAACTTATTAAACATAACCAAACAAACAACCAAACTAGACGAACAAAACTTTATAAATTCATACTAAATAGTTATTACTATATTTTGAGACATTTAATTACTTTTTAGTGCCAATGGGGGATGGCAGATGGATCAGCAGGAGTCATATGAAAATTTTAAATTTAAGCATAGGTTAATGTGTACATCAAATTAAAGGTTGTGCTTAGTAGATTACAATGCCGCATCCTCAACCTCAATAGCATAACATAATTGATGAAATTTGGTATGAAGGTGTAGGACCAGGTCTATTTTCATGAGTTCACGATACAGCATAATCGTACTATGGGAAAGGGGTTCTAATTGGTTCCAAAAGGTTCAAAAAAGGGTTTTTATTTTTTAACCTAAATTTAAAACTTTGTGACAGTTAAAACCCATTTAAAAGATCACGATAAAACAATTTACTACTTTGAACTTTTGAGTTAGCTTTACTGATTGGGGGGAAAATACAAATATTAATTCTCTAAGTAAGTCATTCTTATGGGGAATTTATACAACCCTGTATCTTCATTATTAATTGATATAATTAGATAAAATTAGGTTTGTACATTCACTAGGTAGGATTTTACTCGTAATTGCTTGCAATGTATATGGTGGCGAACCTACATCTTTAATCCCTCGTTTTTTTTTTTTTTTTTTTTTTTTTTTTTTTTTAGAAAAGTTAAATAATACAGATTTCCACTGGAAATTCGATTAATACGCAGGTTTGCTGTGACGAGAGTAGGCCTATTACAATTATTCTTTTGATAATCTCGTATTCTTACAAAACAAACAATGTGGAATATTAAATGATCTCTTAACCTAACAAAGAAAGAAGTAATAAAAAACAGAATTCCAAGAAAACTGCTTTATGCCTATGAGTAATCAATAAAACTAGTATACGTGTTGCTCGAAATCGAGCAATTTACTTTAATACAATATAAATGTTACTTTTAAAAATCAACGACATCCGGCCAATCCACTATTGTGAATATCTTTAATCACCAAAACAACAGGTATTTACAGCTGATTATTAACAGATGTTTAAAATGCTTTATTCAATCCCAATGTTATTGAAATGGGAAATTTTGAGATTTCAATGGTGGATAGTGCCTTTATTTTTAGTCCGATTCTAATCAGTTTTTGGCGGAAACAACTACAGACCAAGCCCTATCCAACGACACAAAAAACTTGAAAATCGGTTGAAAATTGTAGGAGGAGTTCTCAAGACAAAAAAACCCTTAGCGTATTAAATAAGTATAGATTCCACATATGTCTTATTGATAAATTATTTTAATAAAACTTTATTTGTTTTATTATTATTTTGTTATTATTTACTTGTGCTTGCATGAAACATTTCCAATACATCTAACCTACACACAGCTACACTTGTGGTTTCTTAAAAAAAATATTGAAAAATTGTCTTTGTATCTTACCGATACAGGTATGCTGCTACAAGGGTGCTTTTTAAGCTTAAGAGTAACTACTCAACCTTAAGAATTCTAATATACAAATAAACGTCAATTTTTAGTGTGTTTAGCAACTGTTTAGAACCTATTTAGGACCAATTTTGAAAGTTCGTCTAAATACCAAACTTGCCATGGAGGAATTTTGATAAAATGTTTATACGTTCTTGATTTTACATAAACTATCTCAAAAAAAGATTAAAATTCGGGTGTGCAACTTGTCCCAGAACAAAGTATATTCTCCCCATACTACATGATCATAATACCTCATTGACTATCGGCACTACAGTAATCGAAAGTTAAAACAAATTCAAATGAATTCCTACTTGGTTTTATGCGAGTTTTCATAATGCTGGTAGTTTAATTCTCAACTTGAAATGCAAATTTAAACAATTACATGATGATCGACGATAAGACATCCACATTAGTTCTCACCGACCTCCTGCGCTGGTGTCCTCGACGGCTCTGTGGAGGGGGAAGGTGGAGGGGGTCGTCCACCGGGGCTGCGGGGGGTGGAGATCGGGGGTTAGGCACCCAGCGGCGATGGCGCGCCCTGCAGTGAAACAATCAAGAATGTATGTTGGAAAAGAGAGTAAAAAAAACAAATGGAAAAAATAAAACTAAATAGAAAAAAGGAAGGGATAAGTGAACAACCTCATGCCTAATCATTTTGCAAAATGAAAGTAAATTTTTTTTCTATAATTCTGCACAAAATCTGCAGAAATCTTTTTTTGTTCTCTCAATAGTACCTAAAACTTTACTTTCTGTCCTAGGACTGAAAAGCCAGCTGTTTGCTAAGTATTAACATGCTTTATTTCTATAAGGGGTTCGTTTTGGGCTTCGCCCCCCTGGCAGTTGATTTATTTCTAGAAGGCGATTCCAAATGTTGACCATCTTTGATTACAAGATCTTTAATGTGAATCCTATACTATAATACGAGGAATGTCTGAAGGGATGTGTGTTCCACGATCTCGAAATCTAGCTGTCAGATTTTGCTTAAAGTTTGCATTAAAGAGTGTTTTGGCCCAAAAATAAGTTTAGAAACAGCCTCAACCCCAGGAAAAATCGAATTTTGTCTAAAATTAAGTTTTAAAATTGTAATTTTTAGCATTAGTCTTATGGGTTGCTATTTTGGTAATGAAATAACAACGAAATGTAAACAAAAAGAAAGTAACATTAATGTTAAGCAGACTTTTTGAAACAGCTGTTAACTGTGAAGAGGTATAGTTGGTTGTTGGTGAAAATTTAATTGCTTTTTTACCTTGACACTATAACAAAAGTGAATAAAAACCAACGAGCAAGGCTCGGTTAACCTGGTACTTGTAATTTAACTGCTGATTACCTTCAGATGAATTTTAAAGCCAGATAGTAAACAAAAATAGATCTATGTCACATCATAATCAACATTCACGCGCCTCTTTTTTTTTAAACATGATAGGAGCTAATTTGCTCCTAGTGATGAATACTATTATTACAATGCATGCAAAACAGCGGTTTTATGTTCTGGAGGTCGCGTCTTGTTACTATCGTTGACTTAAATAATGTATATAGAACCCTAAAGTAGCGTAATGTGTTTTTATGTTATGTGGTTTTTGCATTTTGTAAATACCATGGTGGCACTAGCAACAGATTCAAATGTATAAACAAATTAAATTTTCAAAAAACTGTGGAAGATACATGAAAGAAAATAAATGTACTCGTATTTTAATCCAGAACACTTTGATTTAGTTATTATATTTTCAAGTACATCTTTCACCTCGTAGATTTCCTCAAAAAAAAAAAAAAAAAAAAAAAAACAATTTAAATAAAAATTAAGTTATTAATTGTAAAAAAGTTATACGATGAAGAGGACTAAATTTCTAGTTTTGGTTGATTACCATTGTTATAATAAAACTGTTTGATAAAAATATTTCTTTTGTCTTTAATTGAATAATTAACTATGCTTCTTGTAAACAATGTTTTAAATAAATTTTCAATCATATTCATTTGACATTTATTGTATAAGCGTTGAAAAATGGCTTGACTAGCAAAATGCTTGATGCCTATCATTGGGATTAAGTGAATTCCTATATCTCTAAAAAAATATACAGTAGAAAAAGTTTTGGAGAAATTCACCTAATTTTAATTATGTAAAATACATTGTAGCAAAACATAGTATAAATATAATAAAATAATAATCTAGTAAATGTAATAATGTAAAATGGCTTAATGGCTATGCTACTTAATACTAATGCAATGTAATACGGTGTGAAGATAAATGGTTATACTATTTCATTCGACTTGGTAATTAAAAATGAAAACATACAATGAATAATAACACATGTAAAAAATAAAATTTTGGAGTAGTTTAGTTAGACATTTTTGTCACTTTAAGTAGCTTACCTGGTGGAATAACAGAATTCCCCATATTGGAAGACACAGTATTTGAGTTACATAGATTTCTTTACAATGCACAACTGGTTTTAGATAATGAAGCTAGCGGAAGATATAAACTCGATAGTGTTATCAAAATGGCGTCGTGCTTGCATTCTTAGAATTACTATAAACTAATCTCATGTGTAAGCACTATAACGCTGTTATAGCACAGTATAACCCGGCTTGGCACAATTTTATCTATTATGATAACAAACTGTTGACCTATGAGAATAAATGTAAGTTTGTAACAATTTGTCCCGGAATAATATAATGGTTATGAAACTAATTGATTATTTTTATTGTACATACTACAAGATTTTATACATTGAACAATCTGTACAATTTGAAAATTTGTCAACAATAAATATCTTATATACCGATAATCCTATACTCCATCAATATCAAACCTAGTACCTTCTACATCTAATATCTTCTTTGATTACTATATATAGGGAACAGGCCACATGTCAGGAGGTATGAGTTTTTCTTTGATAAATGTGATTGGGGTGGTTGTAGGATGTACATACTAAAAGTACCCGTAATTTCACGTGGAGCTTCAGCGGCAAGAGGGTAGGAAAGGCACAATTTTGTATTTTATAAACAACATCTCTAGAACCATACATCGTAGCAAAACTATGTAAATCACAAAAATAATAATCTTAAAATTTTCTACAAATTTGACATTTACTATTTTTTTTATCTATTTTAGTTTTTGAGATATAATTTCATAAATCATAAAAAATAATTGATTAAAAATTACAATTTTTTATTTATATTTCTGGGGTTTGTCTCCGAAAAGGTTTAAGATTACCTGAGTCTGCCAAGGTGATCTATTAGGAGACAGTGCATCACATTGCCATACTCACGTAATCTTAAACCTTTATAGTACAATTTTTTAGTTTTTAGCGAATTTCCCCAAAGGGAATACGCTATTACGGTAGTAGTCATGGTAAGCCCTACATATATACCTCGAAGGGTTATCTACTTTTATTTTTACACATACAAATATACATATGTTTATATATATATATATATATATATATATATATATATATATATAATTTTTGTTGAAGTAGCATATTCCTTTTAGTTTATATGGTGTCTTTAATTTATTTTGGTTATTTATTGTAACTGCTTGATTAGTTATATTATATATATATATATATATATATATATATATATATATATATATATATATATATATATATATGTGTTTATATTTGAGATCGATGGACTCGGAAACCACGGAACCGTTTGCCTTGAAACTAGGTATATGTATAGAAAATTTCAAATTTTTGTAAGTCATTAGTTTTTCGTATAGCCGCAATGTACAGCCGAGGTAACGTAGATCACGTACTAGGTTTAATTCCTCATACTTATTAAATGAACTAATTTAAAGTACAGTCCGGTATACAGTCATTGCACAGTCCACGTCGTCTCAAACTGTAGGTTTGTTGTTAATGAATTTCAAGATATAAACATAGTGCTTCCTTTTGATATTCTCAGTGTAACTACACTGTTTTTGCGTAATACTACCTTATACAATTTATTGGCGTAGTTATTTTCGTTCCTTTCTGACAATGTTGAATTTTCAAATTTAAGTACTGTATTCATTTAATTTTTTAATTTAATATACAACACGGTTCAAGTTACATTATAATTTGGTACCTTGGTTTTGACAAAATCGCCATATACCGGGTGTTGTAGACCAACCGTACACCCCTTGGAAAACGTGCAGAACTAATTTTTAACATAAACCAATTGTGCTGTTATAGATAGTATAGGTAATCCAGTCTACTGTTTGATCTTGTACGCAAAATTCTAACGGTTTAGGGAACATTGGCGGCTGAAATTTAGATTTTTCCTATAAGAATAACATCGAACAATCAAAAGATTTAAACAATCTTGACGTTGACTGTGCTTTCAGTGGTCACTTTCTGAATGGAGAGTTCACATTACTGACGAAATTAGTTGCTGGTTACAACGGGCCTTCCTCCCTTAAACCATCTATATACCCGATTACCCAGCAGACTGAGAAATATAATAATTACTAATTTTATTGAACTAAATCCCAGACCCAGAAGTCTGGCTTCCATTGGCACTTAATCCGCCATATTTCCTCAATTCAGTGTCCATTTTAAAATGTCTCTGTTACTTTTTTATAGTTTTAATTTGAAAGGAGGGTAGACTGTTTAATGTTATGAAATTATTAAAACCCTAAAATTTATCTAAAGATTCTTTTGGCTATTATTTCGCCATTATTGGTTATTTTGATAATTTTCGTTGAAGTAGCATATTCCTTTTAGTTTATACGGTTTTAGTTTATAGATACCTTTAATTTATTTAGGTTGTTTATTGTAACTGCTTGATTAGTTTTATCATTTTAATAGTTTTTGACACTATGGATTTTTCTATTTGCTAAGTAACTCCTCGGAACTAATTGGTAGCATATTAAACATTTCTTATTGGCAGGTTTCTTCTTAAGTAACCAAACTATTTATCTTACAAAATGCTACTTAAAAAAATCAAAAGATCTTCATTGCATTATTTTGCTTTTGACTCACTTTACTTGGAACTCCAGTGTTACTATGATATTTTGCTGTAAACTGCCCCACCAATCAATGTTTTGACACTTCATTTGAAATTAAACTATTTATTACAACTTAGAAATAATAAACCAATACCACACACAAAACATTCATCTGAGTTATATTTATTTAAAACTTTTATTACGTCATTGTGCCAACTATATTTAATCTCATCAGTAATTTATCATATTTTTTGTAATCTATGAAAATCTCATTTAAAGATAAACAAGTTAGATTGGAAATTTGGTGCTTGACATTTCTTCTGTACTGTATCTAAACTTTTTGACGTTCCAGATCAAGTGTGGGGACTGAGTCATAGAGGAGGCTTGGGTAACTGTGTTTCAAACTGCCCTGTGTGTATATTTAATAAGGATTTGTCAATATGTACATATACAGGTTCCTGCGTTTCTCTAAGAACTGGATAACTAATAGAGAAACATTTGTTTCTATAACTAATACTAGTAGCAATAACAACAATAACAACAACCACTACTATAACTCTTTGAATTGAAACTTCTTTACATTTAACACAGCAACTTAAATACAATCATTTAACCTAAAGTATATATTTGTTTGAACTAAAAATATCTTTCTTTTGCCTTCCTGTTTTTGTATTCTTTCCGGAATACATCAATTACTTCAATCATAAGTAATTATAATCGTGTCTCCTAACTTTGAACATGACCAATATTGAGCCTACCTAGAATAGAATACCTAGAATTTACATAGTTAATTATTATTTCACAGTTCTTAATTTTATTGTTTTGACAAAGGAAGGGGAATTAGGAAGTAGATTAAAAAAAAAGAACCGAAGGCGATTTAAAAAACTTTTTATTATTATTGATTGTGAGTAGTGTGTATTAGCCGGTTTTATTACTGTCTTGCCTGTCCAGTTCTTCGGTGGAACTAACCTGTTTAATACTTGACTTTTTATTAATTTATGAATTCTGGGCATTCCCGTTGCGGGCATGATGATCTTAAATGTTTTAGACTTGGTAGAGTACAAACTAATTCAGCGAACACAACATGGGGCGGAGCCCTTAACAAGCCTGTTCAGTGCATGAGATTTTTACAGCAATTAACAAATAGGGGCAAACAATTAAGGGGTGGAGCCTCCATCCAGCATAATATCTAGAATATTTACACATAATTATTATTTAACACCTCTAAATTTTTAACAAACTGTAACTACGAAGGAGTTTTAAAACAGATTTATAGGCGATTTTCAAAGCTTACTTTACCATTGTGAACTGTGTGTATTAGACGGGTTTGTTACTGCCTTGACTGTCTAGTTCTTCCGTGGAAGTAACCTGTTTAATACGTGACTTTTTATTGATTTACGAATTTAGACCAACTCCTAAGGGGGCATAGGTGAGTTAATACATATATTTTCAAGGTCGTAACGGTTCCTAAGTTATTTAGTTGTACCCTGTTTCTATTTATTAGTGGTTGCATCCGACACAATTTCCAAGTTGGCTAACGAACCAATTAAATCGGGGACCGCAGCCAAGATGAAAGGCTTTGAGTTGGTTTGTGTGATTTAATTAATTACTCGTCGGTTAACAAGATTCATGTTCCAATTGGAATTTCGGAGTTTCAAACCAAAATGAATTTCATATTAGAACTACAGTGTATTTCGTATTAGAAAGACAGTGACTATAAGAATTCAGTAGAAATTTGATCAGCTTACCACCTTTTTTAAGTATTCCACCTCAAGCGAACATATCCAAATAAGATATGTCTGCTCCGTAAACTGTTCTGGATTATAAATATGGCAATAAAATCTGGTTTACTATATTGATAGGCCGAAGCGTCTTTGTCGTGGCATCATTGTCGCTCAGGCTCAGCGACATTTTCTCCATTCTCCACTAGCGGATCCTAAGTCAGTTGTGTCCGGAGCTTGTCAATAGGCCATTCTCCTTGAAGAGATCCTCAGTCAGTTGTGTCCGGAGCATGTCATTAGGCCATTCTCCACGAGCGGATCCTCAGTTAGTTGTGTCCGGAGCTTGTCAATAGGCCATTCTCCTTGAAGAGATCTTTAGTCACTTGTGTCCAGAGCTTGTCAATAGGCCATTCTCCTTGAAGAGATCCTCAGTCAGTTGTGTCCGGAGCTTGTCAATAGGCCATTCTCTTTGAAGAGATCTTTAGTCACTTGTGTCCGGAGCTTGTCAATAGGCCATTCTCCTTGAAGAGATCCTCAGTCAGTTGTGTCCGGAGCATGTCGTTAGGCCATTCTCCACCAACGGATCCTAAGTCAGTTGTGTCCGGAGCTTGTCAATAGGCCATTCTCCACTAGCGGATCCTCAGTCAGTTGTGTCCGGAGCATGTCTTTACGCCATTCTCCACGAACGGATCCTCAGTCAGTTGTGTCCGGAGCTTGTCAATAGGCCATTCTCCACTAGCGGATCCTCAGTCAGTTGTGTCCGGAGCATGTCTTTACGCCATTCTCCACGAACGGATCCTCAGTCAGTTGTGTCCGGAGCTTGTCAATAGGCCATTCTCCACTAGCGGATCCTCAGTCAGTTGTGTCCGGAGCATGTCTTTACGCCATTCTCCACGAACGGATCCTCAGTCAGTTGTGTCCGGAGCTTGTCAATAGGCCATTCTCCACGAGCGGATCCTAAGTCAGTTGTGTCCGGAGCTTGTCAATAGGCCATTCTCCACGAGCGGATCCTCAGTCAATTGTGTCCGGAGCTTGTCAATAGGCCATTCTCCACTAGCGGATCCTCAGTCAGTTGTGTCCGGAGCATGTCTTTACGCCATTCTCCACGAACGGATCCTCAGTCAGTTGTGTCCGGAGCTTGTCAATAGGCCATTCTCCACTAGCGGATCCTCAGTCAGTTGTGTCCGGAGCATGTCTTTACGCCATTCTCCACGAACGGATCCTCAGTCAGTTGTGTCCGGAGCTTGTCAATAGGCCATTCTCCACTAGCGGATCCTCAGTCAGTTGTGTCCGGAGCATGTCTTTACGCCATTCTCCACGAACGGATCCTCAGTCAGTTGTGTCCGGAGCTTGTCAATAGGCCATTCTCCACTAGCGGATCCTCAGTCAGTTGTGTCCGGAGCATGTCTTTACGCCATTCTCCACCAGCGGATCCTCAGTCAGTTGTGTCCGGAGCATATCGTTAGGCCATTCTCCACGAGCGGATCCTCAGTCAGTTGTGTCCGGAGCTTGTCAATAGTCCATTCTCCACTAGCGGATCCTCAGTCAGTTGTGTCCGGAGCTTGTCAATAGTCCATTCTCCACTAGCGGATCCTCAGTCAGTTGTGTCCGGAGCTTGTCAATAGGCCATTCTCCACTAGCGGATCCTCAGTCAGTTGTGTCCGGAGCATGTCGTTAGGCCATTGTCCACGAGCGGATCCTCAGTCAGTTGTGTCCGGAGCTTGTCAATAGGCCATTCTTCACTAGCGGATCCTCAGTCAGTTGTGTCCGGAGCTTGTCAATAGGCCATTCTCCACTAGCGGATCCTCAGTCAGTTGTGTCCGAAGCTTGTCAATTGGCCATTCTCCACGAGTGGATCCTCAGTCAGTTGTGTCTGGAGCTTGTCAATAGGCCATTCTCCACTAGTGGATCCTCAGTCAGTTGTGTCCTTAGCTTGTCAATAGGCCATTCTCCACGAGCGGATCCTCAGTCAGTTGTGTCCGGAGCATGTCGTTAGGCCATTCTCCACGAGCGGATCCTCAGTCAGTTGTGTCCTTAGCTTGTCAATAGGCCATTCTCCACGAGCGGATCCTCAGTCAGTTGTGTCCGGAGCATGTCGTTAGGCCATTCTCCACGAGCGGATCCTCAGTTAGTTGTGTCCGGAGCTTGTCAATAGGCCATTCTCCACTAGTGGATCCTCAGTCAGTTGTGTCCTTAGCTTGTCAATAGGCCATTCTCCACGAGCGGATCCTCAGTCAGTTGTGTCCGGAGTTTGTCAATAGGCCATTCTCCACGAGCGGATCCTCAGTCAGTTGTGTCCCGAGCTTGTCAATAGGCCATTCTCCACAAGCGGACCCTCAGTCAGTTGTGTCCGAAGGTTGTCAATAGGCCATTCTCCACTAGCGGATCCTCAGTCAGTTGTGTCCGGAGCATGTCGTTAGGCCATTCTCCACGAGTGGATCCTCAGTCATTTGTGTCCGGAGCTTGTCGTTAGGCCATTCTCCACGAGTGGATCCTCAGTCACTTGTGTCCGGAGCTTGTCAATAGGCCATTCTCCACTAGCGGATCCTCAGTCAGTTGTGTTCGGAGCTTGTCGTTAGGCCATTCTCCTCGAGTGGATCCTCAGTCAGTTGTGTCCGGAACTTGTCAATAGGCCATTCTCTTTGAAGAGATCTTTAGTCACTTGTGTCCGGGACTTTTCAATAGGCCATTTCCCTTAAAGAGATCCTCAGTCACTTTTGTCCGGAGCTACAATTCAATAAAGAGTTTGTAGACGACATGGGAGGAGGTATGGATTTTTTACTTGATAAGTGTGTTTGGGGTAATAATAGGATGTA
The DNA here is from genome assembly GCA_030545055.2 of Neoaliturus tenellus. Classification (NCBI taxonomy): domain Eukaryota; kingdom Metazoa; phylum Arthropoda; class Insecta; order Hemiptera; family Cicadellidae; genus Neoaliturus; species Neoaliturus tenellus. The sequence goes on from CM061536.1 coordinate 48,248,070, forward strand.
CATACTAAAAGTCTCCAAAATTTCTGGTTTAGCTTCAGCGGCAAGAGGGTCAGAAATGCACAATTTTATATTTTTTTACTTAATGTTTCAAAAACTAAAAATCATAGAAAAAATATGTAAATTACAAAAAGAATCCTTGTAAAATTTCTTACAAATGTGTCATTTACTATTTGTTCTATCTATTGTAGTGTCTGAGATATAATTTCATAAATAGTAAAAATGTATAAAAATGGTAAATTATGGTCAACAAGTAAATCATAGTCAACCCGAAAGGCAGGTAGGGTGTGGGAAAACACTTACCATTCCTGGCATGTTTATAATTTTCTGTCGTAATTTTTGTTTAAAAAGTTAAGTCGGATGATTAAAAATATGCATTTTAACTGTTATACCTGTGGTTGTCGTTATACCAATAAACAATAATTTTATTCACGAGCATATTTCACTTCAAACCTTATAACCTCAAATAAATGTAGGATAATGAAATTTCAAATAATGTGAAAGCTTTTACCCAATACGTGTCGAAGTTTCGTCTAATGACAGCTATTATTGACAACAATATAATACTGGTTTACTAAACCGTTGCACGATTTTGAAACAATGAAGCAATTGAAATGGATTGTTGTTTGAAAGGGAAGTTATCAAAGGCATTTGATGCGTTCCGTTTAAATTATGTTGAACAACTAAGTTAGACACAACTGAAGTTATTACTCACTTCAACCAACCAAGAAAACAGACTCAATGTTGGTTTGTACCTCCTCTGCTCCCATTGTGTCTGTTAACTTCAACTTGAAGGTCGTATGCCTCTTGACGTTTTTCTGATATAGAGTTAGAAAAGAAGTGGTCTTTAAGTGTGATCATTAGATCATTTTAGAGTTTTTTTTATTTGAAGTATTATTAATTTACTTTTTTTTGTGACAAATGAAGATGAAACTTAACAAATTCAGTTGGGAGTGAATGATAACAAAAGCGAATTAGTATACTTTATACAGGATGAAGAGAATATAAATTAGTAATAAGATATTTTAAAATTACCTATCTACGAATTATACTTTACCTCCTAAATGAATAAAACCTCTTTTTGTGACTCGATGGATATATGACCATGGAACATTGGAAATGTAATACATTAAGCCTTATGACTTTGCAATGCAATGCAACATTGTCTATATTGCAATAAAATGACTATTATTACCTCACTTAGGCTATGATTTGGAGAGGTTCTCAGATTTATACAGTATAATATACAAATATACATAAAAAATTAAAGATTGTTAAAAGGTAAATGTTTGGTGTTTGTAATCACGTTTTATAAAACGAATTTTATTTTTTAGTGCAGTTTATCGAAAATGCACACATCTGATGTACCAACGCATTAAAAATAAAAATATGATAACAATTATACAAAAATCATGGTCAAAACTTTGTTACGTGATAAAATTCCATATTTATGACAGTGAAGGAGTAGTATTTAAAAAACCGCCCAATCGCCAGTACATCATTAACGTCTTTTATTAGCCACTTATTTAAAATACCCTATGTATTACATTTTTAAAACAAACACCTTCTTGGCTCGTACAAAGTAAAAGCGATCAAAATGAGTTACGATTTCAACGTTATTGTATCAGATGCGAAAGTTTATATAGGTTATTCGATTTCAGAAATTTGCAAACGTTAGGTATGTGATCTTTAATATAATTTTAAATCCAAATTCATAAAAAAGTTAGGGATTTGAAATACTAAACATTTTATAATATCTTAAGTAGGCCTAGTGTACATAAATAAAGTTTGAGGTTGCTTCAGAAGAAAACTGCTTGTTAAGAAACTGTATGATTGGTTTTTATCAAAATATTAAAACTAACACTTAAAGTGTCGTTATAACTTACAAGCCGAATACTGTGCTTCGTCCCCGAAATTATACAAAATTTAACGATAATGCCAAGGCCAGATTGATTGTTTGGTAGTATTAGTTCAGATTTTAGATTTGTTTAAATTTTAGGTTATATTGTGGAACGGCGAAGTAAAAAAAAAACTTGGGTAAACCAGGTAACTCAGATTAGCAGAGAACAGAAAGTGAACGCAGCCCGAGTTGTAAACTTGATGAATAAATAATGTCCGGGGCAGAGTTAACCAAGTTTGGAGTTAAAGACAGTCTGTTAAAGCGCTCTCGCATAATTGAGCGGGAAATGTTGTCAAGGACCACAACATGGTGTCATTGGACGACGTTGTTTAAACCAGTTACATAACTCAATACATTCAAGTAAACCAAAACATTATACACACATTATAATAAACAAAAATACAATACAAAATATTATCGTTTGTCTTAAAAACTTATATTTCTTTACATTTTAGATATATATTAAATAAATGATAAAATAATAACGATGAAATTCAACACATACCACAGACATTAGTAGGTTCAAATGAACTAGGGGGACCCGTGCAGTGCAAAGCACTACATTATTGTCTGAGTACCTGGTGACTGGTGATCAAACCTTGCTCCATGGTAATTTACCTAGTTACTTTGCATAAAAAATTAATTATAGTGCCAATTAATTAATTTATTATGCAAAGTAACTAGGTAAATTACCATGGAGCAAGGTTTGATCACCAGGTACTCAGACAAATGTAGTGCTTTGCACTGCACGGGTCCCCCTAGTTCATTTGAACCTACTAATGTCTGCGGTAGGTGTTAAATTTCATAGTTATTATTTTATCATTTATTTATTAGAAAATGTAAAGAAACATAAGTTTTTAAAACAAACGATAATATTTTGTATTGTATTTTTTGTTTATTATAATGTGTGTATAATGTTTTGGTTTACTTGAATGTATTGAGTTATGTAACTGGTTTAAACAACGTCGTCCAATGACACCATGTTGTGGTCCTTGACAACATTTCCCGCTCAATTATGCGAGAGCGCTTTAACAGACTGTCTTTAACTCCAAACTTGGTTAACTCTGCCCCGGACATTATTTATTCATCAAGTTTACAACTCGGGCTGCGTTCACTTTCTGTTCTCTGCTAATCTGAGTTACCTGGTTTACCCAAGTTTTTTTTACTTCGCTGTTCCACAATATAACCTAAAATTTAAACAAATCTAAAATCTGAACTAATACTACCAAACAATCAATCTGGCCTTGGCATTATCGTTAAATTTTGTATAATTTCGGGGACGAAGCACAGTATTCGGCTTGTAAGTTATAACGACACTTTAAGTGTTAGTTTTAATATTTTGATAAAAACCAATCATACAGTTTCTTAACAAGCAGTTTTCTTCTGAAGCAACCTCAAACTTTATTTATGTACACTAGGCCTACTTAGGATATTATAAAATGTTTAGTATTTCAAATCCCTAACTTTTTTATGAATTAGGATTTAAAATTATATTAAAGATCACATACCTAACGTTTGCAAATTTCTGAAATCGAATAACCTATATAAACTTTCGCATCTGATACAATAACATTGAAATCGTAACTCATTTTGATCGCCTTTACTTTGTACGAGCCAAGAAGGTGTTTGTTTTAAAAATGTAATACATAGGGTATTTTAAATAAGTGGCTAATAAAAGACGTTAATGATGTACTGGCGATTGGGCGGTTTTTTAAATACTACTCCTTCACTGTCATAAATATGGAATTTTATCACGTACTAAAGTTTTGACCATGATTTTTGTATAATTGTTATCATATTTTTATTTTTAATGCGTTGGTACATCAGATGTGTGCATTTTCGATAAACTGCACAAAATAATAAAATTCGTTTTATAAAACGTGATTACAAACACCAAACATTTACCTTTTAACAATCTTTAATTTTTTTATGCATATTTGTATATTATACTGTATAAATCTGAGAACCTCTCCAAATCATAGCCTAAGTGAGGTAATTACCTAGTTGGTATTTCATCAATCTATATTCATCACTAGTTCTTCAACATCTCAATGTGATAGTGTTTTCAACTTTGGTGTTTGTTCTTCTCGATAAAATTAGCTAGGGTTTGAAGATTTGTCTTGGGCCTCTGTAAGGAAACTCTTACGGAATAGATTCGCATATGTTGCAACAGTAGATTAAAAATTAATATTTCATTAAAATCCCCCGATCCTGAGCAACGTTATGCAACACTTATTAGGCCTACGGCTGTTTTAGTACTGTTTGGCGACAGAGCGAATGAGCTCACACTATTGGCGGTTAGTGGCTCAACGAAGGATTTTTGACATATATGTCAAGAGGAAATTGTTTGTACAAATTGACGAGTACTATTTATTTATTATTACTATTACAAACTTTTTATAACGTGTTTTTAAAAGTAAACGTTTGATGTAAGTTTAGTTTTTTATATGGTGTTGGTTGTAAAAATTTACTAAAAAAACGAGGCTTCAAGAAACTTTTTGAAAGGAGTTCTTTAGGAAGCTACTTGTAAAATTAAAACTTCTTTTCAGTCTTGTGAAGTGAATGAAAGTACTCATTCACCAAAAAACCTGATAAGTTGCTCCAATCACTTTTAATCCTTAGTGTAAAATTCTCCTTTTTATTTTAAGTTTAAGTTGTTGAAACTGCTTGTTTTAAGTATAATAGCTAGACACGATAGATACAATTGAGTTAATTGTACTTAGTTGTGTGGAAAATGACAACGGTGGATTCGTTAATATATATCAGGGAATGAAAAAAATATATGTATTGGCAAAATAACTCGATTAAATTTTTTATGTGAAAAGAAATACGATATCAGTAAGTAAAGGGCTTACTAAAGCGAATATTCTATACAATTCAATGTTTATAAAAAATTTATTGATATAATTAAAATCCTTCCGGACTTTAATGAACATTTATATAATGATGTATTTATAACATGTAATGCATGCTAAACACGATTTATTGTGGTAAACTATGCATCGACCGTTTACCTAGAACACTTTTTTTATTACCATGATACGTGTTGTTTGTAATCAGAAACAAACGTCCACAACACTAAAAAAAATACATACACTCATACTGCAAAGAATACATACGGTAAATATATGAAAAGATGGATAATCTGCCATTCACTTAGAACGTAAACACTGTACGTTTCAAAACTCACCTAAAATATATGAAGTATACTAACTTTTATTATTCATTTTATTTTCAAATATAAATAATTGATTTAGAAATCAGTTAATGTGATAAATCAATCCAGTTGTAAAATTTCTGTAAATTTATTTGTTGGATTTAATTTATGTTGTTGGGTTTTAATACCTAAAAGTTAATATAAAAGCTTTGTAGAAAATAAATTTAACCTTATAATCGTTCTTTGTTCTGCCGCCGGCATTGAAAGGTGGTGCAAGGATTAAGATAGAGCCTCAAAGAGAAAATCACATTAAGCGAGCATCCATTAGGGCAGAAAGTCATTCATCCTCAAAGGCTTAGTTAATTAATCAAGCCTGCTAACTATCTCACTAACAGAGAGCATTCCCCAGCCATGCGAGTCTTGCTTTGCTTTTAAACGAGATGTCTCATTATACGCTTTGTGTTGAACAGTCTCACCATAGAAATTTACCTTCGCAACGAGCGAATATGAATGAGAAATATAGAATGATGTATCTATACAGGATAGAAAAATGTCTGGAAACGATATAATATCCTAACAACTGTTTAAGTAGTAAAAATAAAACTTTTCAAATTTATTTTTGTGACAAAGTCTTCTTCCCAAAGTACTTATTGTCTTTGAACCTCCAAGAGGAGAATATTCACAAGGAATATTCACTGTCCACAAGGATCCAGAAGTATATCGTAAATGTAAGCATAGGTCAAAATGTACATCTAAAGGTCTCTAAGAGTAGAGAACAATACCGCAAACCCGACCTCAACATTATAAACGAGTAAAAAATAGCAGGCGATCAAACTTTGCTTTAAAATCATATTGCTGGAAACTAAAGTGCAATAACTCTCGATACACTCACCGTTTTGAGGTCGGGTTTGTGGCAAATTTCTCAGAATGCAAAGCTCTTTAAAATGACGTATCACATGACGTTGGCCAATGTATTTTCTCTGAAGACTTCCACAAGGGACGTCCCTAAACATTACATTACCCCGTACATTACATTTTTTTATTTTCAGCAATATGATTTTAATACAAAGTTTGATCGCCATTGTAGACTTAGTCATCTTTTCTAGGTAGGGTTTGCGGTATTGTTCTCTATTCTTAGAGACTTTTAAATTAATGTACATATCGCCCTATGCATAAATTAAAAATTTTCTTCTGACTCCTTGTGGACCGTGCGCACCCCCTTGGAGGTACGGGCAATATATACTTTAGGAAGTAGACTTTATACTTGTCAAGCATTTGAAAGGAAAATGACAGATTGTTGAAAAAAAAAAACTCCCGACTCCGTTATGAACTACATTTTTTGTCTCAATGCTCAATTTGTTTGAATCCTATACTCTAAAACAAACACTGGCAAACATTGGCAAAATGTTTTCCTCCCAAAGAATTTTTATTTATTTTTTTTGTTGAATATGAAATTGATTGGAGTTGGTCTCAATGGCTGGGATATACAGGGTGAGTTTCTTAAAGTGATCCAATAGCTAACTTTTTTATTCGATGTATGACAGTATACTTCTTAAGGGGTACCTTTACATTTTTATTTTGCTTTCAGGTATGTATTTCACTTTTCAAAATTTCCCGCCATTTTTCCAATATGGCGGTTAAATTAAAAATTTCTAAGGAACACCCTACATTTTATGGTGTTTTGAAATTTTCATGCGATTTTAATACCACTAAAATTTTATGATATTCTTATGGAACTAAAAAATGAACTTTAATTGCCTCTAGCTCCCTAACCGTTAGGTTTAGAGGAAAATGGCAAAGAATAAAAAAGTCTTAAAATCACATGAAAATTTAAAAAATACCATAAAATGTAATGTGTTCTATAAGAAATTTTAAAGTTGGCCACCATATTGGGAGAATGGCGGGAAATTTTGAAAAGTAAAATGTATACCTGAAAGCAAAATAAAAAAGTAAAGGGGGTACCCCATAAGAAGTATACTGTCAGATATAGAATAAAAAAGTTAGCTATTAGATCACTTTAAGAAACTCACCCTGTATAGTTGTATACAAAATCATAACAACAAGCGTTGACGAATGTTCGTGCTGGCTGTTTAACATAATACTGTAGATACACATACATATCTACAGTATAATATAGTGTAATATAATATTACACTATAATATGATATGTATATTATAGTGTAATATAATATACACATAAAAAAAGTTGCTTCAAGAATATCATCTTCAATTTTTATGATTAGAAAGTTATCGTCATATTCAAATATAAAATTATCTCTTACAGCATATTATGGGACTATATTTCCACATCTTTGTTATGCTGTACCAATTTGGGGGAATGAGAACCAGAGGACGAAAATAATTTTTAAATTACAAAAAAGAGCATTGAGAATAATATTTAATTTAAAACCAAAAGAATCATGTAAACATTATTTTCAAAAGTATAGAATTCTAACCTTTCCCTCCATTTATATACTCGAAACAATAGTTTTTTTGAAAAAAAAAATTTCAATCTTATTGAAAATCAAGATATAAACAAAAAATATGTATTAAGAAATTCAACTAACATTGGCACTCATCAACATTCAACGAAATTTTATAAAAGTCAAATATTTTACTCAACAATTAATATATACAATAAATTACCAAATATGTTCAAAACAATCATGGATGTGAACAAGTTCAAGAAAAAATTAAAAAGCTGGCTACTAGATAAATGTTTTTATAGTGTGAAGGAATATATAAATGAGGACAAATATGAAGATTAAGAAAATTTAAGAAATTTATGAAAACTTAAGATATAAGAAGAAAGGAAAAGAAGATTCAAACTTAAAAGGATGGCATTTTTTAGTAATTAGTTAAGATTTATATAAATTGTAATAGTAGTAAATTAAGCCTATGCAATTTTATTGTCACGGCTAAATAAATAAATAAATAAATACAGTGGAAAAACAACCTATGCTATTGTATTTCATTCCAGATCTGCATGAAGTATATAATTCGTATGTATATAAAGAAACTACACGTATCACACTCCGTTCAAAGAGTAGGTAAACAGCTAGTACAATTTAGCTAGTACTGTATGTACATAGTACAATATAAATGGATATTCCATAAAGAGTGCCCCTACAATTCTAGAAGATTAGGGCATGGGGCATGTTACTAAAGTTTTTGTCCCTTGATTAAATTTTAAAATATTTTTCATAACAAATGATAATTTTTTTACCGAAATTTATTACATGTTCTTAATATACATATAAAATATTTCATTAAGTAAAAAATAATGACACCGTACGACAGATAGAAAATTTCTGTTTAGTTTCAGGAAGTTGACAGAAACTAATAATTAGCTGTAATCAAAGTGACATTAGTCTCAATTATTTATTAATCCAGCCTGTTTCTGACAATGAAGTTCAGAATAGAGATTGATGAATCGTAATTAAAACTGATGGCCAGCAAATCTGACTTCATTGTCACTGGTTTAAACCTGGCAAACAGAGAAGACATCATTTACACCAAATTAATTCAGTGGACATCAGTTGTCATTATTCATTCAGCCTGTTTGTGACGATTCAGTTATGAATGCAGATTGATGAATCATAATTACTGATGACGTCTCCATTGACACTGGTTCCCCACGGACCATCGAATGTGTTTGACATCGTTGTTATACCTAGAGGAAAATTAGTTTTTACTAACATTCTATCAGTCGAAGATTTGAAATTGCAATTTTAATTTCAAATGTACAACTAACATTGTGTTTTCATACTTTTATGATATTGTCATTAGTTTGATTTCAATAATTTAATGATGATCTAAAATTTTGCGATTTTGATGAAATTCCCCTAATCCTTACCTGTAAATTCCCTAAAATAAACAAATTCTTACCCAACTTCCGCTTAAAACCCCGAAAACTGGGTAAATTACCCGCTAGTTAACACGATCAGTTGGCACATCACTTCTGTGACGTCATCCTTCTGAACACTCCGGCCTGGCGTGCAGTTGGCCTTGGCTAAGCCCTTGGGACCAATGGGAATTACAATAGGATGCTGTTCATCTACACAACGCTACTTTTCTAACAGTATGCGTTCCTCCTACGAAAAAAGCCGAGAAAAAGGAGGAAATTTCTATTTGTGTAATAAGAGCGTAAAGTACGTCATTGCCACTCGAGAATTGTAGATGCAAACAATTCGAGAGCGGCAATGACTATTTGCGCTCGTAATACACACAAGATTTTTCCTACCAACATAATTGTTACATATTACATGTTTTATTGTATACAAAATGTCATTTAGATTATTTTTTTATTTGTTTCTGTTGGAACATAATGTTATCTATCAAACATAACTTCAAACTAAAAAAGAAGCAATTACTAAACGACAACAATGAATAACAGCTGTAGCATGGTTTGTAATAACAGCTGATTTAAAATTGCTGTTTGATCTAGCGTGCGGTGCGGTAAAGAATCATTGCCGCTCTAGAGCGGGAAAGAAACGGAAACCGGAAATGAACTGTTTTGAGTAGTGGAAAAGTAAGGCTTTTGGGCCAGTTCAAGGTCACCCGAGCGATGACATCATCGATGACGTCATCGAGGTCAATGACCTCATCGATGACGTCATCGATTGCATCATCGATGACGTCATCACCAATGACGTCACTTTCATGACGTCACACCCATGACGTTACAGAAATGACGTGCTGATGACGTCATCACCCCTTACGTCACCAAGATGACGTCATCGATGTCACAAAGGTCAAGGTCACGCTGAAACCTAAAATTTTTAGGCACTTTTGCTGTTTCTCGCACTACGCTCCGAGTTTTAGTCAGGTTACCGTGACCTTGACGACTTGGAGCGAAATTAGACGAGAAACAGCAAAAGTGCTGAGGAAACTTGAAGTTTGCAACGTGACTCTGTCTAAACCGTCATGTGACACCGCTCGGGTGACCTTGAACTAGCCCAGCTGCCTTACTTTAACCATTACTGCAACCGCGATGCACACCCTACGACAGACACCGAGCGACTGACTGTCAGGCTCTGTGTACTCTAGGTATATCGGCTTGAGAGACTAAGACTCTAAACAGTCAGGAATGGGAGTAACTAACTGAACTTTGCAAGGAAAAGTCATTTCATCCAATATTCTAAACAAATCTTCATCAGTAAAACTCACATTAGTCTGTTTGGTATAAAACTTAGGGTGTCCGCGCAACAGTCTGCGCCACTTAGCTAAAGGCGAAACCCTTTTGACTTTGAGTGGTGGACAGTGTGCAACTAATAAAGTCTTAACACGGCTAAGTTTCTTACCCAAAGTATCCTGCGACATGGCTTCCCCTCACAAAAGTCTGCACAATACTGAGAGACTGTTGGTAGCGCATGAGTGAAGGGAAAAGCGGTGGGGGAAACAGCAGGAGTGGGGGAAGGTCACAGTGGTGGGGGAAGGTGAGGTTGAACGCTGGAGTATCGCATCACTTCACCATGAGCTGTCCTACAGTCAACACACTGTTCTCTCGGCCCGAGTTGGCACTAGAAGAAACCCTACTGTACAGCTTAGGCTGTGAGGTGCAAGGAAGAAAAGTTAAAGTGGAAGTTATGGTAGACTCTAAGGTGAAGAGTCGTCTAAATAAAGTGATTGTAATCTTTCAATCCCCAATAACCTTAGAGAAATACAAATTCATAAAGCGACATCTTACCCTTAGGCAAAACGAATTGGAAATAGAAAAGATGACAGTAAAATTAATCTAACCTAAAATTCGGACTGGACACTCATGGCGATACCACGTGGCGTGCAAACGCCACCCTAAACATTACAAGTTAGGTTAATGAGAACCTCTGGTACGATAACCGACGTGCTAGAGTTAAAGTGTGATGACCTTGAGCCAAAACACTGAAATACTACAAGTCGATATCGTCCCAGAGGTAAAGTGTAGTGACCTTGAGTAAAATCAGAGAAAATCCAAGCCATGTTTGTCCAGAGTTAAAGTGTAATGATCTTGAGGCAAAAATTTGTAAAACACTTACATGAACAGAGTCGAAGAGCAGCGATGCTTACCGCATGCAAGCCTGAGACATACTGGCTGAGCACCATCGCGTAGCTTAGGGACTCGATTAAGGTGGGGGTATTGCCAACACTTAGAGTAGAAGTGTAGTGGGTGACCTTGAACCAGACTTAGAGTAGAAGTGTAGTTGGTGACCTTGAACCACCCCTGAGGGCCCCCCCCACCTCCACCCCCCCTCCACCTCCACCCCCCCCCACCCCATGGGGTGGACCTCCGCCCCATGCCGCCCCTTCGGGGGAGACCGGTGGGGATATAAGGCGGCCCGGCCACAGCCGGCTCGCAGTCCGCTCCCGAGCGTTGAACGTGAACGATCGGGACGGACCGCCATAGGCCTCACTAAACATTGAAAGGCGCCTTCACTGTTTAGCGAAGTCTACTCTAACTTTAAGACTTGTATTATTTTTAAGATATTGCGCTTGCGTTTGGGTATTAGGAATTGTTTTATATGTGAGTGTTTTACTTGTACCCTATGTCTCCTATGTGTCTTGTTCGTGTTTTGTCTTGTTGTCTTGTTTGTCTTTTATGTCATATGTGTTTAATGTGTATATGCTTGTTCCAGCGCGTACCATGTTGAGCTCAACCTATTTTGTAAGTGTGTGTTATATCTATCTAAAGTGTATACGCTTGTTTTAGCACTCCCCCTTGAGCACTTTTTCACAGCTCAAAGTAAATTGTAAAGATAGGGACGGGAGTAGGCCCCCGTGTAAAAGTATTTTATACCAACGTTAGCATGGGTCCTCTCAGGCATGCAATATTGCGGCTGGGTTGGGACTCGGTCCGTTTGTACGCTGGCATGCAGACCACAGCTGTGGCCAAATTGCGGCGGCCTCTGCACTCGGACCGAGGACGTGTAAGCCACTAGGGCTGTCCTCAACCTCTGTTTCCCTTCTGGAAACCAAAATTATGTAAATGAATTTTGATAGCTATTTGTGTTTTTGCCCCCAAGGCCCCCGAACATTCGTGGTTCGCCATGGATGTACGGGGGCCGAAATTTTTTAATGTTCGTGTGGCCTTGACCCACAAAGATTTATAAAAATTTACTGCATTGCTAAAGTTAAATATTAAAGATATGGTACGGGAGTAGACCCCCGTGTAAAGCTATTTTAAACCAATGTTAGCATGGGTCCTATCAGGCATGCAATATTGCGGCTGGGTTGGGACTCGGTCCGTTTGTACGCTGGCATGCAGACCACAGCTGTGGCCAATTTGCGGCGGCCTCTGCACTCGGACCGAGGACGTAAGCCACTAGGGCTGTCCTCAACCTCTCTCAAAATTATGTAAATGACTCTTGTTAGCTTTTTGAAAAAGTTATTTGTTAGCAATGCAGTAAATGTGTAAAAGTCTTGCGTGGTGAAGGTCAGACAACTTTGGAATGTTTGCTGTTGTCCATAGTTGGGTCTCTTCGGAGGCTATAGCGATGGCAACCTAAATGCCCCAGGTGGGGCTTTATTTTTTTAAAGTTTTTCCATGACCTTGACCTAAATACAGTAGTGTTCTAAAATCTTAATGGTTAGGTATTACTAACATACAAGTCTGCTGTTGTCCATAGTTGGGTCTCTTTGGAGGCTACAGCGATGGCAACCTAAATGCCCCAGGTGGGGCTTTATTTTTTTAAAGTTTTTCCATGACCTTGACCTAAATACAGTAGTGTTCTAAAATCTTAATGGTTAGGTATTACTAACATACAAGTCTGCTGTTGTCCATAGTTGGGTCTCTTTGGAGGCTACAGCGATGGCAACCTAAATGCCCCAGGTGGGGCTTTATTTTTAAAAGTTATTTTGTGACCTTGACCTAATTATAGGAAAGACTGCTCCAGCATCCCCCCCCTACACCTACACCCCACACCTCCACCCCACACCTCCACCCCACACCTCCACCCCACACCTCCACCCCACACCTCCACCCCACACCTCCACCCCACACCTCCACCCCCCCCCTACACCTACACCCCACACCTCCACCCCACACCTCCATCCCACACCTCCACCCCACACCTCCACCCCCCTTACACCTCCACCCCACACCTCCACCCCACACCTCCCCCCCCCCTACACCTCCACCCCACACCTCCACCCCACACCTCCACCCCACACCTCCACCCCACACCTCCACCTCCACCCCCCCCCTCCCCAGGGTGGGGTTGCCTTTGGCTGGTGGGGATATAAGGCGGCCAGGTTGCACGCACTTCTCATTCACGCTCCAGCTTTCGTTGGAAGTGGCTGTCCAGGAGCTCATTCTTAAGAAGACCGGTGACCAAAAATGTCTCGTCGTATACCTTACAAACCTTCGTACTATAATCTGATTGGTATTAATAGTATTACAGTCAATGAGAAGAAATTGTATACAAGATTTTGTTGTTTACTTGACAGAACGCTAAAACTACCGCCAAATACTTTCACCTACAAGCTACCCCTGATAGACAAGGATGATGTAAGCAAACTATCATCAATTCAACTGAAATTGGTGCAAGAAAAAATTCTTGTTTGTGTGAGAGAAGTGTTTCACAATGAATATTCAAAAAGATTGGCCTTTGACTTTATTAAGGAACATGCAGGACGTGAAACAAAACAGTATCCAGGATTATATTATTTATATCTTTTTGAGAATGGAGCAAGTGTAACGGTAGAAATAAGTATCAAACTAATGTAATTCACCCAACCAAGTGTTAAACTAGGACTTGAACTTGGACTTGATTGAGGTTTTGTAGAACAGAGCGGGGGATAGATCACTTTGCGGCAATGGACTAGCATGCTGCTTAGTGGTTTATCCCCCGCTCAAAGGGTATCTTTATGCGACCTTGACCCACATAAATGCATAGTTGGTGGGGGTATAAAAATGGTAAACCAATTGGATTGGATACACCACTTCCATCGCTCCATCGCAACAGAATTCTTCCTATTCTGGAGGTAATACCGGTGATATTTCACCTTTGTAAGAAATTAAAACAAAAAATGTGATCGGGGGATAGAGCACTTTGTAGTAATTGATGCTGCTTAGTGCTCTATCCCCGCTGAAAATAATAATTCCAAATGACCTTGACCCATATAAACTTGCTCAAACAGACATCTTTGAAAAAACTTGTAAAAAGTAGTGGATTTAGACCAAACATCATTGCTTTATCAAGCCCGTTGAAGAATATATTGAAAATGGGTGTTTAAAAGCCAAATCTATTACATGATTGATAAACCGGATGTATATGACGTCACCTTCCCTCACCCTTCAACCTCGGGTATAAAGGGACTCGGTTGAGCGCGCTGCTCATTATTGCGTGGACATTCACCGAGTGCACACTCAAAGCCAAACTGTAAAAATGGCTCTTTGCGATATTTGTGGTGAGTTTTTCCAAGACGAAGATATCTTTGTTTTACACCGAGAATTGCATCATGAAGAGGATAGAAAAGAAGAGATTGTAGTAAGTGAAGAAGACTTGGATGCGATTGATCGGTTTTTGGAAAACCATCAGAAGCAGATGGACGACTGTGATAGCTATCTACAGTTACACCGAGAATTGCATCATGAAGAGGACAGAAAAGAAGAGATTGTAGTAAGTGAAGAAGACTTGGATGCGATTGATCGGTTTTTGGAAAAACCTCAGAAGCAGGAGGACTGGGCTAGCTATTTACAGTTAATGCAAAGAAGAAGACCAAGTGTTATTCAATTTGCCGGAGCTGGACCATCTACAGCTGGAGGATTTATTCAAGAAGAGAAAATGGAAGAAGAAGATACGGAAGAAGTGGAAGATGTAAGACAACTGCGTACCCAAGAAGAGGATATGGAAGATATAAGACAACTGCGCACTACAGCCTTGCCAGGACCAGTTGTAATTCATTTCAAAATTAATAACGTGCAATTAGAATTGGAAAATTTTATAACTCAAGCTAAAAAACTAGTTGTAAAAACATTGACGGAAGAATTGGCAAGATTGAACTTTATTAAATTTGGATTGGTGTTGGAGGCTATGTTTACTAATACCGATGGTGAAAATTCACCGAGAGCATTCATTGCTAAAAACCGAACCCTTACAACCACATCTGATATCAACGAAATTTTAGAAGAATGTTTGGTTGAACTGCTAGTGAAACTTCAAGAACATGAAGGAAGAGGATCCGGCTGGACGCTATCATCAATTGAAGGTATGGATGTGAGGGTTCACAAGCATGGATATGGTATGAGAGGAAGCAGCTTTATCCCTCTACCAAAGGTGATCCGAGATACAAGATCATGTATCAATGTGAAAAATGAGGATAATGAATGTTTCCGGTATGCAATGTTAGCAAAATATGTGGAAGACCATTCCTGTAGACCTAGCATAGCATACGAAGCCGTTCAACACCGCTATAACTTCCAAGGTATGTCGTATCCTGTTAGTCTTAATGATGTTGCTAAATTTGAAAGAAAAAACCCAGGAGTTTCAGTTAATGTGTTTGGTTTAGACGAATCAAATAACGTATACCCGTTACGAGTTACAAAGACTGAACGTCAAAATCATACAGATTTGCTGCTATTGACCAAAGGTGAAATATTACATTATGTTTACATCAAGAACTTTGAAACTTTGGTTGGACGACAAGTGACTAAAAATAAAATTAGAGTAACAGTGTGTAAGAGATGCTTTTGTTTCACAAATAAAGACTTGAGACGTGGAGTATCAGAGTGGTTGTCAGAACACCAACGTCTTTGTAATGACAACTATGAAGTGAAGATTAGTCTGCCACCACCATCTAGAGCATTTGTCCAGTTCAATAAAACAGTTCACCAATACCGGATTCCACTAGTTATCTACGCTGACTTTGAATCCACGTTAGTGCCACAGGAACTTCCGGATGGTGAAGTAACTAGAAGAACCAAATATCAATTGCATCAACCTAACAGTTTTTGCTTATTGGTGAAATCTACTTTACCTGAAGAACAATTGCAAGACTATGGCTTAACATCCACTCCAATACTCTACCGTGGTGAAGAAGCCGCTAAGTATTTTGTAGACCAGTTGTACGACATTGCTGAAAAGGCGCAACGCTTATACGGTAATGTTGTACCTATGGAACCTTTGAACCAAAATCAACAAGAAGAATGCAATTTGGCAACAAGATGTTATTTATGCAAGAAGAGCTTCAGTGAAGAAAATCAAAAAGTAAGAGATCACGATCACCTGACAGAGTTATACAGAGGAGCTGCTTGTAATTCATGCAATATAAATTACAAACTGCCGAACTTTATCCCTGTCGTGTTACACAATCTTAGCGGCTATGACTCCCACTTCATTATCCCAGAGTTAGGACGAGATGATGGAAAAATTGAAGTATTAGCTGAAACATTGGAGAAGTACATCAGTTTCTCAAAAACAGTAGGTAAAATTAAACTTCGCTTCGTAGACTCTTATAGATTTATGTCATCTAGTTTGAGTAAATTGTCTGAGAACCTAAGAAGAGAAGACCTAAAAGAAACCAGTAAAATTGTACCTGAAGATAAATTGGACTTAGTAATGCGTAAAGGAGTGTTCCCCTATGATTACATAACTTCTGCAGAAAAATTTGAAGAAACCAGTCTGCCACCGATTGAAGCCTTCAATAGCAAGTTAAATGAAAGTGCAATCACCGTTGAAGACTACAATCATGCTTGTAATGTTTGGAACCAACTAAACATTCAAACCTTAGGGGAATATTCCGACTTTTACATAAAATTGGACGTAACTCTGCTGTGCGATGTGATGGAAGAATTTCGAAACACCTGCTTCTCCGCCTATGGACTGGACCCTCTACACTCGTACACATCTCCAGGATTAGCATGGCAAGCTATGCTAAAGTCAACCAACTGTCGATTGGAACTTCTAACAGTTATTGATACGGTGCTCATGATAGAATCTGGTGTACGGGGCGGTTTGACACAAGCTGTAACACGTCATGTCAAAGCTAACAACAAGTACATACCAGGCTTCGACGAGAGACAACCATCGGTCTACCTAGGCTACTTTGACGCAAACAACCTCTATGGTTGGGCAATGTCAAATCCGCTTCCCTACGCTGACTTCAAATGGATCGACCCGGCCACCATCGGTGACATCTCACAGATTCCAAAGAATGGTCCAAAAGGCTATATTTTGGACTGTGATTTCGAATATCCGGAGCACCTTCATGACCATCACTACGACTTGCCTCTCCTAGCCAAGACTGAAGTTTCACCGACAGGAAGATGGCCGAAATTGATGATGACGTTGGAGAATAAAGATCGGTATGTGGCTCACTACTGGGTAGTTCAACAAGCTCTTGAATTGGGTCTACGTGTAGTGAGAATTCATAGAGCAATTGAATTCACCTAGTCTTGTTGGTTGAAACCATATATTGATTCCAACACTACAAGAAGAGCAGCGGCAACATCAGCATTTGAAAAGGACTTTTACAAATTGATGAACAACGCCATCTTCGGGAAGACCTTAGAAAACAAAAGGAAACACAAGATTGTAAAATTAGTAAGTGATCCTAAGAAATTGGAAAAATTAGTGCAAAAACCAAATTTTGGAACATCCATGATTATAAACGAAGATCTAGTTGCCGTCAGTATGAAGAAAACAACAATAGTGATGGATCGTCCGTTTTACATTGGAATGTCGATTTTGGATATAAGTAAAACTCTGATGTATGATTTCCATTACAACAAAATGGTTAAGCACTACGGAAGAGACAACATTGGAGTTGCATACATGGATACCGACGCGTTTATCTACTGGATAAAGACTTTGGACATGTATGAAGATCTAAGGAGTTTCCCATACAAAGACGATTTTGACTTCTCTGACTATCCGAAGAACCATCCAAATTACAATGAAAAGAATAAAAAAGTAATCGGAAAATTTAAAGATGAAGCAAATGGAATGCCTTTAGAAGAAATAGTGGCACTGATGGCAAAATTGTATTCATTTAAAATGTACAACGAGAACAAAACACCGACAGTCAAGAAGGCAAAAGGAGTCAAAACATCGTACTTGAAGAAACATGTGACATTTGACCATTACAAGACCTGCTTGTTTGAAGATTCTACAATGTCTGCAACGTTCAACACTATCAGAAGCTTTAAACATGAGGTCTACAGTGTCACTGAAGTTAAAAGGGCACTATCAGCTCGAGATGATAAAAGGCATATTATGCCGGATAAAATTCACACTCTTCCTTTTGGCCACTACTCTCTAAACCCTATCAACTAGTAACCTATTCTTCGTCCTTCTACAACTTCGACCTTATTCCTTTCTCCTTCCGTAAAAAAATGGGGAACACGGCAAGTCAAACGCCGTGTTCCCCATTTTTTTACACAAGTTTGGATGACCTTGACCTATATAAATGATGTGAATATTTAAGACAACATTCATTGTGATTATACATGTGATACATGAAACATTCAAACCTGCAATATGAAGGACTTGAAGCAAGAAATTGTCAACGAACTTCATAAACCTGCAAGAAGAAAGTTTCCACGAAGAAATACAGTGATAAAAGGAATAAATGATTTATATCAAGCGGATTTAATCGAAATGATTCCTTATAGTAAACCAAATAGAGGATTTAAATACATATTGACTATTATTAATTGTTTTTCAAAAATGGCAGATGCTTTACCACTAAAAGATAAAAGTGGCAAAAGTGTTACAAACGCAATGGAAACAGCTATACAAAGAGACAAACATACTATAAAACATTTACAAACTGATGGTTGAAAAGAATATTTTAATAAGGAATTTGCAAATTTAATGAAAAAACACAACATTAACCATTACTCAACCAATTCAGAGGTAAAAGCATCAATAATTGAAAGATTTAACAGAACTTTAAAAGGTGCGTTGTATAAGATGTTTTCCAACAGAGGATCACACGTATGGATTGATATGTTACCAAAACTTATAAGCGATTACAATAACAAGTTTCATAGAACTATCGGTATGAAACCAAGCCAGGTGACTAATAAAAATGAAAAACTTATATTAAAACGTATAAAAATGAATACTAAACCAAAAGTTGAAAAACTAAAACCTAAAAGGTTTAATGTTGGTGATAAAGTGCGAATAAGCAAATACAAAGGTGTATTCAGTAAAAGATATCTTCCAAACTGGACAAATGAGGTATTTACTGTATTTAAGGTGCAACCTACAATACCAGAAACTTACATTTTAAAAGATAATAAAGGACAATTGCTGGAAGGAGGGTTTTATGGACATGAAATGTTAAAATCAACAGTAGGTGATGTATATCTAGTTGAAAAGGTGTTGCAACGGAAAAAAGATATGGTTAAAGTACGATGGTTAGGATTTAATAAGACGGAAGATTCTTGGATACCTAAAAAGGATCTAATATAACGATAGAGAATCATTTTGGGTTGAACTATTACAAAGGATGGAGATAATACCGCAAAAAGACAATTTTACTATTAATAATATAGATGAACTCACAGTGGATTGTTCTCAATTCAATACTGGGAAACATGGTGTTTTGTTACCAAACACGGTGCGTTGTTTGGTTACCGGTCCTTCCAATTGTGGAAAAACAAATGTAGTATTCAATTTGATTACAAACCCTAAAGGATTACGTTTTAATAATTTATATGTATTTTCAAAGTCACTACAAAAACCGAAATATCAGTTATTGGAACAAATATTCAATAATGTGCCTGAAGTTAAATATTTTAAATTTAACGCAAGCGAGAGTGTCATGCAACCGCAAGAGGCTAAACCATTCTCAGTATTCATATTTGACGATGTATCTTGTGAAAATCAAAATACAATAAGGAATTACTTCGCCATGGGTCGACATAACAACATAGATAGCATTTATATTGGTCAAACTTACAGCAAAATACCGAAACAGCTCGTTAGAGACAATGCAAACATGTTAATTGTATTTAAACAGGATGAAACCAACCTAAAACACATATATTATGATCATGTAAGTGCGGATATGTCATTTGAACGATTTAAAGAGTTGTGTGGAAAGGCTTGGGCTGAAAAGTATGGGTTTTTAACAATTATGAAGGAACAACCGCTAAACAATGGTCGATACAGGATAGGATTTGATAAATTTATATTAATACATTGAACATGGTATAAAACATTCATTGTTGTACAACACGTCTTGCCACAAACATGGTTAACCAAGAAAAATTAGTAAAAGAAATAAAATCACTTAGTGATTCTATTCGGGCTAAAAACAGAGCATTAAAACTAGGTATTAGCGAAAGGGAGAAATTCCTTGAATCTACTTTTAAACCTATTACTGAACCCTTAAAACAATTAAACAAAAAATTCGCTAAACCCGTTTTGGAAGGAGATGCAATTGCACCTATTACAAAGTTTGAAAGAGAAAATGTAAAATCAGAAGATTTTAGTGATGAAGACCCGGAATCCTCTACATATAGTGGTTTTACCGGTGGAGAACCCGAAAGAGAGCTAGAATCACTAGACTATAGTGGTATAAGAGAATTGTATGAAGTAAAAGCTAAAAGAGGACATGAAGATGTATCAACTGCTAGTGAAGAGGAAAAAGAAGAAGAAGCAAGGGAAGGTCCGTCAAACATAAGCTTGTTGGGTGAAAACATTCATAACAAAGGACCTTTAGGAAGGAAATGCATGATAAAAATGTTAGCTGGAATAAATCCTAATAAAAACTACCATAGTTATGGCGTAAGATTAACAGAAGAAGGTTTAATGGTTGGTAATAGTCCGGTAAACATTGATGAAGATGATAATATTATTGTTGGTAATCAAAGATATAAGGGCACAAGGGGATTATTTGAATTATTATTTGAAAAAAGCCTTTAGAATTGTTAGTTAAAGAAGAAGACATGGAAGCATATAAACAGATTTTGGAACACACCAATGCATACAGGAGGAAGTATTTAGCTGACCAACCAGTTTTTAGATCTAGGTCCTTAAAATATAGAGTATTTGTATCCAAGTTGATACCAACAACGAGAAGACAACCAATGCCGATAATGCCGAGAAAACCTGGTTTGTGAAAAAGAAGAAAACGAAGGTTTGTGTCATCCACTTTAGATATAAGTGCTCCAGAACCAAGAAAAAGAAACAAATCTGTTACAGGTACAGGTTTAATGAAGAAACTATATAACACAAATGTGATTTATTACAATAATATCAATAAATTGGTGGATAGAATGAAACTAATACATGAAGCTAAAGAAGCGGGTCATACTGGATTGGAAAAAGAATGGGTGGCTTTAGTGGATGAACTCCGAAACCGTGGGGTAATCTCATAAAAATGTGTTACTCCCTAGAGTACTATTCAGTTGCACCATGAGTGTCGACAAGTTCGGACGTTACTCCTCGGATGGGTTATATTATGCGAATAGTTTAAAAAGAAGTGCTGGTTTACCACAAACACCTGATGGAGATTATGATATGAGTAATAAAAGGTTAAAAAACATAAAAGATCCTACAGATGAAAACGATGCAATAAATTTAAAAATATTAAAGGAAAAGATATCGCCAACATTAAGACTACAAAATAACACATATGACGCAGAAGATCATAGAATTATCAACGTTGGTAAACCAAATGAAAACAGTGATGCAATAAACAAAGGTTATTTGTCATCTGAATTAAAAAATACGTTAAAATTCAATGGGAAAACGTATAGTGCTAACAATAAACGTATATCCAACGTAGATGACCCTAAAGATGCAAAAGACAGCGTAAATAGACGCTATTTACATTCCTTGATACCTGAAAAGACACAAGATGGATTTTCTTTTTATAAATTTGTTATTAACGATATAGGTTATCCAAAAAATGAAAATGATGCTGTAAACCTCAAATATATAAAAGATCATTGTGTCATACATGATGTGGGAGTTATCGATTGTCTTGGTAATTGTTTAGCAAATGTAAAAGATGGTTCGGCACCAACAGATGGAGCAACGGTGGGTCAAATGAAGGAAACTTTAAAACAAGAAACATCTGAATTTGTAAAACAAGACCAAGTAGTATCGCGGAAAGGGGATGTATTTGTGCAGGGAAATGAAAAGTTTACATTACTTGAAGAAAAGAATAATGCTTGGGATGGTAAAGGAAAGAAATTATCAAATGTAGGTATGGGTACAGAATTATTTGATGTTCCAGTTTTAGCACAAACTATACATTCTAATCCATATAATCATACCGAACCTTACATAAGTAGATTTAATAAACAAATACGTAATGTATTTCCTGGTACCGAAGATTTCGATTGTGTTGTAGTTAGTCAATCTTTGATATTAGATAAACCAAGTGGTGATGTTTTTAATGCAAATGATAAGAAAATAGGTAATTTAAAACAAGGAAGTGATCCAAATGATGCTGCAACTGTAGGACAGACTATAACAACATCATTAAAGGATCATAAAGTATATACTTGTAATAATAAACGTATTATAGAACTTAAAGACCCTCAACATGTGGATAATGCTGTAACTGTTAATTTTCTTGTTAAAGTTTTAGGAAATGCATTATTTGATATATACAATCTTATTGGAACCCGTACACATGGTAATTGGGTGTCTGAATCCGAGAGAGGTAATTGGATTAAACGGGAAATTTTTAATAAATACTTTATTAACCCTAATACGCAAAAGTTTAGATCATCAGATTGGGGCGATATTGATATATAATATAAGAACACAATAAACAACCTCATTTATGTCCAACTCGTCATAGAGTTAACACATAAGTTGTACATTTCGATTATAAAAGGACAATAATGACATTCCAGCACATCAGTCCATATCGAGACAGTGTAAGGAAAGGAGGTGGGATCACGTCCACAGCGATTTCTCTATTAAGTAAAGCTTTAAATCGACTTCCAGTAGGATCCATAGTAAATAGAGCAATAGACGCATTACCATACGAATTTCATATACCGGGAGGTTATCAGTATTGCGGACCAGGAACTAAATTGAAAAAACGACTGGAAAGAGGCGATCCTGGCATAAACAAGTTAGATCAGGCTTGTAAAGAACACGATATCGCATATTCCACGTTTGCCGATTCAAAAAATAGATCGATAGCAGACAGAAAGCTTGCGGACATAGCTTGGCAACGAGTAAAATCAAGTGACGCTAGCATAGCAGAAAAAGCAGCAGCTTTAGCAGTAACAGCAGGTATGAAGGCTAAAACAGCGATAGGAGGTGGAAAAAGGAGGGGTAGGAATAAAAAAGGATCAACCATGGTGGTAATATTAGACTAAAAAGACGTTCTACGAAGAAAAATAATAAAAAACCGACAATATGGTCAATGGTAAAAAACGGGGCAGGTTTATACCTAAGACCGTATCGTGCATATTAAATAAAAGAAATCAATTAGTTACAATTAGTTATACCACATAAAGCGTTGACTAATGTTGAATTATTCAGATATATTTCCTGTTTAAAAATACCATTTTTTCGCGGAGTATTCATGAAAGACAGTTTACCAAAGAAAATATGGAAAAATGAGACTGGAATCGTAAATTTGGATAATACTGAAAGACCCGGCACCCATTGGGTGTGTTATAAGAAACTAAATAGCAATGTATATTATTTTGATAGTTTTGGAAATTTGCCACCACCGAAAGAACTTGAACATTACTTTAAATCTGCTAAAAACATATATTACAACTATAAAAGAGAACAACCTGATAATACTTCAATATGCGGTCATTTATGTTTGGAATTCCTAGCTAAAAGTATCAGTCACTATTGAGATGTCTTCCTATACGGTATCATTAACAGGAAAATCGTCCACTTTACGAAGTATCCTTTTTCCAGCGTTACGCTTGCAAAAAGGAAGATTTTGGGAGGCAGCACTGTTGGATTTTACAACTTACAACTCTATTCCAAATGTTACAGAAGGTAAAAATAACTTATTGCATTATTATAAAGGAAAAGATGCCAGTGGGAAGTTTACAGACTTAGAAGAGTGCAGTTTACCCACAGGTTCTTATGAAATTGACCATATTAATGAATTTTTGCAAAATAAAATGGGAAAAGACAATATAACACTAAAAGGTAATAACAATACAATGAAAGCTGAGCTTACTTCAAAATATTATATCGATTTTACTAAGCCCAACTCAATTGGTGATTTATTAGGATTTCCCAAAGATGGAGCAATTTTAGAACCAAATAAAACACATTCCGGTAAACAAACTGTAACAATATTAAAAGTCAATAGTATAGACATAACTTGTAACATTATACAAGGAGCTTACAGAGATGGAGCAAATACTCATATAATACATACTTTTTACCCCAGTGTACCACCTGGATTTAAAATTGTTGAAAAGCCGCAAAACCTGGTATATCTACCGTTGAACACCACTTTCATTTCAGACATCGTGTTGAACGTATTGGATCAAGACGGTAACTTGATAGATTTCCGAGAAGAGCCTATTACGGTTAGATTACATTTAAAATCGACACTTTAATACAAAATCATGGGTTTAACATTTAAAAGCGAACAACCTACGGGAATCCGCATTAGTAGCTCTTCAGCTGTGGAGGAGTTAACACGCGAGAACATTCGTTTCTTAGAGAGAATTGGATTAAAAGTAACCGATAATGGATATACTGGATATAGCTCAGGGTCCAACATTCGACGAAACCCTATGGGAAAAAGAATATCACACCCACAACCCTTACACTTCATCAAAATTAAACAATAACGATGAAATTCGTATTCCCATACAAAATCAAGACATTTACACACTACCATGTGAAAGTTACTTGTATATTGAAGGAAAAGTTACTAAAAAGGACGGTACTACTACTGGTACAACAGTTCCATTTATAAATAATCCTATGGCTTTCCTGTTTGATGAAATAAGATATGAAATATCAGGTGTAACAGTTGATTCCACTAAAAAAGTAGGTATTGCAACAACTTTAAAGGGATTAACATCTATATCACCTAATGAAACCAATTTAATACAACCTGCAGGATGGGTTTTACCTGAAAAAGACACAATCACTCCAAATACAAATGGAAATTTTGATTTTCATATTCCATTACGTTTGTTGCTTGGTTTTGCTGAAGACTATAGAAAAATTATATTAAATGTTAAACAAGAATTAGTTTTGTTGAGATCTTCTAACGATAAAGACATTATTAAAGCTCCAGACGGTACAACGGATGCAACTTTGGAATGGAAATTAACATTAGACAAAATTGTATGGCGAGTTCCACATGTTAAATTAGCTGATGAGCATAGAATGCTACTATTAAGAAAGTTAAAGGCTGATCGTGATATTGTAATTCCTTTTAGAAGTTGGGAATTTCATGAACATCCCAGCTTGCCAACTACGGATCGTCACACTTGGACTGTTAAAACATCTAATTATGTGGAACGAGCCAGGTATATTATATTTGGTTTACAAACAGGCAGAAGAGACACCATCACCAAACATGCAGGCCAATTTGATCATTGCAACTTGAAAAATATTAAAGTTTATTTAAATTCACAATTTTTTCCATACGATAATTTAAATGTGTCATTCGCTAATAAAAAGTACAGCATATTGTACGATATGTATGCAAGATTCCAAAGTTCATATTATGGTAAAACAAATGCACCTTTACTATCACCAGAAAAATACTTAGATGGTTACCCTATAGTTGTAATCGATTGTTCTAAACAAAATGAATCGGTAAAATCATCAAGTGTAGATATAAAAATAGAAATGGAATTCAACGCGCCTATACCGGCTAATACAACTGCGTACTGTTTAATTCTACATGATAAAATCGTAACATACACACCTTTAACTGGAATTGTTAAAAATGTATTGTAAAAGACCGGTTTTGTTACATTCCAATGCATTCCGCGAGTATAAAAGCAGAGCGTTCAGCTCGCTCCTCATCAGTTTGTTGCCTGTTGTTGTATGGGTAGCGTCGTATTCAATATGGCTTCTCCTAGTGGTACACCAGAAAATGTAGTAGATATTGAGAAGGAGATATCCGACTTTTTAAATCTTCAAGGTCAACCGGAAGGAGATGAACACAACGTTTGCGGACAACTTCACGCTAGTAATGATGTTGAAGAAGGTAAAAGAAGAAAGAATGCACACAAGAGGAAAAGGGATATTGAAGATAATATTTCTCCTAACATATTGAGTGAGGTATTCTTGCGAATATTTTACCCAATCTCTTCCAGTTTGGACAAAAGTGTTTTAATCGGTGTTATGAAATCTACAGATTATTCCCCTACTGTAATTTTAACTCATGGGCCTAAAATGATTTTGTTTACGGACACTGCTTGGGAATCGTTTATGAAACACTTGCATCTGCTAGAATGCTATTTAAGTAGTAACATGTTTGGAAGAAAGACAAGAGTAGGCCTTTTGGATTCAAATGTGGAAATCGATATTGTTAAACATCGTGGTGATCATCAGTTGCGGTTTAGAGACACAACAAGACATGATAACAAGATTCAACTTAATCGAGAAGAGTTTTTTATTCTAACTTGTGCAACTGAACCAATAACAAGATACTTGAGACAACTGGTGTTTTCAAGTTCCATTATTAAAGATTATCTGGAAGACACTTTGGACAAACAACCGGACGCACCTATATTGTACGGGCCTGTGGATACTTCTATATTCAATAGGGTTCCTCATGAAGTACAAATGTGGAGACAATTGGAAAAGTACGCTCAACTACATAAGAAATCAGTAAAACATGAAGAATAGAAAGAAGAAGGAGGAGAAGAATCAAGTGTTAGTGATGAAAATGAAAACAAGGAAAATGTAAAGATGGAAACCTAAATGACAATCAACTACACAGCAATGGTTAATTTTTAAAACAATATCAAACACTTTGTGGGGTTAGGCCTACCGGGGACAGTGCCCACGTTAAATATACACCAACGCGCCAACAACTGTACGGCCAGGTATAAAAGTCGTACCTACCGTGGTGTGGAAATCAGTTGACCTTCGGACTTCGTCATGAGCAGACGAGTGATCTTCGCAATGGACAAGGAAGAAGAACAAGTAAAGTCCAAACCTGGTATAATTGAGTTCCAAGCGTTTCGAGGTAATGATGATAGATTTATCATAAAAGAACTTGTGTTTTTCGACATCAATACAAGTATTCCATATACGTTTTTGTTCAAACCACCATGTTCTTACTCATCTTTAACTAGCAAAGCTGCTACTACCAACAGGTGGATTTCAAAATATTTCCATCATATCGATTGGTATGATGGTTTTGCAAGTTACACGGACTTGTATCACATCATGCATCAGTTTTCAAACAGGTTTACCAATATTTACACAAAAGGACTGGAAAAGAAGAGATGGATCGAAGAATTTACTCATGTTCCAGTTAATGATGTGGATTTGGATAAAAACTATAAGTATACGATGGAAAATGTTTGTATTTGTACTAAAAGTCAAGAACATGAAAAAGATAGACATTGCGCTTTAAAAAACGCCTATAAACTCGCATCTTACCTTCAAAGTGGGGAAATGGGGAGTGGTGGGGGTAACGGGGGTTATATAAGTGAGGAGCAGACCGGGACCTGGCATGAGTATTACTCGAGATTCCGAGACGACAACATCTCCCAGCAAGAAGACGAAGAAGACGATCTATAACTCGACCATGGCATCTCACCAGTTCCTGCAAACTTTGGTTGAGCAGTTCAATGCTCACTCCAAATCTACCATACTACCCGTCAAGAAGTGTTCCGAACTTAAAGACGAGAAGCACTACATTATCCACGCCATGAAGAAGATGGAGACTACAGTTGGAGAGGCCATCTGCTGCAGTCTTAGCGAGGCACCATTCACTCCGGGGGATGAGCCCAAGTTCCAAGTCTACCTGCCGAAACGGTTCGTCCATCTCCTCCAGAACGAGGATCTGCGCTCCATCCAACCCGGCTGTCTCTACCTGGTTTCCCACGGTTGCACGGGTAGTAATTCCACCGAGTTGACCATCCACATTGCCGACAAGCAGCAGTGTTAGATTTAAGTTTTACTGTTGTACATATGTTATTGTAATGTTTTATAAATAAATAAACCATAAAAACAAAAAAAGACAAAAAAATGCAACATATCAATATGTGAAGTTTGTCACATATTGATATGTTGCATTTTTTTTTTAAACTTCGCGGGTGACCTTGACCTTTGACCTTTGCATTTCACAGTTACCCCCACCACCACGCTACAAGTCAAACCTGCTTGAATGCAAACACCCCCACCACTTTTTCATATACCTCCAAGCGCTGTGCCTCGGCTTCATTTCTACTCCAGCAGCCAACCTAGTAACATCAGGATGTCTCTGAACGTAAGCTGTGCCAGCTATGAGGAGGTGACTATCAAGACGCAACAGGAGCTGAACGATTTGTACAAGGAGTTGCAGCTAATGGTGGCAAGAGGCTACCGTATAAATGTGCAAGTCTACGCTTGCAATATACGGAACACCCGACAGCCAAAGGAAGAGCCTGGACACTCCTCGTCAGCTTCCTCACCGACGTTCATGAAGACCGAGCCGGACAACTTGGATTACTTCAGCTGACTAGCAGTTGTATTTCTTGTTCTAACCATTGTAGAATATGTTTATTTTTTCATTATATTAAAGAAGTAAAAGAGCAAAAACACCTATCTTGTTACTGACATATGAGCTCAGTAACAAGATAGGTTTTTTAAAACACAGTTTGAATGACCTTGAAACTTCCCCCTCCACTGCTTCGCTACCCCCACCACTTGACTATTGATGTACATGGCACATCACAATTGGAAACCTCATTCCATCTTCAACAGCCAAACCGACAACATCAACAATGGCAAACCTACCAACAGATGAAAGATGTCCTCACGCATGCTGTGACTTCGTCCACGAGTTGGAGAAGAGGATGCAGGAGAGGGCGATAAGAAGAAAGCAGATCCACTCAGAAAATATCATGATAGTCAACGGCTATCTTTTATTGTTCGGCCTTATTATGGTTGTACTTTTCATACTGTATGGCATAGTCACATGTGTCGGCAAGGTTGCAGAAGAAAACGCCGGCCACCATCAGTTGGAAAGTTTCAATGTTACTTTGTAGGTTTTCCTTTTTTTAAAACTCCGTTTGGATGACCTTGAAACTTCCCCCACTACTCTACCACGCTCCCCACCACTTCACCATGTTCCTGCATGAGCATCACATCACCCGTCATTCCTTGTTCGACAAGCAACCATGGTGGACAACACCATCAGCCAAGCTGACTCCACTACTAATGTTGGAACGAGTACAGGTTGGACACTATCCATCGACAGTGTTCACTATTTGGAAACAATTTGCGAACGGATGAAAGAAATACTGCGGGACAACCCTGGGATCATAATACAAATGAATTTCAACTATGATTGGTCGCAAGTTACATTGCGGCAGGAGGACAACAACGGTCAGCACTCACCGCAATACTCACCAATGTCACCGATTTACCCATACAGTGAATCTGATGCGGATGAAGATGTAGGAGACAACGAAAAGGCTGATGGGGAGTGACCTTCTTTCCTTTTTTTTAAAACTCAATTTGGATGACCTTGAACTTTCCCCCTCCACTCCTTTTTTTTTTAAACCCAATTTGGATGACCTTGAAATTTCCCCCTCTACTTTTCAATAATGTTACAACTGACTGCAGCTCACCTCATTCCTTGCTTAGCTACCATGGCGGACAGGACTCTTTCTCAAGTTGACTCCACTACGGACGAAGCATTTCCCTTGCGGTGGACCGTTCATTTACAAGATGCGACAGAAGTGGAAGTCTTGTATCAAAAGTTACTCTATGTATTCAACGGGAACCCTGGACCTCTTGAATGTAGAATGGATTTGAATTTTGATGCAACCAGGGTCGGCACAGAACCTTCAACTTCAAGCCAGCCTCAGCAACGAGATTTTACACATTTATACACTCCAATATCACCGGAAGATGTAACTGTCTGCGAGGCTGACTCAACTACACGTTATGTTCAGCCAAAGCCTTGGGTGTTGATTATTAACAATGTGTACAGAGTGGAATTGGTATGTAATAGATTAAAGGAGTTGATGGTACAAGATCCCGGCCTGCGCTTTCAAATAGACATACATTTCATCTGGGGAGCACCTGCACGGGGCTCTTCGTCTGACAGCTCTCCAAGTACAACGGACGAGGAGGAGGAGGACGACTAGTCATCTTTTTTTAAAACTCCGTCTGAATGACCTTGACCTTTCCCCCTCCAATGAGTTTATTTAAGGTGCACTCTCACTGACTACAGCATCATTTCATTGCGCACCTTCACCGCAGCAACATGGAGAGTCAACTCAACTACTGTTGCGAACAGAAATGTTTTTCATGGCCCAATGACATTGATGTGGTGGATGGCCTGGCTTTGCAGAACATGTGAAGCTTTTGGTCAGTGCATGTGTAAGTGCAAGTCTTGGAAGAAGCCGAAACCGGGGTTGAAGACATTCCATGTGTACCAAATGAGAGGGCATAAGTACACTTGTTGCCCTGAACGTTGCATTGAATTTAAACTAAACCAGCTAACTGGCTGCAAATTGTGCAACAATCATTTTGCAGGTTTTTGCAAACATTATTTAGGAGCGTGTCAGTACAGATCAACTTGGCATACCGAAGCACTCACTATGAATGAAATCGCTATAGACTCACAAGAGTAGTCTTTCTACTCTTTGACTTTTTTAAAACTCCGTTTGGATGACCTTGAAATTTCCCCCACCACTTCCCCATATATCTAGAGTACGCAGGGCCCGGAGGTCAGTCGCTCGGTGGCTGTCGTAGGATGCACATCCGTGTTGTGCAGTTTTGATTTTAACCAGTTCAAGGTCACCACACTTAAACTCAGGCAAAAACGTCAAGCTGTTAAAGACAATCCTAAGTCCCAGGTTCACAGTCAACCTCAAGGTCATCACACTTTAACATGTAAATTTAAGGTAGCACCAAAACGGTGCTACCTGGCTTGACATTTTCAAGTTTCCCGAGGTCATCGCAGTTCCCCCACCACTTCCCATATACCTAGAGTGCGCGGGGCCGGACAGTCAGTCGCTCGGTGTCTGTCGTAGGGTGCGCATCGCGGTTGCAGTAATGGTTAAAGTAAGGCAGCTGGGCTAGTTCAAGGTCACCCGAGCGGTGTCACATGACGGTTTAGGCAGAGTCACGTTGCAAACTTCAAGTTTCCTCAGCACTTTTGCTGTTTCTCGTCTAATTTCGCTCCAAGTCGTCAAGGTCACGGTAACCTGACTAAAACTCGGAGCGTAGTGCGAGAAACAGCAAAAGTGCCAAAAAATTTTAGGTTTCAGCGTGACCTTGACCTTTGTGACATCGATGACGTCATCTTGGTGACGTAAGGGGTGATGACGTCATCAGCACGTCATTTCTGTAACGTCATGGGTGTGACGTCATGAAAGTGACGTCATTGGTGATGACGTCATCGATGATGCAATCGATGACGTCATCGATGAGGTCATTGACCTCGATGACGTCATCGCTCGGGTGACCTTGAACTGGCCCAAAAGCCTTACTTTTCCACTACTGTCGCATTTTACATAATTAAAAAATGTTCTACACCATTTTTTAATTAAAGTTTTGTGTAGCTGCCAATCACCATTTTTTTACTTTTTATTTTTGTTACGGATTCTTGTGTGAGTTAATATCTAGCATGGACCATTAATATAAACTAGAGATCGCCTACTGGTCGACATTCAAAAAAATTTTAGATGCTCTGGACTGGACCCAATTTAAATTGAAAAACAAATATTTTGTATTTGAAACATCTGTTCTTACTGATTTTATAAAAATTTTTATTACAACAGCTGTCTGTACAAAATGCTGGTAAGAGTCATCTTCACCTCTGGGCCAGTAGCCCATTGTTGCGTAGTCGTCAATGTTAATCATACGGCTTTTATGCTAAAACATGGTATTGTATTCCCCCGTTTTGGACGCCGTTTTTCAACCGATTTTCTTGAAACTTAGTAAGTATTTAGTTGAATAGTTATACTATGTTGCTCATACCTTGGAATTTTGAAAATTTTACTAAATTTTGAAATATTACTAAGGAAAATCGAGTTACTTTGCGACGTCACAGAAAGTAATATTTGTTAAATTTTCAAAATTCCGAGGTATTAGCGACATAGTATAACTATTCAACTAAACACTTACCAAGTTTCAAGAAAATCGGTTGAAAAACGGCGTCCGAAACAGGGGAATACAAGACCATGTTTTTCATTAAAAGCCGTATGATTAACATTGCCGACTGCGCAACAATGGGCTACTGGCCCAGGGGTGAAGATGACTCTTAATGAAATAAATTACCCTTCTCCCATAAGATCAACATTGGAACTTTGAAAGCCCTTGGGGCGTAGCCCTGGGGACCAATCCGAATTATAATGCAATTCTGCTCATCTACAGGACACTACCTTTCAAATCATATGCGCGGACTTCTCCTATGACGCACACGAGCTGAGAAAAAAGGAGGAAATGAAACTTGCTTGCCTATATTAATGTATAGATTTCAATTTACAAAAAAATATTATTTTCCTTTATTTTAATTTTCAAATAGTTTCTTTTAGCGAATTTCCCTATAGGGAATACGCTATTACGGTAGTAGCCATGGTAAGACCTAAGCCCGGGACCACTTTACTTTTTATTTTGAGGTCCCCAGAAGCCAAAAACACCATTCGTTCATTTTCATATATATGTATATATAAATATATATATATATATATATATATTTATATATATATATATATATATATATATATATATATATATATATATATATATTTATATCTATGTGTCCGTGGTACTGATAACTTTTGAAGGGGACCTCGGATTTTGATGAAATTTGGTATGGAGGTGTAAGACCAGGTTTATTTTCATGAGTTCGCGAACCAGCATTGTTGGGTTATGGGAACGGGGTTTTATGGGGTTTCAAAGGGGAACGGGGTTTTATGGGGTTTCAAAGGGGCCAAAAATGGGTTTTTGACATTTTTGGACCTTAATTTTTAAAATTCATCAATTTTAACTGAAACCATTTAAAAGAACTTAAAAAAACAAACAATTTGGTACTTTGAATTCTTATCATAGCATAACTGGTTACTGGGCAAATCCAAAAATGTGTTTTCCATGTTATTCTTATGGGAAATCAAGAAAACCCTATATCTTGCTTATTTATTGACATAACTTAATCAAATTTGGTATGTACATTATCTATATAAGGTTTAACTTATACTTGCTTACAAAACTCATATGGCGTCAAACCTACATACTCACCCCCATGAGGTTTATGGGGAAAATAAAAAATTGCCAAAGTTTGATACAATTTTGTGTTTACATTGACCAATTATTGATTAACTTAGATTTACTAACAACACCCAATTGCAGAAAACCTACATACTCGATCCTATGGTGTTTTTATGGGGAAAGTAAATAATCTGAAATTCCATTGGAAATGCGCTGAGTACGCAGGTCTGCTGCGGTGGGGGTATTTTATTTTATTTTTTTAATAAATAGGCCTATTTTGAAAATGTCTGAAAACGGAAAACAGTGGTTTTTGGAACTAGGCCGAAAAAACATCCAATATTTTACTCCAAGAGCGTTGCTATTCTACTGACAGTCATTTATTCCATTAAGTACTAATTTCAAACCTCTGATTGTTTTGCTTGTTGAAACAATTGAAATAATAACAAACCTCTAATGATATTTGTCTGTGTCAATACTTAACAGCTGAAATCAGTTCAAATACAAGATAAACAATAACGTCAAATTCGGTATACATAGATAGGTCAAAATTTATTAACTTTTATACAAAATATTTTTTATTAATGGTGGTATGATGGAAAGTACTGTTCATAACTAGTCCGAAAGTGGTAGGGCCTATACCGGTGCTAGACCTAATTCAGCGAAATTTCAGGATGGGAGGACGGGTCTTAAAAACGATTAGGCCTAGCTGCAAACATGTTAAACAAGTGGAGCTTAACACATGTATGTTGTATGTTAACAAAATTATTGTACTGCAAAAAATGACACTAAGAATTAGACTATATTCAACCTAAAATGGGATTAATCTGTGTGGAAATATTTCTTGGTGATAAACATTATGATCGTTTATATAAACCGTCTTTATACGAGTAACTTTCACACAATCTTACATACATTTATTGTACAACAAAAAATGGCACTAAGAATTATATTCAACCTAAAATGGGATAAATATGTGTGAAAATATTTCTTAAAAAAAAAAAAATTAAAGTGAGAACTTTTAATGAGTTTGCAGTTAAAGAGGAAACTAAACCAATATTTGATTTGCAAAACATTCACAGTTTTGATGAGTTATGGTGTTTTTATTGTTTTATTTAATCACAATTCTATAGTGTTAGTTTTAATTTCATTTATGACTTCATTTAATGTATAATGCTTCATGAATAAAGTTATTTTATATTTAATACAATTCAATCACAATTTTATATATAAATGATTTAGCCATACAACAAAAATATTTTCATCACAATTCTCTACAAAACTATTAAAATCTTTTGATTTATTCAAAACTGATGAATTCAGTGAAATAAGTCCTCCTTATAATGAGCAAAGCAAGCAAGCGTTTCTTCTTAATTTTTCACGTGTTTAGTTGTTGATTGTAATTTCTTCAAGGAATACGGAACAACAATGGAAGATGAAAAGCTTCTAGAAACGGCTTTTATATTAACTAGTGCACTTATTGCTCGAAATCAAGAAATTTAATTTTACGTATGACATGTCATTGCTAAAAATGCTGCACATAGTTCTCCGACCAATCCAATAGTGATTGATTCATCCAAAACTAACCTATTTACAGCTGTAGGATACAGCTATGTACAGATGTTAAATGCGCAACCTAATCCCAATATTAATATTCAGCAGAGCGATAGTCGCTTAGCAATAGTCGCT
This sequence comes from Neoaliturus tenellus, assembly GCA_030545055.2. Taxonomy (NCBI): domain Eukaryota; kingdom Metazoa; phylum Arthropoda; class Insecta; order Hemiptera; family Cicadellidae; genus Neoaliturus; species Neoaliturus tenellus. Next base: position 48,283,093 of record CM061536.1, read on the forward strand.
AATCACGTCGCTGTCCTTGAAGCATTTTTATAGAGCAATTCAAGTGCTTTGTTATGCTGAATTTCGAGTTTTAAATGTACCATGAGTTTGAAGCAGAAGTAAAACAAAAAATACCTTTCAGTTGAGGAAATCGATGACAAATACTTCATGGAAATGATTTTTGCACCACGAGTTGGTACTCATTTCAACTAGACAAAACTGTATATTAATTTTCCACTAAAGTTTCATGGGATTTAATATGTACCCAGATTTGTTGCCATGGTTGGTTTTGACCAAATAGTAGTTACTCATAAATATATGTACCAGATTGTATTGAAAATTGTTAAAAAATTAAGCAATATAGGGTTTTATTGATTTCCTAAGAGGATAACATGGGAGGCTGGGTTTGCATTTTACCTGATATTAATTAGTAAAGCCATTGACTATAGCTAAGTTATTTTTTCAAAATACTAAATCTTTTATAATGTTAAGGTTTTTTTCAATGTTATCTTAAAATGTTAGTGAATTTTTTTTAATTAATCGCAAAAAATGCCAAAACCCTAATTTTTTGGTCTCCAGAAGCCAAAAACAACATTTGTTCATTTTCATATATACTAGTATACGTGTTGCTCGAAATCGAGCAATTTATTTAAATACAGTACAAATGTTACTTTAGCTCTAAATCAATGACATCCGACCAATCCAATATTGTGAGTATCTGTAATCACCAAAACAACACGTATTTACAGCTGATTATTAACACATGTTTAAAATACTTTATTCAATCCCAATGTTATTTAAATGGGAAATTTTGAGATTTCAATGGTGGATAGCGCCTTTATTTTCAGTCCGATTCTCACCAATTTTTGGCGGAAACAACTACAGACCAAGCCCTATCCAACGACACCAAAAACTTTAAAATCGGTTGAAAATTGTAGGAGGAGTTCTCAGGACAAAAAAACCCTTAGCGTATTAAATAAGTATAGATATATGTTTCTCTATAAATGCGTAAATGCATATAAATTGTCTGTTGTAATAATAACTTTAGAAGGGGACCCCCGATTTTTATGACATGATACAATTTGATATTTACCTTACCGTACCTTACAATTACATTTCCTAACAACTAACATAAAAGAAATCCCATGGCAGCAAACCTATAAACTCATTTCTATAGTGTTTATGGAGAAAATACAAAATATCAAATCCCTTTGGAAATTCGCTGAGTACGCAGGTCTGCAGCGATGGGATATTTTCACTATACAGCTCTAAGAGTAAATTTACTAGAAATTTTTACTATTGCAATCAATTTAATAATAAAGTTTTTGGGTAAGTAATTAATTTAATTTAGGACACTTAAATGTGTAAGAAAACTAAAAATCGTATGGGTATAGCACTGTAAAAGTGTTTACTTCTTAACATACAAGATTGTTTGTTACTTTAAAGACATTTAATGATATATTTTATCATGGGAGCAATAAAAGTATTAGTAATCATATTTCATTAATACCACAAAAAAATTAAAACTTCTTTCTATGTAGTTAATATGTGTAATTTGATAGATGTGTTACTTTTTATTTGTTTATTTTTAATAGCTTGGAACTAGGATTATCAGTCTTATTTTGCCGTTCATCCCCATACGCGCGGAACAAGCGTACTCCTAGTATATTACATTACTGTCGAGAAAAGCTCTACGAAAATAGTATCTCATCTGTAAGGTGTTTACATTTATGAAATATATAAACTTCAGGAGACATCAACTTTATAATTTTTTAAGACATTTAACAAAACAAAAAAAAACAAAAAACAAAAAAACATCGAATTGTTACTAATGTATCGCTTATTTTAACATACAAAACAAAAACTGTTCGATGACTCATTATTATGTGTCAGAACTTGGTCCATAAAAAGTGGAACTATCAAGGGATTATGTTTGTTAGCGCCCGCGGGCATAATTGGAGGGAGAAGTTCATCCCACTCCCCACGCCCTTCCAAATATCACCCTCCGACACAGAGGACCTGTTTTGTGGCGGAGCACTGGTGTCTTTAATCTTGAGGAATAATCCAGTAGTTCGTTACAAAAAGTGTTAAAAACTCAAACAGTACGGTTTGTAAGCTTAAAATATATAAGGGTTGAACCCCATATGCCAGAGAATCTGTTATGAACAGTAATCGTATAATTAGTCATTGAGTATGTTGATCTCTGTTTTAAACGGCTGATAAGTAAGTCTTATAATAGTAATAGTATGTTACATATAACTTATATTTATCTAAGTAATGAACAATACCTTTATCTAAATAATTTGCCTTGGATAACAAGTTTTTTGGAAGAAGGCCTATTTTCAACTTGGCAAACAGCCTATGACTGGTTCCTATGTTAATGATTTTCATCATCAAAATGAATTTAACTAGTTTTTAATGTTGGAAACTGCCCACTATAAACTGATTTAATGATCCAAAACATTTAATTTAATAAATTAACAAGATGCAGAAATAATTTTTTCTATGTAGGCCTATCTACAGTAGAAAAATAGTACACAGAAGGATTAATCAACTGATAAATACACCCCGTCGCAGCAGACCTGCGTACTAAGCGAATTTCCTAATTAGTAATATTAAATTTGACCAGATAAACCTGTAAACCAAATGTCATCACATGCTCATAAATAGGAAAAAAAAGTCTAGTCTCCTTAAGATAAATAGAAGAGTATGCAGGTATGCTGCCATGGGGAACACTAAAAGTAGGTTATTAGCATAAAATCAATTTATTTCGACCATATAAAGCCATATACTAAGTTTCGTCAATGTCTGTCCATTGCTAAAGAAGTTTGCCTATTCTACATATGATTAACATGGGAAAAGAGTATGCAGGGTTGCTGCCATGAAAAGTATAAAAACCAATATTTTTTACCTTAAATGGATGAATCTCAACTAAATGATGCTAAATACCAAGTTTCATCCAAAAATATTGGTTAATAAGTGAAATATTAACACATCCTTATTCTCCATAAGATTAACATTGGAGCTTCAAAATACAATGTACTGTCCTTAGACTTTTTAATATCTCGGTAACCAATGAAGATAGAGCAAAGCTTCAAAATACTAAATTGTGTGTTTTTTTGAGATAAATCCAATGGTCAAAACAAAAATTTTAAAAATTACATATGAAAAATGCAAAAACCCATTTTTGGGGTACAAAACCCCTCAAAACTACCCCTTCCGTTAGGTCGATATGTCTGGTTTACGAACTCATCCGAATAAAAGTAGGATTACACATCTCTACCAAATTTGGTGTCGATCGGACCATTTTTACGAGAGTTATCGTGTCTAGTGACACATACATATTTACATATATATATATATATATATATATATACATATATATATATATATATATATATATATATATATATAAATTTTAATGACTTATTTTTGGTCTCTGGGCACCTAAAAACAAAAAAGTAACATGGTCCCCGGCTTAGGTCTTACCATGAGACCTACGGTAATAGCTTATTCCCTATGGGAAATTCGCTAAAAATATACCTGGCAGTAGGCAATACTATGTACCATGCCACAAGAGCAAAAAAAAAAGTATACGACTATTTATTTTATCAAAAAATATTTGAAATAAAAGGCATGATGTGAAGATAATAATTAAGTTCTAAATATCTCCATGGATACCTCTTCTAAACTGTTTTACGTAAACTAGAATTTACACTGAAACATTTTCTCTTAAAAGCAACGTGGTATTGTAGTTTTGCTGAGAATAGGTTTCAGTGTAAAAGGGCCACCACCATGGTTGGTTGCACCTGTGAAAGCCTGTCTTCTGTAATTATTGAAGAAAGCGCTGAACTCGGGAATGTGCGAGGTAAGAGCTACTATAACTACACACGTTTGGATACACATTCTCAAAATTATAAAATAGGATCATAAAACATAAACTACAAAAGTTTAATAATAACCTTATTATAGTTTTTTTTTTCATAAAACTATCACGGGTGTGAAAAGGATCATAAATTAAGGCTGAAAAATTATGTCCAAGATAAGAAAAGTTTTTTAGTCTAAAAATAAAAACAATATACAACTTGTGAAACATGAAAAACCCCACTCTGAATTAGATATATAAGTACCATTAAATATTATTCAGAGCTATTAAAAAAGAATTCACAAAAACAAGAATACAAAGAATAAAAATTTACATTAACAAGTTTTTACAAGTCTTTACAAAAAATACTTAATATGCACTACGAAAACGCTCGATTCCCTTAAATAGACAGGAGATATTCCAACACCATTCTCATAGTCCTAGTCTGTAAATTTAATATGATAAAGATTGCGTTGCTTTTGATATGCACTGTTTTAAGTATTGTAGTTTTGTAGGCTTAGAAAATTAGTCTTCGACATACCCCATCAAGAAAAATGTTTGATGCAGTAATGTTAGATGATCGTGGAGGTCAGTGGGACAGAACAGAATGCCAGTCAAGTTGCCCTTGAGGCGACCAAATCATTTCGTGTCGTGTCGCTTCGTCCAGTGTCGATTCGGACAAGTGTCGTTTCGTACAAATTCCACAAACATATGGTGAGGGGTAACTCTCTAC